>OX451736.1:1751453930-1752053930 GCA_948472305.1 Vicia faba | reverse complement strand
GGATAAAATATGTAGTACTCATAGCCCTTAAGCTGTACATATGCTTAGTTTTCATTTAAGTTAAGTGTGCTGAGAGAATTTGAGTGATGAACTTCCTGAAAAAGTTAGGTTAAAAATTAGGGCCAGAGAAATTCTCTCTGGTCTTTGAGAGTTAGATTAAGTTTTTTATATGGTTAGAATCGTATGATCATGCTCTATAACTTTCATGTTGCAAGTTTTCGTTTTTAAGCACAAATGCAGGAGATACGAGTTGTACAACAGGCGCGCGTATTTTTGAATTAGGGGTTGAAGATGAAGTGGAAATGGGCTGGGCTGGCTTGTTTCTGTTTTTAGCACCCCCCTCTTTACTGACTGCACCCCCTGACCCATTTGTTTTATATTTTCATATTATTTTCATTTCTTTTTTATTTCTGGCTTTATTTTATTTTTTCCAAATATAAAAAATTCCTAAAAATATTTTCCTTAAATTTTCACATTTTTTTATTATTTATTTTATTTTATTTTGACATAATATTTAGTTTATTAGGTTTACTATATTTATTTTCTCAAATAAAAAACTTGTAAATAACATATAAAAATATTATATTTTTATTTTAATTTTTATTATTTTTATACCTAAATAATATTTTCTCATATATTATTATTTTCTAAACAATTGTATATATTTTCTATTTTTATTTACTTGTACATAAAATAAATAATAGAATATATATTATCTTAAAACAAAAAACTAGGGTTTCCACCCTTATTAAAAATAATATTATTTTTCTAATATATTTTTATTTTTTGACACTTGTATATATTTTTATTTTTTATTGTACATAAATAAATAATATAATTAATATATTTTCCTAAAACAAAATTAGGGTTTCTACCCTTTCCAAAAATAATATTTTATTTTCCTTTTTTAATACATTAAATATTTTATTTTTACACATATAAAAATAAACAAAAAAACATTTTTCTTGCATATTTATAATATATTGCCTATTTATATTTAATTGCTTATTTAAATACTGCTTATTTATTATTTGATGCAAAGAATTTAATTTGGATGTAATAGTAAATACTAGGGTTTTATTTTCTTTCAAATACTCCCCATTTAAAATTGTATCCCCCTCCCCATATCAATGTTGTAATAGCCTAGATTACTTTTACGCATTTATGCTTTCAAATATGTCATGATAGAGATTAGGGTTTGAATGCAATAATCCAAAATCAAAACAAATAGTTAGACCTAATACAAGACAAGAATGCATGAAAATGACAACACAATGCACACATGCACCCCTAAGGTTTCATCCACTTGTTGCCTTTAAAATGGCCATGATATGCATGTTGAGTATCTTGGCAAAACAAAAACAAAACAAAAGATCATAGTCCCTCGATGACGCTATCTTGGTTGCCTATACAAAATGATCTAGTCCCTCAAAAATTTGCTAAAGATACTTAGCACTATTGCTATCATGGTCAATATGATGACCCGCGCCTGTCCCGTTTAACATCCAAATACAAGGTTGTTTACCAAATGCAATGGTAGAACAACAATGTAAAAGGGTTAAAAATGTGTAGGAAAGATCTTTGAGTAGATAGGGTAGACAACTCTTAGTTACTTGATCAAAACTTGCAAAAAACATCCTTGCTATTTTCAAACACATCTCACAACACAATTTCAAAACATTTCCCAAAACAACTTTCAAACAATCAAACATTGAAACATCTTTTCAAAAGACAATACACATTTGTATACATTCAAACAAGAATCATTACAAAGGTTGCCACAACGATGGCCTCTTTTCAAAACATTTTCAAAAACCACACACAAAGCATCATTTCAAACAATTGAAAAGCAAAAGCAAGTGATCTAAACAAGTAACTAAGAGCCCATGGATAACCATGGATGAAAAGGGTGCTTGCACCTTCCCTTTTCATAATCTACCCCCCGAACCCAAGAAAACATCTCAAAGGTCTTTCCTGTGCTTTTTGACCTTTCCTTTGGATAAAATAAAAATTCGGTGGCGACTCTTGCTAAACCGAAACATTTGCGAACACAAACGCAAAACCTCAAGTCAGTTCTCCCACCGCATCACATAACTGGCGACTCTGCTGGGGAAAAATCTAAAAGTGGGGTTACCTTAGGGTTTAGATAACCTTTACATGCTTACCTTGTTTGCTTTGGTTGCTTTACACTTGGTTCTATTGTTTGGGTTTGAAATCCTCTACCCGGATTTGGGAAACATTCATAGGTAAATAGCAATACATTGTGGAAACTGTGTGGGGTATACCGACATGGTTGAAGCAATAATTATATTAGTGCGACATATTTGTGGGTACCGGTAGCCTTTGAGTCAATCAAAGAGAATACGGGGCCGCTGAGTGATGTCATGAAGTACTAATGGACTTTTAGAACCTTTACTTAACCATCTTGGCCTTATTAGGGTAGTGAGATGACCGGCTTTGGTACAGTTCGAAGTTGGTAGATACTCGATACTACACTCATTGAGGGTTGTTTTCTTGGAATATTTCGGTCTCTAGTTAAGTGGCTAAACTGAAACAATGAACACAGAAAATAATCCAGTGATATTGAGCTCCTTAGAACCCGGTTACTATTTATAGGACAGGTTGAGCCAACTAAACTTCAAGAGGGTACTTACCTATGAAACCCCATGCAAGCCTGAAACTAGGAACTTGTGTGATTTGTTTGTACATATACTTGTGCATACATCATGAACATCATAAAGCATCATATGCATCCACTAACCATTTCAAGGGTTTGGATCTTCATCTTTGTTCTTGTTTTGTAGGTAATGGAATCACTCCCCAGAAAAATAATTCAAGTCAACCTTGTGAGAATCCCTCCTCAACTCAAGGAGCTTGCTTCCAGGATTCCCGAGAATTCTCTCGTCAGTAAAAGACATGGTAGACTTCTCAACTTGGTCAACTCCAACATTGAAGAAGACATGGTGAAAGTTCTCTTCCAGTTCTTTGACCCCCTACACCATTGCTTTACATTTCCTAATTACCAACTAGTGCCTACTTTGGAGGAATTTTCTCAACTCCTGAGGATTCCTATTCTCCATCAACTACCCTACAACGGTACGGAAAGAGAACCAAATCCTGAAGATGTTGCTCAAGCCCTACACTTGCAACCATCTGATATCAAAGGTCATTGGGAAACCAGAAGTGGTGTCAAGGGTTTCTTGGTAAAGTTTCTGTTTGAGAAGGCACAAGACTGCTGGAATTCTCTAGATCTGCAAGCTTTTGAGGAGATTGTAGCACTTATCATCTATGGGTTGGTCTTGTTCCCAAACCCTGATCAGCTTATAGATGTGAATGCTGTCAAAATTTTCATATCTCGGAATCATGTGCCTACATTGCTTGGGGATATCCTTCACTCATTTCACACACGAACAATGAGGAAAAGAGGTGTTCTCATGTGTTGTACTCCTTTTCTTGCAAGGTGGTTTATTTCTCACCTTCCCCAGTCAATCTTGAAGAATGAGCAAGGTTTGAGGTGGTCACAACGATTGATGACTCTTACATATTCTGATGTTCATTGGTGTTCTCGGTCCATAGAAAATGTCATCATCATTGATCGTTGTGGGGAATTCCCTAATGTCCCACTATTTGGCATTAGGGGAGGCATTACCTACAACCCCTGCTTGGCTCTGAGACAATTTGGGTATGCCCGAAGGGATGGCCCTCATGACATGCTGATTCCAGACTTAGTTTTTGACTTCAACAACGACGCTCAAGGACTTCGACAAAGGTTTATCCGAGCTTGGAGGATGCCTAACAAAGTGGACAGTAAGACACTGGGACACAAGAATTCCACCCCCCCTTGAGCCTTACCTCAAGTGGGTACGAACCCGCGCCCAGAGTCTTATGATGCCCTACCCCTACATGCTGCCTATGATCAAAGAGCCTGTTATGGAAGGAGAGGTTCCATACACCCTCCTACATCCTGACATGCCAACATCATTGGAAGATTTGCAAAAGAGTTGGATACAGCTCAAGGAAGAATGAAATACTTTTGAAGCCAGCTTCTACGCCAGTGAGAAGAAGGTTTTGGAACTTACTCGTCGACTCCATGAAGAGCAGACTCTCAACACCTACATCGCACCAAATAGGATGCGCAACGTCTTTTTACATTAGAATTTTGTATTTATTTTTCCCATGGGGCATTTATGTACTAACAAATTCTATCTTATTAATATGACGTGTGTTCTTTTTTGTTTGCAACAAATTTGAATTTCTGAATCCTTGAATGCATTACATGAATACATATCATTCATCATATGCATAAGCAGGTCTTCACACCAGGTTTCCTTATCTCTCTGCTGTTTATTTCAGCAAGATGGATATAGAGCAGACGGTCAAAGATCTACAGGCGCAGAATTCACAGTTCCAACAGCTACTCATGACCTTGGCAAAGGGTCAGGAGGAGCTCAAAGGTCTATTGGAAAAAGAAAAGGAGAAAAAGAAGAAAAAAAGAGTTGGTGTGGCCACTATGGGAAGAAGATTTGAGAACCAAGCTAGAAGAGTCCTGGATTTCCCCTCGACGTCTGATGAAGGGGTTGGCAAAGGAAAGGGAGCTGCAGTACCCTCCGAGTCTGGGGCTGAAGAGGAAGAAGAAGAGGATGAAGATTACTCTGAGCAGCAGTACCCTCCTGCAGACGACAAGTATAAGAATTTGGAAGAGCGTTTGGCAGCCATGGAGGTACAAAGAGTACCTGGGCTGGATTTCGAGGAGCTAGGGTTGGTTGCTGGGATTGTGATTCCCCCTAAATTCAAGGTGCCTACATTTTCTAAATACGATGGTTTGTCTTGTCCGAAGATGCATCTGCGGTCTTACGTCAGAAATATCCAACCTCATTCATCTGATAAGGATTTGTGGGTCCACTTTTTTCAAGATAGTTTGTCGGGTACGCAATTAGATTGGTTCTACCAACTTGAAAGATCTGATGTACATAACTGGGAGGATTTGGCTGCTGCCTTCTACAGACAATATCAATATAATGCAGACTTAGCACCTACTCATACTCAATTACATAGTATGGGTATGGTCTCTAATGAAGGCTTTAAGGAGTATGCCCAGAAGTGGCGGGACTTGGCTGGAAGGGTGCAACCACCATTGTCTGAGAGAGAGCTTGTGGATATGTTTTTAGGGACCCTGTCAGGTTCATTCTTTAATCACTTAATCGGGAGCTCATCTGCAGGGTTCACCGAGTTAATTCTGACGGGTGAAAGAGTCAAAGCTGGCATTAAGAGCGGTAAAATTCAGAAGGATGCATCTGCTTCCGCTGCTATCAAGAAGACCTTTCCATCCAAGAAAGAGGTCTCAGCTATTTACTCCCAGAGACATCAAGGAAGAATGGAGCGCCGACCAGCGGTGGGGGATGTGATGATTCAGAATTCTGCAGCCGATCAACCTCGAAGCAGTCAACCCAGAGCTAACCAAGCCAGGGTGGAAAGGCCTGCACGGCAATTCACCCGGATCAATATGACACCTGCTCAGGTTCTCCCTCATTTGTTAAAGTTAAACCTTACAAACTTGAAAGAGGCGCCGAAGAACCCAAATACCTCTTCTCCCTATTACCATTCAAATGAAAAGTGTGCATATCATTCGGACAGTGTGGGGCACGACACCAACAATTGTTGGGCCCTCAAAAATAAGATCCAGGATTTAATAGATGTCAAGGAGGTGGAGTTTGACGCACCTGAAAAACCTAATGTGATATCCGCTCCAATGCTAAAACATGGTCACAATGTCCATGCTATTGTAGAAGATCTTTATGTTACTACTGTTGATGACTTAATAACTCCATTGCCAATGATCAAAATAAATATGTTGAAAGCCGGGATTTTCCCAGGCTGTGAAAAAGATTATTACCTTTGTTTGACCTTGCAATACGACTGTCCGCTATTGAAGTCATGCATCCAATGCCTGATGGATAATCAAGAAATCCTCTTCAAGAAAACTCATGTTACTCCTGTTACTCTTGTTACTCCAATCAACGATGTTGCTATAATCACCATTTCAGACAATCTTTCCAAGGTCTCCAAAAGACTTGTTAAGATTACACCCGATCCAAAGTTTGTACCTCTGAAGATAACAATGTCGGGGCCTATCCCATACAAGTCCAACAAGACAATACCATGGAATTATGGAGGAGAGATCTTCTACCACGGTGTTAAGCAGATCAAATCAGTTGAAGAAAGCTCCGATGAATAGACTCCCGACGTAGGAAATATTGCGGGGACAAGTAAGATCACCCGCAGCGGAAGAATCTTCTCTCCGGAGATTGCTCCTCCAAGGGAAATCTTCGGACCCTCAAGTGCTCCTAAGGTTACTCCGGTGCCCGTCAACGCATCTGTACGAACCCCAGTGATTGAAGAAATCATTACTCCCGAAGCTATACCCTTAGTTGTTACTGCTGATAAGGGTAAGGGGATCCAAGAAGCACCCGTTAGGACGAGGGCTCAGCCTTTGGTCATCCCTGAGACCACTCAAAAGGAAATGGAGGAGATTTTAAAAATAATTAAGAAAAGCGACTATGATGTCGCAGAAAAACTGGGGCAAACCCCTTCAAAAATCTCTATGCTGGCCCTATTGCTCTGTTCCGAAGCCCATGCCAAAGCCTTGATCAAATTCCTGAAGACGGCCCATGTGCCTCAAGAAACCTCTACGGACCAGTTCCAGGAGTGTGTAGCCAGCCTAACCGCCGACAATGGTCTTGGCTTCTCTGATGCCGATCTAACATCTAAAGGGAGAAAGCACAATGACGCGCTGCATGTCTCGGTGGAGTGCAGAGGGAACACTCTTGCTCACGTTCTGGTTGATACCGGGTCGTCTTTAAATGTCTTTCCTAAGAAAGCGTTGGACAGATTGGACTATGAAGGTTTGACCTTAAATCCCAGCAATATCATTGTTAGAGCCTTTGACGGTTCTAAGCGGATGGTCCACGGGGAGGTGGACATCCCAATTAAAGTGGGTACTGAAACTTTCCACTCCACATTTTATGTCATGGATATCCGTCCCTCCTACTCTTGCTTGTTAGGAAGACCCTGGATTCATCATGCTGGAGCCGTTACATCTACGCTGCATCAGAAGCTTAAGTACCCTGTCCATGGGAAAATTGTGACAGTTCGTGGCGAGGAGGAGTATATGATAAGCCATCTGAATTCATTCCGCTATGTTGAATTAGATGGTGAATTCATCGAGACCCCCTTCCAGCACTTTGAAGAGGTTTCTCCTGAAGTTGCGGTAGCTAAGACAATGACTTCTGCACCCATCATTACCAAACCTGTGTCCCGGATGTCATCCCTTAAAGATGCGGAGGTTGTGATCAAGGAAGGAGGAAGCACAGTATGGGGTCAACTGCCAGATTTTCCTTACAAGACAGGTAAGTTCGGCTCGGGTTTCACTGCTGCTAGTCAGAAGGTTGTGCGTCGCTCTTGGCTAGAGGACCGCCATTGAAAATCACTCATCATGGAGTTCATGCTTTAGAGGATAATGAAGAAGAAAGCAATTTTGAAGACTGGATCTTTCCAACTATTGAAGGAGGACTGAACAACTGGGAGGCGAAAGACTTCGTTCCCATTACTTTCATCAATCAGTAATTTATCTTTTGAAAATTTTCTGTTGGTCTGTAATGATTTTTAAACAATTCGTACACTTTTTTCCTTATGCCTTACCCGGGGCATATAGGTTCATTTGTAAGGGCTTGATTTTTCATCTTCATATGCCATTTTTAATGAATCATGGACATTTTCATATATAAACTTTTGTGTTCATTTTCTTTCTTTTTACATTTTATTTGTTTAAAGGTGGCTATCCCTTACACACACCCACACTCACAAATGCAGGTACCTATCCACTCCGGATTCCATGGGTAACAATTCTGCTATGGTCTTCAGTGACTCTAAAGATCTGGTCAATCATGCCGAATACAAAGGTGATGAAGACTGTGAAGTGCCTGGAGAGTTGGCTAGACTTTTGCAACAGGAAGAAAGGGCTATTCTACCTCACGAGGAGTTGTTAGAGACTATCAACTTGGGTACTGCCGAAAACAGAAAAGAGGTTAAAGTGGGTGCAAACCTAGATCCAAGTGTCAAAGAGCGTTTAGTCCAGCTGTTCAATGAATATGTTGAGATCTTCGCCTGGTCCTATGAAGACATGCCGGGACTGGATACAGATATTGTGGTTCACCGTACCCCTACAAGAGAAGGTTGTCCACCAATCAAACAGAAAGTCCTTCGAATGAGACCCGACATGTCCGAAAAGATCAAAGCTGAAGTGATGAAGCAATTCAATGCTGGCTTTCTTGATGTTACTTCCTATCCACAATGGGTTGCTAACATTATGCCTGTGCCTAAGAAGGACGGCAAAGTCAGAATGTGCATGGATTACAGAGACTTAAACAGGGCTAGCCCTAAAGATGACTTTCCACTACCGCACATTGAGATCTTGGTTGATAATACAGCTCAACATAAGGTATTCTATTTCATGGATGGATTTTCAGGGTACAATCAGATCAAAATGGCCCCTGAAGACATGGAGAAGACTACTTTTGTTACGCAGTGGGGTACCTTCTGCTATAAAGTGATGCCATTCGGACTGAAGAATGCCGGGGCAACCTATCAACGAGCCATGGTAGCTTTGTTTCATGACATGATACATCATGAAATCGAAGTCTACGTAGACGATATGATAGCCCGTTCACAAATGGAAGAAGAACACCTTGACCATCTGCAGAAGCTGTTTGTCAGATTGAAAGAATATAAGCTCAGACTAAACCCTAGCAAGTGCACTTTCGGAGTCAGGTCCGGTAAACTCTTGGGATTCATCGTCAGTAACAAAGGCATCGAGGTTGATCCTTTCAAAGTCAAAGATATACAAGAAATGTCTTCCCCTCGCACTGAGAAGGAGGTCAGAGGTTTCTTGGGACGCCTAAACTACATTGCAAGGTTCATTTCTCACCTAACATCTAGCTGTGAACCAATCTTCAAGATATTGAAGAAAGATCAGGTTGTTAAATGGAATGATGACTGTCAAGTTGCTTTCGATAAAATCAAGGAGTATTTGCTGGAACCTCCTATCTTGATGCCTCCCGTTGAAGGAAGACCTTTAATCATGTATTTGTCTGTCCTGGAGAATTCAATGGGGTGCGTACTGGGCCAACATAACGAGTCTGGCCGAAAAGAGCATGCCATTTATTACCTTAGCAAAAAGTTTACCGACTGTGAGACTCACTACTCACTGCTCGAGAAAACTTGACGCGCTTTGGTATGGGCTGCTCACCGGCTGAGGCAGTATATGTTGACACATACCACTTTACTGATCTCTAAGATGGATCTGATCAGGTACATCTTTGAGAAGCCTGCTCTATCCGGAATAATCGCTAGATGGCAAATGATCCTCACTGAATATGATATACAATACACAACCCAAAAAGCTATAAAGGGGAGTGTGCTAGCCGATCATATGGCCCATCAAGTTGTCGAAGATTACCAATCTATGAGGTTCGACTTCCCTGACGAGGATATCATGACTTTGAGCAACATTGAAGAAAACAGACCGTATGACGGACCTGAACAAGGATCCCGATGGACCCTGTACTTTGATGGTGCCTCCAACGCACTTGGGAACGGTATCGGCGCGGTACTTATATCTCCACAAGGTTGCCATACACCTTTCACTGCTAGACTCTGCTTCAACTGCACCAACAACATGGCCGAATATGAAGCTTGTATCTTTGGTCTCAAGGCTACTATTGACTTGGGAATCAGATCTTTGATTATATTTGGGTACTCAGCTTTGGTTATCAGTCAAATCAAAGGAGATTGGGATACTAAACATCCAAACCTCATCCCTTACAAAGAACATGTCCTGACATTGTTGCCACACTTCGAGCAGATTACCTTCGAGCACTTCCCGCGAGAAGAGAATCAGCTAGTAGATGCGCTAGCTACAATGTCCTCCATGTTTAAACTTAACTGGGATAATGAGGCACCTCAAATCACCATCAAATGAATGGACGAACCTGCACATTGTCATGAGATCAATACCGAAGAAGTAGTGGACCGACCATGGTTTCATGACGTCAAAAGGTATCTCGAAGCACAAGAATACCCTGAAGGAGCTTCAGTCAACGACAAAAAGTTCTTAAGGAGGTTCGTGGCCAAGTTCTTTCTAAGAAATGGTATCCTATACAAGCGCAATCTTGATTGTGTCCTACTCCGTTGTGTGGACAAGGTTGAAGCTGAGCAGATCATGGCCGAACTACATAATGGCACCTTTGGCACCCACTCAAGCGGTCATACGATGGCTAAGAAGATTCTACGGGCAGGCTATTACTGGTCTACCATGAAAGCTGATTGTCATCAACATTCCCATACTTGTCACAAATGCCAAATCTATGCGGACAAGGTACATATTCCTCTAGTTCCTCTCAATGTCTTAACGGCTCCTTGGCCATTCGCGATGTGGGGAATCGACATGATTGGAGAGATCAAGCCTAAAGCATCCAATGGACATCGTTTCATCCTGGTGGCCATTGATTACTTTACCAAGTGGGTCGAAGCAGCTTCCTTCGCCTCCGTTACAAAGAATGTGGTTGCCCGCTTCATCAAGCAGAACCTCATATGCCGGTATGGTATCCCCGACAGGATCATCACTGACAACGGTACAAATTTGAACAATACTATGATCACCGCTCTGTGCGAGCAGTTCAAGATTCAACATCACAATTCATCTCCCTATCGGCCTAAGATGAACGGTGTTGTCGAAGCCGCAAACAAAAATATCAAGAAGATCATTTAAAAGATGACAGTCACCTACAAGGACTGGCACGAGATGTTACCATTTGCTCTGCACGGGTACCGTACCACGGCACGCACTTCAACTGGGGCAACACCCTTTTCTTTGGTATACGGCATGGAGGCTGTTTTACCTATCAAGGTTCAGATTCCCTCCTTGAGAATCATGAAAGATGCTGGTTTGAGTGAAGACGATTGGATTCAAACCCGGCTTGATCAACTTAACTTGATTGACGAAAAGCGACTTACTGCTGTTTGCCATGGTCAGGCGTATCAAAAACGTATGATCAAGGCCTTCAACAAGAAAGTCAAGAGACAAGTATATCAAGTTTGGGACCTTGTAATCAAGCGAATCATCTTGCCGCAAAGTGATCCCAGGGGCAAATGGACTCCTACTTACGAAGGACCATTTGTGATCAAAAACATCTTTTCTGGTGGGGCAATGATCCTGACCACCATGGACGGCGATGACTTGCCGCACCCTGCGAACGCAGACTTATTCAAAAGATACTACGCATAAACGACCTGACAAGTTGAAAACCTGAAAGGGCGACTTGGGAAAAAATGGGCATCCTGGTGAATCAAAAACCCGAAAGGGCGGTTCAGGCAAAAGTTAGGGATAAATAAAAAATATGTACACCCGGCAAGTTGAAAACCCGAAAGGGCGACTTGGGCAAAAAAGGGTTTCCCGGTGGATCAAAAACCCGAAAGGGCGATCCAGGCAAAAGTTAGGGAATTAAAGCGTATGACTATGTCTCGTCGGGTCACTTTAAGGATAATCTCTTCACGGACAAGCTCCAAGCTTCTGATCAATCCAATCAACTGCGGACGAAGCAACGAATGGACAAGATACTCAGAGTTACGAAGGCTATAGCAGAATGGGAACCCCATGGAATTGTTACACATAGCCATCTTTCTTTGTATAAATTTTTCTCAATTTTATGACAACATTCTCTTGCTAGAATGTCTGTCTCCTTTGTACAAAATACTTACACAAAGTTAATACAAAGATACTTCAAAGTGCAGAAATTTGTTTGCCTTTTCTTTCTTTTTACGCTTATGTTTTATTTGAAAACATCCAATGATTTATTAAATGAGCATATGCATTTGAATATAATCACTGCTTACAAATAAAACGAAATGAGAAAGAATAATTACTGACAGATTGAAAGTATGGGAAAACGTCTTTGGGCTATTCCAGGAGAAATCCTCAGCCGAGCTATAGCCTTGAAATACATATCCCCAGCGGAGTTAAGTTTCAAAATCCCCATTAGAACTAAGTTTCCAAACTCCCAATCCCCAGCGGAGCCAGAAAACTTTGAACTGCAAACCCTCAGTGAAGATAAAACTTTCTTCCCCAACGGAGTCCAAAACTTCAACCCTTAAACCCCGGTGGAAGACCATCCAGTTTCCTCCAATTCCCCAGAGATTTGTCTTAAAATCAAAAGATTCCCCTACAAGTTATCTTAGAAACCATACGACAGCTTCGGATAATTCCTCAATAAATTGGCATACAACCCAAGCCCTTGAGAACTCTTCAACAGAATAAACATTCTCCCCACAGAGTTATTTCCCAGCAGATCGAAGATTCTCATTCTCATTTCTCCAGTGGAAGCCTCCAAGGTTTCAATTCCCTAGTAGAGATCGTCAGAGTTTTCCTTATTCCCCAACCTTAGTCATCAAAACTCTCTGGATTCCTCAAGCAGGTTTCCCAAGCAGACTTGAAGGATCCCTATATCCCCAGGAAAGTCATGAAGGATTCTCACCTCCACACAGAAGTTGTCAAAGTTCGTGTTAATCCCCACAAGTCGCCAAGGATTTTCTATCTCCAACAGTGGTCCAAGGATTTGTTTTCCCCGGTAGCAGTCAAAGATTTCATTATCTCTAGCTATCAAGGATTTATTTTCCTCAGCAAGAGTGCTAATCAGCTTACATGCGCATCCGTTACATTCATATATCATAAACATTGATAGACCACACTTTATTGCGTCATACATATCATGCAACATAACTTTGTGTTTCAGCTAACATTTTACCCATTTCAGGATAAGATTAAAAGTTATCGTTAACAACTATTCAAAGATTTCAGATACAGTACAGATACACTCCAAGACATGGAAGTCATTCTATTACTCATTCGAGTCTATTATTCAGATACAGTATAGATACACCCCAGACACGGCGGTCATTCTACTACTCATTCAGACTTCAGCAATCAGATACAGACTAGATACGCTCCAGACCTGGAAGCCATTCTATTTCTCATTCAGATTCAACTATCGACCTCAGTTTCAGATACACTCCAGGCACAGACGTTATTCTGTCACTTGTCCAGATCCCAGTTACAATACGGATACATTCCAGACACGGAAGTCATTCTGCTACTCATACAAATCTCAACTTCAGATACAGTCCAGATACACGCCAGACACGGTTGCCATTCTGTCACTTATTCGGAATTTATCCCCAGCCCGGAGATGCTCCATACACGGATGTTTCTCTGTCGCCCATTCAGAATTCATATGCAATACAGATACACTCCAGACACGGCAGTCATTCTGATATTCATTCAAGAATCAAATACGGTTATAGCTCGGATACGCTCTAGACACGGACGCCATTCCTTTGCTCATACGAATCCAATCTCCAGATACAACTCAGATACGTTCCAGATACGGATACCATTCTGGTGTTCATTCTCCTGATTTTCAACAAACAATATTGGATGGAATCTCTAAGCCCATCTCCAGCAAGATTCTACCATCCCCAAATGGCATCTTTAAGCCCATTCCCTCATTTACATTTTGACGAGTGCAAATTTACGGGTACTCTAGTGTCCAATTATCTTTTACCCTCGAGTCACGAAAGGAAAACTCGCCAATCTAACTCTTCAGGTTCAAGAAGATTGAACAGGGTCAGCTGTTGTACCCCAAAATTTGCCCTCTCATTTTATCAAGATTTCCCCTCACAAGACTCTTTGAACTCCAGACAGGATTAGGGTTTTGCTCTACTCAAGACATCTCCTTGCACTGATGGCCTGAAATTAGGGTTTGAGTTTGCACAGGGATTTTTGGACTTACAATGCTCAAAGTGACTTTCATACTTCATGTTGGACTTATAAGATTGTTCATACCAAGTTTCAAGCCTTGAATCAAATTTTTGCCCAGTCAATTGGACAGTTGACCTAGAAATCAGCTGTATTGGGGAAAAAGTCAATTGCGACCGATTTACAGTCAAAACTCATAATTTTTTATCCACATCAACATTATAGACTCATATGGACCATTTGATCAAGTTTGGATCACAACTCCTCAAGAAATTTGATCAGATCATCAAAAGGGCAAAATGGTCATTTTTAGGGTTTTGACTGTATAAGGGAAATTTCTGATTTTTCACCTAGCCAATGGCAAATTGGGTTCAAGTATGGATTCAAGGACTCAATGGCATCATCTTGACCTATTCACAAGGTTCAAAATATCTCAAATGCATTGGATTGACAGATGAATTTTTCAGTCAACTGATCAAAATTTGACTGTACACTGAAAAGTCAAACTTTGACTTTTTGGTCAAAATCAAGTGCCAAGGGTCATTTTTCATCAATATGTGTCAAAACATGAAACTTGTTCATCAAGAAACCTAATTTTGCAAATTAGGGTTTAAGATTGAAAATTTTCATAACTTAGAATTTTTCTAAGTTATGAAATTTTCTTATTTTTCCCAACTTTGCCCAACATTTTCACCATGATGTAATTGGATTCAAACAAAACTTCTAACATGAAAGTTGTAGTCCTCCACAAAATCTACAAATTTGATACACAAAGTTTTCTCAAAAGAATCTTGGATCTCAAGTTATGATTTTTGGAACAAGGGTCCATGAAACTTTTAACTTAGTGAAATTTTGCCCTAGTTTAGGCAGGATTTTGACCTATCTTTATGGCAATTTTTCACCTAGTTCCACTTGGAATATCAAAATTCATTTCAAATATGGATTGTATAGCATGTTACAAGCTTTCAAAAATGTCTAAGAACTCTCCAAAATCATTTGTGGTTAGGGAGAATCAAAGGTTTGAATTTGGAAAAAACTCACTTTGATCCATGACATGTTTCATATTGACACAATTTGCAAACTCTATTCAGCCTCACTTGTAATTGCTCACAAGTCTCTAAACCCTTCCATACTCAATAATTAAATGCAAATCCAATGGTTTGAATCTTTATTCTGATCATTAGAGGATTACACAAGAGATTAATCCAAAAATAGCAAAAAGGCAACATTGCCATTTATGTCAAAACTTGCTTTATGTCAAATTACATCTCTTGAGCCTTGAACCAAATCTTAGACAGCAAACCAAATCCACAAACTTGGGGCCAAGCTCACCAAATGTATGCAGGGTTAGAGCTAGCCTGTACATGCCTGCTCTTGGTCACTTCCCACCTTTTGCTTCATAACCAAGAAATGTGTAAAAGTCTAGACAACTTGAGTATTTGATATAACCAACTCTTGTAAGCATTTGAAACAAGTTTTGCACATTGCCTTGAGCCAGAAACACGAGCCATCCATCCCTCAATCACTCTTGAACATCAAAACACCAAAAACTTGCAAAATAGGGCACTCTCTACAGTTTTACTTCCATCTCACAAACCACTCGTGCATTTTGTCCCAAACCAGTTCCAATACACTCCATACAACTTACCTGAACTATCCCAACCATTGGCCATTGACTGTAACTTCATTTGCAAGCTTCACCATTTCTGTTTTCAGCTTGTGTAGGTTGACTTCTACAAGCTTGTTCAAGCAAGCTCAAGGCAAACAAAGCATTGGGGAAAGTCAGAGGAAGTTCAAGCAAGCTCCCAAGCATCTCAGGCCTCATTGAAAAGCTCCACATTACCATACACGAGTTCATCTGAAACAGGTATTTGTCAACTTCCTATCTCTCTATTTAGGAATCATTAGGCTTAGGTTTGTGAATAAAAAATGTAGTACTCATAGCCCTTAAGTTGTACATATGCTTAGTTTTCATTTAAGTTAAGTGTGCTAAGAGAATTTGAGTGATGAACTTCCTGAAAAAGTTAGGTTAAAAATTAGGGCCAGAGAAATTCTCTCTGGTCTTTGAGAGTTAGATTAAGTTTTTTATATGGTTAGAATCGTATGATCATGCTCTATAACTTTCATGTTGCAAGTTTTCATTTTTAAGCACAAATGCATGAGATACGAGTTGTACAACAGGTGCGCGTATTTTTGAATCAGAGGTTGAAGATGAAGTGGAAATGGGCTAGGCTGGCTTGTTTCTGTTTTTAGCACCCCCCCTCTTTACTAACTGCACCCCCTGGCCCATTTGTTTTATATTTTCATATTATTTTCATTTCTTTTTATTTCTGGCTTTATTTTATTTTTTCCAAAAATAAAAAATTCCTAAAAATATTTTCCTTAAATTTTCAAATTTTTTTATTATTTATTTTATTTCATTTTGACATAATATTTAGTTTATTAGGTTTACTATATTTTTTTTCTCAAATAAAAAACTTGTAAATAACATATAAAAATATTTTATTTTTATTTTTATTTTTAGTATTTATATACCTAAATAATATTTTCTCATATATTATTATTTTCTAAACAATTGTATATATTTTCTATTTTTATTTACTTGTACATAAAATAAATAATAGAATATATATTATATTAAAACAAAAAACTAGGGTTTCCACCCTTATTAAAAATAATATTATTTTTCTAATATATTTTTATTTTTTGACACTTGTATATATTTTTATTTTTTATTGTACATAAATAAATAATATAATTAATATATTTTCCTAAAACAAAATTAGGGTTTCTACCCTTTCCAAAAATAATATTTTATTTTCCTTTTTTAATACATTAACTATTTTATTTTTACACATATAAAAATAAACAAAAAAACAATTTTCTTGCATATTTATAATATATTGCCTATTTATATTTAATTGCTTATTTAAATATTCCTTATTTATTATTTGATGCAAAGAATTCAATTTGGATGTAATAGTAAATACTAGGGTTTTATTTTCTTGCAAATACTGCCCATTCAAAATTGTATCCCCCTCCCCATATCAATGTTGTAATAGCCTAGATTACTTTTACGCATTTATGCTTTCAAATATGCCATGATAGAGATTAGGGTTTGAATGCAATAATCCAAAATCAAAACAAATAGTTAGACCTAATACAAGATAAGAATGCATGAAAATGACAACACAATGCACACATGCACCCCTAGGGTTTCATCCACTTGTTGCCTTTAAAATGGCCATGATATGCATGTTGAGTATCTTGGCAAAACAAAAACAAAACAAAAGATCATAGTCCCTCGATGACGCTATCTTGGTTGCCTATACAAAATGATCTAGTCCCTCAAAAATTTGCTAAAGATACTTAGCACTATTGCTATCATGATCAATACGATGACCCGCGCCTGTCCCGTTTAACATCCAAATACAAGGTTGTTTACCAAATGCAATGGTAGAACAACAATGTAAAAGGGTTAAAAATGTGTAGGAAAGATCTTTGAGTAGATAGGGTAGACAACTCTTAGTTACTTGATCAAAACTTGCAAAAAACATCCTTGCTATTTTCAAACACATCTCACAACACAATTTCAAAACATTTCCCAAAACAAATTTCAAACAATCAAACATTGAAACATCTTTTCAAAAGACAATACACATTTGTATACATTCAAACAAGAATCATTACAAAGGTTTCCACAATGATGGCCTCTTTTCAAAACATTTTCAAAAACCACACACAAAGCATCATTTCAAACAATTGAAAAGCAAAAGCAAGTGATCTAAACAAGTAACTAAGAGCCCATGGATAACCATGCATGAAAAGGGTGCTTGCACCTTCCCTTTTCATAATCTACCCCCGAACCCAAGAAAACATCTCAAAGGTCTTTCCTGTGCTTTTTGACCTTTCCTTTGGATAAAATAAAAAGTCGGTGGCGACTCTTGCTAAACCGAAACATTTGGAACACAAACGCAAAACCTCAAGTCAGTTCTCCCACCGCATCACACCATCTAACAAAGGATTTTTAATGTTACTTTGTAAGGCTTACATCCTTTGGATTAAACGATCGGGTAAGGATCACCCAATTTAATTGGTGTATTACCTATCTTACTCTGGGGTTGTAGAATGTCTAGACGGTAGTAATTTCGCTTAATCTTGCCACAATTCCTAAGTATTAAAGATCTTGTAGTCTATGTACTTGTCAAGTGAGTCAAGTTATGCATAAAACTCTAAAAAAAATTTGATAGGGCTCAAAAAGATAGGCGAATCGGAAAAATAGCACAAATGCTTCAATAGATAACTAGATAACAAAAATTGTATTGAATTAGAAATGACAGAAGGGAAATTACAAAGAAAATAAAAATTACTAGGAAAGGGAAATACTTCCTCCCCCATACTTGAATCATACATTGTCCTCAATGTATTGACAGAAGATGGAAAAGGGAAGTGGAAACTAGACAATTATTTATCCTCCTCTTGCCTTCGAAATCTGCCACGTGTCCTTGCTCTTCTACGTGCTTTCTCACCACTTCTGGAAGATTCGACTCCATTACCACGAGAAATAACGTTATGCGAGTCTTCGACACGAAGTGTTAAAGCTCACATATCTTCCGTCATTCCTGCAGTGAATTCCAGCATACTTTGATCGTGCCTATGAGCATAGTCGCTTTAGTCTCTCCGCATTAATTGCATGAGATTCAATATCTCAATTTGGCGCGTCTCAAGGCTTTGGTAGCATTGAGTGGACAACTGGTTCTGCTGCATTATTGCGGCATAAATTGCATCAATGTGGGCAGGATTGTTGGAGTGTTGTGGTTGGGGCTCTTGCTGCTCTAATTCTTCTTCAATTTCATCAACAACAGCATTGTTAGCCTCACCTTGACTTTCTTGATCATTTACTCTAGGTTCGGGTGCATTCAGGTTGTAAAGCCAATTATCAGGATTGCCCAAATTTATACGACTGTGATTTGGCAAGATGACACTACGAACTTCTGCATTCTTCACCATCAGATAGTAACCTCCATCTTCTCTTACCTTGATCAGTCGGCCAGCTCTGCAGTTATCAATGTCCATATAAACTGCTGGCAGCGTAGGTAGAAGTTGAATCCTTTCACCCCAGTTCAGGTGAACTGCGATGGTGGTGACAATGCCTCCAATACAAAAAGGCTTAGTCCCATCTCTCGTGACAAGGTTTTAAATATGGGCCATCATTAATGTAATGGGATTAAGACGGAGATCTTGTGAAGAGGCACAATGAAGAGCATACAACTCCTTAGTGTTGACTTTGTTGTTGTTTGCCCTTCCAAAAACCGTGTTGGCCATAATGCAGTGTAAGAAGCGAATATTTGGGTTGTGAATGTGAGAGGCGTAGCGTGCTTCAGTAATAACATTGGGTTCATCGTTATTCTTTCCCATAGTGCTTATGCACTTCCATTCCAATCTATCTCCAGGGGAATACGATATTGCACATCATTTCCGCGGGGAAAACGAAACATTTCGCTCAAATTTTCATGGCTAAGCGTGTATTCTCGGTTGAACATCCGAAATTGAGCGGCTCCAGTTAGGTGTTCATTAGCTTCGTCGCGAGTGTGGTAGGTGTAGGAATTCAAGAATTCCAACGTCAGAGCCTCGTAGGTTGGTGTGTTCAACATGCTTATAAAGCTCATGCCTGCTTTGTCGAGCAAGCCTTGCATATTGTTTCGTAACCCCAATTCTTGCAAGCAGTTTTTGTCGATAAATCTTGTGGATGTCAAACCTCGACGATAAAATTTTATGTATTGTTCTCTTTGAAGTTTGCCTATTTCCCCTTGTCGGAACATGAGATGGCTCATGTCGGGTTCTTCTTGGTTTGGTGGGTTTCTTCCGCGGGCTGGATTCCTTCGGGCGGCCATGATTGTGTTTTTGACAAAGAAGAAAATGTAATGGTGATGAAGGAATGGAAGGAAGGTGGGTGGTAGTGGTGAAAACTAAAGAATGGAAGAAGGGTTTAAATAGATGGATTTTATGAGTGGGAAATGAATGAGGTTTATGAGAAATTGAATATGGGAGGTTATAACTGACAGTCGTCACGCGTTTCCTGACATTCGTCAGGGTCAAAGGGACATGCTTCCTGATGTTCGTCAGGGTCAAAGGCACGTGTTGTGGTTGTCTGACCGCGTGCATGTTATCTTATTGGACGTGCAAATTAAAGCATTTTTTATTTATTCATATAGTTTAAATATTGTTACATGGTTTATATATTTATAAGAATAGTTAGTGGCACACAATTTGTAGGGTATATGATAGGAATTATTATTGATACATTGAAAAATATAGATAATACATCTATTCGATAATATTTAGTGGATACAATCGAGTGTTAGTATTGTAATCAATATTTCATGGAACTAGTGTAAGCGTATCAATATGATGCTTCGAGTAGAATCAAAGGAATGATAATCGAATAGAATTAAAAATTAACTAAAAATAGAAATTAACCAAAAACGAAAAATATAGAAATATGAAATGCGAAATGAAGTAAATAAATAAATACTATTGAATGAAATAAATATCCGAAAAATTTAGAACCGGTTGTAACAAAATATCTGAAAAATATGAGCATCAAAATAATAATGTAACCCCCCCCCATACTGAGAACAAACGGTGTCCTCACTGGGGAGGCACAGGAACAAAACTAGCGATCACGTGGGCCTCCTGGAGGTGGAGCAGTAGAGTGCAAATGTTGATAGATATGGTCGAACTGCTCAGTGACGACATCTATGAAATAAAAGAAATCACGGCAAAGTGTGCCAATGTCGTCTCTAACAGCGGAGAGCTCTCCTCAGAGCGCAGTAACATCAGAATGCAGTGTCTCGGTAGTATGTGCATGTTCTACCATTGGAACATCGACAGCTTCGCTAACAGGGGATGGTGTAGGGTCGTCTAGTGGAGTATACTCATGGTAACCAGGAGGTGTGGAAGGGTCGTTCTCCTCTCTCTCTCTCAGGGTCATGCTCATCTGTCTTCTCGAGGTTATACAACTAGTTTTTCTTGTTATGGATGCTCATGTTCTCTGGGCTAGGCAAGGTAAAGTAGTAGACAGGATCATTTCGCACTAGAAGCTGAAAGTTAGGTGGGTCTAGGTTACCTATGAGAGTAATGTTAAAACAGAATGGTATGTCCATGGTATGGTATCTGCCATATGGCATAAGGCGTGATAATGATGATCTCAGGGAAAATGCCTCAGCTATCATGGTGACTAGCCCGCCGACACAGGTAGGTCCATGGGTACACTCGGCTATGGAAAACATATTGGCGATCATAAATGATGCACCAACTACGAGTCTAGACTGGAAAGCATAGTATATAATAAATAGCTCATCCCTAGAAACTGAGTGACGATTTATAGGTTTTCCGAATAGGGTAAAAGCTAAGATATGGTGGAAATACCTAATGGCTAGGTTATGGATATCAGTCACATCCAGGCGGTCAGGGTCCTCAGGGTACTGGCCAACTATATCCCTCTAAAAATGGTTTAGCTCGAAATCAAGGTAGTCGTCTTCCTGGGTCTCCATGTAAGCATCTATGTATCTAGGAAATCCTAGCAGCTCAGCAAGACGACGAACGGTGAAATGGTGGGTAAAGCCGAATAGTCTGAAGGACAATTGTCCTCTACTACGCCCTAATCCTCGGGTAGGTTTATAATGGAGTGAGCTCAGGAACTCTAGGGTAAGGTTTCGATAGGTGGGGTACTTATGGGCAAGGAATCCTTCCCAAACTATCTAGTTAAACAAAAAATCAACACTCTCCCTAATACCTAGAACTGTTAACGTGGGATCATGCACATAAGTCGTCAAATTCATCTGGCGCTGAGCTAGTATCTCATAACGCCTCTGTTGGGCCCTAGTAGATGTTGTACCCCAAAATTTGCCCTCTCATTTGTCAAGTATTTTCTCACAAGATATTCTAAGACGTCAAGTTTACAGCACTGATACATCAATTTAGGCTTGGAATTGGCAAAAGGGCAAAATGGTCAATTGCATACTAGAAAGTCAAACTTTGACTTTTTGGTCAACATTACATTCCAAGGATGAAATTTTATCAAGACATTCAAAAATATGAAACTTGATCATCAAGAAATCAAGAAAGTCAAAAGTCAACTTGAAAGGTCAAGATTTCCAAGACTTAGAAATTTTCTAAGTGTCTTTATACATGATAATTTCATCACTTCATGCCATTCTTTCACTAAGATGCAAGACAGTTCAAGGGAAACTTTCAACATGAAAGTTGTAGATCTCCATGATATTTACAACATTTCTTTACACAACTTCTCCTAAATATGCTGGGATTTCAAGTTATAAATTCATAAAGTCATGACATTTTCATTTAACACTTAGAGAAACTTTCAGCAGTTTTGGTCAGGTTTTTATCCCAACTTCTTGGCCAATTTTCATCAAGTTCCAGTTTGATTTAACAAAAGTGGTCAACATGAAAGTTGTAGGGGAGGTTCCAATCTTTCCAAAAAGTCCAAGAACTCATCAAGATCATTCTTGAGCTGAGAGGATCGAAGAGATGAAGTTGGGGCTTCATTCTTGAATTACAAAGCAGAATTTGTGATGAACACTTGACTAAAATTCCAACCAAAGCTACAAAATCTCTCTTTTCAGGCTATGCTATCTCCAAATACATGCATAATCAAACAATTATACAAACCCTAAGTTTATTACACAAGCATTTGAAGCTTTGTCCAAGTCTTGATACCATTTATGGTTAGAAATGCAAAAGCAACATTTCCATTTGCATAAAGTTTCACTTTTCCAACCACTCTCTTCTTTCAAAGCTTGAAATCTGTTCCAAAGATGACAGAAAAATCTCTCAACATCAGAAGCAATCCACAAGACCTGCAAAGCATGGCTAAGTTCCTTAATTCACTCCTTTCTTCATCATGAATAAACTTGTCATTATGAATTTGAAAAAAAGGCATAACAGGGGATTTTTTCAAAAGTATGAGTTTCTCAAATCTCAAACCTTCTCTATAAATAGAAGAAACATTTGCAAAACAAGGGGTTGGTTTTTGGAAGTGAAAATTTTTTAGAGAGAAAGAATAGAGAGTTTGTTGAGCAGAAAAACAATATTTTGTGTAACCTTGTTTCATTTTCAAAATCAAGTCTATTCTTGTTCAAAACAGAAAACCCAATCCATCACTCCACCATACAAACTCTCCTTTAAACCAAACAACTCATCACATACAAAGGTGGTCCAAAACATCACAAAAACAGTCCCTGTAGTGCTATCATCTTCACCTTCAAGACACCAAAAACATCACAGTACAGTCCAACTTAGTTTCAACAGTCCAAAGTAGCTTTCTGGAGATTCATTGAGATCTTCATCACATTTGGAAAAACATTCAGATTCAAAACAGACAATGCAGTCCAAAGGTAAGTCTTCTTAATTTGATATCTCATCATACATCAATAATGATTTGTTTATTTTAAAGACAAGATGTATCACTTTGATATCTTTTTGAACTAGCCATCTGCACCTTGTTTAGGCTTATTAAATCATTTGTTATTCATGCTTATTCATTATATACCATAAACTAACTTGCACAATCAGTAAAACAATGTTTAAGGCAGGAAAATGCAGCTTGCATCGACACATAACATCATGTATCAACCTATCCTAGTGAAAAAACAGGGTATGAGTCGACACATAACCCTCATGTGTCGATCCATACTGAGTTCAGGTCACAGAGCAGAAGCTAGAAGGGCTTATGAGTCGATACATACGCGTTTCACGTTGACACAAGAAGGGTGCATGAGTCAACACATCCCATTATGTGTCGACTCATACTGAGTCATTTTTGTTTTACAGGAGCAGGGAAAAGCTATGTGTCGATGCATAGCAGCATGGGTCAACACATAGTGGTTCAAAATGCATTTCTTCCTATATTTTGCAATGTTTTTACATTATATTCGTTATTGTACGATATGGTTGTAATATTTTAGTTTCTACCTCATCCCTATTGTTAATTTGTACCCCCCATCCCTCTAAAGTGATGTAATAGCTTGGATTTTACTTTTCGCTTTTTACTTGCTTCTCATATATTGCTAGTAAATAAGTGTGTATGGCAAGATAAAAACAACAAAATAGACAACCCTAAATACACGACAAAACAAAATCATGAAAAATGATACACTTTGCACACAAGTACCCTTAGGGTTTCTCCCACTTGGTTGCCTAAAATAAAATGGCCATGTTACGCATGCAAAGTATCTTGGCAAAATAAAACAAATATAAGATCATAGTCCCTCGATGACGCTATTCAAAAGTTGCCTAAACAAAATGATCTTAGTCCCTCAAAAATGCTAAGATGCTTGGCAACATTGCTATCATGGTTATACGATAACCCACGCCCGTCCCGTTTACATCCAAAGATAGGGTTGTTTACCAAATCAATGGTAAGTCAACAATATCAAAGGGATAGAAAATACATAGGAAAGACATTTGAGTAGGTAGATAGCTTCTAGTTACTTGCTCCAATTCAAACAAAATCCTTGCTATTTTCAAAACAAACACGTACACATTTCAAAAATATCTTACAAAACATTGAAAACATTTTCAAAAAGACAAACATCTTTGTATACATTCTTACGAACGAGAACCATTACAAAGATTGCCTAAACGAATGGCCTATTTTACAAAATACTTTCAAAAACACATCAAACACCATTTCAAACAAACCAAAGCAAGTGATCTAAGCAAGTAACTAAGAGCCCATGGAAAACCATGGATGAAAAGGGTGTTAGCACCTTCCCTTTTCATAATCTACCCCCCCCCCCCCCGAACTCAAGAAAACATCTCTAAGGTCTTTCCTGTGCTTTTTCACCTTTCCTTTTGGATAAAAGAAAAGTCGGTGGAGACTCTTGCTAAACCGCGACATTTGCGATAAAACGCAAAAAACCTCAAGTCAGTTCTCCCACCGTATCAGAACTGGAGACTCTGCTGGGGATTTATCATAGAAGTGGGGTTACCTTAGGGTTTAGATCACATATATTTGCTTACATTTGTTTGACTTGTTTGCTTTACATTTATGGTTCTTTGTTTGGGTATGAATCCTCCACCCGGATTTGGGAAACATTATAGGTAAATAACAATACATTATGGAAACTGTGCGGGGTATACCGACATGGTCTAAGAAATAGCTATGTTAGTGTGACATATTTTTGGGTACTGGTAGCCTTTGAGTCAATCAAAGAGAATACGGGGCCGCTGAGTGATGTCGTGAAGCACTAATGAACTTCTAGAACCCTTTACTTGACCAACTTGGCCTTTAGGATGTAGTGAGATGACCGACTTTGGTTCAGTCCGAAGTTGGTAGATAATCGATACTACACTCATTGAGGGTTGGTTTCTTGGGATATTTTGGTCGCCATTAAAGAGGCTTGAGCTGAAACAATGACCAAGGAAACAATCCAGTGATATTGAGCTCCTTAGAACCCGGTTACTATTTTTAGGACAGATTGAGCCAACTAAACTTCAAGAGGGTACTTACCTATGAAACCCCATGCAAGCCTAAACTAAGAACTTGCTTGATTTGTTTGTATATGCATGCTTGTACATAAACATCATGGACATCATGAACATCATATGCATTCACTAACCATTTCAAGGATTTTGGAGATTCATTTTTGTTCTTGTTTTGTAGTTTATGGATTCACATCGCAGGAAAACTATCCAAATCAACCTTGTAAGAATTCCTCCACAACTCAAGGAGCTAGCTTCAAGGATCCTTGAGAACTCTCTATTCACCGAGAGACATGGTCGTCTACTCAACTTGTTCACCTCCAACACAGAGGAGGATATGATGAAGGTTCTCTTCTAGTTCTTTGACCCTTTGCATCATTACTTCACATTTCCTGACTATCAACTTGTGCCCACTTTGGAAGAATTCTCTCAACTTCTGAGGATTCTTATTCTCAATCAACTACCCTTCAACGATACGTAAAGAGATCCAAAGCCATAAGAGATTGCTCAAGCCCTGCACTTGCACTCATCTGATGTCACAACTCATTGGGAAACTAGAAGTGGGGTCAAAGGTTTCTTGGCAAAGTTTCTGTTTGAGAAGGCCCAAAGCTGTTGGAATTCCCTAGACTTGCAAGCTTTTGAGGAGGTTGTAGCTCTTCTCATCTATGGGATGGTGTGATACGGTGGGAGAACTGACTGTTTGGAAATGCTGGTTCGCGTTTTGCGTTTGTTTTTGCAAAATGTCGCGGTAAGCAAGAGTCGCCACCGTCTTTTATTTTATCCAACAAGGAAAGGAAAAAAGCACAAAAAAATTCCTTTTTCGAGATATTTCTGAGTACGGGGGGTAGATTATAGAAAGGGAAGGTATTAGCACCCTTTTTATCCGTAGTTATCTACGGGCTCTTAGGTACTTGCTCATCATTTTCAAAATTGTTTTCTTTATGTTTGTGGGCTTTGAAAAGTTTTTATTTTAACTTCGATTTAACTCTTGCTTCTGTCTTCAAGAGTGTAATGAAGTGTTTTTGAAAACTTGTTTGAAAAGGAGTGTAAGTGTGAAAAATTTGTTTTGATTGAGATGAGCAAGTATCTAAGAACTAATCTACCTACTCGAAAAAAGGAATCGCTCTATGCTAATTTCCTTTAGACAATGCTATCCCACTATTATTGAGTAGGTAGCACCATCGTTGGAGTTTGAGAGTCAATTCGAAAGAGGGACATACGATCACTAAAGCAATGTTAGGACGTCTTAGTGGTAACCCTAATGTCTTAGATCACTTATTCGAGGCAACAATATGCGAGGCAACCATTTTGAGGCAACTATGATCTTTTAGACAAGAGGGCGACCTCTGAAACAACCTATACTCAATGACCGTTTATGAAGGCAACCAAGTGGGAGTGTACCCTAGGAGTGCGCATGTGCGAGTGTGTTGATTTCAGTTATTTTTATCTTTGCACATGTTTGGGGTGATCTAACCGTTTTAAGATTAAACATTCATTCTTGTCATGCAAACCCTCATATCAAACATCTAGCAGTTGAATATTTGCAAAAATTAAAGGCGCAGAAATTAAACTAAATTATTACAAGGCGTCGGGTATTTACATCGCCAAAAACAACCCTTTGAAATTAAATAAAAGCAGAAAATAAATAAATAAAATGTCCTAATTATTTATTACAAGCCAGAAGCAGATACATTAATTGGGTAAATAAAAATAAAGCGCGCGACGCGAAATTAAATCGAATGCGAGTTTAGGGTTTTGACCCTTCTAACCTAATTAAAAGAAAAAAAATGGTTTTTTGTTGTTTTTATTTAAGAAAAGAAATTAAGTTCTAAATTAAATACTAAATTAATTATTAAATAAATTAATTAATGAGAAATAATTAATGACATATTTTTGGATTTTTTATTATTTTAAGAAAGAAAATAAGATAATTAAACTAAAGTTAAAACCTAATTAATTCTAATTGATTTTATTTATTTACAAAATAAATTAAGGTTACCTAACTAATATCCTAATTAATTAATTAGTATTTATTAATAAAAAGATAAAAGTTCTAAAATTTAATTGGATAAAAAAAACATTTTTGTGATTTTTTTTTATAAAAAGAAAATTTGTTTATTGGTTAGAAATTAATTAAAACAAAATAAAATAATTAAATTAAATAAAAAAAGTATAAGAGAAAGAGAAATTGGGCCTGATTTTGGAGGTGTAGAAAGCAATTTGTTGGCCCATTAATGCTGATCCATTGGACTTTTTGTGATTCAATGCATTCGCGTTGACTTGCCTATGGTGTGCCTCCAATGCTTGACCACCAGATCTGGCCATCTGGCCATCTGGCACGCTGAAGAGTGAGGGAGTATGATGGTCTCTTGGCATGCGCATACACTAGATTACCTGAAAATAATCAAGAAAATGAAAATTGCTGGAGGCAGGGATCGAACCCCTGACCTCCAGCCTTGGGATCCTTATGCGTTGATGTGTTTACCACTAGGCCACTTGCTTTCAATTGTTAATATAATACAAAACAATTAATATATAAAAAAAAGGTCAATGGATGATATAATAAAAAAATAGCGCGCCAGATTTGAATGGACAAATGGTGGTGTGGCACGCATCGTCCCTGTCCTCTGCACTGTGGCTAAAAACACAAACACTTATACCAATGGACAAAGGTCTGTCGCTACAAGCCTGTTCACCCTCAAAATCTTGTACAGGCCATGAAAATGGATTCTAAGAGCATGGTTGGATTCGTCTCAACCTACTGATCACAACCATAGCCATTGTGTAGGCTAATTGTACCTGAAAACAAAAGCCCCAAAACACTCCACGAAACCCTAATCACGGTGAATCACAATATAGGTTATGTAAATGAAATTGGCTAATGTAAAAAGCTTGCAAATGGCATGGTGATCACAAATATGCAATTATTTCATATTAACAATGCCTAATTTTCAAAATGCGAAATCAAGAACAAGGCGACTTCATGAACGACTTACAATGCTTGGGAGGGTCTGGAAACGCGTGATTTTGATTGGTTTAGGTTGTGGAAGCTGCCAGGAAACAATTGAGACAAGTTTCAAGTCTTGAAACTGCCTCTAGACTTGATTTCGATCTCACACTTTTTTGGTGTTTTTGCAAACTTTGTTCTTGCTCTCCAATTGATCTCTAACCCCTCTTTTGGTCTGCACACGACCCTTATGTAATGTACAATGCATTAGATTTGTTTTTGCTGTCCAAATCTCTTTCTATCAATGCTTTGATATTTGATTTGATCCTCCTTTAACCACCTTCCAAATTTGATCCAAATCACATCTTTTTGTACACTTATGCCTTGATACGAGTTTGATGATGGCAAGTTGTATAATGAAACCTGAAATCACCATAAAATCTTTGCTATCAATGCTTTTGGATTTTTATTTGATTTATTTTGATTTAAATCAAATTAATTCAAATAAAATCAAAATAATTAATAAAAATATGATATGGACACATGGCCAAGGCTAGAGCACGTGGGCAATAATGCCAACCCAAAACAAGTGAAAAAGAATGGGGCCATTTGGCAAAATTTGAAGTTTTGAGGATAGTTGACTTTTGGCAATTTTGCAAAAAAGTCCAACTTCAACAATGCATAACTTCTTCAATTTTAAACTTTTTGAGGTTTTCTTGGACTTTTTAGAAATCTTGAAATGTCCTCTAACCAACCCTTTTGGTATCATATCAATTTGATATTCCATTCTCATGTATGAAGCTTTGACAAAAAGGTGTTTTTGTTGACTTTTTAAAATGACCTATAATGTCCAAATTCATAATTTCTTGTGAGTGAATATTTTGATCTTGGGAGCTGAAGATGGATTGTAGGTAATTACATACTATTCAAAATGAGCTTTGGATGGGTCATTTCTCATAAAGTATGAGAAAGTTATGCTTGGTCAAAGTTGAGTTGACTTTTCCTACAAAACCCTAATTTAGCAACTTTTGAATCTTGATGAATCTTGAGCAATCTTTGATGAATCATGATCAACCCTTGATCAAATGATGAAATATACTTCAAAATTAGAATGTTGACAAAAAATCTTGAAGTTTGACTGTTTGTAGGTCACAGTTGACTTTTGCCCTAGCATAATCGATTTTTGGACCTTTGAGCAATTGATTGAGCAACATCCCTCTGCAAGGCTTGAAACTTGACATGGGTGATCTTGAGAACATATTAGGACATTTTTGAGCACTTGGGGTCACTTTGAATCAAGGATCTTGATGCAATGTGAAACCCTAGTTTGGGGAAGACTTCCTTGGGAGAGAGTTTGCCTGACCAACCCTTGAGCTATCTTGGGCACCTTGGAGATCTTATCTTGAAATGTTTTTTTTGAGAAATATGAGAGGGAAAATTTTGGGGTACAACAGCTGCCCCTGTTCAATCTTCTTAAACCTGAGGATGCAGATTGGCTTTCGTGCCTTTCGTAATCCGAAGGTGGAAGTGGATTGAACACTAGAGTGCCCAGAAATTTTCACTCGCATGAAGTGGTAATTGTCTCGTGATGCCGGGAATGGGCTTATAGGTGTCATTTGGAAAAGCGTCGATCACATAAGAGATTCCTTAGCGAGAGTTTATATACCTGTTGTTGAGGTAGATTCCGCTGGGGAAGCCCGACCTTTGTTGAGAGAGAGAGAAATTTAGGAGCTTCGTCGTCCGTCATTCTGCTGGTGAGTCGTCTCTGTTGATATTTAGGAACTTCGATTGTCCGTACTCAACTGAGGGAACATCTTTTACTGAGATTTAGGAACTCGTCCGTAATTCAACTGGCTTTGTCGAGATTTAGGAGCTTGTCCGTAATTCAACTGATTTTGTCGAGATTTAGGAGTTTGTCCGTAATTCAACTGATCTTGTCGAGATTTAGGAGCTTGTCCGTAATTCAACTAATTTTGTCGAGATTTAGGAGCTTGTCCATAATTCAGCTAAGCAACCATCTGTTGAGATTTAGGAACTCGTCCGTAATTCAACTGAGGAAACATCCCTGCTGAGATTTAGGAACTCGTCCGTAATTCAACCGAGGAACATATCTATCGAGATTTAGGAACTCGTCCGTAATTCAACAACTTTGCTGAGATTTAGAAGCCTGTCCGTAATTCAACTGAGAAAATAACTTCGCTGAGATTTAGGAGCTTGTCCGTAATTCAACTGAGGTACATATTTGTCGAGATTTAGGAACTCGACCGTAATTCAACAACTTCGCTGAGATTTAGGAGCCTGTCCGTAATTCAACTGAGAAAATAACTTCGCTGAGATTTAGGAGCTTGTCCGTAATTCAACTGAGGTACATATCTGTCGAGATTTAGGAACTCGTCCGTAATTCAACAACTTTGCGGAGATTTAGGAACTTGTCTGTAATTCCATTGGGAAAATAACTTCACTGAGATTTAGGAGATTTTCCGTAATTCAACTGAGGTACATATCTGTCGAGATTTAGGAACTCGTCCATAATTCGACAACTTTGCGGAGATTTAGGAACTTGTCCGTAATTCCACTGGGAAAATATCTGTCGAGATTTAGGAACTTGTCCGTAATTCGACCGTGGTAGAAGCTTCATAGCTTGAGCTTTGTGAGAATTTAACCGTATCCTTCCTAAAAGATAAAGGTTAGTTGTATGTAATGCATGATATGTATCAAGCAATGATTTTCTCAACATAAATGAGATTGTGTTGTATGATGCGTATGCATGTCATGATGTATGAAGATGTGATGTTTTTAGCTGGGGAAAATAAATCCCAGACCACTGTTGGGGAAAAGAATTGGATTCTTCATTTCTGTTGGAGATAGTTGATGAAGATGTTTGTGAGAATAAACCTGTAGGAGAGGATAACTTCTCTAGGGAATAAACTGACGAGAGAATGACTCTGTGGGGAAGAGATGCTCTGTTGAGGATTCCGTTGATAAATTCAACTGGGGATGAATTATCGCTGCTGATGATAATGAACCTTGTTGGGGATTGAATTCCTGTTTGGTTAAAGGAAAGAACTTCGCTGGGGATGACTTTCCAATAGCGACCTTACTGGGGATAGCCCTTTTAGATCCTATTGGGGATAATCTTCCGGAGTCTACTGGGTACAATTCTTCAAATTCCACTGGGGATAAAAAAATTTCAAACTCCACTGGGGATATATATTTTTTATATACTCCGTTGGGGATGACAAGACTTCTTAGTGCTGATGGTAGATAAATTCTGCTTGGGGAGAATATTACCGATTCAGTTACAGTTGCAAGTCTCAGCTGGGGAGAGCTAACACCACTGCCTTTCTCTTACTCTGTGGGGAATGAATGTACTTTCGATTGTTTCCTCCAGCTAGGTCTATCCCTATACCTGGTGGACAGAGCAACTGTACGGTCTGGACATTTCTCGTTTTCCCCTGTTTCTAATATTACAAGTAATTATCCTTTGTTTCGCGTGTAAATTTTATGAGCAGCAATCAATGTCAAATGCATATATCAAAAACTGAACATTGGACGTTCTTTGCAAAACAAAACAGAAAAAGGGAAAACAGTTTGAAATTTATTTATGAAAATAACATGTATTGATTTTGAAGTTCGGCCTGTAAATAGGCGCTTTTATACAAGAGGCTGGCGTCCTAGTAAGAGAACACCGCCGAACAATAGAGTTTATACAATTTATGAAAAACAAAGAAAAACAGCTATGTGAACAATCCCACTGGGTTCCAACTCTGATATTGCCTTTATGTCCTCGAGCATATCATCACTTTGCTACTTGGTTGAAGGTAGATCAGATTGATTAGTGTCGTCCGAGCTTGATAGTAGATACCGAAGTCTGGTTGCAAGGTGATCCAATGAGACATAATGTTACGCGTTAATCCCTAATTTTTTCCTGGACCGCCCTTTCGGGTTTTCAGTCCACCCCCTTTCTTGCCCAAGCCTACTTTTCAGATTTTCGACTTGCCGGGTGTACAGATTTTTTTCATTTTCATCCCTTATTTTTGTCCAAACCCTTTTGGTTCGCCGGGAAGCCCTTATTTTTGCCTAGGCCAGTCAACCTAGCGGGTCTTTGATTATGCATAGTATTTTTTCACTACGTCTGCATTGACGGGGTGAGGAAGGTCGTCACCATCCATGGTGGTTAGAATCATCGCTCCTCCTGAGAAAATGTTCTTAACCACAAATGGCCCTTCGTAAGTAAGGGTCCATTTGCCCCTGGGATCACCTTGCGGTAGAATGATGTGCTTGATCCCTAGATCCCCAACTTGATACTCTTGTCGTCTAACTTTCTTGTTAAATGCCTTGATCATCCGATTTTGATACGTTTGACCATGACAAATAGTAGTAAGTCTCTTTTCGTCGATTAAATTCAGCTGATCAAGCCGGGTCTGAATCTAGTCATCTTCGCTCAAACCTACATCCTTCATAATCTGAAGAGAGGGTATCTGAACTTCAATGGGCAAGACTGCCTCCATACCATATACCAAGGAATACGGTGTTTCCCCTGTTGACGTCCGCGCTGAGGTACGGTACCCATGAAGAGCAAAAGGCAACATCTCATGCCAATCTTTGTATGTCACAATCATCTTCTGCACAATCTTCTTAATGTTCTTATTAGCCGCTTCTACAACCCCATTCATCTTCGGCCGGTAAGGAGAAGAGTTATGATGCTATATCTTGAACTGCTTACAGAGTTCGGTGATCATTTTATTATTGAGATTTGTACCATTGTCCGTAATGATCCTCTCTGGTACACCATATCGACAGATCAGATTGTGTTGAATAAACCGTGCCACGACGTTCTTGGTTACTGTAGCAAAGGAAGCTGCTTCGACCCACTTCCTAAAGTAATCAATAGCTACCAGGATGAAACGATGCCCATTGGACGCAGTAGGTCTGATCTTGCTGATCATTTCGATGCCCCACATTGCAAAAGGCCAAGGAGCTGTCAAGACGTTCAGAGGAACTGGAGGTATGTGCACCTTATCAGCATAGACTTGGCACTTGTGACAGGTCCGAGAATGCTGATAACAGTTGGCTTCCATTGTGGACCAATAATATCCTGCTCGAAGGATTTTATTTGCCATGGTGTGTCCACTGGAATGAGTCCCGAAAGTACCTTCATGTAACTCTACCATAATCCTTTCTGCTTCGTTCTTATCTACACAAAGCAGTAAGGTTGAATCATGGTTACGCTTGTAAAGGATGCCGTTACTGATGAAGAACTTCTCCGCGAACCTCCTCAGAAACTTCTTATCATTAACAAATGCACCCTCGGGGTATTCTTGAGCTTTAAGATACCTCTTCACCTCGTGGAACCAGGGTTTATCTGTTACCTCTTCAGTCTCAATGTCGCAGCAATGTGCGGGTTCTTCCAACCTCTCAATGGTAATCTGGGGAGCCTCATTGTCCCATCTGACCTTGAACATAGAAGACATCGTAGCTAGCGCGTCCGCCAACTGATTCTCCTCTCTAGGGAAGTGTTCAAAGGTTATCTCCTCGAAGTGTGGAAGCAATGTCAACACATACTCCTTATGAGGAATAAGATTAGGGTGTTTCGTATCCCACTCGCCTTTGATCTGACTGATCACAAGAGAGGAATCTCTGAAAACACTTAAGAACTTTATTCTTAGGTCAATTGCTGCTCGAAGACCCATAATGCACGCCTCATACTCCGCCATGTTGTTGGGGCAATTGAAACATAGTCGGGAGGTGAACGGAGTATGAGAGCCTTCAGGAGATATGATCACGGCGCCGAGGCCATTACCCAAAGCGTTCGAAGCTCCATCAAAGTACATAGACCATCAGGATCCTTTCTCAGGTCCTTCATCCGGTCCAGGTGTCTCACAGTCAGTCACCAACATGATGTTCTCATCTGGAAACTCAAAGTTCATAGACTGGTAATCGTCCACTTCCTGATGTACCAGATGATCTGCCAACACACTTCCCTTGATTGCTTTCTGAGTCGTGTATTGGATGTCGTACTCAGTCAAGATCATCTGCCATCTTGCTATCCTTCGGACAAGGCAGGCTTTTCAAAGATATACTTGATTGGATCCATCTTTGATATCAATAGAGTAGTGTGAGTCAGCATATACTGTCTCAGCCAGCGAGCAGCCCATGCCAAAGCGCAACAAGTTTTCTCAAGCAACGAGTATCGGGTCTCGCAGTCGGTAAACTTTTTGCTAAGGGAATAAATAGCATGCTCTTTTCGGCCAGACTCGTCATGCTGCCCCAGCACACACCCCATTGAATTATCGAGTACTGTCAAGTATAAGATCATAGGTCTCCTTTCAACCGGAGGCATCAAAATAGGAGGCTCTTGGAGATACTCTTTGATCCTTTCGAAAGCGGCCTGACATTCATCGTTCCATCTTACTACTTGATCTTTCTTCAGTAACTTGAAGATTGGCTCATAAGTAGCAGATAGGAGCGAGATGAATCGGGCAATGTAGTTCAGACGTCCCAGAAAGCCTCTGACTTCTTTTTATGTTCGAGGAGCTGGCATTTCCTGTATAGCCTTCACCTTTGCAGGATCCACTTGAATACCTTTGTCACTAACGACGAAACCCAGTAGCTTACCAGATCTCACCCCGAAGGTGCACTTGTTCAGGTTTAACTTCAGCCTGTACAATTTCAACCTGTCAAATAGCTTCTGGACATGGTCCAGATGTTCCTCCTCAGTTTGGGACCTTGCAATCATATCGTCAACGTATACCTCGATCTCATGATGGATCATGTCATGGAACAAAGCGATCATGGCGCGCTGATACGTTGCCCCAGCATTCTTCAATCTGAAAGGCATGACCTTGTAGCAAAAGGTACCCCATTGAGTAACAAAGGTTGTCTTCTCCATGTCTTCGGGAGCCATTTTAATCTGATTATAACCGGAGAAACCATCCATAAAGGAGAAGACCTTATGTTGTGCGGTGTTGTCAACCAGAACGTCGATATGAGGCAGAGGGAAATCATCCTTGGGGCTCGCCCTGTTTAGATCCTTATAGTCAGCACACATTCAAACCTTACCATCCTTCTTCGGTACCGGAACCACGTTGGCCACCCACTTTGGGCAAGAAGTAACCGCTAGAAAACCGGCATCAAACTGTTTCATAACTTCGGCCTTGATTTTCTCAGACATCTCTGGGCGCATTCGGCGAACTTTCTGTTTCACTGGAGGACAATCTTCCTTGGTAGGCAAGCGGTGAACCACGATATCGGTATCCAACCCAGGCATATCTTCATAAGACCATGCAAAGATCTCAACATAGTCACGCAGCATCTGAATCAATTGTTGCTTAACACTGGGCTCCAGATTTTCACCGATCTTGACCTCTTTCTTGTCTTCCTCTTGTTGTACCCCAATTTTTGCCTCTAAGATTCCTCTATCATATCATATCAACTCGATCATAACAAGATCACATTAGGGTTGGTTCTTCCTCTTTTTCTATCTCCTATCTTTAAGTTTGCTCTTGAGGAATCTCCAAGAACATTGGTTGTGTATTTTGTATATGTGTTGTTGACTAACTTCTAATCAAAATACAAAAAAATATTTGTCTTTGTCTTTGTATATTTTTGTTTTGTAGGTACCAAGTTGAAGCATCTGACAAATAAGGATTTCTGGTATTATTTTCCTAAAATCTACAAAGAAAAAGAATTAAAATTTTTCATTTTTTTCACTGATGCAATCGATTTCTCTTAGAGTGCAATCGATTGCACATAGTGCATTTTGCGCCATTTTTGAAAGAAAAAAAACTGTGCAATAGTGCAATCGATTGCACAGCGTGAAAATTTAAAAAAAAATCAGCATTTTAAACTTGTCAAATTTTGGCTCCAAGTTTCCTTCACTTTTGAAAGATGTATCATTAATTCAAATTTTAGTGCCAATCTTTCATTTTTAAAAAGAATTATCATTAATTCAAATTTTGGCTCTAATATTTGAAAGAATTATCATTAATTCAAATTTTGGCTCTAATTTTTGAAAGAGTTATCATTAATTCAAATTTTGGCTCCAAGAATCAATTACCAAATTACCACTAATCCCAATCCTAAACTCTATAAATAGAGCCCTCATTTCACTCAAATTTCAAGCTTTTGATAGCCAAATCCACCTTGCTAAAAAATCTCTCAATTCTCTCCATCTACCAAATTCACTCAAAGCTCCATTTTCAAAAAGTTAGTAAGCTTTGCATTGAAGCTTACTAATCTTTGAGCTAAACCTTCATCCAAACACTTTTTCTTCATCAATTCTCTACATCCAAGCTTGGTCAATTGATTCTTGTGGTTGAATTGAAGCAAATTCTTGAAGTTGTTTTGATAATTCTTTAGATATACCTTTGGTAAGTTGGATAACTCATCTTTCACAATGTGATCTCTTGTTGATCTTTGGGTTTGATTCTTTGAGCATTATTTTGTGATTCCAATAGTGTTATTTTCTCATAATTTGATGGAATTTTCAGGCTCAATTGGATCCATGATCATAAGGTGTTTGATGGAAAGTTTGAACAAGAAATTGGCCTTTTAAAATGTTGTTTTTGCTACTGTAACAGTGTGCAATCGATTGTAGTAACTGTGCAATCGATTGCACAGAAGTGTTTCACACAATTTTTTTGAAAATAACACTGTGTGCAATTGATTGCACAGTTACTGCAATCGACTGCACAGGGACAGAATGCACTTTTTTTGCCTTGTTTTGGGGCAGCTTTGATCCAAAATGATTTTTCTACTCACTCCTTTTGATTGTTGGTTTGGATTGCAATTTTAAATGTCCAATTTGTCTTTAAACTCAATGGACTTTGTGATGTAGATGAAGTTGGATAAATGTTCATCAATTCAAATCTACCTAAGAGTGAATTATTTAATTCATTTTTGGTGCTTTGGATTAATGATATGTTTAGTGCTTTAATCCATCTAGAGGAGTGGTTGAATTTAAAGATGAAAGAATTTTGAAATGGTGATCCAAATTAGCTTATCATTCCCCTCCATCTTCATCTTATCCCTTTATTTTTTAATTGTACTACATGTTAAGGGATGGTGATCTCTATATCATTTATCCAAACATGAAGTACATAGATTGCTATTGACCGACCTCAAAATAGGTGTGACTTCTACATAAGTCCACTTACGATTTCTTAACATAGCGCTAAATTTTGTCCCGATTCGAATAAATGATCATTCGTGGCCCAAACTTATGATTGCAAGCCCAAGTATGTTAATTTGATCTCTTTGATCCAATAACCTTGAGATTCATTGGGTGGAGGATTTGGTTCTACCAATCCTCTAATGGATCTACAACACCTTTGGTCAACGCGGATCACTTAAACATCGTTGATCATTACATGTTGCCTTATGAGAATTCCAAAATGGATGATATACTTGAAAAAAAGCAAATGCAACTTGTTGTGTGGAGGCTTTGGTTCTACCAATCCTCTAATGAGTTCCAAATGCAAGTTTCAAGATGGTCATCCAACTAACCACTAATTACTAATAATTAACTTTACTTTACGCTTTTATTTTCATGCTTTATGTACCATTTACTTTTAGCATTTTACATTTCATGCTATTTTCATCTTTGCTCACTTGAGCATTTACTTTTATGTCATTTTTATTTTGCTCACTTGAGCTTTTCTTTCTTTTTAAAGACACCTAATAATCAACATGAACCATAAAAATCATTAATGATACTTGGACTACATGGTTACTATCCTTTGCATTATGGAGTGATGGACTTCTTGGACTTAGGATTAAAGACCTTGGCCTATCTTGGAGACTTTGTGACTTTATTTGATATTTTGTCTGGAGTTCTTGAGGTTTACCTCAAGACATTGGGTTGTTTGTTTGTTTTGTGTGCAGGTTATTGAGATTACAATCTTTGTTTGTAATCTGAAATTCACCCGTATACAGCCGTTACTCTGCCCAATTTTTGCGAAGACTTAAAACACTTGAAGTTTGGTTCTCTCAAGAGGTCTAGTATCTTTGCTTGCTTGGTTTCAATCCGAAGAATGGGAATTCTATATTGACTCATAATGTCAAGTATTGGCTTCTTGTTGGTTAGATGGTTCTTATCCCTAGCTTTTACCTTACGCTTTAGGATAGCCTCTTCTTCTCCTCCCATCTTCTTTAATTTCAAAAATCTTCTCCCTCCTTTAAAAAAAACTCTTCTTGTTTTGAAACTTGAAACATTTTCATAATAAACTTGGACTTAGGTCCATGCATCTTCAAAACATTTTCATAAATAAATTTCAATCAATTTAATAATACCTTGATTTTTTTTGTGAGAAGACTAAAATTCAATCAATCTCATTTCAAACCATGTTGCCACTTTGGCTTTTATCTTTAAACTTTTCTCAAAAGATTAGACTCTTGTCAATCTTTGTAGTGATTCAAACAACTATACTTCTACAATATGTAGTGAAGTGAGATATTTTCCACTTGGGTGTTGATTGAGGCATTGTTGATTTTAAAATCCAAGCCATATCCTCCACTTTGAGATGATGCAAATTCTCCTTTCTCATGATTATGGGTAGTAAGTATGTTTTTCACACGGACAATTGCGATGATGTCTTATCTCATAAAATCAACCAACATACTTGTGTTTCAAACTTTTAAAAGAGGAACTACGTGTACCCTGATCCCCTATTGCACGAAAGGTGGTACGTAGGCACTAAAGGTTCACAACCGCGGCGGGTGCAAAAATCATAAAAATATTTCTTTTCTCACCTCCACCATCCATTTTATATACAACACATTTTTATATCCAAAATATACAGATTTTACAAAGAGGTTCCTGCGGAGTACCATAGATGTTTAGGGTGCTAATACCTTCCCTTTGCATAACCAACCCCCTTACCTTGAATCTTTCCCCCTCTTTTTGGGTTATTCGCTCTTTTCCCATTCCTTTAGAAACAATAAAGCGCGGTGGCGATTTTTATTTTGATTTGTATAAAGTCTAGTCAATCTAATGGCTTAGTCTTGCACATTTCTACCACTACACCTCTGTACCCAGATTTACTGTTTCCACTGGCTCTTCATGCGGCTGTATGGCCCTCTCTTCCTGAAGTAACAGTCTAGCAAGTTCACCAGGCACTTCGCAATCATCCTTACCTTCGTCCCCGGCTTGGTTGATCGGACTTTTGAAGTCATAACTGGAAGTAGCAGAGTCGTTATCAGCGGGATCCAGAGTGGATGTAGACCTGTATATGTGAGTGTGTGTAAAATAGCTGCTTTGCAGGATAAAAAAGAAAAACAAGGAGCGCAAAATTTGTATTGCAAGAAAACTTCCAATGCTTTTATTAATGATATATGGAAATGACACATAATAAGCCCTCAAACAAAGCCACGGTGTCTCGGGTAAGGCACCAGGCCGTAAAGTTTAAAATTGTTTGTTACAAATTCGAAACAAAAGTCTATTACTGTGTGATATAAGAAACTGGCATGGAATCCTTCTCCATCCAATTACTCAAGCCACCATCAGTAGTCGGGTAAATCCATCTGTCAATATTAAACTCTTCATCATCATCCCTGATAGCATTTACTCCTGCATCATGTTTCGGCATAGGAGCCGTTATGACACTAGGTTTTTCTGGTGCTTCGAACTCAATCTCCTTGGCGTCAATCAGATCCTGCACTTTATTCTTCAAAGCCCAGCAGTTATTGGTATCATGCCCCGGGCGATCAGAGTGATAAGCACAGCGGGCGTTTGGATTATACAGCGGTGAGGTGGTGTTGGGATTCTTCGGAGCTTCCCTCGGAATCACCAAATTAGTCTTCAATAACTGTGGCAGAATTTGAGATAAAGACATGCTGAGCCGAGTAAACTGTCTTTGAGGCCTCTCTGCCCTTGGCTGATTGTTGCGTTATGCAATAACAGTTGGTCTTGAAATAACTACCGCATTAACTGCTTGGCAGCGTTCAGGTCGACTTTGATTCCTAGAGCTGTAAACTGCACTAGACTCCTTCTTGAAGGGCTTCTTCTCAGTACTTGACGAAGCACCTTTCTGTAACTTGCCGCTCTTGATACCGGCTTCAATTCTCTCCCCAGTCATAATTAACTCAGTAAAACCTGACAATGAACTTCCGATCAGATGGTTGAAATACGGACCAGACAGGGTCCCCAAAAACATATCCACCAACTCCCTATCAGCCAACGGGGGTCGGACTCTACCTGTAAGATCTCTCCACTTCTGAGCGTAATCTTTAAAACCTTCGCTCGCACCCATAGACATACCCTGAAGTTGGGTACGCGTGGGAGCAAGGTCGGAATTATATTGGTACTGCTTGTAAAAAGCAGCAGCAAGGTCTTCCCAATTACAGACACTAGCTCCTTCTAGCTGATAGAACCACTCAAGTTGAGTCCCTGAGAGACTATCTTGAAAAAAGTGGATCCAGAGGTTCCTATTAGCAGTATATGGCTGAATCTTTCTAACATACGAACGGAGGTGTAGCTTTGGGCAGGAGACCCCGTCGTATTTAGCAAAGACTGGCACTTTAAATTTGTGGGTAATGACCACCCCAGATGCCAGACCCAAATCACCAAAGTCCAATCCAGGAATCTTCTGGATCTCCATCGCACTTAGACGGTCTTCAAGCTGTTTATACTTATCCTCAGTCGGAGGATACTGGTCTTCGTCAAAGTCAGTCTGATTGTCAGAAATAACAGGGCTAGGAGACCTCCTTTCTTCTTGGTTCTCCCCCCCTCCAGATGAGTGGGACAGATCAACATCGCCTCGCAACCAGTTTCCAAACCTATGACCCATGTTCAGGAGGACTGTCTTCTTCTTCTTCTTATCCTTCAAGATAAGAGTCTTCAGATCTTTCTGCCCCTTGGCCAGGATCATGAACATTTCCTGGAACTGGGTGTTTTGAGCTTGTAGAGCCTTGATAGCTTGATCAGTGGATGTTTCAGCAGACATGATGCTGAAATAAACAGCGAAGAAGATAAGAGACCTGTAAGGGTACCTGTTATGAGGTGCATGGGAATGGAGTGCATATGATATGATTTCAAAGACTTTAGGGATTCAAATTCGTAAACCAAAAGGAAACACACTTTTATTAGATTTAAAAACTTGAAACATTGTTTGACAAGTGCCTTTAAGGCGTTACAAAGAGAAAAACTGAAAAGTAAATCAAAACTAGAAATAGCAAAAGACATCAGCGCTCCCATGGTCGTTTTTCATTGGTGCTGACATGATCATTGAGAACCTTCTCATTCTCCAGCTGCCTTGTAAGATTTAGAATCTTCCGCTCCTGCTCGTGATACTTTTCTCTGTAAGTATCCCGCTCTTCTCTCAACTGGATCCACGACCTCTTTAATGCCCCAATGTCAGTTGGCATGTACGGATGTAGAACAGTAGGAGGAACCCCTTCTTCATCAGCATTCTCAACAATTACCGGTAAGACAACTTCGTACGGCATTACTAGCTTTTGGGCACGAGTTCGAACCCATCGGAGATACGGTTCCATCGGAAGAGAGGTCTTCGCTCCTAGCTCATGCGGATCAGACCTGTTAACCCTATTCCAAGCTCGTATAAATCTGCGGCAATGTCCCTCACTATCCCCTTGGAAGTTAAAGACAATACTCGGAATCAGCAACTCATGAGGACCGTCCTTTCGAGCTCGCCCAAACTGTCGTAAGGCCAGACAAGGATTATAGGATATTCCTCCCCTAATTCCAAGCAAAGGAACATTGGGGTATTCTCTGCAACGGTCAATAACAGCTACTTCTTCCATGTCTTTAGTGCTCCAGATGATGTCCGTATGAGCCAGGGACATAATTCTGTAGGCCCAACCCATACCTTCCTTGTTCTTCAAAATAGATTTGGGAAGGTGAGAAATAAACCACCTCGCCAGCAATGGTGCACAACACATAAGGGTTCCCGGTTTCCGAGCAGTACGAGCATAAAGAGCATGCAGAATGTCACCTAAGAGAGTGGGCACCGGATTACGGGACATGAATATCTTCCCTGCATTCACATCGACGAAAGAATCTGAATTAGGGAACAACACCAAACCATAAATGAGAAGAGCCAGGATGTCTTCGAATGCTTGGAAATCTAAACTGTCCCAAAACTGATTAGCCTGATCAACCAAGAATTTAGCCAAGAATCCTTTTGTCCCACTCCGGGTCTCCCAGTTAGACATTACCTCACCCTTTGTCAAATGTAGGGCTGTAGCAACATCTTTTGGCCTAAGAGCTTTCTCCCAACCTGTAAGCAGCGTCTGCTCTAGAATAGAAATACTAAGTAGATCAGAGAACTCCTCCAAAATAGGGACCAACTGATAGTCCAGGAAGGTGAAGCAGTGGTGCAACGGGTCAAAGAACTAGCACAAGACACTCAACATCTACTCATCCATCTTGGAAGTGACCAAACCAAGGAGGTGACCATGTCTTCTGATAAAGGAGGAAGTATCAGGAACCTTTGCAACCAAATCTCTAAGTTGAGTAGGAATTTGTACAAAGCTGATGTGAATAGTGTTTCTACGCATAGAGGCCATGACCTACAAAACAGAACAAAGATGAATCCCCTTTGTCTTTGAAATGGGTTAGTCTGGTGCAAGATGCATGCAATGTCATGATGCATGATGTTATGATATAAACACACCACAAGTATTCACAGATAGCAAACATGGTAAGGACAAGCAAGTCACACAGTAACCCTTAGATTTCAGGTTGGCATAGAGTTTAGGTATTACCCTCTTTCAGTTTAGTTGGTTCAACCTGTCCTAGTAGTAGTAACCGGGTTCTAGAGGATCTCAATATCACTGACCACCCTCGATCAGTCATAATTCCAGTTTGGCAACATTTTCTTGCGGTCGGAATCATCGCGAGAGTTTGGTCTCAATGAGTGTAGCATACTACTACTTTTCTATGGCCAAGTTGGTCAATTATATGTTCTAAGGTCAGTTGGTGCTTGATGACCCCTTAGCTGACCCATATTCTCCTTGTTCCATCACAAGGGATATCGGTACAAACTAAAGTGCCACACCAATGTAGCTACTGCTTCAATCGTATCGGTATGTGTCGTACAGTTCCCTCACAGTCTATTGCTACTTACCTAAAAGGTATCCCCAGATCCGAGTTAGGATCTATAGTAAATCCGATTCAAACCCACAAAGATAAAGTATACAAATCAAGCAATTGAAAACATTATGATGAACTATTCCTAAGGTACACCCCACTTATCATCCCCAGCAGAGTCGCCAGTTCTGTGATACGGTGGCCAGAACCGGGACGTGGTTTCCCTATTTCGTTAAGGAATTTGCTGGTTTACGTTTTGTGTTTGTTTTCGCAAAATGTCGCGGTAAGCAAGAGTCGCCACCGACTTTTATTTTATCCAACAAGGAAAGGAAAAAAGCACAGAAAAATTCCTTTTTCGAGATATTTCTGAGTACGGGGTAGATTATAGAAAGGGAAGGTATTAGCACCCTTTCTATCTGTAGTTATCTACGGGCTCTTAGGTACTTGCTCATCATTTTCAAAATGTTTTCTTTGTGCTTGTGGGTTTTGAAAAGTTTTTGTTTCAACTTCGATTTAACTCTTGCTTAAGAGTGTAATGAAGTGTTTTTGAAAACTTTGTTTGTAAAAGTGTGTAAGTGTGAAAAGGTTTTGTTTTTGGATGAGCAAGTATCTAAGAACTAATCTATCTACTCGAAAAAAGGAATCGTTCTATGCTAATTTCCTTTAGACAATGCTATCCCACTATTAGTGAGTAGGTAGCACCATCGTTGGAGTTTGAGGGTCAATTCGAAAGAGGGACATACGGTCACTAAAGCAATGTTAGGATGTATTAGCGGTAACCCTAATGTCTTAGATCATTTATCCGAGGCAACGATATCCGAGGCAACCATTTTGAGGCGACTATGATCTTTTAGACAAGAGGGCAACCTCTAAAACAACCTATACTTAATGACCGTGTACGAAGGCAACCAAGTGGGGTGTACCCTAAGAGTGCGCATGTGCGAGTGTGTTGATTTTAGTTATTTTTATCTTTGCACATGTTTAGGGTGATCTAATTGATTTTAATTCAAACATTCATTCTTGTCATGCAAGCCCTATTATCAAACATCTAGCAGTTGTATATTTGCAGAAATTAAAGGTGCGGAAATTAAATTACAAGTCGTCGAGTATTTACATCGCCAAAAACAACCCTTTGAAATTAAATAAAAGCAGAAGAAAAAAAATAAAATGTCCTAATTATTTATTACAAGCCAGGAGCAGATACATTAATTGGGTAAAGAAAAATAAAGTGCGCGACGCGAAATTAAATCGAATGCGAGTTTAGGGTTTTGACCCTTCTAACCTAATTAAAAGAAAAAAAATGGTTTTTTGTTGTTTTTATTTAAGAAAAGAAATTAAGTCCTAAATTAAATATTAAATTAATTATTAAATAAATTAATTAATGAGAAATAATTAATGACATATTTTTGGATTTTTTATTATTTTAAGAAAGAAAATAAGATAATTAAACTAAAGTTAAAACCTAATTAATTCTAATTGATTTTATTTATTTACAAAATAAATTAAGGTTACCTAACTAATATCCTAATTAATTAATTAGTATTTATTAATAAAAAGATAAAAGTTCTAAAATTTAATTGGATAAAAAAAAACATTTTTGTGATTTTTTTTTTATAAAAAGAAAATTTGTTTATTGGTTAGAAATTAATTAAAACAAAATAAAATAATTAAATTAAATAAACAAAGTATAAGAGAAATTGGGCCTGATTTTGGAGGTGTAGAAAGCAATTTGTTGGCCCATTAATGCTGATCCATTGGACTTTTTGTGATTCAGTGCATTCACGTTGACCTGCCTATGGTGTGCCTCCAATGCTTGACCACCAGATCTGGCCATCTGGCCGTCTGGCACGCTGAAGAGTGAGGGAGTATGATGGTCTCTTGGCATGCGCATACACTAGATTACCTGAAAATAATCAAGAAAATTCAAATTGCTGGAGGCAGGGATCGAACCCCTGACCTCCAGTCCTGGGATCCTTATGCGCTGATGTGTTTACCACTAGGCCACTTGCTTTCAATTGTTAATATAATACAAAACAATTAATTTATAAAAAAAAGGTCAATGGATGATATAATAAAAAATAACGCGCCAGATTTGAATGGACAAATGGTGGTGTGACACGCATCGTCCCTATCCTCTGCACTGTGGCTAAAAACACAAACACCTATACCAACGGACAAAGGTCCATCGCTACAAGCCTGTCCACCCTCAAAATCTTGTACAGGCCATGAAAATGGATTCTAAGAGCATGGTTGGATTCGTCTCAACCTAATGATCACAACCATAGCCATTATGTAGCCTAATTGTACCTGAAAACAAAAGCCTCAAAAAACTCCACGAAACCCTAATCATGGTGAATCACAGTATAGGTTATGTAAATGAAATTGGCTAATGTAAAAAGCTTGCAAATGGCATGGTGATCACAAATATGCAATTATTTCATATTAACAATGCCTAATTTTCAAAATGAGAAATCAAGAACAGGGCAGCTTCGTGAACGACTTACAGCGCTTGGGAGGGTCTAGAAACGCGTGATTTTGATTGGTTTAGGTTGTGGAAGCTGCCAAGAAACGATTGAGACAAGTCTCAAGTCTTGAAACTGCCTCTAGACTTGATTTTTATCTCACACTTTTTTGGTGTTTTTGCAAACTTTGATCTTGCTCTCCAATTGATCTCTAACCCCTCTTTTGGTCTGCACACGACCCTTATGTAATGTACAATGCATTAGGTTTGTTTTTGCTGTCCAAATCTCTTTCTATCAATGCTTTGATATTTGATTTGATCCTCCTTTAACCACCTTCCAAATTTGATCCAAATCACATATTTTTGTACACTTATGCCTTGATACGAGTTTGATGATGGCAAGTTGTATAATGAAACCTGAAATCACCATAAAATCTTTGTTATCAATGCTTTTGGATTATTTGATTTATTTTGATTTAAATCAAATTAATTCAAATAAAATCAAAATAATTAATAAAAATATGATATGGACACATGGCCAAGGCTAGAGAACGTGGGAAATAATGCCAACCCAAAACAAGTGAAAAAGAATGGGCCCATTTGGCAAAATTTGAAGTTTTGAGGATAGTTGACTTTTGGCAATTTTGCAAAAAAAGTCCAACTTCAACAATGCATAACTTCTTCAATTTTGAACTTTTGGAGGTGTTCTTGGACTTTTAGAAAGCTTGAAATGTCCTCTAATTAACCCTTTTAGTCGCATCTCAATTTGATATTCCATGCTCATGTATGAAGCTTTGACAAAAAAGGTGTTTTTGTTGACTTTTTAAAATGACCTATAATGTCCAAATTCGTAATTTCTTGTGAGTGCATATTTTGATCTTGGGAGCTGAAGATGGATTGTAGGGAATTACATCATCTTCAAAATGAGCTTTGTATGGGTCATTTCTCATAAAGTATGAGAAAGTTATTCTTGGTCAAAGTTGAGTTGACTTTTCCTACAAAACCCTAATTTAGCAACTTTTGAATCTTGATGAATCTTGAGCAATACTTGATGAATCATGATCAACCCTTGATCAAATGATGAAATATACTTCAAAATGAGAATGTTGACAAAAAATCTTGAAGTTTGACTGTTTGTAGGTCACAGTTGACTTTTGCCCTAGCACAGTCGATTTTTGGACCTTTGAGCAATTGATTGAGCAACATTCCTCTGCAAGGCTTGAAACTTGACATGGATGATCTTGAGAACATATTAGGACATTGGTGAGCACTTGGGGTCACTTGGACTCAAGGATCTTGATGCAATGTGAAACCCTAGTTTGGGGAAGACTGCCTTAGGAGAGAGTTTGCCTGACCAACCCTTGAGCTATCTTGGGCAACTTGGAGATCTTATCTTGAAATGTTTTTTTTGAGAAATATGAGAGGGAAAATTTTGGGGTACAACAACTTCCATGGTAGACCATTAATATCCTGCCCGTAGGATCTTCTTCGCCATGGTGTGTCCACTGGAATGAGTCCCGAAAGTACCTTCATGTAACTCTACCATAATCCTTTTCGCCTCGTTCTTATCCACACAACGCAGTAAGGTTGAATCATGATTACGCTTGTAAAGGATGCCGTTACTAATGAAGAACTTCACCGTGAACCTCCTCAGAAACTTCTTATCATTAACAGATGCCCCATCGGGGTACTCCTGAGCCTCAAGATACCTCTTCACCTCATGAAACCAGGGTTTATCTGTTACCTCTTCAGCCTCAATGTCACATCAATGTGCAGGTTCGTCCAACCTCTCAATGGTAATTTGGGGAGCCTCGTTGTCCCATCTGACCTTGAACGTAGAAGACATCGTAGCTAGCGCGTCTGCCAACTGATTCTCCTCTCTAGGGAAGTGTTCAAAGGTTATCTCCTCGAAGTGTGGGAGCGAAGTCAATACATACTCTTTGTAAGGAATAAGATTAGGGTGTTTCGTATTCCACTCTCCTTTAATCTGACTGATCACGAGAGCAAAATCTCCGAATACACTTAAGAACTTAATCCTTAGGTCAATAGCTGCTCGAGGACCCATGATGCATACTTCATACTCTGCCATGTTGTTGGTGCAGTTGAAACATAGACGGACGGTGAACGGAGTATGAGAGCCTTCAGGAGATATGATCACGGTGCCAATGCCATTACCCAAAGCGTTTGAAGCTCCATCAAAGTACATAAACCATCAGGATCCCTCCTCAAGTCCTTCATCCGGTCCAGGTGTTTCACAGTCAGTCACCAGCATGATGTTCTCATCTGGGAATTCAAAGTTCATAGACTGGTAATCATCCACTGCCTGATGTGCCAGATGATCTGCCAACACACTTCCCTTGATTGCTTTTTGGGTAGTGTATTGGATTTCATACTCAGTCAAGATCATCTGCCATCTCACTATTCTTCCGGACAAGGCGGGCTTCTCGAAGATATACTTGATTGGATCCATCTTTGATATCAACAGAGTAGTGTGAGTCCAAAAAGTTTGCAAATGATCTGCTAGAAAACCGGCATCAAACTGTTTCATCACTTCAGCCTTGATTTTCTCAGACATCTCCGGGCGCATTCGGCGGACTTTCTTTTTCACTGGAGGACAGTCTTACTTGGTAGGAAATCGGTGAACCACGATATCAGTATCCAACCCAGGCATATCTTCATAAGACCAGGCAAAGATCTCAACATAGTCACACAGCATCTAAATCAATTGTTGCTTAACACTAGATTCCAGATTTGCACCGATCTTGACCTCTTTCTTGTCTTCCTCTGTACCCAGATTTATTGCTTCCACTGGCTCTTCATGTGGCTGTATGACCCTCTCTTCCTGAAGTAACAGTCTGGCAAGCTTACCAGGCACTTCGCAATCATCCTCACCTTCGTCCTCGGCTTGGTTGATCGGACTTTCGAAGTCATAACCGGCAGTAGCAGAGTCGATATCAGTGGGATCCATAGTGGATGTAGACCTGTATACGTGAGTGTGTGTAAAATAGTTGTTTTGCAAAATAAAAAGAAAAACAAGAGCGCAAAATTTGAAATGCAAGAAACGTCCAATGCTTTTATAAATGATATATGGAAATGACACACATAAAGCCCTCACAAACAAAGCCACAGTGTCTCGGGTAAGGCATCGGGTCGTAAAGTTTAAAGATTGTTTGTTACAAATTCGAAACAAAAGTCTATTATTGTGTGATAAAAGAAATTGGCATGAAGTCCTTCACCGTCCAGTTGCTTAGTCCGCCGTCGGTAGTCGGGTAGATCCAACTATCAAACTCAGATTCTTCAACATCGTCTTCAATGGCATTCACTCCCGAATTGCTGATAAACAGGGGAGGTCCTCCGATCCGTGCACGCCGAACAGCCCTTTGAGCTTCTGCAGTGAAACCCAAACCAAACTTGTTAGTCTTATGTGCAAAGTCAGGGAGTTGGCCCCAATTCGCACACCCACCTTTCTCAACAACAGCCCGGGCATCCTTGAAGGAAGCCATCTTCATTGGAGGATCTTCAGTAACAGTTTCAGTTGATGCCAGCGTCTGGGGAACTTCTTCAAAATGTTGAAACGGGGTCTCAATGAACTCCCTGTCCATCTCCACATACCAGAATGAGTTGAGGTGGCTCACCATGTACTCCTCTTCTCCTCGTACCGTAACAATATTCCCCTTCACTGGGTACTTCAGCATCTGGTGGAGCGTAGACCTTATTGCCCCAGCTTTATGGATCCACGGGCGACCCAACAAATAAGAATAGGATGGTCGAATGTCCATCACATAGAAAGTAGATGCGACGATCTGAGAACCAACCTTAACCGGAATATCCACTTCTCCATGTACCATTCTCTTGGACCTGTCAAAGGCCCTAACCACAATGTTGCTTGGCTTCAGCACCAACCCTTCACAGTCTAATCGGTCTAACGCTTTCTTGGGTAACACATTCAGCGAGGACCCAGTATCCACCAACACATGAGCTAGAGTAGTGCCCCTGCACTCAATGGAGACATACAGGGCGTCATTGTGATTCTTCCCCTTAGCAGTCAAGTCTGCATCGGAGAAACCCAACCCATTATCTGCTGTCAGACTAGCCACTCAATCTTTAAATTGATCAGTTGATGTTTCCTGCGGTACATGCGCAGTCTTCAGGAAAGCAATCAGAGCCTTAGCATGGGCCTCTGAACACAACAATAAAGACAACATAGAGATCTTCGACGGGGTTTGCCCTAGCTGTTCGACTACATAGTAGTCGCTTTTCTTGATGATTTTTAAGATTTCCTCTATCTCTTGCCTAGAGGCTTCAACAGTAACCTTCCTCGGTGCCTCCGTCCGGATAGGCTCACCGGTGATCCCTTTGCCCCGAATGTCAGATGACTCGGCGACAGGGGTAAGAACTGGAACATGAACAGGGGTAGTAACAGGTGTATTGGCAGGTGTAATAACAACAGGCTTCCGAACAGTTGGTGGAGAGATCTCGGGGGAGAAAAGTCTTCCGCTTCGGGTGACTTTACAAGATCCAACAATGTTGCTGACATCAGTATCAGCCTCTTCATCCTTTAAGTCTTGTTTAACCCCGTGATAATATACATCGGCCCCATAGTGCCATGGGACAGCCTTATCCGACGTATAGGGGATAGGTCCAGGAATAGTGATGATCAATGGAGCGATTCTCAAAACAGATGTAATTCTAACAGGCTTTCTCGAGGAAGCCTTGGAAGAATTGGCGGAAATGGTGATTATAGAAACTTCTTCAACAGGAACAAAAGGAACAACAGTTTTCTCGAACAAGATTTCTTTATTATCCATCAGACGTTAGACACCTGACTTCAAAAGATGGCAACCAGTAGGTAGGACGGAACACAGATGGAAACCTTCGTCGCAACCAGGAAATAAACCGGCTAACAGAAGGTTCTTCTTCACAGTCATTAATGGAGTAGCAATGTCTTTCACAGAAGATACAAACACATCATCATCCACAGTATTTACTCCATGATTTGGCATAGGAGCAGTCATAACATTAGGCTTTTCTGGCGCTTCAAACTCAATCTCTTTAGCGTCGATCAGATATTGTACCTTATTCTTCAAGGCCCAGTAATTATTGGTATCATGCCCCGGGCTATCAGAGTGATAATCACAGCGGGCGTTTGGATTGTACAGCGGTGAGGTGGTGGTTGGATTCTTTGGAGCTTCCCTCAGAATCACCAAGTTAGTCTTCAACAACTGTGGCAGAATTTGAGATAAGGACATGCTGAGCCGAGTAAACTGTCTTTGAGGCCTCTCTGCCCTTGGATGAGTGTTGCGTTGTGTGGCAATAGTTGGTCTTGAAATGACTACCTCATTGACTGCTTGGCGGCGCTCGGGTCTATTTTGATTTCTAGAGCTGTAAACTACACTAGACTCCTTCTTGAAGGGCTTCTTCTCGGTACTTGACGAAGCACCTTTCTGTAACTTATCGCTCTTGATACAAGCTTCAATTCTCTCCCCAGTGATAATTAACTCAGTAAAACCTGACGATGAACTTCCGATCAGATGGTTGAAAAACAAACCAGACAGGGTCCCCAGAAACATGTCCACCAACTCCCTGTCAGCCAGCGGGGGTTGGACTCTACCAGCAAGATCCCTCCACTTCTGAGCGTAATCTTTAAAACCTTCACTCGCACCCATAGACATACCCTGAAGTTGGGTATGCATGGGAGCGAGGTCGGCATTATATTGGTACTACTTGTAGAAAGCAGCAGCAAGGTCTTCCCAATTACGGACACTAGCTCCTTCTAGCTGATAGAACCACTCAAGTTGAGTCCCTGAAAGACTATCTTGAAAGAAGTGGATCCAGAGGTTCCTATCAGCGGTATATGGCTGAATCTTTCTAACATACGAACGGAGGTGTAGCTTTGGGCAGGAGACCCCGTCGTATTTAGCAAAGACTGGTGCTTTAAACTTGTGGGGAATCACCACCCCAGATGCCAGACCCAAGTCACCAAAGTCCAATCCATGTAACTTCTGGATCTCCATCGCACTTAACCGGTCTTCAAGCTGTTTATACCTGTCTTCAAGCTGGTCCTCATCAAAGTCAGTCTCGTTGTCAGAAACCACAGGGCTAGGAGCCCTCCTTTCTTCTTGGTTCTCCCTCCCCCCCCCCCCCCTCCAGATGAGTGGGACAGATCAACTTCGTCTCACAACCTGTTTCTAAACCTGTAACCCATATTCAGGAGGACTGTCTTCTTCTTCTTCTTCTTCTTCTTATCCTTCAAGATGAGAGTCTTCAGATCTTTCTTCCCCTTGGCCAGGCACATGAACATTTCCTGGAACTGAGCGTTTTGAGCTTGTAGATCCTTAATAGCTTGATCAGTGGATGTTTCAGCAGACATGATGCTGAAATAAACAGCGAAGAAGATGAGAAACCTGTAATGGGTACCTGTGATGAGGTGCATGGGAATGGAATGCATATGATATGATTTCAAAGACTTTAGGGATTCAAATTCGTAAACCAATAGGAAACACACTTTTATTAGATTAAAAACTTGAAACATTGTTTGACAAATGCCTTTAAGGTGTTACAAAGAGAAAAAGCTGAAAAGTAAATCAAAACTAGAAATAACAAGAGACATCAGCGCTCCCATGGTCGTTTTCCGTTGGTGCTGACATAATCATTGAGGACCTTCTCATTCTCCAGTTGTCTTGTAAGCTTTAGAATCTTTCACTCCAGCTCATGATACTTTTCTCTATAAGTATCCCGCTCTTCTCTCATTTGGATCCACGACCTCTTTAATGCCCCCAATGTCAGTTGGCATGTATGGATGTAGGATGGTAGGAGGAACCCCTTCTTCATCAGCATTCTCAATAATTACCGGTAAGACAGCTTCATATGGCATTCCCAGCTTTTGGGCATGGGTTCGAACCCATTGGAGATACGATTCTATCGGAAGAGAGGTCTTTGCTCCCAGCTCATGCGGATCAGATCTGTTAACCCTATTCCAAGCTCGTATGAATCTGCGGCGATGTCCCTCACTATCCCCTTGGAAGTCAAAGAAAATGCTCGGAATCAGCAACTCATGAGGACCGTCCTTTCTAGCTCGCCCAAACTGTCGCAAGAACAGACAAGGATTACAGGTGATCCCTCCTCTAATTCCAAGTAAAGGAACATTGGGGTATTCTCCGCATCGGTCAATAACAGCTACTTCTTCCATGTCTTTAATGCTCCAGATGATGTCCGTATGAGCCAGGGACATAATTCTGTAGGCCCAACCCATACCTTCTTTGTTCTTCAAAACAGATTTGGGGAGGTGAGAAATAAACCACCTCGCCAGCAATGGTGCACAACACATAAGGGTTCCTCGTTTCCGAGCAGTACGGGCATAAAGAGCATGAAGAATGTCACCTAAGAGAATGGGCACCGGATTACGGGACATGAAGATCTTCACTGTGTTCACGTCGACGAAAGAATCTGAGTTAGGAAACAAAACCAGACCATATATGAGAAGAGCCAGGATGTCTTCGAATGCTTGAAAGTCCAGACTGTCCCAAAACTGATTAGCCTGATCAACCAAGAACTTAGCCAAGAAGCCTTTTGTCTCACTCTGAGTCTCCCAGTTAGACATTACCTCAGCCTTTGTCATATGTAGGGTTGTAGCAACATCTTCTGGCCTAAGAGCTTTTCCCCGACCTGTAAACAGCGTCTTCTCTAGAATAGAAATACCAAGCAAGTCAGAGAACTCCTCCAAAGTAGGGACCAATTGATAGTCCGAGAAGGTGAAGCAGTGGTGCAACGGGTCAAAGAACTGGCACAAGACACTCAATATCTGCTCATCCATCTTGGAAATGACCAAACCAAGGAGGTGACCATGTCTTCTGATAAAGGAAGAAGTATCAGGAACCTTTGCAACCAAATCTCTAAGTTGAGCAGGAATCTGTACAAAGCTGATGCGAATAGTGTTTCTACGCATAGAGGCCATGACCTATAAAACAAAACAAAGATGAATCCCCTTTGTCTTTTAAATAGGTTAGTATGATGCAAGATGCATGCAATGTCATTATGCATGATGTTATGATAGAAACACACCACAAGTATTCACATATAGCAAACATGGTAAGGGCAAACAAGTCACACAGTAACCCTTAGATTTCAGGCTGGCATGGAGTTTAGGTATTACCCTCTTTTAGTTTAGTTGGTTCAACCTGTCCTAGTAATAGTAACCGGGTTCTAGAGGATCTCAATATCACTGACCACCCTCGATCAGTCATAATTCCAGTTTGGCAACCTTTTCTTGCGGCCGGAATCATCGCGAGAGTTTGGTCTCAATGAGTGTAGCATACTACTACTTTTCTATGGCCAAGTTGGTCAATTATAGGTTCTAAGGTCAGTTGGTGTTTAATGACCCCTTAGCTGACCCATATTCTCCTTGTTCCACCACAAGGGATATCGGTACAAACTAAAGTGCCACACCAACGTAGCTACTGCTTCAATTGTATCGGTCTACGTCGTACAGTTCCCTCACAGTCTATTGCTACTTATCTAAAAGGTATCCCCCATATCCGGGTTAGGATCTATAGTAACTCCGATTCAAACCCACAAAGATAAAGCATACAAATCAAGAAATTGAAAACATTATGAGAACTATTACTAAGGTACACCCCACTTATTATTTCCCCAGCAGAGTTACCAGTTCTATGATACGGTGGCCAGAACCAGGACGTGGTTTCCCTATTTTGTTAAGGAATTTTGTTGGTTTGTATTTTGCGTTTGTTTTCGCAAAATGTTGCGGTACGCAAGAGTCACCACCGACTTTTATTTCATCCAACAAGGAAAGGAAAAAAGCACAGAAAAATTCCTTTTTCGAGATATTTCTGAGTACGGGGGGTAGATTATAGAAAGGGAAGGTATTAGCACCCTTTCTATCTGTAGTTATCTACGGGCTCTCAGGTACTTTCTCATCATTTTTCAAAATGTTTTCTTTGTGCTTGTGGGTTTTGAAAAAAGTTTTTGTTTTAACTTAGATTTAACTCTCGCTTAAGAGTGTAATGAAGTGTTTTTGAAAACTTTGTTTGTAAAAGTGTGTAAGTGTGGAAAAAAGTTTTTTTTTGGATAAGAAAGTATCTAAGAACTAATCTACCTACTCGAAAAAGTAATCATTCTATGTTAATTTCCTTTAGACAATGCTATCCCACTACTAGTGAGTAGGTAGCACCGTCGTTGGAGTTTGAGGGTCAATTCGAAAGAGGGACATACGGTCACTAAAGCAATGTTAGGACGCCTTAGCGGTAACCCTAATGTCTTAGATCATTTATTCGAGGCAACGATATTTGAGGCAACCATTTTGAGGCAACTATGATCTTTTAGACAAGAGGGCGACCTCTAAAATAACCTATACTCAATGATCGTGTACGAAGGCAACCAAGTGGGGTGTACCCTAGGAGTGCGCATGTGCGAGTCTTTTGATTTCAGTTATTTTTATCTTTGCACATGTTTAGGGTGATCTAATTTGATTTTAAGATTAGGCATTCATTCTTGTCATGCAAACCCTATTACCAAACATCTAGCAGTTGTATAATTTGCAGAAATTAAAGGTGCGGAAATTAAATTACAAGGCGTCGGGTATTTACATCGCCAAAAACAACCATTTGAAAATAAAATGAAAGCGGAAAAATAAATGTCCTAATTAATTATTACAATTCGGGAGCAGATACATCAATAATTGAATAAGGAAAAAAATAAATTGCGCGAGTGAATTGGATCGAATGTGAAATTAGGGTTTTGACCCTTTTAATTAAAGAAAATGTTTTTGGTTGTTTTTATTTTTAAGAAAAGAAATTAAATCCTAAAATTAAATACTAAATTAATTATTAAATAAATTAATGAAAAATAATTAATGACATATTTTTGGAATTTTGTTAAATTTAAGAAAGAAAATAAAATAAATAAATTAGGGTTAAAACCTATTAAATTCTAATTAATTTTAAATACTTACAAAATAAATTAAAATTGCCTAAAATTAATAAGCTAATTAATTAATTAAAGAAAAATAAAGTTCTGAATTTTAATTGGACAAAAATATTTTTCTGGTGATTTTTTGATAAAAAAAGAAATTAATTTAATAGTTAGTAATTAATTAAAACAAAATAAAATAATTGAATTAAAATGAATAAAATATAAGAGAAAGAGAGAATGGGTCTGGTTATTTGGATGTGTGAATAGCAATTCTGTTGGCCCATTATCATGCAGCCTATTGGACTTTTTCTGATCCCATACACGTGCGTTGACTAGCCTTTTGGTGCACCTTTGATGCTGACCACCAGATCTGGCCATCTGGCCATCTGGCATGCTGGATGGTGAGAGTCCATGGTGTATCTTAGGCTTGAGTACGCACATGATTACCTGAAATTGTTAAGAAAAATAACAAATGCTGGAGGCAGGGATCGAACCCCTGACCTCCAGCCTCCAATGCCCTGGAATCAAGTGTGGCAACCACTAGACCAAGTGGTTCTCTTTGTTAAAGAAATACAAAATAATTAATATATAAAAAAAAGATTAATGGATGATATAATAAAAAAATAAACGCGCCAGATTTGAATGGACAAATGGTGGCGTGACACGCATCGTCCCTGTCCTCTGTACCGTGGCTAAAAATACAAGCACATATACCAACGGACAAAGGTCCGTCGCTACAAGCAGGGGTTCCTCCCAAATCTCCTACAGGCCATAAAAATGCATTCTAAAGCCATGGTTAAACTCGTCATCTTCTCCTGATTGCAACCATGCCTATTATTAGGGCCAATTTTTCCTGAAACGAAAGTCCCTAAAACCAAACACAAAACCCTAGCAATGGTGATCCATGATATAGGTCACATAAATGAAATTGGTTATTACAAAAAGCTTGCAAATGATATGGTGATCCATGATATGCAATTATTTCATGTTATCCATTCCTAATTTGAAAAGTACGAAATCAAGAAAAGGGAGGGTTCGTGGCTGACTTACAGTGCACTGGGAGGCTTGAACGCGTGTGGTCTTGATTGATTTCGCTTGTGGAGATGGCCAGGAAGAGATTGAGATCAACACCAAGCCTTGAAACTGCCTCTAGACTTGATTTCGATCTCACACTTTTTTGGTGTTTTTGCAAACTTTGTTCTTGCTCTCCAATTGATCTCCAACCCCTATTCTGGTCTGCCTCGCTTCCTTATGTATTGTACAATACATTAGGGTTCCAACTTCTGTCCAAATCTTCCTCTTTTAATCACTTTGATATTTGATTTGATTCTCCATTAAAGCTTTCCAAAATTGGCTCATTTGCAATCTTTTTGTACCCATATGGCTTGATACGAGTTTCATTACCTTGCTAGCTGTAATTAGAGCCTGAAACAAATCAAAAGATCCTTGGTTTTCAATATTTGTGATTTTATTTGATTTGTTTTGATTTAATTCAAATTAATTCAAATCAAAATCAAAATAATTAATCAAAATATGATATGGACACATGGGCAAGGCTATCGCACGTGGACCATAATGCCAACTCAAAACAAGTGAAAAGAATGGGCCCATTTGGCAAATTTTGAAGTTTTGGGGATAGTTGACTTTTGGCAATTTTGCAAAAAGTCCAACTTCAACAATGCATAACTTCTTCAATTTTAAACTTTTGGAGGTGTTATTGGACTTTTTAGAAAGCTTGAGATGTCCTATAACCAACCCCTTTGGTCTCATCTCAATTGGATATCCCATTCTCAAGTTATAAGCTTTGACAAAAAAGGTGTTTTTGTTGACTTTTCAAAATGACCTATAATGTCCAAATTCATAACTTCTTGTGAATGCATATTTTGATCTTGGGATATGAAGATGGATTTTAGGGAATTGCATCCTATTAAAAATGAGCTTTGTATGGGTCATTTCTCATAAACTATGAGAAAGTTATGCTTGGTCAAAGTTGAGTTGACTTTTCCTGCAAAACCCTAATTTAGCAACTTTTGAATCTTGATGAATCTTGAGCAATCCTTGATGGATCATGATCAACCCTTGATAAAATGATAAAATATACTTAGAAATGAGAATAATGACAAAAAAATCTTGAAGTTTGACTGTATGTAGGTCACAATTGACTTTTGCCCCAGCACAGTCGATTTTTGGACCTTTGAGCAATTGACTGAGCAAACTTCCTCTGCAAGGCTTGAAACTTGTCATGGATGATCTTGAGAACATATTAGGAAATTGGTGAGCACTTGGGGTCACTTGGACTCAAGGATCTTGATGCAACATGAAACCCTAGTTTGAGATAGATTGTCTTAGGAGAGAGCTTGTCTGGCCAACCCTTCAGCAACTTGAGGATCTTTCTTGCAATGTTTTGAGAAATATGGGAGGGCAAATTTTGGGGTACAACAGCATGTGAGAGTGTATTGATTTCAGTTATTTTTATCTTTGTACACGTTTAGGGTGATCTAATTTGATTTTAGATTAAGCATTCATTCTTGTCATGCAAACCCTATTATCAAACATCTAACAGTTGAATATTTGCAAAAATTAAAGGTGCGAAAATTAATCTAAATTATTACAAGGCGTCGCGTATTTACATCGCCAAAAGCAACCCTTTGAAATTTAAAAGCGGAAAAATAAATATCCTGATTAACTATTACAAACCGAGAGCAGATACATTAATTGGATAAAGAAAAATAAAGCGCGCGATGCGAAATTAAATCGAATGCGAAACTAGGGTTTTGACCCTCTTAATTCAAAGAAAATGCTTTTTGTTGTTTTTATTTTTAAGAAAAGAAATTAAATCCTAAAATTAAATGCTAATTTAATTATTAAATTAATTAATTAATGAAAAATATTAAGTGACATATTTTTGGAGTTTTTGTTATTTTGGGAAAGAAAATAAAATAATTAAATTAGGGTTAAAACCTATTAATTCTAATTGATTTTAAATATTTACAAAATAAATGAAAGTTATCTAAAATTAATATCCTAATTAATTTAATTAATATTTATTAATAAAAAATAAAGTTCTGAAATTTAATTGGACATAAAATATTTTTGTGATTTTTTTGATAAAAAGAAATTATTCTATTGGTTAATAATTAATTAAACAAATTAAATGAAAATAAAATAAAATATAGAAAGATAGAGGAATGGGCCTGATTTGGGTGTGTGAATAGCAATTGGCTAGCCCAATAATGCTGGTCCAGATTAACTTTTTCTTATCCATTGCACTGGCGTTGACTTGGCCTTTGGTGCACCTTCCATGATAGCCACCAGATCTGGCCATCTGGCCATCTGGCACATTGGCTAGTGGGGGAGTATAATGGTCTCTTGGCATGCGCATACACTGGATCTCTTGAAAGAAATAAGAAAAATGGAAAATGCTGGAGGCAGGAATCGAACCCCTGACCTCCAGCCTCTAACGCTTGGAGAGCTTAGCTGGCTTCCGCTGGGACACTTGTTTCTTATTGTTAGTAAAATACAAAACAATGATAATATAATGAAAATGAAATATAGTGGACAAAAATAAAATAAAAAAGCGCGCTGGGAGTCGAATGAGCCTATGGTGGGACGACACCTCATCGTCTCCTTCCTCTGCGTCGTAGCTAAAACTCCAGAAGGCTATACCCACTGACAGATGTCCGTCACTACAAACCAAGCATCCTAAAAATCTCGTACAGGCCATGGAAATGGATTCTAACACCAGGGTTGAGTTCGTCTCATCCTCTTGAATGCAACCATGCCCATTACTAGGGTCAATTATTCCTGAAAACAAAAACCCTAAAAAACTCCAAGAAACCCTAACCATGGTGATTCACGATATAAGGCATATAAATGAAATTGGATATTGTAAAAAGCTTGCAAATGACATGGTGATCAAGAATATGCAATTATTTTTCATTATAGATGCAAGAATGAAGTTAATTGAAATCAAGAAAATGGTGGTTCCGTGAACGACTTACAGTGCATTTGGAGGCTTGAAACGCGTGGTTTTGCTTGCTTTCGCTTGTGGAGATTGCCGGGAGACGATTGGGACAATTGCCAAGCCTTGAAACAGCCTCTAGGAGTGATTTTGAACTCACACTTTTTGCTTGATTTTTCAGTTTTTGTTCTGGCTCTATGCTTGATCTCCAACCTTGTTTTTTTTCTGCACGTAACCCTTATGTATTGTACAATGCATTAGGTTTGAATACCCTGTCCAAATCTCCTTCTTTCAATGATTTTGATAGGGATTTGATTTGCTTTGAACAACTTTCCAAAATTACCTTTTCTCAATCTTTTTGTACACAATTTGCCTTGATACGAGTTTCATTACCTTACTAGCTGTAATTAGAGCCTGAAACAAATCAAAAGATCCTTTGTTATCAATGCTTTGATTTTTATTTGATTTATTTTGATTTAAATCAAATAAATTCAAATAAAAATCAAAATAATTAATAAAAATATGATATGGACACATGGCCAAGGCTAGAGCACGTGGGCTGTAATTCCAACTCAAAACAAGTGAAAAAGAATGGGCCCATTTGGCAAAATTTGAAGTTTTGGGGATAGTTGACTTTTGGCAATTTTGCAAAAAAGTCCAACTTCAACAATGCATAACTTCCTCAATTTTGAACCTTTGAAGGTGTTCCTGGACTTTTTAGAAAGCTTGAGATGTCCTCTAAACAACCCTTTTGGTTTAATCTCATTTGGATATTCCATTATCATGTATGAAGCTTTTACAAAAAAGGTGTTTTTGTTGACTTTTCAAAATGACCTATAATGTCCAAATCCATCACTTCTTGTGAGTGCACTTTTTGATCTTGGGAGATGAAGATGGATTGTAAGTAATTGCATCCTCTTCAAAATGAGCTTTGGATGGGTCATTTCTCATAAAGTATGAGAAAGTTATGCTTGGTCAAAGTTGAGTTGACTTTTCCTACAAAACCCTAATTTAGCAACTTTTGAATCTTGTTGAATTATGAGCAATCCTTGATGAATCATGATCAACCATTGATCAAATGATGAAATATACTTCAAAATGAGTATGTTAACCAAAAATCTTGAAGTTTGACTGTATGTAGGTCACAGTTGACTTTTGCCCTAGCATAGTCGATTTTTGGACCTTTGAGCAATTGACTGAGCAAAATTCCTCTGCAAGGCTTGAAATTTGACATGGATGATCTTGAGAACATATTTGGACAATTTTGAGCATTTGGGACCACTTGGACTCAAGGATCTTAATGCAACATGAAACCCTAATTTGGGGTAGACTGCCTTAGGAGAGAGCTTGTCTGGCCAATCCTTGAGCAACTTTGAGCAACTTGGAGATCTTTCTTGCCATGTTTTGAGAAATATGGGAGGGAAAATTTTGGGGTACAACAGCTGCTCCTGTTAAATCTTCTTAAACTTGAGGATGCAGATTGGCTTTCGTGCCTTTCGTAATCCGAAGGTGGAAGTGGATTGAACACTAGAGTGCCCAGAAATTTGCACTCACATGAAGTGATAATTGTCTTGTGATGTCAAGAATGGGCTTACATATGCCATTTGGAGGAGTGTCGATCGCATAAGAGATTCCTTAGCGAGAGCTTGTACACCTGTTGTTGAGGAAGATTTCGCTGGGGAGGTCTGATCTTTCGTGGAGAGAGATAGAAATTTAGGAGCTTCGTTGTCCGTCATTCTGTTGGTGAGTCGTCTTTGTTGATATTTAGGAACTTCAATCGTCTGTACTCAACTGAGGGAACAACTTTGCTGAGATTTAGGAGCTTGTCCATAATTCAACTAAGAAAACATCTTTGCTGAGATTTTGGAGCTAGTCCGTAATTCAACTGACTTTGTTGAGATTTAGGAGCTTGTCCGTAATTCAACTGACTTTATCGAGATTTAGGAGCTTGTCCGTAATTCAACGGATTTTGTCGAGATTTAGGAGCTTGTCCCTAATTCAACTGATTTTGTCGAGATTTAGGAGCTTGTCTGTAATTTAACTAAACAACCATCTGTTGAGATTTAGGAACTCATCTGTAATTCAACTGAGGAAATATCTGTCGAGATTTAGGAACTCGTCCGTAATTCAACCGAGGAACATATCTATCGAGATTTAGGAACTCATCCGTAATTCAACAACTTTGTTGAGATTTAGGAGCTAGTCCGTAATTCAACTAACAGAACATCTATCGAGATTTAGGAGCTTGTCCGTAATTCAACTGAGGAACAAATCTGTCGAGATTTAGGAACTCATCTGTAATTCAATAACTTTGCTGAGATTTAGGAGCCTGTCCGTAATTCAACTGAGAGAACATCTGTTGAGATTTAGGAGCTTGTCCGTAATTTAACTACTTTTCTGAGATTTAGGAACATCGTCTGTAATTCAACTGGAGTAAAAGCTTCGTTGAGATTTAGGAACTTGTCTGTAGTTCAACTGGGGTAATAACTCTGTTGAGATTTATGAACTCGTCCATAATTCAACTGAGGAAATATCTGTCGAGATTTAGGAACTCGTCCGTAATTCGACTGAGGTAGAAGCTTCATAGCTTGAACTTTGTGAGAATTTAACCGTATCCTTCCTGAAAGATAAAGGTTAGTTGTATGTAATGCATGATATGTATCAAGCAATGATGCTCTCAAAATAAATGAGATTGTGTTGTATGATGCGTATGTATGTCATGATGTATGAAAATGTGATGTTTTTAGCTGGGGAAAATAAATCCCGGACTGCTGCTGGAGAAAAGAATTGAATTCTTCGTTTCTGCCGGAGACCGTGGATGAAGATGATTGTAAGAATAAACCTGCAGGAGAGAATAATTCTGCTGGGGAATGAACTGATGAGAGAATGACTCTGTGGGGAAGAGATGCTCTGTCGGAGGATTCCGTTGATAAATTCAATTGTGGATGGATTACCGTTGCTGGTGATAATGAACCTTGTTGGGGATTGAATTCCTGTTTTGTGAAAGGGAAGAACTCCGCTGGGGATGATTTTCCAATAGCGATCTTACTGGGGATAGCCCTTTTAGATTCTATTGGGGACAATCTTCCGGAGTCTAATGGGGATATTTTTTATACTCCCTGGGGATAATTTTCAAACTCCACTGGGGATATTTTTATACTCCGCTGGGGATGATAAGACTTTTAGTGCTGATGGTGGATAAACTCTGCTTGGGGAGAATATTACCGATTCATTCACAGTTACGAGTCTCAGCTGGGGAGAGCTAGCACCAGTAACTTTCTCTTACTCTGCGGGGAATGGATGTATCTTCGATCATTTTCTCCAGCTAGGTCTATCCCTATACCTGGTGGACAGAGCAACTGTACAGTTTGGACATTTCTCGTTTGCCCCTGTTTCTGATATTACAAGTAATCGTCTTTTGTTTCGCATGTAAATATTTATGAGCAGCAATTAATGTCAAATGCATATATCAAAAACTTAACATTGGACGTTCTTTGCAATACAAAACAGAAAAAAGAAAGATTTATTTGTGAAAATGCATTATATTGATTTTGAAGTTTGGCCTGTAAATAGGCGTTTTTGTACAAGAGGCTGACGTCCTAGTAGGAGAACGCCGTCGATCAATAGAGTTTATACAATTTATGAAAAACAAAGAAAAACAGCTATGTGAATAATCTCACTGGGTTCCAACTCTGCTATTACCTTTATGTCCTTGAGCATCTCATCACTTTGCTACTTGGTTGAAGGTAGATCAGATTGATTAGTGTCGTCCGAGCTTGATAGTCGATACCGGAGTCTGGCTGCGGGGTGATCCAATGAGACATAGTGTTACGCTTTAATCCCTAATTTTTGCTTGGACCGCCCTTTCGGGTTTTCAGTCCACCGGGATACCCTTTTTGCCCAAGCCGCCTTTTCAGGTTTTCGACTTGCCCGGTGTACAGTTTTTTCATTTTCATCCCTTATTTTTGCCCGAAACCTTTTGGTTCGCCGGGAAGCCCTTATTTTTGCCTAGGCCAGTCAACCTAGTGGGTCTTTGATTATGCGTAGTATCTTTTCACTATGTCTGCATTGACGGGGTGAGGAAGGTCGTCACCATCCATGGTGGTTAGAATCATAGCTCCTCTTGAGAAAATGTTCTTAACCACAAATGGCCTTTCTTAAGTAGGGGTCCATTTGCCCCTGGGATCACCTTGAGGTAGAATGATGCGCTTGATAACCATATCCCCAACTTGATACTCTTGTCGTCTAAATTTCTTGTTAAATGCCTTGATCATCCGTTTTTGGTACGTCTGACCATGAAAAATAGCAGTAAGTCTCTTTTTGTCGATTAAGTTCAGCTGATCAAGCCGGGTCTGGATCCAGTTATCTTCGCTCAAACCTGCATCCTTCATAATCTGGAGAGAGGGTATCTGAACTTCAATGGGTAAGACGGCCTCCATGCCATATACCAAGGAATAGAGTGTTTCCCTTGTTGACGTCCGTGCTGAGGTACGGTACCCATGAAGAGCAAAAGGTAACATCTCGTGCCAATATTTGTATGTCACCGTCATCTTCTGCACAATCTTCTTGATGTTCTTATTAGCCGCTTCAACAGCCCCATTCATCTTCGGCCAGTAAGGAGAAGAGTTATGATGCTGTATCTTGAACTGTTTGCAAAGCTCAGTGATCATCTTATTATTGAGATTTGTACCATTATCCGTAATGATCCTCTCTGGTACACCATATCGACAGATCAGATTGTGCCAAATGAACCGTGCCACGACGTTCTTGGTCACAGTAGCAAAAGAAGCTGCTTTTACCCACTTCGTAAAGTAATCAATAGTTACCAGGATGAAGCAATGCCCGTTGGACGCAGTAGGTCTGATCTCGCCGATCATGTCGATGCCCCACATTGCAAAAGGCCAAGGAGATGTCAAGACGTTCAGAGGTACCAGAGGTATGTGCACCTTATCAGCATAGACTTGGCACTTGTGACAGGTCCGAGAATGCTGATAACAGTCTGATTCCATTATGTTGTACCCCAAATTTTGACCTAAGATACCATCTCCCATCTGCATCATTGCATTGCAAGGGTTTTGACCTATTTTTATCAATTTTTCAAGCAGTTTAAAAATTCATAACTTTTCCAAGTCGAGAGCTGTTTATTTTTGAACGCTAAGTTTATTAATTGATCAATGCTAAAACAATGTTTATTAATTATTTATTATCTTAAATTTAATAATTGAAATTTATTTTCAGTTATTATAAATTGAAAGATTTATAAATAATATAATAAATATTGGAAAGGAAGTTCATTAATTGATCAACAATGTTATTTAATTATTTATTATCCTAAGTTTAATAGTTGAAATTTATTTTTTCAGTTATTATAATTTAGAGAATTATAAATAATGGAATAGATTGAAGAAAAGTTTATTGATCAAATGATATTTATTTAACTGTTTATTATTCTGAATTTAAGTAATTGAAATTTATTTTCAGTTATTATATAATTTAAAGAATTATAAACGATAAAATAAATAATTAGAGAGGAGGAAAGAATTAATTGGCAAAATATTGGAACTTTATTCATTTTATTCTAATTGTACAATTGTTGTGTAAATACTGTATTTATTTACCACGTATTTACAATAATAATTTTTACAAAGTTTAAAATGAAATAAAACTATTCTAATTTTTCCTAAATTCTAAATCTTCTATCCAATGCTTCTCTGTTTGTTCATTTAATTTTACCTGCAAAACAATTAAAAGAAAAGAAGTCAGAAATGAATATAATTAAACGCAAAAAAAAATTAATTAGCGTTCATCATTAAAAGCAAACGGCTGGAATCAGTTTTTACCCTTTTTGCAAATCACGGGATTTCTCCCGGTTCACAAAAAGGGATGAATTTTTATTTTCAAAAATGAATGCACAAATTTAAATATGCACAAATTCATTTCTTTTGTCAAAATTGCATTTTTATTGTAAACTGCATTTTTCCAATCAATTGCACATTTTCAAAAGTAAACAGCATATTTCAAAATCAGCATCATATGCATAATTTCAAACAGCATATGCAATGTTCACAAACCAAAGTGTAACGTAAACTAGTATAGGAAGAGGCCAAAAAAAATAGGCTCCCATGCAGTATACAAAGAGCAAGTGTGCAGTTTAAACAAATATGCAAGCAAAAACATTTCCATTTACATCATTTTCCAGCCTATGCAATTTCAGAACAAGTACAGCATACATCATTTTTATGTATCAAATTGTACAAAGAGAGAGAAGAGAGAAGAAAGTGTGGTTTTACAGGTTTTGGTTTAGGCAGGAAGAGATACAAAACAAACTGCAGCAGCATACAGTAAGAGAAAAGGAAAACATGAAATAGGAATAGAGACAAACCATATGGAGCAGTAAGGGTGCAGAAGTACCAAGAAAGTATATTTAAAATATGTAAAACCTGATAACATGACCTAAAATGCCAAACCAACGGATATACAACAAGAAACCCCTTCAAGAGAGAGAGGGCAACCTGTTTGAAAGATAGAAACAAAACGGTAAAACAAAAAATAGAGGCAGCCAATTCTCAAAAAACAAAAAATCTGTCAAGTTCAATACAAAGATCCTCAAGGTACCAAAACCTCCCCTAAAGAACCTACTGCATAAACCATCAAACGAATATGGCCTAAAAACCATCAACCTGCATTCAAAACACAGAACCATAACCCTTAAAAACCTGCTATCAACATAAACCACAAACCAGTTTCCATCAACCTTAAACCATTTCAAAACCATAAGACCTGCTGTCTAACCTGTTGAAACCTGTACCACCCATAAAACCTTGGCCTAAACCATATCAAAACCTTAACCATGGCCTAAACCTGTTAACCAGCATAACCAATAAACCAGAACCATGTCAAAACCTGTCAAACCAACAACCTTGGCCTGAAACCACATAACCTGCGTAAAACCAGTAAGAACCATAACCATGTCAAAACCTGTAATGGCCTAAAACCAGTAAAAACCAGTAAATTCAAGGCCAAACCTGCTAAAACCTTAAACCTTGTCAAAGCCAAAATTCATAATACCACAACAACTCAAACCTTGAAACAATGTCCATAACCACATAAAGCCTCAGCGTACATCATCATAGGCAAATTTAAAGGGGCAACAGTAACAAGGCAAGAAGGAGAAGAAGAAAAGCTAGTCAAAAAGTAAACATTTCAACAGTAGCAATGTCAAGCATCAACGCCTCACAGATATTCATCATGGGCAAATAGAAGGCAACACAGGCATCAAGACAGCAAAAGAAGAAGAAAAAAAGTCTAAATCCAACAAAGAAGAAAGACACAAACACAGAATACCAGGCAACTGAAGCAAGCATCACGTGTTTCCCTCGCCGCCCTTGGCCTCCAACGCGTACCCTCAACCCTTCCTCCTCCATCTCCAGGTAATGATTATCCTTATTTTCTTTTAAAACGTCAGATAGCCATTAATAAAACGAAATCAGAATCAAATGGACTAAACAATCGTAACATGCAGTAATCAACAAACCTTAACGAATAAAAGATAAGTTGTACCTTGAATCCGTCGATCGCCATAGCCTTCGCTGGAGGGAAGAGGAAAGTGGAGAGTACCGGTGGCCTTTGGGATGAAGGAGAGCTCAGGCAAAAGTTCTGAAGCAGGAAGAAGAAGAACGCGAAGACGAAGAAGACGAGTGAATGAGCGCCATTCTGTCCAAAACCCTAATCCCTTTTCCAAAATTAACAAATCACGTTTAACCCTAACAAAATCATGAAATCTGAATGGGCCTCACCCCATTTTCTGCCTAAAGCCCAACGAATTTTGTATACAGCACCCCCACTTCTGCTTCCTTGTTTGGATCACCTTAAAACCTTTTGGCCCATAACTATCATTATCCACCCCTTTTTATTTCTTTAATACCTTTTTCTATTTATTTCTTTTATTTTTTCTTTTTAGAACTTTATTAATTTAGTTTTATTAGTAATTTAACCAAATAGAGGATTTAATTAAACATTTTTAATATTAGACCAATCTTTATTAATTTCACTTTAGAATTAATTTAGAAATTTTAATATTATTTTCATTAGGTTTAATCAATAACTTTTAAGTTTCACTTTAGTTTAGAGTTATTTTAATAAATCTTAAAATAATACCATATATTAATATAATAAAAACATATAAAAAAAATAGAATTTAAGAATTAAAACATTTTATCTTTTCTTTAATTAATTCTCTTGCGTTATACCTATTAAACAAAAAAATCTAAAAAATGCATATTCGCATCATTTAGTCTTTTATTTAATTGTTGTATACCATTTATCTATCTAATTTTCTGTTTAATTATTTTGTCGTTACTTGTTTATTCCGTGTACATCTAAATCCAAGGGAAAAACGATTAAATTTGTTGACCTCATGTCCTCAAGTCCAATCGCGCGAACATTTGCATTTCATTAAAACTTAAGACGATTTTTCCTCAAATGTTCAATCTTTTCAAACTTATACCTTTCAAGCCAAAACTTCGACATTAGGTCGTCGTATCTTCAAAAACCTGTCCGTACTCCTTTTCGGCCAAAACAATTTATTTTTTAATCAAACGATCAATTTTAATAAAACAGATATTTCAAAAGGTTCCTATAGAGTACTATAGATGCATTGGGTGCTAATACCTTCCCACTATATAACCAACCCCCGAACCATAGATTTCTTTTCAAAAACGCTTTGTATTTTTATTACTTTTAAAAGTATTATTTTACATTGCATATTTAGGGTTTTATTTCGCTCTTTCCCCTTTCCCCTTGGAAATAATAAAGCGCGGTGGCGACTCTTGCTTTTGCGAGACGAATTAATCAATAATTCGATCTCCGATTTACCCCGCTACATTTCTTATCGCTACACATTATAAAACAATAATATCCTGCCCGGAGAATTTTCTTTGCCATGGTGTGTCCACTGGAATGAGTCCCGAAAGTACCTTCATGTAATTCTACCATAATCCTTTCTGCTTCGTCTTTATCCACACAACACAGTAAGGTTGAATCATGGTTACGCTAGTAAAGGATACCATTGCTGATGAAGAACTTCGCTGCAAACCTCCTCAGAAACTTTTTATCATTAACAGATGCACCCTCGGGGTACTCCTGAGCCTCAAGATACCTCTTTACCTCATGGAACCAGGGTTTATCTGTTACCTCTTCAGTCTCAATGTCGCAGCAATGTGCAGGTTCGTCCAATCTCTCAATGGTAATTCGGGGAGCTTCGTTGTCCCATCTGACTTTGAACATAGAAGACATAGTAGCTAGTGCGTCCGCCAACTGATTCTCCTCTCTAGGGAAGTGTTCAAAGGTTATCTTCTCGAAGTGCGGAAGAAACGTCAATACATACTCCTTGTAAGTAATGAGATTAGGGTGTTTTGTATCCCATTCGCCTTTGATCTGACTGATCACGAGAGAGGAATCTCCGAATACACTTAAGAACTTTATCCTTAGGTAGATAGCTGCTCGAAGACCCATAATGCATGCTTCATACTCCGCCATGTTGTTGGTGCAGTTGAAACATAGTCGGGCGGTGAACGGAGTATGAGAGCCTTCAGGAGATATGATCACGGCGCCAATTCCATTACCCAAAGCGTTTGAATCTCCATCAAAGTACATAGACCATCGGGATCCCTCCTCAGGTCCTTCATCCGGTCCAGGTGTTTCACAGTCAGTTACCAACATGATGTTCTCATCCGGGAATTCAAAGTTCATAGACTGGTAATCGTCTACTGCCTGATGTGCCAAATGATCTGCCAACACACTTTCCTTTATTGCCTTTTGATTCGTGTATTGGATGTCATACTCAGTCAAGATCATTTGCCATCTTGCTATTCTTCCGGACAAGGCAGGCTTTTCGAAGATATACTTGATAGGGTCCATCTTTGATATCAATAGATTAGTGTGAGTCAGCATATACTGTCTCAGTCAGCGAGCAGCCCATGCCAAAGTGCAACAAATTTTCTCAAGCAACGAGTATCGGGTCTCGCAGTCGGTAAACTTTTTGCTAAGGAAATAAATAGCATGCTCTTTTCGGCCAGACTCGTCATGCTGCCCCAGCACACACCCCATCGAATTATCGAGTACTGTCAAGTATAAGATCAAAGGTCTCCCTTCAACTGGAGGCATCAGAATAGGTGGCTCTTGGAGATACTCTTTGATCCTTTCGAAAGCGGCCTGACATTCATCGTTCCATCTTACCACTTGATCTTTCTTCAGCAATTTGAAGATTAGCTCACAAGTAGCAGTCAGGTGTGAGATGAATCGGGCAATGTAATTCAGACGTCCCAGAAAGCCTCTGACTTCTTTTTCTGTTCGGGAAGCTGGAATTTCCTGAATAGCCTTCACCTTTGCAGGATCCACTTGAATACCTTTATCACTTACGACGAAACCCAGCAGCTTACCAGATCTCACCCCGAAGGTGCACTTGTTCGGGTTTAACCTCAGTCTGTACAACTTCAACCTGTCAAATAGCTTCTGAAGATGGTCAAGATGTTCTTCCTCAGTCTGGGATCTTGCGATCATGTTGTCAACATATACCTCAATCTCATGATGGATCATGTCATGGAATAAAGCAACCATGGCGCGCTGATACGTTGCCCCAACATTTTTCAATCCAAAAGGCATGACTTTTAGCAAAAGGTACCCCATTGAGTAACAAAGGTTGTCTTCTCCATATCCTCGGGAGCCATCTTAATCTGATTATAACCGGAGAAACCATCCATAAAGGAGAAGACCTTATGTTGTGCGGTGTTGTCAACCAGAACGTCGATATGAGGCAGAGGGAAGTCATCCTTGGGGCTTTCCCTGTTCAGATCCATATAGTCAACACACATCTGAACCTTACCATCCTTCTTCGGCACTGGAACCACGTTGGCCACCCACTGCGGGTAAGAAGTAACTGCTAGAAAACCGGCATCAAACTATTTCATAACTTCAGCCTTGATTTTCTCAGACATCTCCGGGCGCATTCGGCGGACTTTCTGTTTCACTGGAGGACAGTCTTCCTTGGTAGGCAAGCGATGAACCACGATATCGGTATCCAACCCATGCATATCTTCATAAGACCAGGAAAAGATCTCAACATAGTCATACAGCATCTGAATCAACCGTTGTTTCACACTAGACTCCAGATTTGCACCGATCTTGACCTCTTTCTTGTCTTCCTCTGTACCCATATTTACTGTTTCCACTGGCTCTTCATGCGGCTGTATAGACCTCTCTTCCTGAAGCAACAATCAAGCAAGTTCACCAGGCACTTCGCAATCATCCTCACCTTCGCCCTCGGCTTGGTTGATCGGACTTTAGAAGTCATAACTGGCAGTAGCAGAGTCGTTATCAGTGGGATCCAGAGTGGATGTGGACCTGTATATGTGAGTGTGTGTAAAATAGTTGTTTTTGCAAGATAAAAAGAAAAACAAGGAGCGCAAAATTTGAATATGCAAGAAAACGTCCAATGCTTTTATTAATGATATATGGAAATGACACACATAAAGCCCTCACAAACAAAACCACGGTGTCTCGGGTAAGGCACCGGGCCGTAAAGTTTTAAAAATTGTCTGTTACAAATTTGAAACGAAAGTCTATTACTGCGTGATAAAAGAAATGGGCATGGAATTCATTACCGTCCAATTGCTATAGCCACCCTCAATAGTCGGGTAAATCCAGCTGTCAATATCAAACTCTTCATCATCATCCACAATACCATTTACTCCCGCAACATGTTTTGGCATAGGAGTCGTTATGACATTAGGCTTCTCCGGTGCTTCAAACTCGATCTCCTTAGCGCCAATTAGATCCTGCACTTTATTCTTCAAAGCCCAGCAATTATTGGTGTCATGCCCCGGGCTATCAGAGTGATAAGCACAGCGGGCGTTTGGATTGTACAGCGGCGAGGTGATGTTGGGATTCTTTTGAGCTTCCCTCGGAATCACCAAGTTGGTTTTCAACAACTGCTGCAGAATTTGAGATAAAGACATGCTGAGTTGCATTGTGTGGCAACAGTTGGTCTTGAAATAACTACCGCATTAACTGATTGGCGGCGTTCAAGTTGGCTTTGGTTCCTAGAGTTGTAAACTGCACTAGACTCCTTCTTGAAAGGCTTCTTCTCGGTACTTGACGAAGCACCTTTCTGTAACTTGCCGCTCTTGATACCGGCTTCAACTCTCTCCTCAGTCATAATTAACTCAGTAAAACCTGACGATGAACTTCCGACTAAATGGTTGAAATACGGACCAAACAGGGTCCCCAAAAACATATCCACCAACTCCCTGTCATCCAGTGGGGGTTGGACTCTACCAGCAATATCTCTCCACTTCTGAGCGTAATCTTTAAAACCTTCGCTCGCACCCATAGACTTACCCTGAATTTGGGTACGCGTGGGAGCGAGGTCGGCATTATATTGGTACTGCTTGTAAAAAGCAGCAGCAAGGTCCTCCAAGTTACGGATGCTAGCTCCTTCAAGTTGATAGAACCACTCAAGTTGAGTCCCTGAAAGACTATCTTGAAAGAAGTGGATCCAGAGGTTCCTGTCAGCGGTATATGGCTGAATCTTTCTAACATACGAACGGAGGTGTAGCTTTGGGCAGGAGACCCCGTCGTATTTAGCAAATACTGGTGCTTTAAACTTGTGGGGAATCACCACCCCAGATGCCAGACCTAAATCACCAAAGTCTAACCCATGTATCTTATGGATTTCCATCGCGCTTAACCGGTCTTCAAGTGGTTTATACCTGTCCTCAGCCGGAGGATACTGGTCTTCATCAAAGTCGGTCTCATTGTCAGAAACCACGGGGCTAGGAGCCCTCCTTTCTTCTTGGTTCTCCCCCCTCCAGATGAGTGGGACAAATCAACTTCGTCTCGCAACCTGTTTCTAGACCTGTGACCCATGTTCAGGAGGACCGTCTTCTTCTTCTTCTTATCCTTCAAGATAGGAGTCTTTAGATCTTTCTTCCCATTGGCCAGGTTCATGAACATTTCCTAGAACTGAGAGTTTTGAGCTTGAAGAGCCTTAATAGCTTGATCAGTGGATGTTTCAACAGACATGATGCTGAAATAAACAGTGAAGAAGATAAGAGACTTGTAAGGGTACCTGTAATGAGGTGCATGGGAATGGAATGCGTATTATGATCGGTGGAAATAGAACCGACTGTTTTGGAATGCTGGTTCGCGTTTGCGTTTCACAAAATGTCGCGGTAAGCAAGAGTCGCCACCGTCTTTTATTTTCTCCAACAAGGAAAGGACAAAAGCACAACAAAATTCCTTTTCGAGATGTTTCTCGGGTTCGGGAGGTAGATTATAGAAAGGGAAGGTGTTAGCACCCTTTCTATCTGTGGTTATCCACGGGCTCTTAGGTGCTTTCTCACTATGTTTTCAAAAAGTTTTGTTTTTCTTGTGTTTGTGGGTTTTCAAAAAGTTTTGTTTTTCTTGTGTTTGTGGGTTTTCAAAAATCATACGTGCGAGAAAAATTGAATCGGAGAGTTTTCTAGGGTTTTGACCATTTTTTTAAGAAAGAAGGAGATTTTCATTATTTATGAATTAAATTAAACCTAAACTAATTAATTAATAAAAAGAAATATTTTTTTTGGTTTTTTTTGAATATTTAAGGAAATAAAAATAAAAATGATTAAAAGTTATTAAGAATCCTAATTCTACATTAATTTTAAATTATTGCAAAAAGTTAAAATTAACCTAATTAAAAACTAAATTAATTAATTATTTATTTATTTACAAAAATAATGAAAGGGTGAAATTAATTTTAATAAACAAAAAATATTATATTTTTCAGTTTTCTGATTTTATTATGAAAATATTAGTTTGTTAGTGAGTTAATTAAAATAATGGTAATAAAAATAATTAATATGAAAGAAAAATAAAAAAGGAAGGAAAAGAAATAAACTCATGCAGGGGGTGTTAAGCCCAATTTTGGTGGTGTATCTGGAAATTTGTGAAGCCCAAAACGTCCAGGCCCTGTTGACTTTCTGCATTGTCTACACGCTTGTTGACTGGAGATTATGATGGTCCTTCATCTTTGGCCACTGGATCTTGGCCTGAAGCCACATGGCGTACTGAGATTTGAGGTGCATGGTGGACTACCCTTTTGAAATCTGCATGTGAATATATGAAGAAAAATGGAATAAATGTTTTGGGGGACCTGGGATTCGAACCCAGGTCCCAATGCTTCCAGGCCAACGTCCCAACCACTCAACCAAGCTGATTCAATTGTTATTGAAATAAGTGGCAATTATTATATATGAAAACAAATCAATATGCTGTAAATAAAAAAATAAAACGTGCGCTTTTCAAACAGGCCAATCAGATGACAACACGTCCTCGTCTTCAACCTTGGACCTGCATAAAATAGAATCAGATAGCGGGGGTTTTTAACCTCCACTACCTCCTGCAAGGAAAAATAGTGAATAGAACCACAGCAAACATGAATATTTCGTGAGGTATGGGTTGGAATCGTCTTGGCCTCACGATTTCAACCATGTATCCCATTAGTCCCAATTTTTCCTGGATTGAAAAGCCCTATTTGAAAGCTTGAAAACCCTAGAAATTCAATCATGGCATCTCTCGATTCAGGGCACTATAGTTCAATTCAATCATTCCATTAGCTTCGTACGGTCTCTAGCAATGCAAATCAGTCACAAAAACATGTTAAATGCGCATGAATTAAGAGATACAGTTTTGAATTGTAAATGCAAGCCGTGAGATGGTATGTAGCGATTCCTTGAGCTTTGATGCTTGAATTTGATTGCAAATCGTTCCTAGCGCTTCCTGCAATGTGTTTGGATGGACAAAACGCTTTGAATTGGCCTAGAATGCAAGAACCAATTTTGAGTTTTCTTGAAAATTCTTGAAATTGATATGGCCGTTCCTTATAACTCCAGTGTTTAGGATTTGAAACAATGCCTGTACCTCATCAGCGGGGTCTGTTCAAAATCATACTGTAGATCACGGTATCGTTTTCGTCATCCTCCCTCAAGAGGCTTAGAATTATTAATCGGGAGTTGATCATCAGAAAAAATATGAAAATAATTTGCATATAGTGAATACGAATATATTGCTTCAAAACAAACATATGCGAGGCATTAATGAAATAACAATGTTTAACATGAGTAAATGTTTGAACAAAAGAAAATTGCAACTTGAACATTCGAATGAACAAAAATTTCTCAATCCTAGCCATGTTTTGGCAAGGGAGCAGTGATCACGTTGGGAGTCTCGGCGGGCTCGAACTCGATCTCTTTAGCATCGATCATGTTCTGAATATTGTACTTCAGCGCCCAACAATCCTCAGTATCGTGCCCCGGGCTATCAGAATGATAAGCACTCCGAGCTTCTGGGTTGTAGCTTGGAGAGGAAGTCTTTGGATTTGCAGGAGGGTTGATCACCGCAATCAGGTTCATCCTTAACATGTGCTGCAAAGCTCGTGACCATGACATGTTGATGTTGGTGAATTGTCTCTTAGGCTCACCCGACCTGTTCTGATCAACCCGCTGTTCTTGGCGAGGTCGTTGTTGGACCTGTGAAGTAGTAGCAACTCGGAGAAGTCTATTCATTGGACCCGACCTTTGCCCTCTTGGAAGTTGTTCCATGACCTGGTCCCTGATTTGGGCTGGTTGCTTCATGCCTTGAGGAAGCTGACTGATCATGGCCCTCAGCTCTCCTTGCTCCTGAGCTAAACCTTGAATGAGGGCCCTTTGCCCCAGCATCTGGGTTTTCAAAGTGTCTACCTCAGCTTGTAGACGTTTCAGCTGCTCGTCCTTGTCATCTTCAGGACTCTTTCTGATCAGATTCCCCATGAGGAGTGTCCTCAACTCTTCCTGTCCCTTGGATAGGCTTAGGAAGATCTCCTTGAACTGAGCCTCTTGAGTATGGAGGTCCTGGTTATCTTGTTGTGAAGCCATTGCTGAAATAAACAGCGAGAAAGGTAAGTGACCTGCAACAAGGATACCTGTTATGCAATGATGAGTATGGCATGCATGCAATGTTTTCAAGGATCTCGCGGGGTAAACATAAATTGTTAGGACTAGGTAGCTTGATTGAGGGAACTTCATGTTTGTTGAGAGTCCTTCTTCAAGGGTCAAAGGCTCACCATATCCAGTGGGTCATAGCCCCTGACAACTTTGGCTAGAGGAAAATAAATCCTCTTTGCCCCTTGCTAGATGTTTGATTCATCATGACCTGCATCACAAGCCTTTGAGATCCTTGAAATGGGTTAGGATGCATGCAATGGTATGATGTCATGATGCATGGGGTAGTATAGATGAACCCTGTTATGAGCCCTTATTAAGGACTAAAAACCTGTAAGCAAACTCAGTAAACCTGCCATGAGTCCTAATTAAGGACTAAAAAAACAAAACCTGCACGAAACTCGGTAAACCCTGTTATGAGTCCTAATTAAGGACTGCAAACCAAAACCTGCAAGAAACTTGGTAAACTCTGTTATGAGTCCTAATTAAGGACTATGAACAAAACATGCAAGAAACTTAGTAAACCCTGTTGTGAGTCCCCATTAAGGACTATAAGCAAAACCTGCAAGGAATTCAATAAACCTTGTTATAAGTCCTAATTAAGGACTATAAACAAAACCTGCAGGAAACTCAAGTGTCAGACAACAAGCATGCAAATAGTCAAGTACGAAAGCACACAAGTCACACAAAAGAGCCCTTAGAGTTTAGGCCAGCATGAGGTCTAGGTATTACCCTCTTTCAGTTTGTTGGTTCATACCTGTCCTATCAAAGTAACCGGGTTCTTAGAGGATCCCAATATCATTGATTACCCTCAATCGGTCATAACTCCAGCATCGCAATCTTTTCTTGCGGCCAGAACCATCACGAGAGTTTAGCCTCAATGGGCGTAGCATACTGCTACTGTTCTAATGGCCAAGTTGGGTCATTTAAGGTTCTAAGGTCTGTTAGTGCTTAATGACTCCTCAGAAGACCCATATTCTCCTCGTTGCGACACAAGGGATATCGGTACAGACCAAGGTGCCACACCAACGTAGCCACTGCTTCACCCATGTCGGTCTACGCCGGACAGGTCCCTCACAGCTTATGCTACCTAAACAAGGTATCCCCATATCCGGGTTAGGATCTATGTAACTCCCATGCAACCCACAATTTAAAGCAAGCAAATCAATACAATTGAAAACACAGTTATGAACTATCCTAAGGTACACCTCACTTTAAGTTTAGATCCCCAGCAGAGTCGCCAGTTCTGTGATCGGTGGATCTGGAACTGACTGTTTAACGCTGGTTCGCGAAATGTCGCAGAAGCAAGAGTCGCCACCGTCTTTTATTTTCTCCAAATGGAAAGGGCAAAAGCACAGAAAATTCCTTATAGAGATTGCTCTCGGTTCGGGAGGTAGATTATAGAAAGGGAAGGTGTTAGCACCCTTTCTATCCATGGTTATCCATGGGCTCTTAGATACTTGCTCACTTGTGTTTTCAAAAATGGTTTGTTTGCTTTTCAATTGTGGGTTTTAAAAAAAGTTTCTTTGAAAATTCCAGTTCGACTCTTGTATCGGTCCTCAAGAGTGTTTGAAAAATTGCTTTCGAAAGCTTTTTGAAAAGGTGTTGGTGTGAAAAGTATTTTTTGACTTTGTTTTTAAATTTGAGCAAGTATCCATGAGAATCTACCTACTCTAAGGAATTCGTCTGTGTAAATGTCCTTTAAAGTAGTGCCATCCCACCATTGAGAGGTAGGTAGCACCACCGTTGGAGGTGTTCGGGTCAATTCGAGGTTCGGGACATGGTGATCACCAGAGCAATGGGAAGATACCTTAGAAGCTACCCTCATGCCAGGTTCCCGGATCATGAGGACTTACTAAGACATCCTCTACTCGACGATCACCTTTCGAGGGGCAAGGCAACAGTGAGGCGTACCCTAGGGGTGGTGTGTGATTTGTGTGTCAGATTCATTTATTTTGTCTTGTCATGTTATAAGTGGTCTACGCGTTTGTTTTTATTTTTGTCATTCATTCTTGCATGCATTTATTTAGCAGTTAAAAAGTGCGAGGAAGGTAAAGTTCTAAGCTATTACAAAAGGCGCGGGTCCACATCGCCAAATTAAATCCAGGACCCGATTTGACAGAAAATAAATAAAGTGCGAGAAATAAATATTTACATGGCTTTGGGAGAATTACATAAATAATTAAAAGAAACAAAATAGAATGCGCGAATTAAATTAAAATTGGAAGCGAGGGCGTTGGACCCTTTTTAATGAAATTAAATTAAATTATTAAATTAATTAAATTAAAATAAAAAGAGAAATTATTTTTGAGGTTTTCGTATTTATGTTTTTTTTTAATGAGAATTAAATGAAATTAACTAATTAACCCTAATTCTACAACTTTTATTTATTAAGAAAACATGTTAAAATTTAAGCCTAAAATTAAATTAATTATTTACATGGAATTTGATTTATAAAAATTAATTATTAGTGAAAATAAAAGAAAAAAGATAAAAAATTGATACAAACCCTAATTCTACCCAATTTTAGATTGATTAAGAAAAAAAATTAAAATTTAACCCTAAGTTTAAAAGCTAAAATCAATTCATGAGGTTTATTTACAAAAAAAATATATTAATTAAATAAAATACTTATTTTTGTCTTTTTCTGATTTTTTATTGTTTTTGTGTTTTTTATGAAAAATAATTAAATTAAAGACTAATTAAAAATAATAATTGAATCAAAATCAAAACAATGAAAAAAATATAAGAAATTTGCAAACCTTGGGGGGTGTTGTCCCCAGATAGAGGTTTTGTTTAGCATTTTGGGCCCAATAAGGTTTTGGCTTCGTTGACCTTTTGATTAGCATGCCTGTGCATTGACTAGTGTCTACCATGTGCTTCAGATCTGGTCCCTTGATTGGGTGCAGCGGGACGCGTGGACGGTTTGATAACGTGGATGCATGGTGCGCTTTAGCGTTGAAGCTGCATGTAAACGTTAAATGAAAAATAATATGAAAGGGGTGTGGACCTGGGGCTCGAACCCAGGTCTTGATGAATACCAATGCTATGCCTTGCCAAACGCGCTGCTTTGTTTATCTGTATTTTATACAATCAAAAAACATAATAAAATAAACAACGTTAATGCTTTCTTTTCCGCGCGAAAATTTGAACGAGCCAACCAGCGCTAGCCATATACCCTTCTTCTTCCTTGGCTTGTTTATTTCCTGAAAATAGAAAATGGTTAGCGGGGGTTTTTAACCCCCCCCCCCCAAATTATGCAGTTTCTGATAATAGCGATTAAGCCATGGTAACACATAAATTAGGCGCGAGGGTTAATTTATTTTCGTCCAAGCGTGCTGAATTCATTCATGGTGTTGGCATGTCCTAATTTTACAGAATCAAGAAACCCCTAAGTTGAACGTTGAAGAACCCTAATGTCCTTTCATGGTGAATCCTTCAATAACGCACGAAAACTTAATCAAAGTATATGGTTAGTTTCAGAATCATGAGAGAAACACAAAACAAGCGTTAGAATTTAAAATCATGCTATGAATGACAAGATACGATTTATGCAAAAGAGTGACAAAGTATGAGTTCTATTCACCAATTCTTGGTGTTAGGAATGTGGAAACCTATTCAGACACGTTGCTTGATGTCTCAGGAAGGTGATGAGATGGTTATTTCGCCTTGAATCGCCTTCTATCCCTGTTTTCAGTTTTGGAATTTTTCTTGAAAAATGCAAGTTTTCTTATGGCTCTTCTGCGCAGCTTCCAGTCCTCTTTTGCATTAGGGTTGCACTTGGTATTTATGTGAGAATGATTTAGGTCAAAGAAATTGATCAAAACATCCATGAATTGATGAAAAAGATATTTGATTTTCAAGCCATTATTTTGCAATCTTTTTCACATGTTTTTGATGTCAATCACATCCAATTGCCTTTGATTCTTTCCTAATCTGATTTGCACGAAATCTTGGAGATGTTTTATACATAAAAAGATTTGAAACATTAGGTTTAACATTTTTTATGTATTTTAATTAATTAAATGAATTATTAATAATAAAAATCCAAATAAATAAATAAAAAATGATAAAAAAACTTCCCTTTGGGCCAAATGGTCGTGCACATGCCTTGGATGATGAATTGTGGAAGAAAAAGAGGCCCATTAGCAATTTTAGGTCATTTGAAGCAATGTTGACTTTTCAAAATATCCAAAACTTTCCCAACTTCCACAAGGCATAACTTGCTCAATTTTTAAGCTTTGCTCATGTCCTTGGACATTTTGGAAAGGTCTTTGAGTCCTCTAACCAATGCCTTTGGTCCCATGTCATTTTGATTTACCAATCTCAAGTTATGGCCTTGGACTTAAAGTCCCTTTTTGTTGACTTTTGAAAATGACCTATAATGTTGAAATTGATAACTTTTTGTGAGAGCATTTCTTGGACTTGAAGTGTGAAGAGGATTTGTAGGAAATGTATTTATCTTCAAAATGAGCTTTGGATGGAATTTTTCTGATAATCCATGTGGAAGTTATGCCTTGGTCAAGTTACAGTTGACTTTTTCAACTGTCCAAATATGGAAACTTTTCCATCTTGATGATTTTTGAGCCAAGTTTTGAGAATCATGATCAAGAATTGATCAAATGATGTTTGAAGCTTCAAAATGAGATGTTTACCAAAAATTTGAACTTTTGACTGTCAAATGACCATTTTGCCCCTACAGTTGACTGTAGTGCAATTAGGGTTTTTGACTGTGCAATTTTGTGCTGAAAGTCTTGAAACTTGGTAGGGGGATGCTTGACCATGTTTATAAGCATGTGGGACTTGATTAGACCCTTGGAAACTTCATTTACTTTGTCAGAACCAAAACCCTAATTTTGACTGTTTAGGAGGCCCTTGAACTGTGCAACCCTTGGGGAATTTTGAAGCATGACTTGGCAATTTCTTGAAGAATATGGGAGGGCAAATTTTGGGGTACAACAGTTTCCCCTGTTCAATCTTCTTAGACCTGAGGATGCAGATTGGCTGACATGCCTTTCGTAATCCGAAGGTGGAAGATGATTGAACACTAGAGTGCCCAGAAATTTGCGCTCACATAGTAGCAGTGTGATGATGGGAATGGGCTTATAGATGCCATTTGGAGATTGATGGATAGGATGATGGGCTTATAGATGCCATGCTAAGAGATGATGGAAGGTGGATGGGCTTATAGATGCCATCTGGATGCTGATCGCGTAAGAGTTTCCTTAGCGAGAATTTGCATACCTGCAAAAAGAAAAATGATTACCTGACCTGTTACGGGAGCTGGTCTTCAAATTCTTTGTGTAGATGTGTCCTGACTGGTTACAGGAGCTGGATCTGGAGCTTCAAACGGTGATGAATGAACCAGGGATGGTTACTACCTCAACAGGAACGGTGAGAGAACCTTGGATGACTTCAACTTCAACAGCAATCGTTGAGACAATCTTGGGATTACCACCTCCGCAGTATCGGGGAGAGAACCATGGGCGAATACAACCTCAATAGCAATCATTGAGAGAATCTTGGATAACTTCACTTCAACAGCAATCATTGAGCGAAATCTGGGATTACCACCTCCGCAGGATCGGGGAGAGAACCATAGGCGACTACAACCTCAACAGCAAACATTGAGAGAATCTTGGATAATTTCAACCTCAACAGCAATCATTGAGCGAAATCTGGGATTACCGCCTCCGCAGGATCGGGGAGAGAACCATAGGCGACTACAACCTCAATAGCAATCATTGAGAGAATCTTGGATAACTTCACTTCAACAGTAATCATTGAGCGAAATCTGGGATTACCATCTCCGCAGTATCGGGGAGAGAACCATAGATAACTTCTACTAAGTCTTTATCAGAAAAATATGTTTGGGGTCGATTTAACTAGACTAGAGAAGGCCTTGGACTGGATAAGAAACAGAGAATCTTAGGGTCGATTAACTGAACCGGTCTAGGTCTTGGAATGTCTTCAACTGGGTCTTTATCAGAAAAATCTGTTTGGGGTCGATTTAACTGGACCAAAGAAGGCCTTTGACTGGATAAGAAATCTTTGGATTCGATTTGACTGAACCGGTCTAGGTCTTGAAATATGATTGAGAATTTAAATGAATCTTTCCTGAAAGGTAAAGGTCAGTCATATGCCATGCATGATATGGATCAAGCAATGATGTTCTCTACATAAATGAGATTTGTGAGATATGATGCGTATATGCATGCTATAATGATGTATGTGATGTTTAGGAATGTATGTTTTCGTCTAGGAAAATAAATCCTTGACGGGTGCCGGGAAGTCATATCCTGGGCTGATGTTGAAGAATAGATTTCGCTTCCGCTGGGGATGATAGTTGCAAGAATACCGGCAGGAGAAGATAACTCCGTTGGGGAATAAACTTGGTGAATGATTACTCTGCAGGGAGAAAAGTACTCTAGTGATCTTGCTGGGGAGCAATACTCTGTGGGAAGAGAGGTACTTTGTTGAGTGCTGATAAAAACTTGCTGGGAATACCCTTGTTGTGTTGGAAGTGTTGATAGACTTTGCTGGGGATAAGAAGACTTCGTCAAGAACGCTCTTTCCGTGGCTTTTGGCTGAGGATAACCCAGTTATATCCTGGTAAGGAAATAACTCTTTGAACAAAGCCGGGAGACGCGTTCGTGCTCTGCGAGGATTAGCTTCCAGCATCTACTGGGGATAAGCTTACGGCTTGGGGAGATGGATTCCAACTTTCCTGGGGAAACTGGATTGGACTTTCCTGGGGAAGTTTTGAACTGTATCGGGGAAGTGACTCCACTGAATGTTTGATATACCGCCGGGGAACAATCTTTAGACCAAGACTGTCGGGGATGCTTGTTAAGAAGGCGTGTATTATGTCGGGGAATGTTGAGATCTGCTGGGGATAATCCAACTTCCTTAAGGTTTGATAATATAGCTTGGGGAGAGTGCACTGACTTGCTGGCTCACTCTTTGGGGAATTAAGATGTGCTGGTTATGTTCTTCAGCTGAACCTACTTTGGTACCTTGGAGGACAGAACAATTAGATTGCTTAGACAACTCATCATTGCCCCTGTTTCTGAGGTGGGAGAGGAAGACCTGTGAGGTGCTGATAGTTGTTGATGGACCAACCTTCTTCTGGTAGGCAGGTGACAAGATGACAGGACATAGTCGTACGCTTTGATCCCTAATTTTTGCCTGGACCGCCCTCTCGGGTTTTCAGTCCACCGGGATACCCATTTTTGCCCGAGCCACCTTTTCAGGTTTTCGACTTGTCGGGTGTACAGATTTTTTCATTTCATCCCTTCATTTTGCCCGAACCCTTTTGGTTCGCCGGGAAGCCCTAATTTTTGCCTAGGTATGTCAACCTAGCGGGTCTTTGATTATGCGTAGTATTTTTTCGATTATGTCCATGCTCTCAGAATGTAGGGAGTTGCCCCTGTTAGAAGTGTTTTGTCATGCCACCAGAAGGTGTTTGATCAGGCAAGATTCGTTGTTGGAATGCCCCAAGTGACTCAGGCGGAGATTCGCCCCAGGCTGTTTGGCCTTTGAGAGATTCTCCGAATCTTGATTGGACTGCCCCAGATGATGGACATTGTCCATGTCTGCCCCTTGATTGGAAGTGCTTCTGTTCATTAGGCATTCATCGTGTGAATTTCCCTGTTGTTCAAACAAATAGTCATATGCAAACAAGGTTATATCAAAATGCAAAGCTTATGTCTGTCTTGAAGATTTTTGAAAATGCATTCTTTTTCATAAAACAAGTGAATGTTTGTAAAACGTGATGTCAACTCGTTATTTTATCTCGAGCCTTAAGGAGTCAGGATACCTTTTGTAACAGTATGCTTTCGAACTAACCCATGCTTCAGCTAGGACTTTTGAGGGTTATAACGTGGCCTGGTTCATGGTTTAAGAAACAAAGGATAAAGGCTCAAATTATTTGTACCCACCCGCTCTTCGTGATGTTCTCCAAACCTAAGCTCAGTTGATCGTACGTGAGACCTTATTTGATTCTTTGCTCTGATATACCAGTGATGGTTCGGATATTGAAAGTTTATTTCGAACAGGCAGTCATTTCTTTCCTCTTTTTTTGTTGGACCTCTTTCTTTTTTGATTTTGTTATCCCTATTTTTTGCCTGAACTGTTTCCTTTTTTGGAATTACAGTCAGCGGGATGCCCCAGCTTCGTGAGTTTCCTTCATGGGTTTTGACTTAATGGGTTCTTATTTTGAAAGATAATGACTGCCTTTCTTTGTTGATTATTCGGAACCATCACTGTCTTTCTTTGTTTCGTAAGGATCTCTTGGGTGCCATTCGTTGTGCACTTGAATCAACTGAGAAAACTACCCTGCCCCAGGTTATGATTAAGGGTTTTAATTTTTGAAAAGAAAAACTCCTACTTCTTTGGCTCAGAGGGGTTGACGAGGGATTATCTTCCTTATAACTCCAGTGTTTAGGATTTGAAACAATGCCTGTACCTCATCAGCGGGGTCTGTTCAAAAGCATATTGTAGATCGCGGTATCGTTTTCGTCATCCTCCCTCAAGAGGCTTATAATTATTAATCGGGAGTTGATCATCAGAAAAAATATGAAAATAATTTGCATATAGTGAATACGAATATATTGCTTCAAAACAGACATATGTGAGACATTAATGAAATAACAATGTTTAACATGAGTAAATGTTTGAACAAAAGAAAATTGCAACTTGAACATTCGAATGAACAAAAATTTCTCAATCCTAGCCATGTTTTGGCAAGGGAGCAGTGATCACGTTGGGAGTCTCGGCGGGCTCGAACTCGATCTCTTTAGCATCGATCATGTTCTGAATATTGTACTTCAGCGCCCAACAATCCTCAGTATCGTGCCCCGGGCTATCAGAATGATAAGCACACCGAGCTTCTGGGTTGTAGCTTGGAGAGGAAGTCTTTGGATTTGCAGGAGGGTTGATCACCGCAATCAGGTTCATCCTTAACATGTGCTGCAAAGCTCGTGACCATGACATGTTGATGTTGGTGAATTTTCTCTTAGGCTCACCCGACCTGTTCTGATCAACCCGCTGTTCTTGGCGAGGTCGTTGTTGGACCTGTGAAGTAGTAGCAACTCGGAGAAGTCTATTCATTGGACCCGACCTTTGCCCTCTTGGAAGTTGTTCCATGACCTGGTCCCTGATTTGGGCTGGTTGCTTCATGCCTTGAGGAAGCTGACTGATCATGGCCCTCAGCTCTCCTTGCTCCTGAGCTAAACCTTGAATGAGGGCCCTTTGCCCCAGCATCTGGGTTTTCAAAGTGTCTACCTCAGCTTGTAGACGTTTCAGCTGCTCGTCCTTGTCATCTTCAGGACTCTTTCTGATCAGATTCCCCATGAGGAGTGTCCTCAACTCTTCCTTCCCCTTGGATAGGCTTAGGAAGATCTCCTTGAACTGAGCCTCTTGAGTATGGAGGTCCTGGTTATCTTGTTGTGAAGCCATTGCTGAAATAAACAGCGAGAAAGGTAAGTGACCTGCAACAAGGATACCTGTTATGCAATGATGAGTATGGCATGCATGCAATGTTTTCAAGGATCTCGCGGGGTAAACAAAAATTGTTAGGACTAGGTAGCTTGATTGAGGGAACTTCATGTTTGTTGAGAGTCTTTCTTCAAGGGTCAAAGGCTCACCATATCCAGTGGGTCATAGCCCCTGACAACTTTGGCTAGAGGAAAATAAATCCTCTTTGCCCCTTGCTAGATGTTTGATTCATCATGACCTGCATCACAAGCCTTTGAGATCCTTGAAATGGGTTAGGATGCATGCAATGGTATGATGTCATGATGCATGGGGTAGTATAGATGAACCCTGTTATGAGCCCTTATTAAGGACTAAAAACCTGTAAGCAAACTCAGTAAACCTGCCATGAGTCCTAATTAAGGACTAAAAAAACAAAACCTGCACGAAACTCGGTAAACCCTGTTATGAGTCCTAATTAAGGACTGCAAACCAAAACCTGCAAGAAACTTGGTAAACTCTGTTATGAGTCCTAATTAAGGACTATGAACAAAACATGCAAGAAACTTAGTAAACCCTGTTGTGAGTCCCCATTAAGGACTATAAGCAAAACCTGCAAGGAATTCAATAAACCCTGTTATAAGTCCTAATTAAGGACTATAAACAAAACCTGCAGGAAACTCAAGTGTCAGACAACAAGCATGCAAATAGTCAAGTACGAAAGCACACAAGTCACACAAAAGAGCCCTTAGAGTTTAGGCCAGCATGAGGTCTAGGTATTACCCTCTTTCAGTTTGTTGGTTCATACTTGTCCTATCAAAGTAACCGGGTTCTTAGAGGATCCCAATATCATTGACTACCCTCAATCGGTCATAACTCCAGCATCGCAATCTTTTCTTGCGGCCAGAACCATCACGAGAGTTTAGCCTCAATGGGCGTAGCATACTGCTACTGTTCTAATGGCCAAGTTGGGTCATTTAAGGTTCTAAGGTCTGTTAGTGCTTAATGACTCCTCAGAAGACCCATATTCTCCTCGTTGCGACACAAGGGATATCGGTACAGACCAAGGTGCCACACCAACGTAGCCACTGCTTCACCCATGTCGGTCTACGCCGGACAGGTCCCTCACAGCTTATGCTACCTAAACAGGGTATCCCCATATCCGGGTTAGGATCTATGTAACTCCCATGCAACCCACAATTTAAAGCAAGCAAATCAATACAATTGAAAACACAGTTATAAACTATCCTAAGGTACACCTCACTTTAAGTTTAGATCCCCAGCAGAGTTGCCAGTTCTGTGATCGGTGGATCTGGAACTGATTGTTTAACGCTGGTTCGCGAAATGTCGCGGAAGCAAGAGTCGCCACCGTCTTTTATTTTCTCCAAATGGAAAGGACAAAAGCACAGAAAAATTCCTTATAGAGATTGCTCTCGGTTCGGGAGGTAGATTATAGAAAGGGAAGGTGTTAGCACCCTTTCTATCCATGGTTATCCATGGGCTCTTAGATACTTGCTCACTTGTGTTTTCAAAAATGGTTTGTTTGCTTTTCAACTGTGGGTTTTAAAAAAAGTTTCTTTGAAAATTCCAGTTCGACTCTTGTATCGGTCCTCAAGAGTGTTTGAAAAATTGCTTTCGAAAGCTTTTTGAAAAGGTGTTGGTGTGAAAATTATTTTTTGACTTTGTTTTGAAATTTGAGCAAGTATCCATGAGAATCTACCTACTCTAAGGAATTCGTCTGTGTAAATGTCCTTTAAAGTAGTGCCATCCCACCATTGAGAGGTAGGTAGCACCACCGTTGGAGGTGTTCGGGTCAATTCGAGGTTCGGGACATGGTGATCACCAGAGCAATGGGAAGATACCTTAGAAGCTACCCTCATGCCAGGTTCCCGGATCATGAGGACTTACTAAGACATCCTCTACTCGACGATCACCTTTCGAGGGGCAAGGCAACAGTGAGGCGTACCCTAGGGGTGGTGTGTGATTTGTGTGTCAGATTCATTTATTTTGTCTTGTCATGTTATAAGTGGTCTACGCGTTTGTTTTTATTTTTGTCATTCATTCTTGCATGCATTTATTTAGCAGTTAAAAAGTGCGAGGAAGGTAAAGTTCTAAGCTATTACAAAAGGCGCGGGTCCACATCGCCAAATTAAATCCAGGACCCGATTTGACAGAAAATAAATAAAGTGCGAGAAATAAATATTTACATGGCTTTGGGAGAATTACATAAATAATTAAAAGAAACAAAATAGAATGCGCGAATTAAATTAAAATTGGAAGCGAGGGCGTTGGACCCTTTTTAATGAAATTAAATTAAATTGTTAAATTAATTAAATTAAAATAAAAAGAGAAATTATTTTTGAGGTTTTCGTATTTATGTTTTTTTTTAATGAGAATTAAATGAAATTAACTAATTAACCCTAATTCTACAACTTTTATTTATTAAGAAAACATGTTAAAATTTAAGCCTAAAATTAAATTAATTATTTACATGGAATTTGATTTATAAAAATTAATTATTAGTGAAAATAAAAGAAAAAAGATAAAAAATTGATACAAACCCTAATTCTACCCAATTTTAGATTGATTAAGAAAAAAAATTAAAATTTAACCCTAAGTTTAAAAGCTAAAATCAATTCATGAGGTTTATTTACAAAAAAAATATATTAATTAAATAAAATACTTATTTTTGTCTTTTTCTGATTTTTTATTGTTTTTGTGTTTTTTATGAAAAATAATTAAATTAAAGACTAATTAAAAATAATAATTGAATCAAAATCAAAACAATGAAAAAAATATAAGAAATTTGCAAACCTTGGGGGGTGTTGTCCCCAGATAGAGGTTTTGTTTAGCATTTTGGGCCCAATAAGGTTTTGGCTTCGTTGACCTTTTGATTAGCATGCCTGTGCATTGACTAGTGTCTACCATGTGCTTCAGATCTGGTCCCTTGATTGGGTGCAGCGGGACGCGTGGACGGTTTGATAACGTGGATGCATGGTGCGCTTTAGCGTTGAAGCTGCATGTAAACGTTAAATGAAAAATAATATGAAAGGGGTGTGGACCTGGGGCTCGAACCCAGGTCTTGATGAATACCAATGCTATGCCTTGCCAAACGCGCTGCTTTGTTTATCTGTATTTTATACAATCAAAAAACATAATAAAATAAACAACGTTAATGCTTTCTTTTCCGCGCGAAAATTTGAACGAGCCAACCAGCGCTAGCCATATACCCTTCTTCTTCCTTGGCTTGTTTATTTCCTGAAAATAGAAAATGGTTAGCGGGGGTTTTTAACCCCCCCCCCCCAAATTATGCAGTTTCTGATAATAGCGATTAAGCCATGGTAACACATAAATTAGGCGCGAGGGTTAATTTATTTTCGTCCAAGCGTGCTGAATTCATTCATGGTGTTGGCATGTCCTAATTTTACAGAATCAAGAAACCCCTAAGTTGAACGTTGAAGAACCCTAATGTCCTTTCATGGTGAATCCTTCAATAACGCACGAAAACTTAATCAAAGTATATGGTTAGTTTCAGAATCATGAGAGAAACACAAAACAAGCGTTAGAATTTAAAATCATGCTATGAATGACAAGATACGATTTATGCAAAAGAGTGACAAAGTATGAGTTCTATTCACCAATTCTTGGTGTTAGGAATGTGGAAACCTATTCAGACACGTTGCTTGATGTCTCAGGAAGGTGATGAGATGGTTATTTCGCCTTGAATCGCCTTCTATCCCTGTTTTCAGTTTTGGAATTTTTCTTGAAAAATGCAAGTTTTCTTATGGCTCTTCTGCGCAGCTTCCAGTCCTCTTTTGCATTAGGGTTGCACTTGGTATTTATGTGAGAATGATTTAGGTCAAAGAAATTGATCAAAACATCCATGAATTGATGAAAAAGATATTTGATTTTCAAGCCATTATTTTGCAATCTTTTTCACATGTTTTTGATGTCAATCACATCCAATTGCCTTTGATTCTTTCCTAATCTGATTTGCACGAAATCTTGGAGATGTTTTATGCATAAAAAGATTTGAAACATTAGGTTTAACATTTTTTATGTATTTTAATTAATTAAATGAATTATTAATAATAAAAATCCAAATAAATAAATAAAAAATGATAAAAAAACTTCCCTTTGGGCCAAATGGTCGTGCACATGCCTTGGATGATGAATTGTGGAAGAAAAAGAGGCCCATTAGCAATTTTAGGTCATTTGAAGCAATGTTGACTTTTCAAAATATCCAAAAATTTCCCAACTTCCACAAGGCATAACTTGCTCAATTTTTAAGCTTTGCTCATGTCCTTGGACATTTTGGAAAGGTCTTTGAGTCCTCTAACCAATGCCTTTGGTCCCATGTCATTTTGATTTACCAATCTCAAGTTATGGCCTTGGACTTAAAGTCCCTTTTTGTTGACTTTTGAAAATGACCTATAATGTTGAAATTGATAACTTTTTGTGAGAGCATTTCTTGGACTTGAAGTGTGAAGAGGATTTGTAGGAAATGTCTTTATCTTCAAAATTATATTTGGATGGAATTTTTATGATAATCCATGTGGAATTTATGCCTTGGTCAAGTTACAGTTGACTTTTTCAACTGTCCAAATATGGAAACTTTTCCATCTTGATGATTTTTGAGCCAAGTTTTGAGAATCATGATCAAGCATTGATCAAATGATGTTTGAGGCTTCAAAATGAGATGTTTACCAAAAATTTGAACTTTTGACTGTCAAATGACCATTTTGCCCCTACAGTTGACTGTAGTGCAATTAGGGTTTTTGACTGTGCAATTTTGTGCTGAAAGTCTTGAAACTTGGTAGGGGGATGCTTGACCATGTTTATAAGCATGTGGGACTTGATTATACCCTTGGAAACTTCATTTACTTTGTCAGAACCAAAACCCTAATTTTGACTGTTTAGGAGGCCCTTGAACTGTGCAACCCTTGGGGAATTTTGAAGCATGACTTGGCAATTTCTTGAAGAATATGGGAGGGCAAATTTTGGGGTACAACAAACAAGTTGCCAAAATTGGATTTTTTTTTGTATCTTTTTGATTGTGCACGAATTGGTCAGCATATTTGGATCATATTTGGTTCACAAATTGATTTAAAAATCAAATCTTGTATTTTCTTATGATTTAAATTAATTAAATGAATTAATATATATTAAAAATCCATTTAATCAATAAATTTAAGAAACTAAATCCAATTCATCTTGATGGGTCGTGCATAAGTCATGGGTGAAGTTTCAAGAAGAGATTTGAGGCCCATTAGCAAAAAGAGGTGTTTTGAGCAAAGTTGACTTTTGCAAATTCATGAAAATTTCCCAACTTCTCCAATGCACAACTTGCTCAATTTTGACCATATGACCATGTTCTTGGACATTTTGGAAAGCCCTTGAAGTCCTCTAACCAATGCTTTTGGTCCCATGTCATTTGGATTTACCAATCTCAAGTTATGGCCTTTGACTCAAAGTGTACTTTTGTTGACTTTCAAAATTGACCTATAATGTAAAAATTTGTAACTTCTTGTGAGAGCATTTCTTGAGCTTGGAGTGTGAATATGGATTGTAGGAAATTGTATCCTCTTCAAAATGAGCTTTGGATGGAATTTTTCTGATAAACCATGAAAGAGTTATGCCCTTGTCAAAGTACAATTGACTTTTCGGCTATCCAAAAAATAGTAACTTTTGCATCTTGATGATTTTTGAGCTATTCTTGTGAAATCATGATCAAGACTTGATCAAATGATGATTGTGAACTCAAAATAAGATGTTGACCAAAAATTTTGACTTTTGACTGCAAAATGACCATTTTGCCCTTGTAGTTGACTGTAGATCAAATGGAGCTTTTGACTGTGCAAACTGGCACTGTGAGTCTTGAAACTTGGCATGTAGGTGCTTGAGAATGTATATAGGCCTATGAGACTTTATTGAACCATTGAGAACCCCAAATTCCTTGAAAGAACCAAAACCCTAATTTTGGTTGTCCTAGGAAGTGATTTGACTATACAACCCTTGAACAATTTTGAGCAAATTGAGGATCATTCTTGAAAAATCTTGAGGAATATGGGAGGGAAAATTTTGGGGTACAACAGTTGCCCCTGTTCAATCTTCTTAAACCTGAGGATGTAGATTGGCTTGCGTGCCTTTCGTGATCCGAAGGTGGAAGATGATTGAACACTAAAGTGCCCAGAAATTTGCACTCGCATGGTGTAGTATCAGCAATGTGATGTCGGGAATGGGCTTACAGATGCCATTTGGAGTTTGTTGGTGGGAGGATGGGTTTATAGATGCCATCTGGAGATTGTTAGTAGGTGGTTTTGTCTTCGTTGACGGGTTGTCTTTATTGACGGGTTGTCTTCATTGACGGGTTGTCTTCATTGACGGGTTGTCTTCATTGATGGGTTATCATCAGAAAAATCTTTAGGAATCGATTTAACTGGACTTGTCTTCTTTGGATTAGTGTCAGAAAAATCTTTAGGAATCGATTTAACTGATTTTGTCTCCATTGACTGACTTGGCTTCAGAAAAATCTTTAGGAATCGATTTAACTGGTTTTGTCTCCATTGACTAGCTTCAGAAAAATCTTTAGGAATCGATTTAACTGGTTTTGTCTCCATTGACTGGCTTCAGAAAAATCTTCAGGAATTTATTTAACTGGTTTTGTCTCCATTGACTGGCTTCAGAAAAATCTTTAGGAATCAATTTAACTGGTTTTGTCTCCATTGACTGGCTTCAGAAAAATCTTTAGGAATCGATTTAACTGGTTTTGTCTCCATTGACTGGCTTCAGAAAAATCTTTAGGAATCGATTTAACTGGTTTTGTCTCCATTGACTGGCTTCAGAAAAATCTTTAGGAATCGATTTAACTGGTTTTGTCTCCATTGACATAATTTGAGAATCTAACTGCATCTTTCCTGAAAGGTAAAGGTCAGTCATATGCAAAGCATGATATGGTTCGAGCAATGATGTTCTCAACATAAATGAGATCGTATGATATGATGCGTATATGCATGTATCATGATGTATGAAAATGTGATGTTTTAGCTGGGGAAAATAAATCCCGGATAGCTGCTGGAGAATGATGTTGAATTCTTTGCTTCCACTGGGGATGATGAACGAAGATGATAAACTTGCAAGAGAGGATGACTCCGTTGGGGAATAAACTGGTGAAGAGATTACTCTGCGGGGAATTACTCTGTGGGGAGGAGATGCTTTGCTGAGATTTTAACGATAACTCCGCTGGGGATTCCGTTGATAAACTCTATTGGGGATTTTGATGATGAACTCTGCTGGGGCTAGAAAGAACTTCGCTGGGGATGATCTTTCCGTTGCAACTTGCTGAGGATAACCCAGTTAGACTCTTGTGGGGATAACCTTCTGAATATGGCTGGGGAGATACATTTGCACTCTGCAGGGGACAAGCTTCCAGAATCTACTGGGGAAGATGATTCAACTCTGGCGGGGAAGCTTTTTTAGACTGCACTGGGAAATGGCTCTACTGGGGGTATCTTGTATTCCGCCGGGGAACATTCTTATATTTCGTTGAGGAATATTAAGACTGTCGGGGATGTTTGCTGAGGAATATCTGTATACTCTGCTGGGGAATATTAAGATCTACTGGGGATACCCAACCTTTTTAGGGCTGATGGTAGACCAACTCTGCTTGGGGAGAGTATTGCTGATTTGTTCATAGTTACAAGTCTCAGCGGGGAGAGCTACCATTACTGTCTTACTCTTGGGGAGTGAAGGTATCTTGGTCATATTCTTTAGTCGAACCTACATTGGTACCTTGGTGGACAGAGCAACTAGATCGCTTAGACAATTCTTATTGCCCCTACTTCCGATGTCACCCGTAATTAGTCATTTGTTTCGTATGTAAATATTTATGAGCAGCAATTAATGTCAAATGCATATATCAAAAATGAACATTGGACGTTCTTTGCAAAACAAAACAGATAAAGGAAAAACAATTTGCAATTTGTCTGAAAAATGAACTTGTATTGATTTTGAAGTTTGCCTGTAAATGGGCGTTTTTGTACAAGAGGATGACGTCCTAGTAAGAGAACGCCGCCGAACCAATAGAATTTATACAATTTGTAAAAAAGAAAACAAAACAGTTATGTGAATAATCCCACTGAGTTCCAACTCTGCTATCGCCTTTATGTCTTCAAGCATCTCATCACTTTGCTGCTTAGTTGAAGATGAATCTGATTGATTGGTGCCGTCCGAGCCTGATGGTCTATACCGAAGTCTGGATGCAGGGTGATCCAATGAGACATAGTATTACGCTTATCCCTAACTTTTTCCTGGACCGCCCTTTCGGGTTTTCAGTCCACCGGGATACCCATTTTTGCCCAAGCCGCCTTTTCAGGTTTTCGACTTGCCGGGTGTACAGATTTTTTTTATTTTCATCCCTTATTTTTGCCCGAACCCTTTTGGTTCGCCGGGAAGCCCTTATTTTTGCCTAGGCCAGTTGACCTAGCGGGTCTTTAATTACGCGTAGTATCTTTTAACTATGTCTGCATTGGCGGGGTTAGGAAGGTCGTCACCATCCATGGTGGTTAGAATCATCGCTCCTCCTGAGAAGATGTTCTTAACCACAAATGGCCCTTCGTACGTAGGGGTCCATTTACCCCTGGGATCACCTTGAGGTAGAATAATGCGCTTGATTACCAGGTCCCCGACTTGATACTCTCGTCGTCTGACTTTCTTGTTAAATGCCTTGATCATCCGTTTTTGGTACGTCTGACCATGACAAATAGCAGTGAGTCTCTTTTCGTCGATTAGGTTCAGTTGATCAAGTCGGGTCTGGATCCAATCATCTTCGCTTAAACCCGCATCCTTCATGATCCGGAGAGAGGGTATCTGAACTTCAATGGGCAGGACTGCCTCCATGCCATATACCAAGGAGTAGGGTGTTGCCCCTGTTGACGTCCGTGCTGAGGTACGGTACCCATGAAGAGCAAATGGTAACATCTCGTGCCAATCTTTGTAGGTCATTGTCATCTTCTGCACAATTTTCTTAATGTTCTTATTAGCTGCTTCTACAGCCCCATTCATCTTCGGCCGGTAGGGAGAAAAGTTGTGGTGCTGTATCTTGAATTGCTCGTAGAGCTCAGTGATCATCTTATTGTTAAGATTGGTACCATTATCCATAATGATCCTCTCTGGTACACCGTATCGACAGATCAAGTTGTGCCTCATGAACCGTGCCACGACGTTCTTGGTTACGGTGGCAAAGGAAGATGCTTCAACCCACTTCGTAAAGTAATCAATCGCTACCAGGATGAAACGATGCCCGTTGGATGCCGTAGGTCTGATCTCGCCGATCATATCAATGCCCCACATTGCAAAAGGCCAAGGTGTTGTCAAGACGTTCAAAGGAACTGGAGGAATGTGCACCTTATCAGCATAGATCTGGCACTTGTGACATGTCCGAGAATGCTGATAACAGTCGGCATCCATTGTGGACCAGTAATATCCTGCCCGAAGGATTTTCTTTGCCATGGTATGTCCACTGGAATGAGTTCCGAAGGTACCTTCATGCAGCTCTGCCATGATCCTTCCTGCTTCGATCTTATCCACACAACGCAATAAGGTTGAATCATGGTTTCGTTTGTAAAGAATGTCATTACTGATGAAGAACTTTGCCGTGAATCTTCTCAGAAACTTCTTGTCATTAACAGATGCACCCTCGGGATATTCTTGAGCTTCAAGGTACCTCTTTACTTCATGATACCAAGGCTTTTCTGTTACCTCTTCGGTCTCAAGATCACAGCAATGTGCAGGTTCATCCAATTTCCAAATAATGATCCGGGGAGCCTCGTTGTCCCATTTGACTTTGAACATAGAAGACATCGTAGCTAGCGCGTCCGCCAACTGATTCTCCTCTCTTGGGAAGTGTTCAAAGGTTATCTCCTCGAAATGGGGAAGCAATGTCAATACATACTCCTTGTAAGGAATAAGATTTGGGTGTTTCGTATCCCACTCGCCTTTGATCTGGCTGATCACGAGAGCGAAATCTCCGAAGACGCTCAGAAACTTGATCCTTAGGTCAATTGCAGCTCGAAGACCCAGAATGCATGCTTCATACTCCGCCATGTTGTTGGTGCAGTTGAAACATAGTCGGGCGGTAAGTGGAGTATGCGAGCCTTTAGGAGATATGATCACGGCGTCAATGCCATTACCCAAAGCGTTTGAGGTTCCATCAAAGTGCATAGACCATCGGGATCCTTCCTCAGGTCCTTCATCCGGTCCAGGTATCTCGCAATCAGTTACTACCATGATATTCTCGTCTGGAAATTCAAATTTCATAGACTGGTAATCATCCACTGCCTAATGTGCCAAATGGTCTGCCAACACACTTCCCTTGATTGCTTTTTGAGTCGTGTATTGGATGTCATATTCAGTCAAGATCATCTGCCATTTTGCTATTCTTCCGGATAAGGCAGGCTTTTCAAAGATATACTTGATTGGATCCATTTTTGAAATCAATAGAGTAGTGTGAGTCAACATATACTGTCTTAGCCGGCGAGCAGCCCATACCAAAGCGTAGCAAGTTTTCTCGAGCGGTGAGTATCGGGTCTCACAGTCGGTAAACTTTTTGCTAAGGTAATAAATAGCATGCTCTTTTCGGCCAGACTCGTCATGCTGCCCCAGCACACACCCCATTGAATTGTCCAGTACTGTCAAGTATAAGATTAGAGGTCTCCCTTCAACCGGTGGCATAAGAATGGGTGGCTATTGGAGATATTCTTTGATTCTTTCGAAAGCGGCCTGACATTCATCGTTCCAACGTACCACTTGATCTTTCTTCAGTAGCTTGAAGATTGGCTCACAAGTAGCAGTTAGATGTGAGATGAATCGGGCAATGTAGTTTAGCTGTCCTAGAAAGCCTCTGACTTCTTTCTCTGTCCTGGGAGCTGGCATCTCTTGTATGGCTTTCACTTTGGCAGGGTCCACTTGAATACCTTTGTCGCTTACGACGAAACCTAGTAGTTTTCCAGATCTCACTCCGAAGGTGCACTTGTTTGGGTTTAATCTCAGCTTGTACAGCTTCAATCGGTCAAACAGCTTCTGTAGATGGTCAAGGTGTTCCTCCTCAGTTTGGGACCTTGCAATCATATCGTCGACTTATACTTCAATCTCTTGATGGATCATATCATGAAACAGAGCAACCATGGCACGCTGATACGTTGCCCCAGCATTTTTCAACCCAAAAGGCATGACCTTGTAACAAAAGGTACCCCACTGAGTAACAAAAGTGGTCTTCTCCATGTCTTCGGGAGCCATCTTTATCTGATTATAACCGGAGAAACCGTCCATAAAGGAGAATACCTTATGTTGAGCAGTGTTATCAACCAGAACGTCGATGTGAGGCAGAGGGAAGTCATCCTTAGGGCTCGCCCTGTTCAAATCCCTGTAGTCAACACACATTCTGACCTTACCATCTTTCTTCGGTACCAGAACCACGTTGGCAACCCACTGAGGGTAAGAGGTTACTGCTAGAAAACCGGCATCAAACTGTTTCATAACTTCGGCCTTGATTTTCTCGGACATCTCTGGACGCATACGGCGAACCTTCTGTTTTACCGGAGGGCATTCTTCCTTGGTAGGCAGGCGATGAACCACAATGTCAGTATCCAACCCAGGCATATCTTCGTAGGACCAGGCAAAGATCTCGACATAGTCATACAGCATCTGAATCAACTGTTGTTTCACACTGAGCTCCAGGTTTGCACCGATCTTGACTTCCTTTTTGTCTGTCTCAGTACCCATATTCATCGTTTCCACCGGCTCTTCATGTGGCTGAATGGCCCTCTCTTCCTGGAGTAGCAGTCTTACAAGTTCTCCCGGCACTTCGCAATCATCTTCACCTTCGTCTTCGGCTAAGTTGATCAGATTTTCGAAGTCATAACTGGCAGTAGCAGAGTCGTTACCAGTGAGATCCAGAGTGGATTGAGACCTGTATATGTGAGTGTGTGTAAAATAGCTATTTTGCAATATATAATAAAGAAAGACAAGGAGCGCAAGATTTGAAATGCAAAAAACGTCCAATGCTTTTATTAATGATATATGAAAATGGCACACAAAAGCCCTCACAAATGAAGCCACGGTGCCCCGGGTAAGACACTGGGCCATAAAGTTTCACAATATTGTCTGTTACAAATTCAAAACAAAAGAGTTCATTACTGGGTAACGAAAGTAATAGGGACGAAGTCCTTTGCCGTCCAGTTGTCTGGTCCACCATTGGTCGTAGGGTGGATCCAGCTGTCGAATTCTGATTCCTCCACGTCATCTTCGATGGCATTTACTCTCGAGTTGCTGATGAATACAGGAGGTCTTCCAATCCTTGCACTACGAACAGCCCTTTGAGCTTCCTTCTCAATAACAGCCCGGGCATCCTTTAAGGAAGCCATCTTCAACGGAGAATCTTCAGCCACAGTCTCAGCTGATGCCAGTGTCTGAGGAACCTCTTCGAAGTGTTGTAATGGGGTCTCAATGAACTCCCCATCCATCTCTATGTATTGGAACGAGTTGAGGTGACTGACCATGTACTCTTCCTCCCCTTGAACTGTCACAATCTTCCCTTTGACCGAGTATTTCAGCTTTTGATGGAGTGTGGAGGTCACAGCTCCAGCTTTATGGATCCATGGACGACCTAGCAAACAAGAATAGGACGGTCGAATATCCATCACGTAGAATGTAGAATCGAAGACCTGAGAACCAACTCTAATTGGAATATCAACCTCACCATGCACCATCCTTTTAGACCCATCAAAGGCCCGTATAACAATGTTACTTGGCTTTAGCTCCAACCCTTCGCAATCCAACATGTCTAGAGCTTTCTTGGGTAAGACGTTCAACGAGGAACCAGTGTCAACCAACACATGTGCAAGAGTAGTGCCCCTGCGTTCAATGGAGACATGCAGGGCATCGTTATGGTTCTTCCCTTTAGCAGTCAGATCAGCGTCGGAGAAACCCAAACCATTATCAGCAGTTAAGTTGGCCACACAATCGGTAAACTGATCAGCTGATGTCTCTTGTGGCACGTGGGCCGTCTTCAGGAAGGTAATCAGGGCCTTGGCATGGGCCTCTGAACACAACAACAGTGATAACATAGAAATCTTGGAGGGGGTTTGCCCCAGCTGCTCAACTACATTGTAATCACTCTTCTTGATGATCTTCAGAATCTCTTCCATCTCCTGTTCAGAAGCTTCAACATTGATGGTCTTTGGTGCCTCCGTCTGGGCGGGCATATCAGTGGCTATCCCTTTGCCCCGAGCGTCAGATGACTCGGCGACAGGGGTAGAACTAAGAACTTGATCAGGGATGGCATTAGGCACACTTGCAGGTGTGATGACAATAGGTCTTCGGACAGTTGGTGGCGCAATATCAGGTGAGAAAAGTCTACCACTGCGGGTGACTTTAGCAGGCCCGGTAATGTTGTTGACGCTGGTATTAGTATCAAACTCTTGCTTAACTCCAAGAACATAAACATCTTCCCCATAGTGCCAAGGGACAGCTTTGTCAGAGGTGTAGGGAATAGGCCCCAGAACGGTGATGATTATGGGTGCAATCTTCTGAACAGGCGTAATTCTGACAGGCTTCCTCGTGGGAGCCTTGGGAGAATTGTTGAAAATAGTAACAATGGAAACTTCTTCAGTAGGGGTGGCCGGAACAGTAATCTTCTCAAACAAGATTTCCCTATTATCCATCAGGTTTTGGATGCCTGACTTCAAAGATGGGCAACCAGTAGGTGAAACAGAACACATATGGCAACCTTCACTACATCCCGAAAATAAACCGGCTAGCAACAGGTTCCTCTTGACGGTCATCAGCGGGGTAACAATATCATCCACAGAGGCTATAAACAAGTCTTCCTCTACAGCATTTACTCCATGTTTGGGCATGAGAGCAGTCACAACGTTAGGCCTCTCGGGCGCCTCAAACTCAACCTCTTTTGCATCAATCAAGTCTTGGACCTTATTCTTCAAAGTCCAACAATCATCTGTATTATGCCCCAGGCTCTCAGAATGATAAGCGCAACGGGCATTGGGGTTATACTTTGATGATGTAGTATTCAGATTCTTTGGGGCTTCCCTTAGAGTCACCAAATTGGTCTTCAGCAACTGTGGCAATATCTGGGACAAGGTCATGCTGAGACGAGTGAATTGCCTTCTAGGTCTCTCTTCCCTTTGTTGGTTGTGATGCTGAGGAGCACCGGCAGGTTTTGAAATAACCACCGCATTGATAGCTTGGTGGTGTTCCGGTCTATTCTGCCTTCTTGAACCGTAGAAAGCACTGGATTCCTTCTTGAACGGTTTCTTCTCGGCGCTCGATGAGGCACCCTTCTGTATCTTCCCGGCCTTGATACCAGCTTCAATCCTCTCCCCAGTCAAGATAAGGTCTGTAAACCCGGCTGAAGAATTTCCAATCAAATGGTTAAAGAATGGACCAGACAGGGTCCCCAGAAACATATCAACAAGTTCACGATCAGTTAAAGGTGGTTGCACCCTTCCGGCAAGGTCTCTCCACTTTTGAGCATACTCTTTAAATCCTTCGCCCGTCCCTATTGACATACCCTGGAGTTGGGTACGCGTAGGAGCGAGGTCGGAATTATACTGATACTTCTTATAGAACGCAGTAGCCAAATCTTCCCAGTTACGGATATTGGCTCCATCCAGCTGATAGAACCACTCCAGCTGAGTCCCTGAAAGACTGTCCTGAAAGAAATGGATCCACAAATTCTTGTCAGCGGTGTAAGGCTGGATCTTCCTTACATATGACCGGAGGTGCAGCTTTGGGCAGGAGGCTCCGTCATATTTGGCAAAGGCAGGTGCCTTGAACTTATGGGGAATCACCACCCCAGAGGATAAACTTAGGTCTCCGAAGTCCAGCCCGGGCACATTCTGTATCTCCATAGCGCTCAAGCGGTCCTCCAACTGTTTATACCTATCCTCAGCAGGAGGATACTGTTCTTCATCATAATCCGTCTCGTTGTCGGAGACCACGGGACTAGGAACCCTTCTCTCTTGTGGACTGTCTTTCCCAACAGAGGAGGTGGTCAGATCAACCTCATTTTGTAGTCCATTTCCAAACCTGCGTCCAGTGTTGAACAAGACGTTCCTCTTCTTCTTCTTCTTCCTCTCTTTCAGAATCAGAGTCTTCAAATCCTGTTGACCCTGGGCTAGGCTCATAACCAACTCTTGGAACTGGGCGTTCTGGGCCTGGAGGGCCTTGATAGCTTGTTCAGTGGAAGGTTCAGTAGACATGATGATTGCTGAAATAAACAGCAAAGAAGATAAGTGACCTGTAAAAGGGTACCTGTTATGCATATGATGAAATGAAATGCGTATGATTTATGTTTTCAAAGATAATCGGGATTAAAATTTGTAGACAAGAAAGGAAACACACTTTATTAGTTTTAACTTCGGAATTTAAACTGTTCAACAAATTTCCCTTAGGCGTTACAAGAATGGAAATACAATAAAGTAAATAAAACCGTAAAAGAAATCCTCAAAGGTCCATCAATGTTCCCATGGCCTCTTCTTCTCAGTGCGGATATAATCATTCAGGATCTGCTCGTTCTCCAATTGCTTAGTCAGCTTCTGGATTTTCTGTTCTTGTTCGTTGAACCTTTCCCGATAAGAATCCCGTTCTTACTGCAGTTGCGCCCAAGACCTCTTCAGTGTGCCAACATCAGTGGGCGTATGAGGATGGAGAATAGATGGAGGAACTCCGTCTTTATCAGCAACTTCAAGAGTAATAGGCCTGACAGCTTCGTATGGCATACCTAACTTCTGGGCACGGATGCGGACCCATCTGACATATGACTCCATTGGCAGAGAAGTCTTTGGTCCCAACTCAAGTGGGTCAGATTTGTGAACTCTATCCCAAGCCCTGATGAATCTACGACGCAGCTCGTCGCTATCCACCTGAAAATCAAAGACGATATGAGGTATCAACATCTCATGAGGCCCTTCTCTTCTGGCTCTTCCAAACTGACGGAGAGCTAAACATGGGTTATAAGAGCTTCCTCCACGGGTTCCGATCAATGGAACATTAGGATACTCTCCACAACGATCAATGACGGCCACCTCATCTAAGCCTCTGAGAGTCCAAATAATGTCATTATCAGTAAGAGACATTATCCTATGAGCCCAGCCCCTTCCTTCTTTGTTCTTCAGCACGAACTTAGGGAGGTGCGAAATAAACCACCTCGCCAATAAAGGAGCACAGCACATCAAAGTTCCCCACTTTCGGGCAGTACGAGTATAGAGCTGATGAAGGATATCACCCAAGAGGGTGGGTACAGGGTTCCGAGAGATGAAGATACTTATGGCATTGACATCAACAAAGGTGTCAGGATTTGGAAACAATACCAGACCATAGATTAAGAGAGCCAGAATGTCCTCGTACGCTTTGAAGTCTAAGTCATTCCAGAAACAATTAGCTTTGCCAGCCAGAAACTTAGCCAAAAAGCCCTTAACTCCACTTTTAGTTTCCCAGTTAGCCATTACCTCCTCCTTGGTCAAGTGAAGGGCTGCAACAATCTCTTCAGGCCTGAGAGTCTTTTCCCAACCAGTAAATGGAGTCTGCTCCAAAACAGAGATACCAAGCAACTCAGAGAATTCTTCTAGGGTAGGGACCAGCTGGAAGTCTTGAAAGGTGAAGCAATGGTATAGCGGATCATAAAACTGGACTAGGACACTCATCAATTGTTGGTCCCACTTTGAGGTGACTAAACCGAGAAGAGAACCATGCCTCCTGATGAAGGAAGTAGTGTCTGGAATCCTGTCAACCAATTCTTTAAGCAAAGTAGGTGGTTGAACAAAGTTGAGCCGGATAGTATTCCTACGCATGGCCATCATGATGTCCTACAAAACAGAGCAAAGATGAAACCTTCTTGTCTTTGAAATGGGTTAGTCCTTATGCAAGATGTATGCAATGTTATGATGTTATGATGTCATGGTAAAGGCACACCACAAGTATTCACAAAAGGCAAGCATGGTAAAGGCACACAAGTCACACAAAACAACCCTTAGAGTTCAGGTTGGCATGAAGTTTAGGTACTACCCTCTTTCAGTTTTAGTTGGTTAAAACTTGTCCTAAAAATAGTAACCGAGTTCTAGAAGATCTCAATATCACTGACTACCCTCAATCGGTCATAATTCCAGTTTGGCAACCTTTTCTTGCGGCCGGAACCATCGCGAGAGTTTAGTCTCAATGAGTGTAGCATACTTCTACTGTTCTATGGCCAAGTTGGTCAATTTAAGGTTCTAAGGTCAGTTGGTGCTTAATGACTCCTCAGAAGACCCATATTCTCCTCGTTCCAACACAAGGGATATCGGTACAGACCAAGGTGTCACACCAACGTAGCTACTGCTTCATCCGTGTCGTTCTACGCCGAACAGATCCCTCACAGTTTATTGCTACTTACCTAAAAAAGGGTACCCCAGATCCGGGTTAGGATCTATAAAACTCTGATACAAACCCACAAAATTAAAGCATACAGAGCATACAATTGAAAACATAGTGATCTAATCCTAAGGTACACCTCACTTTTAGAATTCCCCAGCAGAGTCGCCAGTTCTGTGATCGGTGGAAATAGAACCGACTGTTTTGGAATGCTGGTTCGCGTTTGCGTTTCGCAAAATGTCGCGGTAAGCAAGAGTCACCACCATCTTTTATTTTCTCCAACAAGGAAAGGACAAAAGCACAGCAAAATTCCTTTTCGAGATGTTTCTCGGGTTCGGGAGGTAGATTATAGAAAGGGAAGGTGTTAGCACCCTTTCTATCAGTGGTTATCCACGGGCTCTTAGGTGCTTGCTCACTATGTTTTCAAAAAGTTTTGCTTTTCTTGTGTTTGTGGGTTTTGAAAAGTTTTGTTTGAAAACTCCGATTTAACTCTTGTATCTGTCCTCAAGAGTGTATGAAGTGTTTGTTTGAAAACTTTGTTTGAAAAGTGGAAGTGCGAAAAGTTTGTTTTGTTTTGAAAGAGCAAGTACCTGAGAACCTCTACCTACTCAAAAAGAAATTAAATTGTGCTAAATATCCTTTAGACAGTGTTATCCCACTATTGAGGAGTAGGTAGCACCGTCGTTGGAGTTTTCGGGTCAATTCGATTAAGGGACATGTGGTCACTAAAGCAATGTTAGGACGCCTTAGCGGTAACCCTAATGTCTTAGATCATTTTTATCCGAGGCAACCGTTTCGAGGCAACTTATGATCTTTGGACAAGAGGGCGACCTCTAAAACTTCCTATACTCAATGACCACGTCGAGGCAACCAAGTGAGGCGTACCCTAGGAGTGGCATGTGCGAGTGTGTCGGGTTTCAGTTATGTTATCTTTGTACATGTTATGGTGAGCTATGATTGGTTTTAAGTTCAGATAGGTCTTGTCATGCACATCCTATTAGCATACATCTAGCAGTTAATAGTTGCGGAAAATAAAACTAAGCTATTACAAGGCGTATTTACATCGCCAAAAACAAACCCTTGAAAAATTAAATGCGGAAAATTAAATGAAAGCGATAAAAAGGTAAAGTCCTAATTAAAACTATTACATCCTCGGAGCAATTACAATTATATGGATAAAAATATGGATAAAAAATCATACGTTCGAGAAAAATTGAATCGGAGAGTTTTCTAGGGTTTTGACCCTTTTTTTAAGAAAGAAGGAGATTTTCATTATTTATGAATTAAATTAAACCTAAACTAATTAATTAATAAAAAGAAATATTTTTTTTGGTTTTTTTTTAATGTTTAAGGAAATAAAAATAAAAATGATTAAAAGTTATTAAGAATCCTAATTCTACATTAATTTTAAATTATTGCAAAAAGTTAAAATTAACCTAATTAAAAACTAAATTAATTAATTATTTATTTATTTACAAAAATAATGAAAGGGTGAAATTAATTTTAATAAACAAAAAATATTATATTTTTCAGTTTTCTGATTTTATTATGAAAATATTAGTTTGTTAGTGAGTTAATTAAAATAATGGTAATAAAAATAATTAATATGAAAGAAAAATAAAAAAGGAAGGAAAAGAAATAAACTCATGCAGGGGGTGTTAAGCCCAATTTTGGTGGTGTATCTGGAAATTTGTGAAGCCCAAAACGTCCAGGCCCTGTTGACTTTCTGCATTATCTACACGCTTGTTGACTGGAGATTATGATGGTCCTTCATCTTTGGCCACTGGATCTTGGCCTGAAGCCACATGGCGTACTGAGATTTGAGGTGCATGGTGGACTACCCTTTTGAAATCTGCATGTGAATATATGAAGAAAAATGGAATAAATGTTTTGGGGGACCTGGGATTCGAACCCAGGTCCCAATGCTTCCAGGCCAACGTCCCAACCACTCAACCAAGCTGATTCAATTGTTATTGAAATAAGTGGCAATTATTATATATGAAAACAAATCAATATGCTGTAAATAAAAAAATAAAACGCGCGCTTTTCAAACAGGCCAATCAGATGACAACACGTCCTCGTCTTCAACCTTGGACCTGCATAAAATAGAATCAGATAGCGGGGGTTTTTAACCTCCACTACCTCCTGCAAGGAAAAATAGTGAATAGAACCACAGCAAACATGAATATTTCGTGAGGTATGGGTTGGAATCGTCTTGGCCTCACGATTTCAACCATGTATCCCATTAGTCCCAATTTTTCCTGGATTGAAAAGCCCTATTTGAAAGCTTGAAAACCCTAGAAATTCAATCATGGCATCTCTCGATTCAGGGCACTATAGTTCAATTCAATCATTCCATTAGCTTCGTACGGTCTCTAGCAATGCAAATCAGTCACAAAAACATGTTAAATGCGCATGAATTAAGAGATACAGTTTTGAATTGTAAATGCAAACCGTGAGATGGTATGTAGCGATTCCTTGAGCTTTGATGCTTGAATTTGATTGCAAATCGTTCCTAGCGCTTCCTGCAATGTGTTTGGATGGACAAAACGCTTTGAATTGGCCTAGAATGCAAGAACCAATTTTGAGTTTTCTTGAAAATTCTTGAAATTGATATGGCCGTTTCTGCAGCTTTCAATCGTGTGCTAGGGTATGGTTGGCTTGCTTATGTATAAGGCAATCAAATTAGGTCAAGAGCTGGGCCAATATCCATGTGCATTGAAGATTGAATCCTTGATTGATAAATCAAATATTCTTGATTTTTCATGATTGAACAAGTTGCCAAAATTGGATTTTTTTTGTATCTTTTTGATTGTGCACGAATTGGTCAGCATATTTGGATCATATTTGGTTCACAAATTGATTTAAAAATCAAATCTTGTATTTTCTTATGATTTAAATTAATTAAATGAATTAATATATATTAAAAATCCATTTAATCAATAAATTTAAGAAAATAAATCCAATTCATCTTGATGGGTCGTGCATAAGTCATGGGTGAAGTTTCAAGAAGAGATTTGAGGCCCATTAGCAAAAAGAAGGTGTTTTGAGCAAAGTTGACTTTTGCAAATTCATGAAAATTTCCCAACTTCTCCAATGCACAACTTGATCAATTTTGATCATATGACCATGTTCTTGGACATTTTGGAAAGCCCTTGAAGTCCTCTAACCAATGCTTTTGGTCCCATGTCATTTGGATTTACCAATCTTAAGTTATGGCCTTTGACTCAAAGTGTACTTTTGTTGACTTTCAAATTTGACCTATAATGTAAAAATTTGTAACTTCTTGTGAGAGAATTTCTTGAACTTGGAGTGTGAAGATGGATTGTAGGAAATTGTATCCTCTTCAAAATGAGCTTTGGATGGAATTTTTATGATAAACCATGAAAGAGTTATGCCCTTGTCAAAGTACAGTTGACTTTTCTGCTATCCAAAAATTAGTAACTTTTACATCTTGATGATTTTTGAGCTATTCTTGTAAAATCAGGATCAAGACTTGATCAAATGATGATTGTGAACTCAAAATAAGATGTTGACCAAAAATTCTGACTTTTGACTGCAAAATGACCATTTTGCCCTTGCAGTTGACTGTAGATCAAATGGAGCTTTTGACTGTGCAAACTGGCACTGTGAGTCTTGAAACTTGGGCATGTAGGTGCTTGAGAATGTATATAGGCCTATGAGACTTGATTGAACCATTGAGAACCCCAAATTCCTTGAAAGAACCAAAACCCTAATTTTGGCTGTTCTAGGAAGTGATTTGACTGTACAACCCTTGAACAATTTTGAGAAATTTGAGGATCATTCTTGACAAATCTTGAGGAATATGGGAGGGCAAATTTTGGGGTACAACACGTATGTTATGATTTCAAAGATTTTAGGGATTTAAATTTGTAAACCAAAATGAAACACACTTTTATTAGATTAAAAAACTTGAAACAATGTTTGACAAATGTCTTTACGGCGTTACAAAGGGAAAAAACTGTAAAGTAAATCAAAACTAGAAATAACAAAAGACATCAGCGCTCCCATGGTCGTCTTCCGTTGGTGCTGACATAGTCATTGAGGACCTTCTCATTCTCCAGCTGTCTTGTAAGCTTTAGGATCTTCCGCTCCTGCTCATGATACTTTTCCCTGTAAGTATCCCGTTCTTCTCTCAACTGGATCCAAGACCTTTTTAATGCCCCAATGTCAGTAGGCATGTATGGATGGAGGACAGTATGAGGAACCCCTTCTTCATCAGTACTCTCAACAATTACCGGTAAGACAACTTCGTATGGCATCCCTAGCTTTTGGGCACGAGCCTGAACCCACCGGAGATACGGTTCCATTGGAAGAGAAGTCTTTGCTCCTAGCTCATGCGGATCAGACCTGTTAACCCTATTCCAAGCTCGTATAAATCTGCGGCGATGTACCTCACTATCCCCTTAGAAGTCAAAGACAATGCTTAGAATCAGCAACTCATGAGGACCGTCCTTTCTAGCTCGCCCAAACTGTCACAAGGCCAGACAAGGATTATAGGTGATCCCTCCCCTAATTCCAAGTAAAGGAACATTGGGGTATTCTCCGCACCAGTCAATAACAGCTACTTCTTCCATGTCTTTAGTGCTCCAGATGATGTCTGTGTGAGCCAGGGACATAATTCTGTAGGCCCATCCCATACCTTCCTTGTTCTTCAAAACTGATTTGGGGAGGTGAGAAATAGACCACCTCGCCAGCAATGGTGCACAACATATAAGAGTTCTCCATTTCCGAGCAGTACGGGCATAAAGAGCATGCAGAATATCACCCAAGAGGGTGGGCACCGGATTACAGGACATGAAGATCTTCACTACGTTCACGTGGATGAAAGAATCCGAATTAGGAAACAACACCAAACCATATATGAGAAGAGCCAGGATGTCTTCGAATGCTTGAAAATCCAAACTGTCCCAAAACTGATTAGCCTGATCAACCAAGAACTTAGCCAAGAAGCCTTTTGTCCCACTCTGAGTCTCCTAGTTAGACATTACTTCAGCCTTTGTTAGATGTAGGGCTGTAGCAACATCCTATGGCCTAAGAGCTATCTCCCAACATGTAAACAGCGTCTTCTCTAGAATAGAAATACCAAGCAAATCAGAAAACTCCTCCAAAGTAGGGACCAACTGATAGTCCGGGAAGGTGAAGCAGTGGTGCAACATATCAAAGAACTGGCACAAGACACTCATCATCTGCTCATCCATCTTAGAAGTGACCAAACCAAGGAGGTGACCATGTCTTCTGATAAAGGAGGAAGTATCTGGAACTTTAGAAACCAACTCTCTAAGTTGAGCAGGAATCTGTACAAAGCTGATCCGAATAATGTTTCTACGCATAGAGGCCATGACCTACAAAACAGAACAAAGATGAATCCCTTTTGTCTTTGAAATGAGTTAGTCTGATGCAAGATGCATGCAATGTCATGATGCATGATGTTATGATAGAAACACACCACAAGTATTCATATATAGCAAACATGGTAAGGGCAAACAAGTCACACAGTAACCCTTAGATTTTAGGCTGGCATGGAGTTTAGGTATTACCCTCTTTCAGTTTAGTTAGTTCAACCTGTCCTAGTAATAGTAACCGAGTTCTAGAGGATCTCAATATCACTAACCACCCTCGATCGGTCATAATTCCAGTTTGGCAACCTTTTCTTGCGGCCGGAATCATCGCGAGAGTTTGGTCTCAATGAGTGTAGCATACTGCTACTTTTCTATGGCCAAGTTGGTCAATTATAGGTTCTAAGGTCAGTTGGTGCTTAATGACCCCTTAGTTGACCCATATTCTCCTTGTTCCACCACAAAGGATATCGGTACAAACTAAAGTTCCACACCAACGTAGCTACTGCTTTAACTGTATCGGTCTACACAGTACAATTCCCTCACAGTCTATTGCTACTTACCTAAAAGGTATGCCCAGATCCGGGTTAGGATCTATAGTAACTCCGATTCAAACCCACAAAGATAAAGCATACAAACCAAGCAATTGAAAACATTATGATAAACTATTCCTAAGGTACACCCCACTTATTAACTCCCTAGCAGAGTCGCCAGTTCTGTGATACGGTGGGAAGAACTTACTGTTTTTGGAATGCTGGTTCGTGATTTGTGTTTGTTTTCGCAAAATGTCGCGGTAAGCAAGAGTCGCCATCGAATTTTATTTTATCCAACAAGGAAAGGAAAAAAGCACAGAAAAAAATCCTTTTTCAAGATATTTCTGAGTACGGGGGGTAGATTATAGAAAGGGGAGTTATTAGCACCCTTTCTATCCGTAGTTATCTACGGGCTCTTAGGTACTTGCTCATCATTTTCAAAATTGTTTTCTTTGTGTCTGTGCGCTTTGAAAAGTTTTGTTTTTTAACTTCGATTTAACTCTTGCTTCTGTCTCCAAGAGTGTAATGAAGTGTTTTTTGAAAACTTTATTTGAAAAGGAGTGTAAGTGTGAAGAAAGTTTTGTTTTGGATGAGCAAGTATCTAAGAACTAATCTACCTACTCGAAAAAGGAATCGTTCTATGTTAATTTCCTTTAGACAATTCCATCCCACTATTAGTGAGTAGGTAGCACCATCGTTGGAGTTTGTGGGTCAATTCGAAAGAGGGAGATACAGTCACTAAAGCAACGTTAAGACGTCTTAGCGGTAACCCTATTATCTTAGATCATTTATTTGAGGCAACAATATTCGAGGCAACCATTTCGAGGCAACTATGATCTTTTAGACAAGAGGGCGACCTCTAAAACAACCTATACTCAATGACCGTTTACGAAGGCAACCAAGTGGGGTGTACCCTAGGAGTGCGCATGTGAGAGTGTATTGATTTCAGTTATTTTTATCTTTGTACACGTTTAGGGTGATCTAATTTGATTTTAGATTAAGCATTCATTCTTGTCATGCAAGCCCTATTATCAAACATATAACAGTTGAATATTTGCAAAAATTAAAGGTGCGGAAATTAAACTAAATTATTACAAGGCGTCGGGTATTTACATCGCCAAAAGCAACCCTTTGAAATTTAAAAGCGGAAAAATAAATATCCTAATTAACTATTACAAATCGGGAGCAGATACATTAATTGGATAAAGAAAAATAAAGCGCGCGATGCGAAATTAAATCGAATGCGAAACTAGGGTTTTGACCCTCTTAATTAAAAGAAAATGCTTTTTGTTGTTTTTATTTTTAAGAAAAGAAATTAAATCCTAAAATTAAATGCTAATTTAATTATTAAATAAATTAATTAATGAAAAATATTAAGTGACATATTTTTGGAGTTTTTGTTATTTTAGGAAAGAAAATAAAATAATTAAATTCGGGTTAAAACCTATTAATTCTAATTGATTTTAAATATTTACAAAATAAATGAAAGTTATCTAAAATTAATATCCTAATTAATTTAATTAATATTTATTAATAAAAAATAAAGTTCTGAAATTTAATTGGACATGAAATATTTTTGTGATTTTTTTTATAAAAAGAAATTATTCTATTGGTTAATAATTAATTAAACAAATTAAATGAAAACAAAATAAAATATAGAAAGATAGAGGAATGGGCCTGATTTGGGTGTGTGAATAGCAATTGGCTGGCCCAATAATGCTGGTCCAGATTGACTTTTTCTGATCCAGTGCACTGGCGTTGACTTGGCCTTTGGTGCACCTTCCATGATAGCCACCAGATATGGCCATCTGGCACATTGGCTAGTGAGGGAGTATGATGGTCTCTTGGCATGCGCATACACTGGATCTCCTGAAAGAAATAAGTAAAATGGCAAATGCTGGAGGAAGGGATCGAACCCTTGACCTCCAGCCTCTAACGCTTTGAAAGCTTAGCTGGCTTCCGCTGGGACACTTGTTTCTTATTTTTAGTAAAATACAAAACAATGATAATATAATGAAAATGAAATATAGTGGACAAAAATAAAAAAAGCGCGCTGGGATTCGAATGAGCGTATGGTGGGATGACACCTCATTGTCTCCTTCCTCTGCACCGTAGCTAAAAGTCCAAAAGGCTATACCCACAGATAGATGTTCGTCACTACAAACCAAGCGTCCTTAAAATCTCGTACAGGCCATGGAAATGGATTCTAACACCAGGGTTGAGTTCGTCTCATCCTCCTGAATGCAACCATGCCCATTACTAGGGCCAATTATTCCTGAAAACAAAAACCCTAAAAAACTCCAAGAAACCCTAACCATGGTGATTCACGATATAAGGCATATAAATGAAATTGGCTATTGTAAAAAGCTTGCAAATGACATGGTGATCAAGAATATGCAATTATTTTTCATTATAGATGCAAGAATGAAGTTAATCGAAATCAATAAAATGGTGGTTCCGTGAACGACTTACAGTGCACTGAGAGGCTTGAAAACGCATGGTTTTGCTTGCTTTCGCTTGTGGAGATTTCCAGGAGACGATTGGGACAATTGCCAAGCCTTGAAACTGCCTCTATGAGTGATTTCGAACTCACACTTTTTGCTTGATTTTTTCAGTTTTTGTTCTGGCTCTATGCTTGATCTCCAACCTTGTTTTTTGTCTGCACGTAACCCTTATGTATTGTACAATGCATTAGGTTTGAATACCCTGTCCAAATCTCCTTCTTTCAATGATTTTGATAGGGATTTGATTTGCTTTGAACAACTTTCCAAAATTGCCTTTTCTCAATCTTTTTGTACACAATTTGCCTTGATATGAGTTTCATTACCTTTCTAGCTGTAATTAGAGCCTGAAACAAATCAAAAGATCCTTTATTATCAATGCTTTGATTTTTATTTGATTTATTTTGATTTAAATCAAATAAATTCAAATCAAAATCAAAATAATTAATAAAAATATGATATGGACACATGGCCAAGGCTAGAGCACGTGGGCTGTAATGCCAACTCAAAACAAGTGAAAAAGAATGGGCCCATTTGGCAAAATTTGATGTTTTGGGGATAGTTGACTTTTGGCAATTTTGCAAAAAAGTCCAACTTCAACAATGCATAACTTACTCAATTTTGAACCTTTGGAGGTGTTCTTAGACTTTTTAGAAAGCATGGGATGTCCTATAAACAACCCTTTTGGTCTTATCTCATTTTTATATTCCATGCTCATGTATGAAGCTTTGACAAAAAAAGGTGTTTTTGTTGAATTTTCAAAATGACCTATAATATCCAAATTCATAACTTCTTGTGAGTGCACTTTTTGATCTTGGGAGATGAAGATGTATTGTAAGGAATTTCATACTCTTCAAAATGAGCTTTTGATGGGTCATTTCTCATAAAGCATGAGAAAGTTATGCTTGGTCAAAGTTGAGTTGACTTTTCCTACAAAACCCTAATTTAGCAACTTTTGAATCTTGATGAATTATGAGCAATCCTTGATGAATCATGATCAACCCTTGATCAAATGATGAAATATACTTAAAAATGAGGATGTTGACCAAAAATCTTGAAGTTTGACTGTATGTAGGTCACAGTTGACTTTTGCCCTAGCACAGTCGATTTTTGGACCTTTGAGCAATTGACTGAGCAAAATTCCTCTGCAAGGCTTGAAATTTGACATGGATGATCTTGAGAACATATTAGGACAATGTTGAGCATTTGGGACCACTTGGACTCAAGGATATTAATGCAACATGAAACCCTAATTTGGGGTAGACTACCTTAGGAGAGAGCTTGTCTGGCCAATCCTTGAGCAACTTTGAGCAACTTGGAGATCTTTCTTGCCATGTTTTAGGAAATATGGGAGGGAAAATTTTGGGGTACAACAACATCATTGTGATTCTTCCCCTTAGCAGTCAAGTCTGCGTCGGAGAAACCCAACCCATTATCTGCTGTCAGACTAGCCACGCAATCTTTGAATTGGTCAGCAGATGTCTCCTGCGGCACGTGTGCAGTCTTCAGGAAAGCAATCAGAGCCTTAGCATGGGCCTCTAAACACAACAATAAAGACAACATATAGATATTCGATGGGGTTTTCCCCAGCTATTCGACTACATTGTAGTCGCTTTTCTTGATGATCTTTAATATTTCCTCTATCTCCTGTCTAGAGGCTTCAACAGTAATCTTCCTAGGTGCCTCAGTCTGGGCAGGCTCACCGGTAATCCCTTTGCCCCGGGTGTCAGATGACTCGGCGACAGGGGTAAGGATTGGAACATGAACAGGGACAGTAGCAGACGTGCTGGCGGGTGTAATAACAATAGGCTTCTGAACAACTGGTGGAGAGATCTCAGGGGAAAAAAGTCTTCCGCTTCCGGTGACTTTACTAGATTCAACAATATTGCTGACATCAGTATCAGCTTCTTCGTCCTTCAAGTCTTTATTTAACCCTGTGATAATATACATCGGCCCCATAGTGCCATGGGACAGCCTTATCCGACGTATAGGGGATAGGTCCAGGAACAGTAATGATCAATGGAGAAATCCTCGGAACAGATGTAATTCTAGCAGGCTTTCTCGAGGAAGCCTTAGAAGAATTGGCGAAAATGGTGATTATGGAAACTTCTTCAACAGGAACCAAAGGAACAAAAGTTTTCTCGGACAAGATTTCTTTATTATCCATCAGGCGTTGAACACTTGACTTTAAAAGATGGCAACCAGTAGGTAGGATGGAGCACATATGGCAACCTTCGCCACAGCCTAGAAATAAACCGGCTAATAGAAGGTTCTTCTTCACAGTCATTAATAGAGTAGCAATGTATTTCACAGAGGTTACAAACACATCATCATCCACAACATTCACCCCATGCTTGGGCATAGGAGCAGTCATAACATTAGGCTTTTCTGGCGCTTCGAACTCAATCTCCTTAGCGTCAATCAGATCCTGTACCTTATTCTTCAAGGCCCAACAATTATTGGTATCATGTCCTAGGCTATCAGAGTGATAAGCACAGCAGGCATTCGGATTATACAGTGGTGATGTGGTGTTGGGATTCTTCGGAGCTTCCCTCGGAGTCACCAAGTTGGTCTTTAACAACTGCGGCAGAATTTGAGATAAAATCATGCTGAGCCGAGTAAACTATCTTTGAGGCCTCTCTGCTCTTGGCTGATTGTTGCGTTGTGGGGCAATAGTTGGTCTTGAAATAACCACCACATTAACTGCTTGGTGGCGCTCGGGTCGACTTTGGCTCCTAGAGTTGTAAACTGCACTTGATTCCTTCTTGAAGGGCTTCTTTTATGTGCTTTATGAAGCACCCTTCTGTAACTTGCCGCTCTTAATACCGGCTTCAACCCTCTCCCTAGTCATAATTAACTCAGTGAAACCTGACGATGAACTGCCGATCAAATGATTGAAATACGGACCAGACAAGGTCCCCAGAAACATATCCACCAACTCCCTGTCAGCCAGAGGGGGTTGGACTCTACCAGCAAGATCTCTCCACTTCTGAGCGTAATCTTTAAAACCTTCGCTTGCACCCATAGACATACCCTGAAGTTGGGTACGCGTGGGAGCAAGGTCGGCATTATATTGGTACTGCTTGTAAAAAGCAGCAGCAAGGTCCTCCCAGTTATGGACGTTAGCTCCTTCGAGCTGATAGAACCACTCAAGTTGAGTCCCTGAAAGACTATCTTGAAAGAAATGAATCCAGAGATTCCTGTCAGCAGTATATGGTTGGATCTTCCAGACATACGATCGGAGGTGTAGCTTTGGGCAGGAGACCCCGTCATACTTAGCAAATACAGGAGCTTTGGACTTGTGGGGGATCACCACCCCAGATGCCAGACCCAACTCACCAAAGTCCAATCCAGGTATCTTTTGGATCTCCATCGCACTTAACCGGTCTTCGAGCTGCTTATACCTGTCCTCGGCAGGAGGATACTGCTCTTCGTCAAAGTCAGTGTCGTTGTCAGAAACCATAGGGCTAGGGGCCCTCCTTTCTTCCTGATTCTCTCCCCCCTCCAGATGAGTGAGACAAATAAACCTCTTCCCGCAGCCTCTTCCCAAACCTGTGACCCATGTTCAGGAGGATTGTCTTCTTCTTCTTCTTCTTATCCTTCAAGATAAGAGTCTTCAGATCTTTCTGCCCATAGGCCAGGTTTATGAACATTTCCTGGAACTGAGCGTTCTGAGCTTGAAGAGCCTTAATAGCTTGATCAGTGGATGTTTCAGCAGACATGATGCTGAAATAAACAGCGAAGAAGATAAGAGACCTGTAAGGGTACCTGTGATGAGGTGCATGGTAATGGAATGCATATGATATGATTTCAAAGACGTTGGGAGATTCAAATTCGTAAACCAAAATGAAACACACTTTTGTTTGATTAAAAACTTGAAACAATGTTTGACAAATGCCTTTAAGGCGTTACAAAAAGAAATACTAAAAAGTAAATCAAAACTAGAAATAGCAAAAGACATCAGCGCTCCCATGGTCGTTTTCCTCCCGTGCTGACGTAGTCGTTGAGGACCTTCTCATTCTCCAGCTGCCTTGTAAGCTTCAGGATCTTACGTTCTTGTTCATGATACTTTTCTCTGTAAGTATCACGTTCTTCCCTTAGCTGGATCCAAGACCTCTTTAATTCCCCAATGTCAGTAGGCATGTATGGACGGAGGACCGTACAAGGAACCCCTTCTTCATCAGCTTGCTCTACAATCACTGGTAAGACAACTTCGTATGGCATCTTGAGCTTTTGAGCGCGGGCTCGAACCCATCAGAGATACGGTTGCATTGGGAGAGAAGTCTCCGCTCCTAGCTCATGCGGATCATACCTGTTAACCCTATCCCAAGCTCTTATAAATCTACGGCGATGTCCCTCAACATCCCCTTGGAAGTCAAAGACAATGTTTGGAAGCATCAACTCATGAGGTCCGTCCCTCCTAGCTCGCCCAAACTGTCGTAAGGCCAGACAAGGATTATAGGTTATTCCTCCTCTAATTCCAAGCAATGGAACATTGGGGTATTCTCCGCACCGGTCAATGACAGCTACTTCTTCCATGTCTTTAGTACTCCAGATGATGTTCGTATGAGCAAGGGACATAATTCTGTAGGCCCAACCCATGCCTTCCTCGTTCTTCAAAACAGATTTGGGGAGGTGAGAAATAAACCACCTCACCAGCAATGGTGCACAACACAGGAGGGTTCCCTGTTTCCGAGCAGTACGGGCATAAAGAGCATGCAGAATGTCAGCTAAGAGAGTAGGCACTGGATTACGGAACATGAAGATATTGACTGTGTTCACGTTGACAAAAGAATATGAATTAGGGAACAAAACCAAACCATAGATGAGCAGTGCTAGGATGTCTTCAAATTCTTGAAAGTCCAAACTATCCCAAAATTGTTGAGCCTGATCAATCAAGAACTTAGCTAAGAAGCCTTTCACCCCACTCCGAGTGTCCCAGTTAGACATTACTTCAGCCTTTGTCAAATGTAGGGTTGTAGCAATATCTTCTGGCCTAGGAGCTATCTCCAAACCGGTAAATGGTGTCTGCTCTAGAATAGAAATTCCAAGTAAATCAGAGAACTCCTCCAAAGTAAGGACCAACTGATAGTCCGGGAAGGTGAAGCAGTGATGCAATGGGTCAAAGAACTGGAACAAGACACTCATCATTTGTTCATCTAACTTGGAAGTGACCAGGATGAGGAGATGACCATGCCTTTTGATAAAGGAAGAAGTATCTGGAACTTTAGAAACCAACTCTCTAAGTTGAGCAGGGATTTGTACGAAGCTGATGCGAATAGTATTTTTGCGCATAGATGCCATGATCTGCAAAACAAAACAAAGATGAATCCCCTCGGTCTTTGAAATGGGTTATTTTAATGAAATATGCATGCAATGTCATGATGCATGATGTCATGATATGAACACACCACAAGTATTCACAGATAGCAAACATGGTAAGGGCAAACAAGTCACACAGCAGCCCTTAAATTTCAGGCTGGCATGGAGTTTAGGTATTACCCTCTTTCAGTTTAATTGGTTCAACCTGTCCTAGTAATAGTAACCGAGTTCTAGAGGATCTCAATATCACTGACCACCCTCGATCGATCATAATTCCAGTTTAGCAACCTTTTCTTGCGGCCGGAATCATCGCGAGAGTTTGGTCTCAATGAGTGTAACATACTGCTACTTTTCTATAGTCGAGTTGGTCAATTATAGGTTCTAAGGTCAGTTGATGCTTAATGACCCCTTAGCAGTCCCATACTCTCCTTGTTCCGCCACAAGGGATATCGGTACTAACTAAAGTGTCACACCAACGTAGCTACTGCTTCAACCGTATAGGTCTACGCCGTACAGTTCCCTCACAGTCTATTGCTACTTATCTAAAAGGTGTCCCCCAGATCCGGGTTAGGATCTATAGTAACTCCGATACAAGCCCACAAAGATAAATCAAATAGATCAATCAATTGAAAACAAATAATGAATTATTCCTATGGTACACCCCACTTATTAATTCCCCAACAGAGTCGCCAGTTCTGTGATACGGTGGGAGAACTGACTATTTGGAAATGCTGGTTCGCGTTTTGCGTTTGTTTTTGCAAAATGTCGCGGTAAGCAAGAGTCGCCACCATCTTTTATTTTATCCAACAAGGAAAGGAAAAAAGCACAAAAAAATTCCTTTTTCGAGATTTTTCTGAGTACGGGGGGTAGATTATTGAAAGGGAAGGTATTAGCACCCTTTCTATCTGTAGTTATCTACGGGCTCTTAGGTACTTGCTCATCATTTTCAAAATTGTTTTCTTTGTGTTTGTGGGCTTTGAAAAGTTTTTATTTTAACTTCGATTTAACTCTTGCTTATGTCTTTAAGAGTGTAATGAAGTGTTTTTGAAAACTTGTTTGAAAAGGAGTGTAAGTGTGAAAATTTTATTTTGATTGAGATGAGCAAGTATCTAAGAACTAATCTACCTACTCGAAAAAAGGAATCGTTCTAGGCTAATTTCCTTTAGACAATGCTATCCCACTATTAATGAGTAGGTAGCACCGTCGTTGGAGTTTGAGGGTCAATTCAAAAGAGGGACATACGGTCACTAAAGCAATGTTAGGATGTCTTAGTGGTAACCTTAATGTCTTAGATCCCTTATTCGAGGCAACAATATCTGAGGCAACCATTTTGAGGCAACTATGATCTTTTAGACAAGAGGGCGACCTCTGAAACAACCTATACTCAATGACCGTTTACGAAGGCAACCAAGTGGGAGTGTACCCTAGGAGTGCGCATGTGCGAGTGTGTTGATTTCAGTTATTTTTATCTTTGCACATGTTTGGGGTGATCTAACTATTTTAAGATTAAACATTCATTCTTGTCATGCAAACCCTATTATCAAACATCTAGCAGTTGAATATTTGCATAAATTAAAGGTCCGGAAATTAAACTAAATTATTACAAGGCGTCGGGTATTTACATCGCCAAAAACAACCCTTTAAAAATATAAGCGGTAAAAGTAAATAAATGTCCTAATTAATTATTACAAACCGGGAGCAGATACAATAATTTGGATAAAGAAAAATAAAGTGCACGAAACAATTGAATTGAAAGCGAAACTAGGGTTTTGACCCTCCTCATTAAAAAGAAAATATTTTTGTTGTTTTTTATTTTTAAGAAAAGAAATTAATCCTAAAATTAAATGCTAAGTTAATTGGTTATTAAATTAATTAAAGAAAAATAATTTAAGTGACATATTTTTGGATTTTTGTTAATTTAGGAAAGAAAAGAAAATAATTAAATTAATGTTAAAACCTAATTATTCTAATTGATTTTTAATTATTTGCAAAAATAAATGAAAGTTATCTAAAATTAACATAATTAAATTAATTAATATTTATTAATAAAAAATAAAATTCTAAATTTATTTGGACATAAAAATATTTTTTGTGATTTTTTGATAAAAAGAAAATTAATTTTGGTTAGTAATTAAATTAAATAAAATAAAATAATTAAATGAAATATAGAAGAGAAAATATAAAGAAAGAGATTGGGCTTGATTTTTAAGGGTGTCAATAGCAAGAATTCTGGCCCATTCGTGAGGTCCGTTTGACTTTTTGCAATCCAGTGTGTTGTACTCCAAAATTTGCCCTCCCATATTCTTCAAAGTTTTGGCAAGCATCACCTCAAAGGGTTCAAAGTCTACTCAAAGGTTGCACAGTTCAAACACCCTCCTAAGCCAGTCAAATTAGGGTTTTGGTTCTTGCAAGGGAGTTGAGGTTTTCAAGGGCTCAATCAAGTCCCATATGCTCATATACATTGTCAAGCACCTACATGTCAAGTTTCAAGGCTCACAAGGTCAAGTTGCACAGTCAAAAACCCTAATTACTTCACAATCAACTGTAGGGGCAAAATGGTCATTTGGCAGTCAAAAGTCAAAAATTTTGTTCAACATCTTATTTTGAAGCCACAATCATCATTTGATCAAGTCTTGATCATGATTCCACAAGCATGGCTCAAAAATCATCAAGGTGTCAAAAGTTTCTATTTTTGGACAGTTGAAAAGTCAACTGTAACTTGACCAAGGCATAACTTTTTCATGGTTCATCAGAAAAATCCCATCTAGTGCTCATTTTGAAGGGGATGACATTTCCTACAATTCATCTTCACATTCCAAGTCCAAGAAATGCTCTCACAAAAAGTTATCAATTTCAACATTATAGGTCATTTTCAAAAGTCAACAAAAAGGCACTTTAAGTCAAAGACCATAACTTGAGATTGGTAAATCAAAATGACATAGGACCAAAGGAATTGGTTAGAGGACTTCAAGACCTTTCCAAAATGTCTAAGAACATGTTCATAGCTTCAAAATTGAGCAAGATATGCATTGGAGAAGTTGGGAAATTTTTGTGAAATGGCCAAAGTCAATTATCCTTGAAACTTCATTTTTGACAAAAGGGGCCCACTTTTTCCACTTGGTTCAGCTTTGCCATGAATCCCACGTGTCCCATGATTTATTTCAAGAATAAAAATTAATTTTTCTATTTTTGTTTAATTTTATTTGATTTAATTCATTTTAAATCTTTAAAATTCAAATAAAAATCAAGAGAATTAATTAGGGGATATTTTGTGGTTTGAATAGCTTTGATACACCATAATCCATATACCAAATTCGTGCAAGACCTATTTCAAGCATAAAATTCAAAATTGGAGCAAAAATGGCAAGTTGTTCAATGGTGGTTATGGGTAAAATCAAAAACTTCATTGCATTGGTTTAATGTTCATTATTTTGATTGATTCTCATTCAGAACCTTATATGCAAGCCTTCCCAATAGCATTCACGACCTAGAAAACTCAGAAACGGCCAAACCAATTTCAAAATTTCAAGAGAAAAGTGTGAAACTGAAAACCACTTTGCAGCACAATTCAAGCCTCCCTTTTGATCCAAACACGTTCCTTACATCACCAGGAACCTTTTGCAAGCACAAACAAGTCCTCACACCCAAGAAATCGCGCTACACAACTCATACGGTTTACATTCTTTTCCAAAATCACAGTCATACATTTATGCATTTTTAACACTTTTTGTTGATTGCATTATGCTCACAGGATCCATACAAAGCTTTCCATATGACTTAATTTGATTATGGTGCCTTAAAATGCAAAATGCCATTGTTGATTTCTAGGTTTTTCAGAGCTTGTAATTTGGGGTTTTTTACATAGTGTAAAATTAAGCCTCAAGACTTACATGGCCAAACCCAGCAGGATGAGACGAAGCTAAAGCACACATCGCGCCCTTTTTATATTACACGAGCGTCTAATCGCTATTTTTAAAATGCTTGCATTTTGTGGGGGTTTAAAACCCCCGCTATGTGTTTTTTATTTTACAGGAAATGGAGAAGATGACTGCGTGCCTTCATGTGATTGGTGGATTTGAAGATAGCGCGCCTTTTTCTTTTTGGTTCAGCATATAGTGCGCTTATTTTATATTATGTTTTCTTCTTATTATTATAACAAATGTGCATAGGTGGTGCAGTGGTTGGCAACACGCTTGGTATTCACTGGGACCTGGGTTTGATTCCCAGGTCCCCCAATTTCCTTGTTTCAATTTTTTCCAGGATAATCACGTGCAGGCTCTCAAACAGCTTCCACCATAGACCTCACATCCCAGCCTTCCAAGTGTCCATTAGTGCAAATCCAGTGGCCAAAGCATGAGGACCATGGTGTTCTGGAGTCAACATGGGCGTAGGCAATCAGAAAGAGTCAACGTGGCTGAAGCTTCAATGGGCCATAATTCCAATCAAACACCCTCAAATTCCAGCCCACACCCCCCTTGGGTTTACTCTTCCTTTTTTTATTTTGTCATTTTCATTTTTTTATTTTGCCTTATTTTATTTCTTATTAACAATTAACCAACTAATATTTTTTATAAAAAATCAAAAAAGAACTAACATCATTAATTTCATTTTATCTTTTTTTTTGTAAATATATATTAAATAATTGAATTAGCTTTAATTAGGCCATTTTAACTTTTTTAAATAACTAAAATAACTTAGAATTAGGTTAACTTAGAATTTTAATTCTTTTATTTTATTTCATAAAAGCATAAAAACACAAAAAATATTTTCTTTTAATAAATTAATTAATTAGATTAGGTTTATTTAATTAATTGTATTTAATTCAAAAAAAGACAAAAAATTCAATTTCTTTTCTAAAAAAGGGTCAACACCCTTAAGACATTCCCGATTCTTTCTTTCGCGCGCATTTTAGTTTTAATTCTTTATTTTGATTATTTCTGTAACTGCCTCCGGATGTAATAGTAATTAGGATTTTACTGCTTTATTTACTATTTCTCGTACTTATTTACCAAAACGGGTCTTTGTATTTTTGGCGATGTATAGACCCGCGCCTTGTAATAGTGTAGGATTTATGTTTCCGCAATTTACTTTCCGCACCCCCTAACTGTTAAATGCATGAAAGAATGTATGGTAAATAAAAACAACTCGTAGCTCACAAATAACATGTACAAAAACATTAACTGAAAAACGACACACAAAGCACATGCCACTTCTAGGGTACGCCTCACTGGTTGCCTCGAACGTGGTCATCAAGTTTAGGACGTCTTAGAGGTCGCCCTCTGTCCAAAAGATCCAGTTGCCTCGAAACGGTTGCCTCGGATAAAAGGATCTAGGACATTAGGGTTACTTCTAATGTGTCCTACCATTGCTTCGGTGACCACACATGTCCCTTAATCGAATTGACCCGAATACCTCCAACGATGGTGCTACCTACCTCTCAATGGTGGGATAGCGCTATCTAAAGGACTCTTACACAGCTTAATTCCTTAGAGTAGGTAGATTTCTCTTAAGTACTTGCTCTTTCCAAAACAAACAAAAACAACTTTTCGCACCCACACTTTCAAAAGTTTTCAAACAAATTTTTCACACACTCTTGAGGACAGATACAAGAGTTACTTAGAAATTTTTCAAACGAAACTTTTTTCAAAACCCACACACACTTGAAAAGCAAACAAATTTTTGAAAACATAAGAGCAAGTACCTAAGAGCCCGTGGATAACCACGGATAGAAAGGGTGCTAACACCTTCCCTTTCTATAAATCTACCTCCCGAACCGAGAGACATCTCGAATAAGGAATTTTGCTGTGCTTTTGTCCTTTCCATATTGGAGAACATAAAAGACGGTGGTGACTCTTGCTTACCGCGACATTTCATGAAACCAGCTTAAAAAAAACAGTCAGTTCTATTCCCACCGACCACAGAACTGGAGACTCTGCTGGGGACTTAATAAGTGGGGTGTACCTTAGGAATAGTTCATCATCATGTTTTCAATTACTTGCTTTGCTTGATTTAATATTGTGGGCCTGCTTTGGGAGTTTCATAGATCCTAACCCGGATCTGGGGGATACCTCTTAGAAAGTAGCAACAAACTGTGAGGGAACTGTGCGGGGTATACCGACACGGTTGAAGCAGTTTGCTACGTTGATGTGGCACTTTAGTGAGTACCGGTAACCCTTGAGTCAAGTCAAGGAGAGTACGGGGCCGCCGCGTGGTGTCATGAAGCATCAACTGACCTTAGGAACCTTACTTGACCATCCTGGCCTCTTTAGGGGTAGTGAGATGACTGACTTTGGTGCAGTCCGAAGTTGGTTGATACTCGATACTACACTCATTGAGGGTTGTTTTTCTTGGAATATTTTGATCGCCAGTCCAGTGGCTAAATCAAAACAATGAAGACAGAAAACAACCCAATGATATTGAGCTCCTTAGAACCCGGTTACTTTTGATAGGACAGGTTTTTGAGCCCACCAACTTCAAGAGGGTAGTACCCCAAACTTCATGCTGGCCTAAACTCTAAGGGTTGTCTTGTGTGACTTGTGTGCTTTCAAACTTGACTACTTGCATGCTTGTTATCTAACGCACGAGTTTCCTTGCAGGTTTTGTTTACAGTCCTTAATCTGGACTCATTACAGGGCCTACTTACATCACTCCATGCATAGCATAACATCATACCATTGCATACATCCTACATAAGGACTAACCCATTTCAAGGATCTCAAGGGTTTGTGATGCAGGTCATGATGAATAAAAAAGTCTAGCAAGGGGCAAAGGGGATTTATTTTCCTCTAGCCAATATTAACAGCTTGAGTCAGGGGCTATGACCCACTCGATATGGTGAGCCTTGACTCTTGAAGAAGGACTCTCAGCAACATGAAGTTCCTTCAATCAAGCTACCCAAATTCAAATTCTAACAAGTTTCTCTGTTTACCCCGCGAGATCCTTGAAAACATCGCATGCATACATACATATCATTGCATTGCAGGTACTCTTTTCCACAGGTTGCTTAATCTTCTTCGCTGTTTATTTCAGCCATCATCATCAATCCTGAATCATCCAATGAACAAGCTATCAAGGCCCTCCAGGCCCAGAACGCCCAGTTCCAGGAGATGGTCATGAGCTTAGCCCAAGGACAACAGGAATTGAAGACTCTGCTTTTGAAGAAAAAGAAGAAGAGGACTGTTTTGTTCAACCCTAGACGCAGATATGGGAATACACTGCAGAATGAAGCTGAGCGGACTACTCCATCTGTTGGGGAAGGCAGTCACCAAGAGGGAAGGGTTCCTAGTCCCGTAGTCTCTGACACCGAGACAGATTTCAATGATGAACAGTACCCTCCTGCTGAGGGCCGGTACAAACAGCTGGAGGACCGACTGAATGCTATGGAGATTCAACGTGTGCCTGGGTTAGATTTCGGAGATCTAGGTTTATCTTCTGGGGTGGTGATCCCTCACAAGTTCAAGGCACCTGCCTTTGTAAAGTACGACGGGGCTTCCTGTCCTAAGTTGCACCTCCGTTCCTACGCAAGGAAGATCCAGCCCTACACGGCAGACAAGAATCTATGGATCCATTTCTTCCAGGAGAGTCTTTCAGGGACTCAACTCGAATGGTTCTATCAGCTGGATGGAACCACTATTCGTAACTGGGAGGACTTGGCTACTGCTTTTTATAAGCAGTATCAGTATAATGCCGACCTCGCTCCTACGCGTACCCAACTCCAGGGTATGTCACTAAGGACGGGTGAAGGTTTTAAGGAGTACGCGCAAAAGTGGAGGGACCTGGCTGGCAGGGTGCAACCACCGTTGACTGACCGTGAGCTTGTTGACATGTTCTTGGGAACCCTGTATGGTCCTTTCTTCAACCATCTGATTGGGAATTCTTCTGCTGGGTTCACAGATCTGATCTTAACTGGGGAGAGGATAGAAGCTGGTATCAAGTCTGGGAAGATACAAAAGGGTGACTCCTCGAACGCTGAGAAGAAACCATTCAAGAAAGAGTCCAATGTTGCATACAGTCAGAAGGATCGTCGTGACCAACACGTAGGGGAAGTCATGATCCCAGGTTCTGCGTCACGCCGACAACCGCCAAAGGGAAATCAGCGAAGGCCAGACGAGCCTAAAAGACAATTCACCAACATCAACATGTCGTTGTCACAAGCATTGCAGCACATGTTGAAAATGAATCTGATTGCGGTGATCAACCCTCCTGCAAATCCCAAGACTTCTTCTCTAAGCTACAACCCAGATGCGAGGTGTGATTATCATTCCGGTAGCCCGGGGCACGATACTGAGGATTGTTGGGTGCTGAAATACAAGATCCAGAATATGATTGACGCCAAAGAGATCGAATTCGAGCCTGCCGAGACTCCCAATGTGATCACTGCTCCCTTGCCAAAACATGGCTAGGATTGAGAGACTCTTGTTCATTTAAATTCTGATATTGTATTTTTCTATGCTTATTCAAACAATTATCATGTCAAACTCTATTATTTCATTAATGCATTACACGTGTCTGTTTTGAAGTAATTGTGCTCTCTATATTCAAAATTGCTTTTATTTTTTTTTCTTGATGTTCAACGCTCGATTAATAATTCTAAGCCTCTTGAGGGAGGATGACGAAAACGATACCACAATCTACAGTATGCTTTTGAACAGACCCCGCTGATGAGGTACATGCATTGTTTCAATTCCTAAACACTGGAGTTATAAGGAAGATAATCCCTCGTCAACCCCTTTGAGCCAAAGAAGTAGGAGTTTTTCTTTTTGAAAATTAAAACCCTTAATCATAACCTGGGGCAGGGTAGTTCTCTCAGTTGATCCAAGTGCACAACGAATGACACCAAAGAGGTCCTTACAAAACAAAAGACAGTGATTGTTCCGAATAATCATAAAGACAGGCAGTCGTTATCTCTCAAAATCAAAAGCCCAATAAGTCAAAACCTATGAAGGAGACTTATAAAAACTGGGGCATCCCGCTGACTGTAATCCTAAAAGAAACAGTTCAGGCAAAAGCAGGGATAACACAATCAAAAAGAGAGAGGCCCAACAAACCCTCAACACAAAAGGAAATGACTGCCTATTCACAATAAATTGTCAAATATCCGAACCATCACCGGAATGTCAGAGCAAAGACTCAAACAAGGTCTAACGTACGATCAGCTGAGGTTAGGTTTGAAGAACATCACGAAGAGCGGGTGGGTACAAATAAAATTTGAGCCTTTATCCTTTGTTTCTTAAACCGTGAACCAGACCACGTTATAACCCTCAAAAGTCCTAGCTGAAGCATGGGTTAGTTCGAAGGCATACTGTTACGAAAGGTATCCTGACTCCTTAAGGCTTGCTGTAAAATACTGAGTTGACATCACATTTTACAAAATTTGCTTGTTTTACTGAAAATGCATTTTCAAAAATTTCAAGACAGACATAAGCTTTGCATTTTTAATATAACATTGCTTGCATGTGACTATTTGTTTGAACAGCATAGAAGTTCGCACGAAGAATGTCTAATGAACAAAAGCACCTCCAATCAAGGGGCAGGGCATGATCATTGTCCATCATCTGGGGCAGTCCAGTCAAGATTCAGAGAATCTCTCAAATGCCTAATAGCTTGGGGCAAATCTCTACCTGGATCACTTGGGGCATTAGACGATCAAACGAAGATCTTCTGGTAGTATGGCGACACAACACTACTGACAGTGACAACTCCTTACATTCTGAGAGCGTGGACATAGTCGAAAAAATACTACGCATAATCAAAGACCCGCTAGGTTGACACACCTAGGCAAAAATAAGGGCTTCCCGGCGAACCAAAAGGGTTCGGGCAAAAATAAGGGATGAAAATGAAAAAAATCTGTACACCCGGCAAGTCGAAAACCTGAAAAGGCGGCTTGGGCAAAAAAGGGTATCCCGATGGACTGAAAACCCGAAAGGGCGGTCCAGGCAAAAGTTAGGGATCAAAAGCGTACGATTATGTCCCATCATCTTGTCACTTTCCTACCAGAAGAAGATTTGTCAAATCGGCAGTCCTCCAGCACCTCTACAGGTACCTTCTCCCACAGAAGCTGGGGCAATAAGAGTTGCCCAAACTGTACAGCTGCTTTCCTCCAGGTACAAGTTAGATTCAGTTGAAGAATTTTACCAAGATACCTCCACTCCCCGAGAGTAAGACAAGGTTCAACAATACTCTCCCCAAGCAGAGTTGGTCTCCCGTCAGCCCTAACAAGGCATTGTATCTCCAACAAATCAGCAATACTCTCCCCAAGCAGAGTTAATCTACAGTCAGTCTTAAGGAGGTTGGGTACCCCCAGCAAATCTCAGCATTCCCCAGCGGAGTATACAGATGTTCCTAAGCAAGCATCCCCGACAGTCTTAAGATAAGATTGTTCCCCGGCGGAATACAAGACACCCCAGTGGAGCTATTCCCCAGTACAGTCCAACAGTCTCCCCAGGAGAGTTGAATCCATCTCCCCAGTAGATTCTGGAGGCTTACCCCTGCAGAGCACGAACACGTCTCCCGGACTTTATTCAAAGGTTATTCTCCACCAGAGCTTATAACTGGGTTATCCTCAGCTAAAAACCACGGAAAGATTGTCCTCGACGAAGTTCTTCCTATCCCCAGCGGAGTTATCATCAAACCTCAGCGAAGTATCTCTTCCCACAGAGTATTCCCTGCAGAGTAATCTCTCCAACAAGTTTATTACCCCAACGGAGTCATCTTCTCCTACCGGTTTATTCTTGCAACCATCATCCCCAGCGGAAACGAAGAACTCCACTCTTCAAACATCAAGCCCAGGATTCAATAAATTCCCGGCATCCGTCAAGGATTTATTTTCCTAGACGAAAATACATTCATAAACATCACATCATGATACATGCATATCATGTCATACATTCTCATTTATGTCAAGAACATCATTGCTTGATCCATATCATGCATTGCATACGACTGACCTTTACCTTTCAGGAAGGATACGGTTAAATGATCAGCTATGTCAAAGAAGACAGATACAGTCGAAAGAGACCAATCCAGTCAAAGAAGACAGATTCAGTCAAAAAGACAAGTCCATCTAAATCCCAAAGGTTTTTCTGATGCTCATCCAGTCAAAGAAGACAGGTCCAGTTAAATTACTTCCTAAAGTCAAAGAAGGCAATCCCGTCGTTATAGACACCCGTCAGTATAGACACCCATCATTGAAGACAACTCGTCAGTATAGACACCCGTCATTGAAGACACCTCGTCGTTGAAGACTACTCGTCGTTGAAGACTACCCGTCATTGAAGACAACTCGTCATTGAAGACAACTCGTCATTAAAGACAACTCGTCGTTGAAGACAACTCGTCATTGAAGACAACTCGTCATTAAAGACAACTCGTCGTTGAAGACAACTCGTCATTGAAGACAACCCGTCAGTATAGACACTCGTCGTTGAAGACTACCCGTCATTGAAGACAACTCGTCATTGAAGACAACTCGTCATTAAAGACAACTCGTTGTTGAAGACAACTCGTCAGTGAAGACAACTCGTCATTAAAGACAACTCGTCGTTGAAGACAACTCGTCATTGAAGACAACCCGTTAGTATAGACACCCGTCATTGAAGATAACCCGTCATTGAAGACAACCCGTCATTGAAGACAACCCGTCATTGAAGACAACCCGTCATTGAAGACAACCCATCAGTGAAGAAAACCCGTCAGTGAAGGCAACCCGTCATTGAAGACAACCCGTCATTGAAGACAACCCATCATTGAAGACAACCTGTCAGTGAAGACAACCCGTCATTGAAGACAACCCGTCATTGAAGACAACCCGTCAATATAGACACCCGTCAGTATAGACACCCGTCATTGAAGACAACCCGTCAGTAGAGACACCCGTCATTGAAGACAACCCGTCAGTATAGACACCCGTCATTGAAGACAACCTGTCAGTATAGACACCCGTCATTGAAGACACCTCGTCATTGAAGACTACCCGTCATTGAAGACAACTCGTCATTAAAGACAACTCGTCATTTAAGACAACTCGTCATTGAAGACAACTCGTCATTTAAGACAACTCGTCATTGAAGACAACTCGTCATTAAAGACAACTCGTCATTGAAGACAACTCGTCATTGAAGATAACTCGTCATTAAAGACAACTCGTCGTTGAAGACAACTCGTCATTGAGGACAACTCGTCATTGAAGATCACTCGTCGTTGAAGACAACCCGTCCATGAAGATAACCCGTCCAAAGAGACAATTCGTCAAGAAAGACAAAACCTCCTCTGGTTCAGTTAAATCCCAAAGATTTTTCTGAGATAACCTGTCAGTAGAGACAACCCATCAACCCTTTGAAGTTCCCGATTCGATACCTGTATCTAGCCAGGGCATGTCTGTGAGCGACTGAGTGAAGATCAACCTCTGTAACAGGCCAGGTAATTATCTTTCTTTCTCAGGTACGCAAGTTCTCGCTAAGGAATCTCTTACGCGATCGACACCTAGATGGCATCTATAAGCCCATCCTCCCATCACAGTTCCAAATGGCATCTATAAGCCCATTCCCGACAAGGTTCTGTCACATTTCCAGATGGCATCTATAAGCCCATCCTCCTATCCACCATCTCTCCAAATTGCATCTGTAAGCCCATTCCCGATATCACACTGCTGATACTCTACTATGTGAGTGCAAATTTCTGGGCACTCTAGTGTTCAATCATCTTCCACCCTCGGATCACGAAAGGCACACAAGCCAATCTACATCCTCAGGTCTAAGAAGATTGAACAGGGGCAACTGTTGTACCCCAAAATTTGCCCTCCCATATTCTTCAAACTTTTGGCAAGCATCACCTCAAAGGGTTCAAAGTCTACTCAAAGGTTGCACAGTTCAAACACCCTCATAAGCCAGTCAAATTAGGGTTTTGGTTCTTGCAAGGGAGTTGAGGTTTTCAAGGGCTCAATCAAGTCCCATATGCTCATATACATTGTCAAGCACCTACATGTCAAGTTTCAAAGCTCACAAGGTCAAGTTGCACAGTCAAAAACCCTAATTGCTTCACAATCAACTGTAGGGGCAAAATGGTCATTTGGCAGTCAAAAGTCAAAAATTTTGGTCAACATATTATTTTGAAGCCACAATCATAATTTGATTAAGTCTTGATCATGATTCCACAAGCATGGCTCAAAAATCATCAAGGTGTCAAAAGTTTATATTTTAGGACAACTAAAAAGTCAACTGTAACTTGACCAAGGCATAACTTTTTCATGGTTCATCAGAAAAATCCCATCCAATTCTCATTTTGAAGGGGATGACATTTTCTACAATTCATCTTCACATTCCAAGTCCAAGAAATGCTCTCAGAAAAAGTTATCAATTTCAACATTATAGGTCATTTTCAAAAGTCAACAAAAAGGCACTTTAAGTCAAAGACCATAACTTGAGATTGGTAAATCAAAATGACATAGGACCAAAGGCATTGGTTAGAGGACTTCAAGACCTTTCCAAAATGTCCAAGAACATGTTCATAGCTTCAAAATTGAGCAAGATATGCATTGGAGAAGTTGGGAAATTTTTGTGAAATGGTCAAAGTCAATTATCCTTGAAACTTCATTTTTGACAAAAGGGGCCCACTTTTTCCACTTGGTTCAGCTTTGCCATGCATCCCACGTGTCCCATGATTTATTTCAAGAATAAAAATTAATTTTTCTATTTTTGTTTAATTTTATTTGATTTAATTCATTTTAAATCTTTAAAATTCAAATAAAAATCAAGAGAATTAATTAGGGGATATTTTGTGGTTTGAATAGCTTTGATACACCATAATCCATATACCAAATTCGTGCAAGACCTATTTCAAGCATAAAATTCAAAATTGGAGCAAAAATGGCAAGTTGTTCAATGGTGGTTATGGGCAAAATCAAAAACTTCATTGCATTGGTTTAATGTTCATTATTTTGATTGATTCTCATTCAGAACCTTATATGCAAGCCTTCCCAATAGCATTCACGACCTAGAAAACTCAGAAACGGCCAAACCAATTTCAAAATTTCAAGAGAAAAGTGTGAAACTGAAAACCACTTTGCAGCACAATTCAAGCCTCCCTTTTGATCCAAACACGTTCCTTACATCACCAGGAACCTTTTGCAAGCACAAACAAGTCCTCACACCAAAGAAATCGCGCTACACAACTCATACGGTATACATTCTTTTCCAAAATCACAGTCATACATTTATGCATTTTTAACACTTTTTGTTGATTGCATTATGCTCACAGGATCCATACAAAGCTTTCCATATGACTTAATTTGATTATGGTGCCTTAAAACGCAAAATGCCATTGTTGATTTCTAGGTTTTTCAGAGCTTGTAATTTGGGGTTTTTTACATAGTGTAAAATTAAGCCTCAAGACTTACATGGCCAAACCCAGCAGGATGAGACGAAGCTAAAGCACACATCGCGCCCTTTTTATATTACACGAGCGTCTAATCGCTATTTTTAAAATGCTTGCATTTTGTGGGGGTTTAAAACCCCCGCTATGTGTTTTTTATTTTACAGGAAATGGAGAAGATGACTGCGTGCCTTCATGTGATTGGTGGATTTGAAGATAGCGCGCCTTTTTCTTTTTGGTTCAGCATATAGTGCGCTTATTTTATATTATGTTTTCTTCTTATTATTATAACAAATGTGCATAGGTGGTGCAGTGGTTGGCAACACGCTTGGTATTCACTGGGACCTGGGTTCAATTCCCAGGTCCCCCAATTTCCTTGTTTCAATTTTTTCCAGGATAATCACGTGCAGGCTCTCAAACAGCTTCCACCATAGACCTCACATCCCAGCCTTCCAAGTGTCCATCAGTGCAAATCCAGTGGCCAAAGCATGAGGACCATGATGTTCTGGAGTCAACATGGGCGTAGGCAATCAGAAAGAGTCAACGTGGCTGAAGCTTCAATGGGCCATAATTTCAATCAAACACCCTCAAATTCCAGCCCACACCCCCCTTGGGTTTACTCTTCCTTTTTTTATTTTGTCATTTTCATTTTTTTTTATTTTGCCTTATTTTATTTCTTATTAACAATTAACCAACTAATATTTTTTATAAAAAATCAAAAAAGAACTAACATCATTAATTTCATTTTATCTTTTTTTTTGTAAATATATATTAAATAATTGAATTAGCTTTAATTAGGCCATTTTAACTTTTTTAAATAACTAAAATAACTTAGAATTAGGGTAACTTAGAATTTTAATTCTTTTATTTTATTTCATAAAAGCATAAAAACACAAAAAATATTTTCTTTTAATAAATTAATTAATTAGATTAGGTTTATTTAATTAATTGCATTTAATTCAAAAAAAAGACAAAAAATTCAATTTCTTTTCTAAAAAAGGGTCAACACCCTTAAGACATTCCCGATTCTTTCTTTCGCGCGCATTTTAGTTTTAATTCTTTATTTTGATTATTTCTGTAACTGCCTCCGGATGTAATAGTAATTAGGATTTTACTGCTTTATTTACTATTTCTCGTACTTATTTACCAAAACGGGTCTTTGTATTTTTGGCGATGTATAGACCCGCGCCTTGTAATAGCGTAGGATTTATGTTTCCGCAATTTACTTTCCGCACCCCCTAACTGTTAAATGCATGAAAGAATGTATGGTAAATAAAAACAACTCGTAGCTCACAAATAACATGTACAAAAACATTAACTGAAAAACGACACACAAAGCACATGCCACTTCTAGGGTACGCCTCACTGGTTGCCTCAAACGTGGTCATCAAGTTTAGGACGTCTTAGAGGTCGCCCTCTGTCCAAAAGATCCAGTTGCCTCGAAATGGTTGCCTCGGATAAAAGGATCTAGGACATTAGGGTTACTTCTAAGGTATCCTACCATTGCTTCGGTGACCACACATGTCCCTTAATCGAATTGACCCGAATACCTCCAACGATGGTGCTACCTACCTCTCAATGGTGGGATAGCGCTATCTAAAGGACTCTTACACAGCTTAATTCCTTAGAGTAGGTAGATTTCTCTTAAGTACTTGCTCTTTCCAAAACAAACAAAAACAACTTTTCGCACCCACACTTTCAAAAGTTTTCAAACAAATTTTTCACACACTCTTGAGGACAGATACAAGAGTTACTTAGAAATTTTTCAAACGAAACTTTTTTCAAAACCCACACACACTTGAAAAGCAAACAAATTTTTGAAAACATAAGAGCAAGTACCTAAGAGCCCGTGGATAACCACGGATAGAAAGGGTGCTAACACCTTCCCTTTCTATAAATCTACCTCCCGAACCGAGAGACATCTCGAATAAGGAATTTTGCTGTGCTTTTGTCCTTTCCATATTGGAGAACATAAAATACGGTGGCGACTCTTGCTTACCGCGACATTTCGCGAAACCAGCTTAAAAAAAATAGTCAGTTCTATTCCCACCGACCACACAGTGTGTGTACATTGACTAACCCTTTGGTGCACCTTCAATGATGGCCACCAGATCTGGCCATCTGGCCATCTGACGTGTTAATGAGGAAGGAGCATGGTGGACGTTTGGCTTGAGCGTGTACTGGATTCCCTGAAATAACAAGGAAAAATAACAAATGTTGGAGGCAGGGATCGAACCCCTGACCTCCAGCCTTCAACGCCTTGAACACACACCTGTTAACCACTACGCCATTTGCTTTTTATTTTTAATATAATACAAACTATTAATAATATATAAAACAAAAGAAAATTGGAAAAACAAATTAAAAAACGCACGCTCGTTTAAACGAGCCAGTGGTGGGATGACACTTCATCGTCTTCTTCTTCCCTCTGTGGCTAAAAGTTCAAAGGGCTATACCCGCAGACAGATGTCCGTCACTATAACCCTGTCCATTCTCAAAATCTCCCACAAGCCATGGAAATGATATCTAAGGACATAGTTGAGGTCGTCTCCTTCTTTTGATCACAACCATACCCATTACTAGGGCCAATTATTCCTGAAATCAAAAACCCTAAAAAACTCCAAAAAAACCTAACAATGGTGATTCACGGTATAGGTCATATAAATGAAATTGAATAATGCCAAAAGCTTGCAAACATCATGGTGATCAAGATTATGCCATTATTTTACGCTATGGATGCAAGAATGAAGCTTTTCGAATTCAAGAAAAGAGTGATACCGTTGCGGACTTACAGTGCGTGGGAGGGCTTGAAAACGCCTGCTTTGGATTGCTTTCGCTTGTGGAGACTGCCAGGAAACGATTGGGACAAATATCAGGCCTTGAGGATGCTTCTAAGTGGGACTTTGATCTCACACTTTTCTTTGATTTTTTTTATTCTGATTCTCTTTCTCACGCCTGCTTCCAACCCTTGTTTTGATCTGCCTCGCCTCCTTATGTATTAGTGAAGGGATTAGGGTTGTTAAACTGATCAAAATCTTCTTCTTTCAATGCTTTTGATATTGATTTGATTCTTCTTTAACAACCTTCCAAATTTGGGTTCTTTTCAATCTTTTTGTGCACTCTAAGGCTTGTCACAAATTGGAAGGATGATAGTTGTATAATGAAGCATGAAACAACACAAAATCCTTAGTTATTAATGTTTTGGATTTTTATTTGATTTATTTTGATTTCAATCAAATTAATTCAAATAAAAATCAAAATAATCAATAAAAATATGATATGGACAAGTGGCAAAGGCTAGAGCACGTGGGCTATAATTCCAACTCAAAACAAGTGAAAAAGAATGGGCCCGTTTGGCAAAATTTGAAGTTTTGGGAATAGTTGACTTTTGGCAATATTGCAAAAAAAGTCCAACTTCAACAATGCATAACTTCCTCAATTTTGACTCTTTGGAGGTGTTCTTTAACTTTTTAGAAAGCTTGAGATGTCCTATAAGCAACCCTTTTGGTATCATCTCAATTTGATATTCCATGCTCATGTATGAAGCTTTGACAAAAAAAGGTGTTTTTGTTGACTTTTCAAAATGACCTATAATGTCCAAATTCATAACTTCTTGTGAGTGCATATTTTGATCTTGGGAGCTGAAGATGGATTGTAGGGAATTGCATCCTCTTCAAAATGAGATTTAGATGGGTCATTTATCATAAAGTATGAGAAAATTATGCTTGGTCAAAGTTGGGTTAACTTTTCCTGCAAAACCCTAATTTAGCAACTTTTGAGTCTTGATGAATTATGAGTAATCCTTGATGAATCATGATTAACACTTGATCAAATGATGAAATATACTTCAAAATGAGAATGTTGACAAAAATCTTGAAGTTTGACTGTATGTAGGTCACAGTTGACTTTTTCCGTAGCACAGTCGATTTTTGGACCTTTGAGCAATTGACTGAGCAAAATTCCTCTGCAAGGCTTGAAACTTGACATGGATGATCTTGAGAACATATTAGGACATTGGTGAGAATTTAGGACCACTTGGAATCAAGGATTTTGATGCAACATGAAACCCTAATTTGGGGTAGACTGCCTTAGGAGAGAGCTTGTCTGGCCAACCCTTGGACTATCTTGAGCAACTTGGAGATCTTTCTTGAAATGTTTTGAGAAATATGGGAGGGCAAATTTTGGGGTACAACAGATAGTCTTGTTCCCCAATCCTGACCAACTCATAGATGTGGGTGCTGTCAAAACCTTCATGTCTCGCAACTCGGTACCTACATTGCTTGGGGATATCCTACACTCTTTTCACACTCGTACAATGAGGAAGAGAGGGGTCCTGATGTGTTGTACTCCTCTCCTGGAAAGATGGTTTATTTCTCATCTTCCCCAATCAGTCTTAAAGAATGAGAAAGGTTTGAGGTGGTCGTAAAGGTTAATGACGCTCAAACATTCGGATATTCATTGGTGCTCTCGATCCAAAGAGAATGTTATCATTGTTGACCATTGTGGGGAATTCCATAATGTCCCTCTACATGGCCTTAGGGGAGGCATCATCTACAACCCGTGCTTAGCTCTAAGACAGTTTGGTTATGCCCGAAGGGATGGCCCACATGATATGCTGATTCAAGGCCTGGTATTCGACTACGACAACGACGATCAAGGACTTCGCCAGAGATTCATCCGAGCTTGGAGGATGCTAAACAAGGTGGATAGCAAGACTTTGGGACACAATAATTCCATCCCTCTTAAGCCTTACCTCAAGTGGGTACGAACCCGCGCCCAAAGTCTTATGATGCCTTATCCTTCCATTCTCCCGGTGATCATTGAGCCTGTTAAGGAGGGAGAAGTTCCATACACTATCCTACATCCTGACATGCCTACATCACTCGAAGACCTATAAAGGGATTGGATATAGCTCAAAGTAGAGCGCGATACTTTCGAAGCCCAATTCTACGCAAGCGAGAAGAAGGTTTTGGAACTCACTCGGCTACTTCATGAAGAGCAGACTCTCAATACCTACATTGCACCAAAGAGGATGCGCAATGTCTTTTTACCTTAGAATTTTGTATTATTTTGCCCAAGGGGCATTGATGTACTCAGATTCTATCTTATTAATATAACGTGTGTTTCTTTTTTGTTTGAAACAAATTTGAATTTTTAAATCCTTGAAAGCATTGCATGAATACATATCATTCATCATAAACATAAACAGGTCTTTGCAACAAGTTTCCTCATCTCTCTACTGTTTATTTCAGTAAGATGCATCTCGAACAGACGGTCAAAGACCTTCAAGCTCAAAACACACAATTTCAACAGTTACTAATGACCTTGGCCAAGGTGCAAGAGGAGCTGAAGACTCTGCTAGAAAAAGAAAAAGAGAAAAAGAAGAAGAAACCAGCTGGTGTGGTAATCATGGGCAGAAGGTTTCAGGGACAAGCTAGAAGGACCTTAGATTTTCCAACAACATCTGATGAAGGGGAAAGAAAAGGAAAAGAAACGGCAGTACCATCAGATTCTGAAGAAGATGAGGAAGAGGAGGACTACTCTGAACAACAATACCCTCCGGCTGATGATAAATACAAACACCTTGAAGAGCGATTAAGCGCTATGGAAATCCAAAGAGTACCAGGGCTAGATTTTGAAGAGTTGGGGTTGTTGTCAGGAATTATGATCCCGCCAAAGTTTAAAGTGCCATTATTTGCCAAATATGATGGAGTGTCTTGTCCTAAGATGCACCTCTGATCGTATGTCAGGAAGATTCAGCCACACTCTGCCGACAAAGACTTGTGGGTCCACTTTTTCCAAGATAGTTTATCAGGAACACAACTTGATTGGTTCTACCAGTTGGAAAGGGCCGACGTCCACAATTGGGAAGACCTAGCCGCAGCTTTCTATAAACAATATCAGTACAACGCCGATTTGGCGCCTACCCGTACTCAGCTTCAGAGTATGGCTATGGTTTACAATGAGGGCTTTAAAGATTACGCGCAAAAGTGGAGAGATCTAGCCGGAAGAGTGCAACCCCCTATGTCCGAAAGGGAGTTGGTGGACATGTTCTTGGGAACTCTATCGGGCCTTTTCTTCAATCATCTGATTGGGAGTTCCTCTGCAGGGTTTACTGAATTGATTTTAACCGGCGAGAGGGTGGAGGCTGGTATAAGAAGTGGGAAAATTCAGAAGGATGCGTCTACCTCTACAGCTGTGAAAAAACCCTTCACTGGGAGGAAGGAAGTATCTGCTGTTTATTCACAGAGGAATCAGGGAAGAACTGAACACCGACCAACAGTGGGGGCCGTTATGATTCTAAAGCCTGCATCATACCAGCCAAGAAATAACCAGCAAAGGGTAGAAAGGCCAGTCCGGCAATTTACCAGGATTAACATGACTCCGGCCCAGGTTCTACCACATCTTCTGAAATTGAATCGGACAACTTTAAAAGAGGCCTCAAAGAATCCCAATACTGCATCCCTCATTACCATCTGAATGCCAGATGCGCATACCATTCTGAAAGTCCAGGGCACGACACTAACAGCTGTTGGGCTCTGAAGAACAAAATTCAAGACCTGATAGATGCGAAGGAAGTTGAGTTTGATGCGCCTGAGAAACCAAATGTTATTTCCGCTCTGATGCCTAGGCATGGTCACAATGCCAACGCTATTGAAGAAGATTTATTTGTTGCCATCTACGCCAGTTAAAGACATTTCAATTATAACCATCTACGCCAATCCTTCCAGGGCCCCTAAAAGACTCGTTAGGATTACACCTGCTCCAAAGACTACTCCACTCAAGATTACAATGCCCGGGCCGGTCCCATACAAATCAGATAAAACAGTACCATGGAATTATGGTGGAGAAATCTACTACCATGATATCAAACAGGATGAACTGACTGCCGAAGAAGAGATCTCCGAAGAGGACAATTCCGACATTAGCAATATTGCTGGAACTAGCAAGATTACCCGTAGTGGTAGAATCTTCTCTCCAGAGATTGCCCCTCCAAAGGAAGTCTTTGGACCCGTGACTGTTCCGAAGATTACCTTTGTACTAGTGATTATACCTGCAAGTGTACTTACCGACAAAGACAACACAATCCATATCCCTGCCAATACTTCCACTGCTAAGAATAAAGGAAAAAGCATTCAAGAAGAGCCTGTCCGGACGAAGTCTCAATCACTAGCTATTCCCGAAACATCCAAGAAGGAAATGGAAGAAATCCCGAGGATAATAAAGAAGAGTGATTATGATGTAGTTGAACAGTTGGGGCAAACCCCTTCCAATATCTCTATGCTAGCTCTGCTGCTGTGCTCTGAAGCACATGTGAAAGCTCTGGTAAAATTTCTGAAGACAGCTCATGTGCCACAAGAGACGTCTGTTGACCAGTTCCAAGACTGTGTGGCCAGTTTGACAACTGATCATGGCTTGGGTTTCTCTGATGCAGATTTTACACCCAGAGGGAGAAAACACAACGAGGCATTACATGTCTCAGTGGAGTGTAGAGGAACAACCTTAGCCCATTTCTTTGTGGACACGGGATCATCTTTGAACGTCTTACCGAAAAAATCCCATGACAGATTGGATTGCGAGGGGATGACTTTAAAACCCAGTAACATAGTGGTGAGAGCATTTGATGGTTCGAAGAGGATGGTCCACGGGGAGGTGGACATCCCAATAAAGGTGGGAACTCAGATTTTCAACTCAACCTTCTATGTGATGGACATCCGTCCTTCTTATTCCTGTCTGTTAGGACGCCCCTAGATCCACAATGCCGGTGTTGTCACCTCCATATTGCATCAGATGCTGAAGTACCCGGTCCAAGGAAAGATCATAACTGTCCATGGGGAGGAGGAGTATATGATTAGTCATCTGAATTCTTTCTGATATGTGGAGTTAGATGGCGAGTTCATTGAAACCCCTTTCCAACATTTTGAAGAAGTCTCTCAAGAAGTAGCGGCGACCAAGGCGGTATCCTCGATTCCTAAGATCACAAGACCTCCACTTCGGATGTCATCTCTAAAGGATGCAAAGGCAGTAGTGGAAGAGGTTGGATGCACCATCTGGGGGCAGCTTTCAGACATTCTGTACAAATCAGACAAGTTTGGCTTGGGGTTTACTTCAACTGCTCAGAAGGCTGTGCGCCGTGCCCGTGCTGGGGGGCCATTTGTGAAGATTAGCAACCAAGGGGTCAATGCAGTAGAAGACAATGAAGAGGATGGCAGCTTGGAAGATTGGATATTTCCTACTGTCAGCGGAGGACTTCGCAACTGGGAAGCCAGAGACTTTGTCCCAATAACTTTCATCTCTCAGTAATTTATCTTTTACATTTATGTTGGACTTGTAATATTCACGAACAATTCTCACTTTAAAAACCTTGTGTCTTACCCGAGGCACAATGGTCCATTTGTAAGGGTTTTTATTTCATCTTCATATGACATTCAATGAATCATGGACGCTTTTTCACATATAAACTTTTTGTGCTCATTGTCTTTCTTTTACATTTTATTGTTTAAAGATGGTTATACCCTTACACACACCCACACTCACAAATGCAGGTGCCCCTCCATTCCAGATCCCATGGGTAACGATATTGCTATAGCCTTCAGTGACTCTGAAGATCTAATCTACCAAGCCAAATACGAAGGTGAGGAAGATTGTGAGGTGCCGGGGGAATTGGCCAGACTACTACAACAAGAGGAAAGAGCTATTCAGCCTCATGAGGAGTTGTTGGATACAATCAATTTGGGTACCGAGGAAGATAAAAAGGAAATCAAAGTGGGTGCCAATTTAGAGTCGAGTGTCAAGGAGCGCCTAATTCAGTTGTTGCATGATTATGTTGAGATCTTTGCCTGGTCATACGAAGACATGACAGGACTCGATACAGACATCGTGGTACATCGTCTACCCACAAGAGAAGACTATCCACCAATGAAACAAAAAGTCCGCCGCATGAGACCTGACATGTCAGAAAAGATCAAAGCGGGAGTCATGAAACAGTTCAATGTTGGATTTCTGGCTGTTACTTCTTATCCTCAATGGGTTGCCAACATTGTTCCCGTGCCTAAAAAGGACGGCAAAGTAAGAATGTGCGTGGATTATAGAGATTTAAACAGGGCCAGCCCTAAAGATGATTTTCCACTTCCACACATCGACATCCTGGTTGATAATACGGCCCAGCACAAAGTATTTTCTTTCATGGACAGATTCTCAGGCTATAACCAGATCAAAATGGCACCTGAGGACATGGAGAAAACTACGTTTGTCACACAGTGGGGCACGTTTTGCTACAAAGTGATGCCATTCGGACTGAAGAATGCCGGGGCAACCTATCAACGCGCCATGGTAGCTTTGTTTTATGATATGATACATCATGAGATAGAAGTCTACGTAGATGACATGATAGCCTGATCACAAACTGAAGAGGAGCACCTTGATCACTTGCAAAAGTTTTTTGTAAGGTTGAAAGAGTACAAACTAAGGTTGAACCCGAACAAGTGCACATTCGGAGTTCGGTCCAGTAAACTTTTAGGTTTCATTGTCAGCAACAAAGGCGTCGACGTTGATCCTGCCAAGGTTAAAGCAATACAAGAAATGCCTGCTCATCGCACTGAGAAGGAAGTCAGAGGATTCTTGGGACACCTGAACTATATTGCCAGATTCATTTCTCACCTAACATCTACTTGTGAACCAATCTTTAAACTGTTGAAGAAAGATCAAGTAGTCAGATGGAATGATGAATGTTAAATTGCTTTTGATAAAATCAAAGAGTATTTACAAGAGCCTCCTGTCTTGATGCCACCAGTCGAGGGAAGACCATTAATCATGTATCTGACCGTTTTAGAGAACTCAATGGGGTGTGTATTGGGGCAGCATGACGAGTCTGGCCGAAAAGAGCACGTTATTTACTACCTGAGCAAAAAGTTTACCGACTGTGAAACCAGATATTCACTGCTCGAGAAAACTTGTTGCGCTCTGGTATGGGCTGCTCGCCGGCTAAGACAGTATATGTTGACTCATACCACTTTGCTAATATCTAAGATGGATCCGATAAAGTACATCTTTGAGAAGCCTGCTCTGTCTGGAAGGATAGCTAGATGGCAGATGATCCTAATAGAATATGACATACAGTACACTACCCAAAAAGCTATAAAAGGCAGTGTTTTAGATAATCATCTGGCTCATCAAGCTGTAGAGGATTATCAGTCCATGAAGTTTGAATTCCCTGACGAAGACATCATGACATTAGACGACGGTGAGGAAATCAGGCCATATGACGGACCTGGACAAGGACCCCGATGGACCATGTTCTTTGATGGGGAATCCAATGCACTTGGTAATGGTATCGGCGTTGTACTCATATCTCCGGAAGGGTGCCATACTCCCTTTACTGTCAGACTTTTCTTCAACTGTACGAACAACATGACGGAATAAGAAGCATGCATCTTTGGTCTCAAGGTTGCCATAGACTTGGGAATCAAATCTTTAGATGTATTTGGAGATTCAACTTTGGTCATCAGTCAGATCAAAGGAGAATGGGACACTAAGCATCCAAATCTTATCCCTTACAAAGAACATGTTTTGACATTGTTACCACATTTCGAGCAGATTACCTTCGAGCATTTCCCGCGAGAAGAAAATCAGCTAGCAGATGCTCTAGCCACAATGTCATCTATGTTTAAACTTAATTGGGATAATAAGGCTCCCCAGATCACCATTGAACGAATGGACGAACCAGCACAATGTCACGATATTAATACTGAAGAAGTAGTGGACCAGCCTTTGTTTCATGAAGTCAAAAGGTATCTCGAGGCTCAAGAATATCCAGAAGGAGCTTCAATCAACGACAAAAAGTTCTTAAGGAGATTCTCAGCTAAGTTCTTCCTAAGTAATAGCATCCTGTACAAAGGTAATCATGATTCTATTCTGCTCCGTTGTGTGGATAAGGCTGAGGCTGAAAAGATCATGGTTGAATTACATGAAGGTACCTTTGGCACTCACTCTAGTGGGTATACGATGGCGAAGAAAATCCTACGGGCAGGCTATTATTAGTCTACCATGGAAGCAGACTGCTATCAACACTCCCGGACCTATCATAAGTGTCAAATCTATGCAGACAAAGTGAACGTGCCCCTGGTTCCTCTAAATGTCTTAACAGCTCCTTGACCCTTTGCTATGTGGGGAATTGATATGATTGGGGAGATCAAGCCTACAGCCTCCAATGGACACTGCTTCATTCTAGTGGCCATTGACTATTTCACGAAGTGGGTCGAAGCAGCTTCCTTCGCATCCGTTACTAAGAATGTTGTTGCCCGCTTCATCAAGCAGAATCTTATTTGTCGGTACGGTATCCTAGAAAGGATCATCACTAATAACGGTATGAACCTTAACAATACTATGATCACCGCCTTGTGCGAGCAGTTCAAGATTCAACATCACAATTTATCCCCCTATCAGCCAAAGATGAATGGTGCAGTCAAAGCTGCTAATAAAAACATTAAAAAGATCATACAAAAAATGACAGTCACCTATAAGGACTGGCATGAGATGCTACCGTTTGCTCTCCATGGATACCGTACCACGGCTCGCACATCAACTGGGGCAACACCCTATTCTTTGGTTTATGGCATGGAGGTTGTCTTGCCTATTGAGGTTCAAATCCCCTCTTTGAGAATTATGAAAGATGCAGGTTTGAGTGAGAATGATTAGATCCAAACCCGACTTGATCAACTAAACTTAATTGATGAGAAGAGACTTACTACTGTTTGCCATGGTCAGATGTATAAAAAATGGATGATCAAGGCTTTCAACAAGAAAGTCAGACGCCAGGTATATCAAGTTGAAGATCTAGTGATCAAGCGCATCATCTTGCCACAAAGTGATCCCAGGGGCAAATGGACTCCTACCTATGAAGGACCATTTGTAATCAAGAACATCTTCTTTGGTGGGGCAATGATCTTAACCACCATGGACGGCGATGACTTGCCACACCCTACGAACGCAGACATAGTCAAAAGATACTACGCATAAAAGACCTGCTAGGTTGACACACCTAGGCAAAACAAGGGCATCCCGACGAACCAAAAAGGTTCGGGCAAAAATTAGGGATAAAACAAAAAAAAAATTTACACCCAGCAAGTTGAAAACTCGAAAGGGCGACTTGGGCAAAAAAGGGTTTCCCGGTGGATTGAAAACCCGAAAGGGCGGTCCAAGCAAAAGTTAGGGAATTAAAGCGTATGACTATGTATCGTCGGAACACTTTGAGGACAATCTCTTCACTGACAAGCACAGAGCTTCTGAGCAATTCAATCATCTTCGGGCGAAACAACGAATAGACGATATATTCAGAGATATTGAGGCTATAGATGAATGGGAACCCCATGAGATTATCACATATAGCTATCTTTGTATAATTTTTTCTTATTTTTATGACACCATCCTCTTACTAGGATGTCTGTCTCTTTTGTACAAAATACTTATTCAAAGTGAATACAAAGATATCTCTTTAAAGTACAGAAAACTATTTGTCATTTTCTTTTACACTTGTGTTTTATTTGCAAAAGTGTCCAATGATTCATTAATGAACATATGCATTTGAAAATAATTACTATTTACAAATAAGCAAAATGGAAAAGAACAATTACTGACAGGTTGAAAGAATAGGAAAACGTCTTTTAAGTTATTCCATGAACAATCCCTACAGTACGTCATTAAGATCCCCAGCGGAGCTGAAACTTCAAACTATTAATCCCCAGTGGAAACCATCCGATTTATCCAAGTTCCCCAGCAAGTTGTCTTGAAGTCTGAAATTCTGGCTGCAGATACTCAATGTCACGTTCAATGTTATGACACCGTATCTGACTTTCTATAAGACAGTAAATACAAAAACAGTAAAGAACACAGTCAATTGTTTACCCAGTTCAGTGTGCAACAACACCTACTCTGGGGGCTACCAAGCCAGGGAGGAAATCCACTATAAGAGATATTAATTCAGGAATAAACCAACCAGTTTATCTCCTTCACTTAAGACCTACCCAATGCAACTTCAATCTAAGTACAACTTAAACCTGAGTTCATACTCACTCCCCCTCAATCACAGCAGTGATACTTAAATCAATTGACTAATGATTTAATGAAGACACTCTTCAAAACATACACTTGATTATGCTTCATAGCTTTTTAATCAAGCAACACAAACACTCTTGCTTCACAGCTTTGAGTGATACATAAACCTAACTTGACTTTGCTTCAAAGCTTTAGTCAAGAGACACAAAACACTCTTGCTTCAAAGCTTTGAGTGATACAAAAACCTAACTTGACTTTGCTTCAAAGCTTTAGTCAAGAGACACAAAACACTCTTGCTTCAAAGCTTTGAGTGATATAAAACCCTTACAATTAAAACCTATTCCAAGTCACTTATCACAATGATACTTGCTTGGATTACAATAGTTAAAACTATACAGCTTCTAAATGATCTTCTGTCAAAAGGGATGAATTCCAAACAGCAGTCCTGTTGAATATATAGCTGTTGCTTCTTCAGTTAGGGTTTCCACAAAAAGCTAGGGTTAATTCCGTTTGACCTTAAGACTTGGTCACAGGACTTTATCAACCAGGTTAGGGTTAAGCTAGGTTAACACCAAGTCCACGAGAGATTCTGTTCTGGAAAGACTGAGTCATTTTCCTGAAAAAACTCAGAATTAACCAAACTGCATAACTGTTAGTTCAGAACAGGATGTCTTAACATTTGTTATGACATCTGAATTCCTGTTTACTGATTTTGGTAAATGTGATCATTTTGCAAAAATGCTCAGATACACACTCATAAACATCAGTACCTGTATGCCACTATTTTTCTACAAAGGTACCTAATAAATCAGTACCTAATAAACTAGAATGTTATGACATCATTCATGACATTCACACACCTGGTTTTACCAAAAATGCATGCCAATAACTAAACAACTACAAAGTCTGAAAATCAACCGGATAACGGTTAACTTCTGTTTCTCCCTAACCTAGGATAACTCCCCAGTAGAGTGGCAGGTGACCGAAACTCTTGAACTTTTTCCAAATAGGAATAAGCTTTTTCCCACAGAGTTTTCATTGTTCCCCAACAGAACGATGATTCCTAGGATAATTCCCCAGTAGAAGTCAACAAAGATCTCTGGATTCCCCAAACAGATTCCTCAAGCAGTACATGGCATTACTCTCCCAATAGAATTTTTGTCAATTACTTCAACTTCAAGACATGAAGAATCTACATATCCTCAGCAGCAGTCAAGGATTTATTTTCCTCAGCAAATCAGCTTACATGCGCATACATTACATCCACATATCATAAATATTGATAAAACACATATATTGCATCATACATCTCATGCAACATAACTTTGTGTTTCAGCTAACATTTCACCCTTTTCAGGATAAAATTAACAAGCTACCATTAACAATATGCGATCTTGATACAATTCAGATACGCACCAGATACGGATGCCTTTTTGTTACTCATTCAGATTCAACCTTTTAGATACAGTTCAGATACGCTCCAGATACGGATGTCATCCTGATACTCATTCAGATTCAGCTTTCAGATACAATTCAGATACGCTCCAGATACGGATGCCATCCTGATACTCATTCAGATTCAGCTTTCAGATACAGTTCAGATACGCTCCAGATACGGATGTCATCCTAATACTCATTCAGATTCAGCTTTCAGATACAGTTCAGATACGCTCCAGATACAGATGCCATCCTGATACTCATTTAAATACAACTCAGATACACTCCAAACATGGATGCAATTCTGATACTCATTCTTTCAACTTACAAATTACAACTCAACAAGCATTCTTAGATGGCATCTACAAGCCCATCTCCAACAAGATTCTATCACCTCTACAAATGGCATCTTTAAGCCCATTCCTCTTATCATCGCATCACTGAGTGCAAATTTTTGGACACTCTAGTGTCCAATCATTCTCTCACCTTCGAGTCACGAATGGCAAAACTCGCCAATCTAACTCTTCAGGTTTAAGAAGATTGAACAGGGGCAGCTGTTGTACCCCAAAATTTTCCCTCTCATTTATCAAGTATTTTCTCACAAGATATTCTAAGACGTCAAGTTTGCAGCACTCATACATCAATTTAGGCTTGGAATTGGCAAAAGGGCAAAATGGTCAATTGCATACTAGAAAGTCAAACTTTGACTTTTTGGTCAACATTACATTCCAAGGATCAGATTTCATCAAGACATTAAAAAATATGAAACTTGATCATCAAGAAATCAAGAAAGTCAAAAGTCAACTTGAAAGGTCAAGATTTCCAAAACTTAGAAATTTTCTAAGTGTCTTTATACATGATAATTTCATCACTTCATGCCATTCTTTCACTAAGATGCAAGACAGTTCAAGGGAAACTTTCAACATGAAAGTTGTAGATCTCCATGATATTTACAACATTTCTTTACACAACTTCTCCTAAATATGCTGGGATTTCAAGTTATAAATTCATAAAGTCATGACATTTTCATTTAACACTTAGAGAAACTTTCAGCAGTTTTGGTCAGGTTTTTATCCCAACTTCTTGGCCAATTTTCATAAAGTTCCAGTTTGATTTAACAAAAGTGGTCAACATGAAAGTTGTAGGGGAGGTTTCAATCTTTCCAAAAAGTCCAAGAACTCATCGAGATCATTCTTGAGCTGAGAGGATTGAAGAGATGAAGTTGGGGCTTCATTCTTGAATTACAAAGCAGAATTTGTGATGAACACTTGACTAAAATTCCAACCAAAGCTACAAAATCTCTCTTTTCAGGCTATGATCTCTCCAAATCCATGCATAATCAAACAATTACACAAACCCTAAGTGTATTACACAAGCATTTGAAGCTTTGTCCAAGTCTTGATACCATTTATGGTTAGAAATGCAAAAGCAACATTTCCATTTGCATAAAGTTTCACTTTTCCAACCACTCTCTTCTTTCAAAGCTTGAAATATGTTCCAAAGATGACAGAAAACCCTCTCAACATCAGAAGCAATCCACAAGACCTGCAAAGCATGGCTAAGTTCCTTAATTCACTCCTTTCTTCATCATGAAGAAACTTGTCATTATGAATTTGAAAAAAAGGCATAACAGGGGATTTTTTCAAAAGTCTGAGTTTCTCAAGTCTCAAACCTTCTCTATAAATAGAAGAAACATTTATAAAACAAGGGGTTGGTTTTTGGAAGTGAAAAAGTTTTAGAAAGAAAGAATAGAGAGTTTGTTGAGCAGAAAAACAATATTTTGTGTAACCTTGTTTCATTTTCAAAACCAAGTCTATTCTTGTTCAAAACAGAAAACCCAATCCATCACTCCACCATACAAACTCTCCTTTAAACCAAGAAACTCATCACATACAAAGGTGGTCCAAAAAATCACAAAAACAGTCCCTGTAGTGCTATCATCTTCACCTTCAAGACACCAAAAACATCACAGTACGGTCCAGCTTAGTTTCAACAGTCCGGAGTAGCTTTCTGGAGATTCATTAAGATCTTCATCACATTTGGAAAAACATTCAGATTCAAAACAGACAGTGTAGTCCAGAGGTAAGTCTTCTTAATTTGATATCTCATCATACATCAATAATGATTTGTTTATTTTGAAGACAAGATGTAGCACTTTGATATCTTTTTGAACTAGCCATCTGCACCTTGTTTAGGCTTATTCAATCATTTGATGTTCATGCTTATTCATTATATACCATAAACTAACTTGCACAATCAGTAAAACAATGTTTAAGGCAGGAAAATGCAGCTTTCATCGACACATACCATCATGTATCGACCCATCCTAGTGAAAAAGCAGGGTATGAGTCGACACATAACCCTCATGTGTCGATCCATACTGAGTTCAGGTCACAGAGCAGAAGCTAGAAGGGCTTATGAGTCGATACATACGCGTTTCGCATCGACACAAGAAGGGTGCATGAGTCGACACATCCTGTGATACGGTGGGAGAACTGACTTGGGTTTTGCGTTTGTTTTCGCAAATGTTTCGGTTGAGCAAGAGTCGCCACCGACTTTTTATTTTATCCTAAGGAAAGGTTAAAAAGCACAGCAAAAACCTTTGAGATGTTTTCTTGGGTTCGGGGAGTAGATTATAGAAAGGGAAGGTATTAGCACCCTTTCTATCCATGGTTATCCATGGGCTCTTGGTTACTTGCTTAGATCAACTTGCCTTGATTTTTCAATTGTTTGAAATGGTGCTTTGTGTGTGTGGGTTTGAAAATGTTTTGAAAAGAGGCCAATGTGGTGGCAACCTTTGTAATGATCCATGTTGGGATGTATACAAAGGTGTACTTATCTTTTGAAAAGTTTTCAATGTTTTTGAAAGTTGTTTTTGAAAGTGTTGTGGAGTGTGGTTTTGAAAAATAGGCAAGTGTTTTTGTTTTGCAAGTTGGTAAGTAACCAAGAGCTATCTACCCTAAATTTCTCAAAGATCTTTCCTATGTTTTTAACCCTTTTAACAATTTTGTTCCACCATTGTATTTGGTGGACAATCTTGTGTTAGGATGTGAACGGGACGGGCACGGGTCATCGTTTAGACCATGATTGCAATGGTGCCAAGTGTCTTTGGCAACTTTTTCCTTTAAGGGACTTGATCATTTTTAGGAAACTTTCGAAAGCGTCATCGAGGGACTATGATCATTTGAATTTGTTTTGTTTTGCCAAAGATACCTAACATGCAACATGGCCCATTATTGAAGGCAACAAGTGGAGTAACCCTAGGGGTGCAAGTGTGATTGGTGTTGTCCATTTTCATGCTTTGTTATCTTTGAATTAGGTCAAGCTATTGTTTGGTTGATTTTTGCATACAAAACCCTAAGTCTATCATGGCATATTTAGAAAGCTTTTATATGCGAAAAATAAAATCCTAAATTATTACAACACAATTATGGGATGGGGGGTACAAATGTTCAAATGGGGATATTTAGCAAGAAAAATTAAATCTAAACTACTACATCCAAATTGAATTTACAAATTATTTAATTGCACAATAATTAAATAAAATACAATAAATATGCAAGATGCAAAAATGATTTTTATATGTATGTAAAAGTATTTTTTATGTGTCAAATAAACAAAAATAAAAAGGATTAATTTTTGGGTATTTTTCATGTTTAGGGCAAAACCCTAATTTTGCAAATAAAAGGTATTTAGTTATTTATTATGTATAATATTCATTAACTATATACAAAAAATAAATAAAAAAAAGGGAATGTATTGTAAAAAAGTGATTTTTGAGATTAAATATTAATAAAAATAAAAATGTATTATTTTTTTGTATTTTTCCCTAAATATTCTAATAAATATATAAGTATTTATAATATTTACTAAATATATTAAATATGTATAAAAATAACAATATTTATAATTTACAAAAAAAAGTATATTTTTTTATAAAATGTTTTCAAAAGATAAAATAAAGTAAAATCAGAAAATAAAAGTGTTTGTATTATTTTTTTGTATTTTAAAATAAAAGGTATTATGTATTTATTTACATATATAAATTCAAATAAAACAAACAAAATTCAAATAAAATGCAAAAAATGGTTGAAAAATTTTTTTTAATATTTTTTATATTTTGGCAAAAAATAATAAGTCAGAAACAAAAAGAAAAAGTCAAAAAATGATAAAAATAAACACAATGGGCCAAGGGGGTGCATGTGTGAAAATGTGGTGCAAAAAGGAAAACAAAACTCAGGCCCAACCCAAGTCTATCTTCTTCAACCTCCAGCCAGTTTGTCAAAAAACGCGCGTTTCTCATGCTGATTCAAACATCCTGATTCTTGGAGTTTCAAGCAAAACTCATAACACCAAAAATGTAGAGCATCAAGAGACGAATCCAAACATATAAAGAACTTGACTTAACTCTAAGAAATGAAAGAGGATTTCTTCATCCCTAATTCCTGACCTAAGTTTTTTCTAATGTTCAGGTTCCAAATTCTCTCAGCATATGCAATATAAATGGAAAGTAATTATATGTGTAGTTTCAGGGCCATGAGTAGAGTATTTTTCATTCATAAACCTAAGGCTAACTCTTCCTAGATTGAGAGATAGAAGTCCAAAGTTTTACCTGTTTCAGCTTGATACGTGTATGACAATGGAGGTACTTTCAATGGAACTTGAGGACTTGTACAGCTTGCTTGAAGTTCAGGGATGCTTCTCCAACCTTTAGTTTGCTTTGAAACCAAATGAATCGAGCTATAGAAGTCAACCTGCAAAACAGAAAAAGTGAAAATGGCAAGCTTGGTTAGGGGTGTTACAGTCTACAGCTAGGGCTTGGGATAGCTTCAATGGATGGTAGGGAGTGTGTATGAACCAGCTTTGGCCAAAACGCACGAGCAAACTGAGTTGTGCAACTCAATCTGCAGGGATGCCCTGTTTTGTGCAGCAAAATGGTGTTTTGATGTTTAGGGAGGTATTGAAGGTAGTTGGCTCGTGTTTCAGGTCAGTTGAGGAGTATGGAATGTGTTCATAATGTTTGCTTAGGCTTGTGTTGACAGGAATGTAATGTTGTGTTTCAAAATGCAAGTTTCTTCTCTCTTAAGCAAAGTTTGTCAACTTGGTTTCTAGGCTACCACAGGCCCCTCAAGTATGCTGCACAAATCACTCTTGATCAGTGGAATTGGTTCCTGACTTTGTGCCTAGAAGATATGCTTTGGTACTTCTTAGATTTGTGTTTGACATAAAGTTCACCTTTTCAAAAATGGCTAAGTTACTTTTTCTAATTATGGATTAAATTGGCATGTAATGGTTAAACACATAAGATAAGGCTTGAACACAAAGGATTTGCATTAAATTATTGAGTGTGGATGAGATAAAAGGCCTGTAATCTAGTTGTGCAAGCTGAGTTCAAAAAATGCCTAAGTTATGAACATGGAAATGGCTCATGAACAAAGTGACTTTTGCCCATATTGACAAATTCGATTCTCCCTAACCACAAGGGTGTTTGAGAAGTTCTTAGACAATTTGGAAATCTTGGAATGTGTACTACAATCCATCTTTGTAATGAAATTTGAAATTCCAAGTGGAAGCATGTGAAAAGTGGCCATGAAGTTAGGCAAAAATCCTGCCTAAAATAGGTCAAAATATTTCTAAGTTAAGAATGTTTTGCACCCTTGTTCCAAAAATCATAACTTGAGCTACAAGCTTCTTTTGAGGAAACTTTGTGAATAAAAGTTGTATATTTTGCAATGGACTATAACTTTCATGTTTTGAGTTTTGTTTGAATCCAAATGTATCTTGATGAAAAAATGGGACAAAGTTAGGAAAAAATTAGGAATTTTCATAACTTAGAAAAAATTCTAAGTTATGAAAATTCTTCATTTCAAACCCTAATTTGTAATTCTTGATTTCTTGATGAACAAGTTTCATAATTTGACATGTCTTGATGAAAAATGAATCTTGACACTTGATTTTGACCAAAAAGTCAAAGTTTGACTTTTCAGTATACAGTCAAATTTGGCTCAGTTGACTGGAAAATTCATCTGTCAATCTTGTGCATTTGGGATCTTTTGAACTTTTTGAATGTGTCAAGACCATGTCATTGAGTCCTTGAGGCCATATGTGAGCTTGGTTTGCCATTGGCTAGGTCAAACAGTCAAAAATTGCCTTTGTGCAGTCAAAACCCTAAAAATGACCATTTTGCCCTTTTGGTGATCTGATCAAATTTCTTGTAGAATTGTGATCCAAACTTGACCAAATGGTTCATATGAGTTCATAATGTTGATGTAGGTCAAAAATCATGAGTTTTGACTGTCAATTGACCATAGTTGACTTTTTCCCCAATATAGTTGATTTCTAGGTCAACTGTCCAATTGACTGGGCAAAGATTGGAATCAAGGCTTGAAACTTGGTATGGATAAACTTGTGAGTCCAACAAGAAGCATGAAAGTCATCTTGGGCCTTTTAGGTCAAAACATCTTGGTGCAAACACAAACCCTAATTTGGGTCCATAGGGCAAGGAGGAGTCTTGAGCAGAGCAAACCCTAACTGGATCTTGAGCTCCAAGGGTCTTGTGGTGAGAAAATGTTAAGGAAATGGGAGGGCAAATTTTGGGGTACAACAGTTGCCCCTGTTCAATCTTCTTGAACCTGAAGAGTTAGATTGGCAAGTTTGCCTTTCGCGACTCGAGGGTAAAAGGAGATTGGACACTAGAGTGCCCGGAAATTTGCACTCGCATGGTGGAGTAACAGCAATGTGATGTCGGGAATGGGCTTGCAGATGCCATTTGGAGAGATGGTGGATAGGAGGACGGGCTTATAGATGCCATCTGGAGGTGTGACAGAACCTTGTCGGGAATGGGCTTATAGATGCCATTTGGAAGTGTTGATCGCGTAAGAGATTCCTTAGCGAGAACTTGCGTACTTTGAGAAAGGAAGATGTTTCCTGGCCTGTTACAGGTGTTGATCTTCAAACTCTTCATGCAGATATGCCCTGGCTAGATACAAGAGTCGAATCCACAATTAGTTGCTCACAGATGTGCCCTGGCTAGATACAGGAATCGAATCTGGAACTTCAAAAGGTTGTTTACAGACGTGCCCTGGCTGGATACAGGTATCGAATCTCTAAACTGTTCATGTAGAAGTGCTCTGGCTAGATACAGGTATCGAATCCACAATCAAATCACTCACAGATATGCCCTGGCTAGATACAGGAATCGAATCTGGAATTAGTCGTCTACAGATGTGCCCTGGCTGGATACAGGTATCGAATCTGGAATTTGTAAAAGGTTGGTAGAGATAGCTTTCCTGGCTGGATACAGGTGTAAACCTCTGACCTGAGAATGAAAGATAATTTCCTGGCCTGTTACAGGGGTTGATCTTCAAACTCTTCATGCAGATATGCCCTGGCTAGATACAGGTATCGAATCTACAATCAATCACTCACAGATGTGCCTTGGCTAGATACAGGAATCGAATCTGGAATTGCGATAGTTGATAGTAATCATCTTTGGATTGACCTTTTCCTGAAAAGGCAAGACATTAGTTGTATGCAATGTCATGATGTATGAAATGCATGATGTCATGATGCTCAAAATGAGATAGTGTTATATGCACTTTATCATGTATGTAAGCAGGGTGTATGAAATGTGAGATGTGTATGAATGTATTTTTGTCTAGGAAAATAAATCCTTGACGAGTGTCGGGAACTTTGTTGAATCCTGGGCTGATGTTGAAGAGTAGAGTTCTTCGTTTCCGCTGGGGATGATGGTTGTGAGAATAAACCGGTAGGAGAAGATGACTCCGTTGGGGAATAAACTTGTTGGAGAGATTACTTTGCGGGGAATTAATCTGTGGGAAGAGATACTTCGCTGGCGTTTTGATGAGAGCTCCGCTGGGGATTGTGAGATCTTCTGGGGATACCCAACTTCCTTAAGGCTGACAGTAGACTAACTCTGCTTGGGGAGAGTATTGCTGACTTGCTAGGGGAATATTGTGCCTTTTCAGGGCTGATGGGGGACCAATTCTGCCTGGGGAGAGTATTGCTGAACCTGTCTTGCTCTGTGGGGAGTGAAGGTATTTTGGTCAAATTCTTCAGCTGAACTTACCTTGGTACCTTGGTGGACAGAGCAACTAGATCGCTTAGACAAATCTAAATTGCCCCTGTTTCTGATGTCACCTGTAATCAGTCCTTTGTTTCGCATGCAAATATTCATGATTTAGAAATTAATGTCAAATGCATATATCAAAAATGAACATTGGACGTTCTTCGCAAAACAAAACAGAAAAAGGAAAAACAATGGATAATTTGTCTGAAAAATTGAACTTGTATTGATTTTGAAATTTGCCTGTAAATAGGCGTTTTTGTACAAGAGGCTGACGTCCTAGTAAGAGAACGCCGCCGAGCAAAACAGAGTTTATACAATTTTGTGAAAAAGGAAACAAAACAGCTATGTGAAAAATAATCCCACTGGGTTCCAACTCTGCTATCGCCTTTATGTCTTCAAGCGTCTCATCACTCTGCTGCTTAGTTGAAGATGAAGCTGATTGATTGGAGTCATCTGAGCCCGATAATTGATGCGGAATTCTGGATGCAAGGTGATCCAATGAGACATAGTATTACGCTTTATCCCTAACTTTTGCCTGGACCGCCCTTTCGGGTTTTCAGTCCACCGGGATACCCATTTTTGCCCAAGCCGCCTTTTCAGGTTTTCGACTAGCCGGGTGTACAGATTTTTTCATTTTCATCCCTTATTTTTGCCCGAACCCTTTTGGTTCGCCGGGAAGCCCTTATTTTTGCCTAGGTGTGTCAACCTAGTAGGTCTTTAGTTCATGTGTAGTATCTTTTTACTATGTCTGCATTGGCGGGGTGAGGAAGGTCGTCACCATCCATGGTGGTTAAAATCATAGCTCCTCCTGAGAAGATATGTTTAACTACAAATGGCCCTTCGTACGTAGGGGTCCATTTTCCCCTGGGATCACTTTGAGGAAGAATGATGCGCTTGATTACCAGGTCTTCGACTTGATACTCTTGTCGTCGGACTTTCTTGTTAAATGCCCTGATCATCCGTTTTTGGTACATCTGACCATGACAAATAGCAGTGAGTCTCTTTTCATCAATTAGGTTTAATTGATCAAGTCGAGTCTGGATCCAGTCTTCTTTGCTCAAATCTGCATCCTTCATTATTCGGAGAGAGGGTATCTGGACTTCAATAGGAAAGACTGCCTCCATGCCATAGACCAAGGAAAAGGGAGTTGCCCCTGTTGACGTCCGTGCTGAGGTACGGTACCCATGAAGAGCAAACGGTAACATTTCGTGTCAATCTTTGTAGGTCACTGTCATCTTCTGCACAATCTTCTTGATGTTCTTATTCGCTGCTTCTACAGCCCCGTTCATCTTCGGCCGGTAGGGAGAAGAGTTGTGGTGATGTATCTTGAATTGCTCACAGAGCTCAGTGATCATCTTGTTGTTAAGATTGGTACCATTATCCATAATGATCCTCTCAGGTACACCGTATCGACAGATCAGGTTGTGCCGAATAAACCGTGCCACGACGCTCTTGGTTACGGTAGCGTAGGAAGCTGCTTCGACCCACTTTGTGAAGTAATCAATCGCGACTAGGATGAATCGATGCCCGTTAGATGCCGTAGGTCTGATTTCGCCGATCATATCAATGCCCCACATTGCAAAAGGCCAAGGCGCTGTCAGGACGTTCAGAGGAACCAGAGGAATGTGCACCTTATCAGCATAGATCTGGCATTTATGACAAGTTCGAGAATGCTGATAACAGTCGGCTTCCATTGTGGACCAGAAATATCCTGCCCGAAGGATTTTCTTTGCCATGGTATGTCCACTGGAATGCATTCCGAAGGTACCTTCATGTAGCTCTGCCATGATCTTTTCTTCTTCAGTCTTATCCACACAACGCAGTAGGGTTGAATCATGGTTTCGCTTGTAGAGAATGCCATTGCTGAGGAAGAACTTTGCCGCAAACCTTCTCAGAAACTTTTCGTCATTAACAGATGCACCCTCGGGGTATTCTTGAGCTTCCAAGTACCTCTTCACTTCATGATACCAAGGTTTTTCTGTTACCTCTTCAGTCTCAAGATCGCAGCAATGTGCAGGTTCATCCAACTTCCAAATAATGATCCGGGGAGCATCGTTGTCCCATTTGACTTTGAACATAGAAGACATCGTAGCCAACGTGTCCGCTAACTGATTCTCCTCTCTTGGGAAGTGTTCAAAAGTTATCTCCTCGAAGTGGGGAAGCAATGTCAACACATACTCCTTGTAAGGAATAAGATTTGGATATTTCGTATCACACTCGCCTTTGACCTGATTGATCACGAGAGCGGAATCTCCGAAGACACTCAGAAACTTGATCCTTAAGTCAATTGCAGCTTGAAGACCCATGATACATGCCTCATATTCTGCCATGTTATTGGTGCAGTTGAAACATAACCGGGCGGTGAGTGGAGTATGAGTGCCTTTAGGGGATATGATCACAGCGCCGATACCATTACCCAAAGCGTTCGAGGCTCCGTCAAAGTGCATAGACCATCGGGATCCTTCCTCAGGTTCTTCATCTGGTCCAGGTACTTCACAATCAGTCACTATCATGATATCCTCGTCTGGAAATTCAAAGTTCATCGACTAGTAATCGTCCACTGCCTGGTGTGCCAAATGGTCTGCCAATACACTTCCCTTGATTGCTTTCTGAGTCGTGTACTGGATGTCATATTCCGTCAAGATCATTTGCCATCTTGTTATTCTTCCGGACAAGGCGGGCTTTTCGAATATGTACTTGATTGGATCCATTTTTGAAATCAACAGAGCAGTGTGAGTCAACATATACTGTCTCAGCCGGCGAGCAGCCCATACCAGAGCGCAACAAGTTTTCTCGAGCAGTGAGTACCGAGTCTCACAGTCGGTAAACTTTTTGCTAAGGTAATAAATGGCGTGTTCTTTTCGGCCAGACTCGTCATGCTGCCCCAACACACACCCCATTGAGTTGTCAAGTACTGCCAAGTATAGTATTAGAGGTCTCCCTTCAACCAGTGGCATAAGAATGGGTGGTTCTTGGAGATACTCTTTGATCTTTTCGAAAGCGGCCTGACATTCATCGTTCCAACGTACTACTTGATCTTTCTTCAGTAGTTTGAAGATTGGTTCACAGGTAGCAGTTAGGTGCGAGATGAATCGGGCAATGTAATTCAATCGTCCTAGAAAGCCTCTGACTTCTTTCTCTGTCTTGGGAGTTGGCATCTCTTGTATGGCTTTCACTTTGGCAGGGTCCACTTGAATGCCTTTGTCGCTTACGACGAAGCCTAGCAATTTTCCAGATCTCACCCCAAAGGTGCACTTGTTTGGGTTCAACCTCAGCTTGTACAACTTCAGACGGTCAAACAGCTTCCGTAGATGGTCAAGGTGTTCCTCCTCAGTTTGGGACCTTGCAATCATATCGTCGACGTATACTTCTATCTCGTGATGGATCATATCATGAAATAAAGTAACCATGGAGCGTTGGTAGGTTGCCCCAGCATTTTTCAACCTAAAAGGCATGACCTTGTAGCAAAAAGTGCCCCACTGAGTGACAAAGGTGGTCTTCTCCATGTCTTCAGGAGCCATCTTAATCTGATTATAACCGGAGAAGCCGTCCATGAAGGAGAAAACTTTATGCTGAGCAGTGTTGTCAACCAGAACGTCGATATGAGGCAGAGGGAAATCATCCTTAGGGCTCGCCCTGTTCAAATCCCTGTAATCAACACACATTCAGACCTTACCATCTTTCTTCGGCACTGGAAATACGTTGGCAATCCATTGAGGGTAAGAAGTCACTGCTAGAAACCCGGCATCAAATTGTTTTATAACCTCAGCTTTGATTTTCTCGGACATTTCTGGACGCATACGGCGGACCTTTTGTTTTACCGGAGGGCAGTCTTCCTTGGTAGGCAAATGATGAACCACAATGTCGGTATCCAACCCAGGCATGTCTTCGTAAGACCAGGCAAAGATTTCCACATAGTCATGCAGCATCTGAATCAACCGTTGCTTCACATTGAGCTCTAGATTGGCACCAATCTTGACTTCCTTTCTGTCTGTCTCAGTACCCAGATTTACCGTTTCCACTGGCTCTTCATGTGGTTGAATGGCCCTCTCTTCCTGGAATAGCAGTCTTGCAAGTTCACCAGGCACTTCGCAATCATCTTCACCTTCGTCTTCGGCTAAGTTGATCGGATTCTCGAAGTCATAACTGGCAGTAGCAGAGTTGTTACTAGTGAGATCCAGAGTGGATTGGAACCTGTATAAGTGAGTGTGTGTAAATATAGTTGTTTTGCAATATATAATAAAGAAAGAAAAGGAGCGCAAGATTTTGAAATGCAACAAACGTCCAATGTTTTTATTGATGATATATGAAAATGACACACAAAATCCCTCACAAATGGAGCCACGGTACCCCGGGTAGGACACCGAGCCATAAAAGTTTCAACATATTGTTTGTTACAAATTGAAAACAAAAGAGTTCATTACTGAGTGACAAAAGTAATAGGTGTGAAATCTTTGGCAGTCCAGTTGCTTGGTCCACTGTTGGTTGTTGGGTAGATCCAGCTGTCGAATTCAGATTCCCCCACGCCGTCTTCAATAGCATTTATTCCCGGGTTGGTGATGAACACATGAGGTCTTCCAATCCTTGCCTTACGAACAGCCCTCTGAGCCTCTGCAGTGAAACCCAAGCCAAACGTGTCGGTCTTTGGAGTGAAATCAGGAAGTCGGCCCCAGTTTGCACACTCGCCCTTCTCAATCACAGCCCGGGCATCCTTTAAGGAAGCCATCTTCAAAGGAGGGTCTTCAATCACAGTTTCAGTTGATGCCAGTGTCTGAGGCACCTCTTCAAAGTGTTGAAAGGGGGTCTCAATGAATTCCCCATCCATCTCTATGTACCGGAACGAATTAAGGTGGCTGACCATATATTCTTCTTCCCCCTGCACTGTCACAATTTTCCCCCTGACCGGGTACTTCAGCTTCTGATGTAGTGTGGAGGTCACAGCTCCAGCCTTGTGGATCCAAGGACGACCCAGCAAACAAGAATAGGATGGTCGGATATCCATCACATAGAAAGTAGAATCAAAAACTTGAGAACCAACCCTGATTGGAATGTCAACTTCACCATGTACCATCCTCTTCGAACCGTCAAAGGCTCGGACAACAATGTTACTAGGCTTGAGCTCCAGACTCTCGCAATCCAACCTGTCTAGGGCCTTCTTGGGCAATACGTTCAATGAAGAACCGGTGTCTACCAACACATGGGCAAGAGTAGTGCCCCTGCATTCGATGGAGACATGCAGGGCGTCATTATGGTTCTTTCCTTTTGCAGTCAGATCGGCATCAGAGAAGCCCAAACCATTATCGACAGTCAAGTTGGCCACACAATCGGTAAATTGATCAGCAGACGTTTCATGTCGCATATGGGCCGTCTTCAGGAAGGAGATCAGGGCCTTGGCATGGGCCTCTGAACACAACAACAGTGATAGCATAGAAATTTTTGATGGGGTCTGCCCCAGCTGCTCAACTACGTTGAAATCACTTTTCTTGATAATCTTGAGGATCTCCTCCATCTCTTGCTGGGAGGCTTCAACAGTGGTTGTCTTCGGCGCCTCCGTCAGGGCAGGCAAATCAGTAGCAATCCCTTTGCCCCGAGCGTCAGATGACTCGGCAGTAGGGGTAGAAACAGGAACTTGATTAGGAAGGGAAGCAGGCACACTTGCAGGTGAAATGACAAGAGGTTTCTGAATAGCTAGTGGCGCAATATCTGGTGAAAACAGCCTACCACTGCGAGTAATTTTGGCAGGCCCGGTGATGTTGCTGACGCCGGTACTAGTATCAAACTCTTGTTTAACTCCAAGAACATAAACATCTGCCCCATAGTGCCATGGGACAGCTTTGTCGGATGTATAGGGGAGAGGCCCCGGAACAGTGATGATGATAGGAGCAATTTTCTGAGTGGACATGATTTTGACAGGCTTCTTTGAAGGAGCCTTAGGAGGTTTGTTGAAAATAGTGACAATAGAAACTTCTTCAGTGGGGACAGCAGGAACAACAATCTTCTCGAACAAGATCTCTTTGCTATCCATCAGGCTTTGGATGCCTGACTTCAGCAAGGGACAACCAACAGGTGAAACAGCACATAGAAGGCAACCTTTACCACAACCCAGAAATAAACCGGCTAGCAACAGGTTCCTCTTGACAGTCATCAACGGAGTAACAATCTCTTCCACGGAGGCTACATACCGGTCTTCTTCCACAACATTCACTCCATGCTGGGGCATGGGAGCAGTCACAACATTGGGCCTTTCAGGCGCCTCAAACTGTATTTCTTTAGCATCAATAAGGTCCTGAACCTTATTCCTCAGAGCCCAGCAATCATCCGTAGTATGCCCCGGGCTATCAGAGTGATAAGCGCAATGGGCGTTGGGGTTGTACTTTGGAGAAGTTGTGTTCACCACCTTCGGAGCTTCTTTGACAGTTACCAGATTGGTTTACAGTAGTTGCGGCAATATCTGAGACAGGGTCATGCTAAGCCGAGTGTACTGCCTTTTGGGCCTCTCACCCCTTGGTTGGTTGAACTACTGAGGAGCAGCAGCAGGCTTTGAAATTACCAATGCATTAACGGCTTGGCGGAATTCTGGTTTAATTTGTCTTCTGGGCCATAAACAGCACTGGCTTCCTTCTTGAAGGGCTTCTTTTCAGTACTCGCGGCGGCACCTTTCTGTATCTTCCCCGACTTGATACCAGCTTCTATCCTCTCACCGGTTAAGATCAGGTCTGTGAACCCAGCAGAAGAATTACCAATCAGATGGTTGAAGAACGGACCAGACAGGGTCCCTAGGAACATGTCAACAAGTTCACGGTCAGTCAAAGGCGGCTGCACCCTACCAGCCAGGTCTCTCCACTTTTGCGCATACTCCTTGAATCCTTCGCCCGTTCCCAGTGACATACCCTGAAGTTGGGTACGTGTGGGAGCGAGGTCAGAATTATACTGATACTGTTTATAAAATGCGGTAGCCAAGTCCTCCTAGTTTCGAATACTGGCTCCATCCAGCTGATAGAACCATTCGAGTTGAGCCCCTGAAAGGCTATCCTGAAAGAAATGGATCCAAAGATTATTGTCTGCAGTGTAAGGTTGGATCTTCCTTACATATGATCTGAGATGCATCTTCGGGCAGGATAGCGCGTCATATCTTGCAAAACTGGCACTTTGAACTTCGGGGGGATCACAATTCCAGCAACTAATCCCAAGTCTTCGAAATCTAAGCCGGGAACTCTCTGCAGCTCCATAGCTGCCAACCTGTCTTCCAAGCCTTTGTACTTATCATCGGTGGGCGGGTATTGTTGCTCAGAGTAGTCTTCGTCTTCTTCAGCCTCTCCTTCTTCAGCTTCGGATTCGGAAGGTACCGCAGCCGCATTTCCTTTACTGGTTCCCTCTTCAGAAGTAGGGGGAAATTCAAGCACTCTTCTGGCTTCACCCTCAAACCTTCTTCCTAAGGTAGCCACCCCGATTCTCTTCTTCTTCTTTTTCACTTGCTCTTTGTTCCCCAGCAGGGCCTTTAGATCCTCCTGACCCTTTGCCAAGGTCACCAAGAGTTGTTGAAACTGTGAGTTTTGAGACTGCAAGTCCTTGACCGTCTGTTCGAGATCCATCTTACTGAAATAAACAGCAGAAAGATAAGGAAACCTGGTGTGGAGACCTGCTTATGCGCATGATGAATGATATGCTTATGTATGCAATGCATTCAAGGATTTAGCAAGTTCAAAATTGTTGCAAACAAAAAGAATGCACGTCATATTAATAAGAAGAAATTTGTCAGTACATAAATGCCCCATGGGCCAAATATTACAAAAAACTTCTCAAGGTAAAAAGACGTTGCGCATCCTCTTTGGTGCGATGTAGGTGTTGAGGGTCTCTTCCTCATGGAGCCGGCGGGTAAGCTCCAAAACCTTCTTCTCACTGGTGTAGAAGCTGGCTTCAAAAGTGTTTCGTTCCTCCTTGAGTTGGATCCAACTCTTCTGCATCTCCTCCCACGATGTAGGCATGTCAGGATATAGGATGGTGTAGGGAATCTCTCCTTCCTTAACGGGCTCTTTAATCACAGGGAGAACATGAGGGTAAGGCATCATTAGACTCTGGGCTCGGGTTCGTACCCACTTGAGGTAAGGCTCAAGAGGGATGGAGTTCTTGTGCCCCAGTGTCTTGCTGTCTACCTTGTTAGGCATCCTCCAAGCTCTGATGAATCTTTGGCGAAGTCCTTGCGCATCGTTGTCGAAGTCAAAAACTAGGTCAGGAATCAACATGTCGTGAGGGCCATCCCTCCGTGCATATCCAAATTGTCTCAAAGCTAGACAAGGGTTGTAGGTAATGCCTCCTCTAATGCCAAGTAATGGAACATTAGGGAACTCTCCACAATGATCGATGATGATGACATTTTCTCTGGACCGAGAACACCAATGTACATCAGAGTGAGTGAGGATCATCAACCGTTGTGACCACCTTAAGCCTTGGTCATTCTTTAAGACGGATTGTGGAAGGTGCAAAATAAACCACCTTGCAAGGAGAGGAGTACAGCACATGAGAACACCCCTCTTTCTCATTGTTCGTGTGTAAAATGAGTGAAGAATGTCCCCAAGCAATGTTGGTACTGGATTTCTGGATAAGAAGATTTTGACGGCGTTGACATCTACAAGCTGGTCAGGATTTGGGAACAAGACCAACCCATAAATGAGGAGTGCCACAATTTCTTCAAAGGCTTGTAGGTCCAATGAATTCAAACACTCTTGTGCCTTCTCAAACAAGAATTTTGCCAAGAAGCCTTTGACACCGCTTCTAGTTTCCCAATGCCCCTTGATGTCAGATGGTTGCAAGTGTAGTGCTTGAGCAACATATTCAGGCTTTGGTTCTTTTTCCATACCGTTGTAGGGTAGTTGATTAAGAATAGGAATTCTCAGGAGTTGAGAAAATTCCTCCAAAGTGGGCACCAACTGGTAGTCGGGGAAAGTGAAACAATGGTGAAGGGGGTCAAAGAACTGGAACAACACCTTTACCATGTCCTCTTCAATGTTGGTGTTGACTAGGCTGAGCAGTCTACCATGTCTTTCACTGAAGGGAGAGCTTTCCGGAATTCTTGATGTGAGCTCCTTGAGTTGAGGAGGGATTCTCACAAGGTTGACTTGGATAGTTTTCCTGCGAAGAATTTCCATGACCTACAAAACAAGAACAAAGATGAAGATCTAAACCCTTGAAATGGTTAGTGAATGCATATGATGCTTTATGATGTTCATGATGTATGCACAAACATATGTACAAGCAAATCACACAAAACCCTAGTTTCAGGCTTGCATGGGGTTTCATAGGTAAGTACCCTCTTGAGTGAAGTTGGCTTAAAAACATGTCCTATAAATAGTAACCGGGTTCTAAGGAGCTCAATATCACCAGATTATTTTCCATGTTCATTGTTTTGGTTTAGCCACTTAACTAGCGACCAAAATATTCCAAGAAAACAACCCTCAATGAGTGTAGTATCGAGTATCTACCAACTTCGGACTGCACCAAAGCCGGTCACCTCACTACCCCTAATGAAAGGCCAAGATGGTCAAGTAAGGTTCTAGGTCATTAGTGCTTAGTGACATCACTCAGCGGCCCTGTACTCTCCTTGATTGAACTCAAGGGTTACCGGTACTCACAAATATATCGCACTAATATAGCTATTGCTTCAACCGTGTCGGTATACCCCGCACAGTTTCCACAATGTATTGCTATCTATGAATGTTCCCCCAAATCCGGGTGTAGGATTTCAAACCCAAACAAGAGAGCCAAGATATAAAGAAAACAAAGCAAACAATTAGTCATGCAAGAGGGTGATCTAAGCCCTAAGGTTACTCCACTTTAAAATTCTCCCCAGCAGAGTCGCCAGTTCTGTGATACGGTGGGAGAACTGACTTGGGTTTTGCATTTGTTTTCGCAAATGTTTTGGTTGAGCAAGAGTCGCCACCGACTTTTTATTTTATCCTAAGGAAAGGTTAAAAAGCACAGCAAAAACCTTTGAGATGTTTTCTTGGGTTCGGGGAGTAGATTATAGAAAGGGAAGGTATTAGCACCCTTTCTATCCATGGTTATCCATGGGCTCTTGGTTACTTGCTTAGATCAACTTGCCTTGATTTTTCAATTGTTTGAAATGGTGCTTTGTGTGTGTGGGTTTGAAAATGTTTTGAAAAGAGGCCAATGTGGTGGCAACCTTTGTAATGATCCATGTTGGGATGTATACAAAGGTGTACTTATCTTTTGAAAAGTTTTCAATGTTTTTGAAAGTTGTTTTTGAAAGTGTTGTGGAGTGTGGTTTTGAAAAATAGGCAAGTGTTTTTGTTTTGCAAGTTGGTAAGTAACCAAGAGCTATCTACCCTAAATTTCTCAAAGATCTTTCCTATGTTTTTAACCCTTTTAACAATTTTGTTCCACCATTGTATTTGGTGGACAATCTTGTGTTAGGATGTGAACGGGACGGGCACGGGTCATCGTTTAGACCATGATTGCAATGGTGCCAAGTGTCTTTGGCAACTTTTTCCTTTAAGGGACTTGATCATTTTTAGGAAACTTTCGAAAGCGTCATCGAGGGACTATGATCATTTGAATTTGTTTTGTTTTGCCAAAGATACCTAACATGCAACATGGCCCATTATTGAAGGCAACAAGTGGAGTAACCCTAGGGGTGCAAGTGTGATTGGTGTTGTCCATTTTCATGCTTTGTTATCTTTGAATTAGGTCAAGCTATTGTTTGGTTGATTTTTGCATACAAAACCCTAAGTCTATCATGGCATATTTAGAAAGCTTTTATATGCGAAAAATAAAATCCTAAATTATTACAACACAATTATGGGATGGGGGGTACAAATGTTCAAATGGGGATATTTAGCAAGAAAAATTAAATCTAAACTATTACATCCAAATTGAATTTACAAATTATTTAATTGCACAATAATTAAATAAAATACAATAAATATGCAAGATGCAAAAATGATTTTTATATGTATGTAAAAGTATTTTTTATGTGTCAAATAAACAAAAATAAAAAGGATTAATTTTTGGGTATTTTTCATGTTTAGGGCAAAACCCTAATTTTGCAAATAAAAGGTATTTAGTTATTTATTATGTATAATATTTATTAACTATATACAAAAAATAAATTAAAAAAAGGGAATGTATTGTAAAAAAGTGATTTTTGAGATTAAATATTAATAAAAATAAAAATGTATTATTTTTTGTATTTTTCCCTAAATATTCTAATAAATATATAAGTATTTATAATATTTACTAAATATATTAAATATGTATAAAAATAACAATATTTATTATTTACAAAAAAAAGTATATTTTTTTATAAAATGTTTTCAAAAGATAAAATAAAGTAAAATCAGAAAATAAAAGTGTTTGTATTATTTTTTTGTATTTTAAAATAAAAGGTATTATGTATTTATTTACATATATAAATTCAAATAAAACAAACAAAATTCAAATAAAATGCAAAAAATGGTTGAAAAAAAGTTTTTAATATTTTTTATATTTTGGCAAAAAATAATAAGTCAGAAACAAAAAGAAAAAGTCAAAAAATGATAAAAATAAACACAATGGGCCAAGGGGGTGCATGTGTGAAAATGTGGTGCAAAAAGGAAAACAAAACTCAGGCCCAGCCCAAGTCTATCTTCTTCAACCTCCAGCCAGTTTGTCAAAAAACGCGCGTTTCTCATGCTGATTCAAACATCCTGATTCTTGGACTTTCAAGCAAAACTCATAACACCAAAAATGTAGAGCATCAAGAGACGAATCCAGACATATAAAGAACTTGACTTAACTCTAAGAAATGAAAGAGAATTTCTTCATCCCTAATTCCTGACCTAAGTTTTTTCTAATGTTCAGGTTCCAAATTCTCTCAGCATATGCAATATAAATGGAAAGTAATTATATGTGTAGTTTCAGGGCCATGAGTATTGTATTTTTCATTCATAAACTTAAGGCTAACTCTTCCTAGATTGAGAGATAGAAGTCCAAAGTTTTACCTGTTTCAGCTTGATACGTGTATGACAATGGAGGTACTTTCAATGGAACTTGAGGACTTGTACAGCTTGCTTGAAGTTCAGGGATGCTTCTCCAACCTTTAGTTTGCTTTGAAACCAAATGAATCGAGCTATAGAAGTCAACCTGCAAAACAGAAAAAAAAGTAAAAATGGCAAGCTTGGTTAGGGGTGTTACAGTCTGCAGCTAGGGCTTGGGATAGCTTCAATGGATTGTAGGGAGTGTGTATGAACTAGCTTTGGCCAAAACGCACGAGCAAATTGAGTTGTGCAACTCAATCTGCAGGGATGCCCTGTTTTGTGCATCAAAATGGTGTTTTGATGTTTAGGGAGGTATTAAAGGTAGTTGGCTCGTGTTTCAGGTCAGTTGAGGAGTATGGAATGTGTTCATAATTTTTGCTTAGGCTTGTGTTGACAGGAATGTAATGTTGTGTTTCAAAATGCAAGTTTCTTCTCTCTTAAGCAAAGTTTGTCAACTTGGTTTCTAGGCTACCACAGGCCCCTCAAGTATGCTGCACAAATCACTCTTGATCAATGGAATTGGTTCCTGACTTTGTGCCTAGAAGATATGCTTTGGTACTTCTTAGATTTGTGTTTGACATAAAGTTCACCTTTTCAAAAATGGCTAAGTTACTTTTTCTAATTATGGATTAAATTGGCATGTAATGGTTAAATACATAAGATAAGGCTTGAACACAAAGGATTTGCATTAAATTATTGAGTGTGGATGAGATAAAAGGCCTGTAATCTAGTTGTGCAAGCTGAGTTCAAAAAATGCCTAAGTTATGAACATGGAAATGGCTCATGAACAAAGTGACTTTTGCCCATATTGACAAATTCGATTCTCCCTAACCACAAGGGTGTTTGAGAAGTTCTTGGACAATTTGGAAATCTCGGAATGTGTACTACAATCCATCTTTGTAATGCAATTTGAAATTCCAAGTGGAAGCATGTGAAAAGTGGCCATGAAGTTAGGCAAAAATCCTGCCTAAAATAGGTCAAAATATTTCTAAGTTAAGAATGTTTTGCACCCTTGTTCCAAAAATCATAACTTGAGCTACAAGCTTCTTTTGAGGAAACTTTGTGAATAAAAGTTGTAGATTTTGCAATGGACTATAACTTTCATGTTTTGAGTTTTGTTTGAATCCAAATGTATCTTGATGAAAAAATGGGACAAAGTTAGGAAAAAATTAGGAATTTTCATAACTTAGAAAAAATTCTAAGTTATGAAAATTCTTCATTTCAAACCCTAATTTGTAATTCTTGATTTCTTGATGAACAAGTTTCATAATTTGACATGTCTTGATGAAAAATGAATCTTGACACTTGATTTTGACCAAAAAGTCAAAGTTTGACTTTTCAGTATACAGTCAAATTTGGCTCAGTTGACTGGAAAATTCATCTGTCAATCTTGTGCATTTGGGATCTTTTGAACTTTTTGAATGTGTCAAGACCATGTCATTGATTCCTTGAGGCCATATGTGAGCTTGGTTTGCCATTGGCTAGGTCAAACAGTCAAAAATTGCCTTTGTGCAGTCAAAACCCTAAAAATGACCATTTTGCCCTTTTGGTGATCTGATCAAATTTCTTGTGGAATTGTGATCCAAACTTGACCAAATGGTTCATATGAGTTCATAATGTTGATGTAGGTCAATAATCATGAGTTTTTACTGTCAATTGACCATAGTTGACTTTTTCCCCAATATAGCTGATTTCTAGGTCAACTGTCCAATTGATTGGGCAAAGATTGGAATCAAGGCTTGAAACTTGGTATGGATAAACTTGTGAGTCCAACATAAAGAATGAAAGTCATATTGGGCCTTTTAGGTCAAAACATCTTGGTGCAAACACAAACCCTAATTTGGGTCCATAGTGCAAGGAGGAGTCTTGAGCAGAGCAAACCCTAACTGGATCTTGAGCTCCAAGGGTCTTGTGGTGAGAAAATGTTGAGGAAATGGGAGGGAAAATTTTGGGGTACAACACATCCCATTATGTGTCGACTCATACTGAGTCATTTTTGTTTTACAGGAGCAGGGAAAAGCTATGTGTCGATGCATAGCAGCATGGGTCGACACATAGTGGTTCAAAATGCATTTCTTCCTATATTTTGCACTGTTTTTACATTATCTTCGTTATTGTTCGATATGGTTGTAATATTTTAGTTTCTACCTCATCCCTATTGTTAATTTGTACCCCCACATCCCTCTAAAGTGATGTAATAGCTTGGATTTTACTTTTCGCTTTTTACTTGCTTCTCATATATTGCTAGTAAATAAATGTGTATGGCAAGATAAAAACAACAAAATGGACAACCCTAAATACACGACAAAATCAAAAGCATGAAAAATGATACACTTTGCACACAAGTACCCTTAGGGTTTCTCCCACTTGGTTGCCTAAAATAAAATGGCCATGTTACGCATGCAAAGTATCTTGGCAAAATAAAACAAATATAAGATCATAGTCCCTCGATGACGCTATTCAAAAGTTACCTAAACAAAATAATCTTAGTCCCTCAAAAATGCTAAGATGCTTGGCAACATTGCTATCATGGTTATACGATAACCCACGCCCGTCCCGTTTACATCCAAAGATAGGGTTGTTTACCAAATCAATGGTAAGTCAGCAATATCAAAGGGATAGAAAATACATAGGAAAGACATTTGAGTAGGTAGATAGCTTCTAGTTACTTGCTCCATTTTAAACAAAATCCTTTCTATTTTCAAAACAAACACGTACACATTTCAAAAATATCTTACAAAACATTGAAAACATTTTCAAAAAGACAAACATCTTTGTATACATTCTTACGAACGAGAATCATTACAAAGATTGCCTAAACGAATGGCCTCTTTTACAAAATACTTTCAAAAAAACATCAAACACCATTTCAAACAAACCAAAGCAAGTGATCTAAGCAAGTAACTAAGAGCCCATGGAAAACCATGGATGAAAAGGGTGCTAGCACCTTCCCTTTTCATAATCTACCCCCCCCCCCCCCCCCCCGAACTCAAGAAAACATCTCTAAGGTCTTTCCTGTGCTTTTTCACCTTTCCTTTTGGATAAAAGAAAAGTCAGTGGCGACTCTTGCTAAACTGCGACATTTGCGATAAAACGCAAAAAAACCTCAAGTCAGTTCTCCCACCATATCACAGTAGCGAAGGTGATAGTATCCATAAGTTAGTCTAGCTAGTTAGTTCCTGTGAGTCGGTACTAAAATTAGTAAATAAAGAAAAGTAAACAAATAAAATATGAAATGATGATAATCTAGGAATCGTAATAATAATCAGAATAAAAAAACAAAGAGATTTTAAAAGAAATTAAATAATAAATTAAAAACTTGTGGGTTGCCTCCCACACAGCGCTTGTTTAATGTCGTTAGCTCGATATCTTTTCAGACGTGAATTAGTCTCCTATTTCGGGCGGTAGCCCTATAAGCGTTAAACTCGCAGCGTAGTCTTTATTTTCAATGATGTGATAATGTTTTAGACGTTGGCCATTTACTATGAATGGGTTTGTGGACTTTCCTTTGATCTCGATGGCGCCACTTGGAAAGAATTTGGTCACTTCGAAGGGTCCAGACCATATTGAACGGAGTTTCCCGAGAAAGAGTTTTAAACGGGAGTTGAATAAGAGAACTACATCTCCTTCATTGAACTCCTTCCTAGAGATTCATTGTCATGCCACTTCTTCGTCCTTTCTTTGTAGATCCTCTCATTCTCATATGCGTCTAACCTTAGCTCTTCCAGTTCATTTATGTCGAGGATCCTTTTCTCACCTGCTTCGGTGTAGCTTAGGTTTAGGGTTTTAATTTCCCAATAAGCTTTGTGTTCTATCTCCACTGGCAGGTGATATGACTTACCATAGACGAGTTTAAAGGGTGTTGTTCCGATTGGCGTCTTGAATGTTGTCCTATAAGCCCATAGTGCTTCAGTAACTTGGCCGACCAGTCCTTCCTTGACGTGGCGACAGTTTTTTCTAATATTTTTTTTATTTCCCGATTTGAGACTTCCACCTGCCCGCTTATTTGGGGGTGGTATGGTGTTGCTACGCGGTGTTTCACCCCATATTTGGTTAGGAGTTTATCGAAGATTTTGGATATGAAGTGTGAGCCACCGTCGCTTATGACTTGTTTGGGTACACCAAATCTTGGGAAGATAATATTCTTGAAGAGTTTAGTCACTACTCGAGTGTCGTTTGTTGGAGAAGTTATTGCTTCGATCCATTTTGAAACGTAATCTACAGCCACGAGTATGTATTTATTTCTGAATGATGACAGAAATGGTCCCATGAAGTCTATTCCCCACACATCAAAGACTTCGACTTGTAGAATTCCAGTCTGAGACATCTCATTGCGTCTGGATATGTTTCCAGTGCGTTGGCATCGATCACAATTAAGAATGGCTATGTGCACATCTTTCCATAGATTTGGCCAATAGAAACCAGACTGCAGAATTTTAGCGCATGTCTGAGATGTGCTTGCATGGCCTCCATAAGGGGTGTCATGACAATGAGAAATAATGTTTTCAATTTCGCTCTCTGGGACGCATCTTTGGAAAATACCGTCGACACTTCTCTTGAATAGTAAAGGTTCATCCCAAAAGTAATGTTTTAGATCGTGAAATATTTTTTTTCTTTTGTTGATAGGTCAGATCAGGGGGTTGGATTTTAGCGGCTAAGTAATTTGCTATATCTGCATACCATGGTAAGGTATGATTTGTTCAGACAATGTTCACAATTTCGTTCATATCATTATCTATTGCGTCTTGGCTTTCTTGTAAATCATGGCTAACGGCATGTGTGTCAAGTTCTAAAAGTAATTGGTTTGGATTTAATTCAGGGTTTTCTATGTTGGCACCTCCTAAGTCCATCTGAGCTAACAGACGTTCATACAGGAAGTCATCGTTAATGGGCACCTCCTCTGGTTTCAGCCTCTCCATTCGAGATAAATGGTCGGCTACTACGTTCTCGGTACCTTTCTTGTATTTAATCTCTAAATCGAACTCTTGTAGAAGTAGAATCCATCTCAATAGTCTTTGTTTTGAATCTTGCTTGGTTAGCAGGTATCTAATAACTGCATGGTCTGTATAAATTATTATTTTTGCGCCCACGAGGTAGGAGCGAAATTTGTCCAGCGCAAAGACTACAACTAAAAGTTCCTTTTCTGTGGTCGCGTAATTCATTTGTGCAGGGTCCAGGGTTATACTTACATAGTATATCGCACGAAGCTTCTTATCTCTTCTTTGTCCCGGGACTGCACCTACGGCGTAATCACTCGCGTCGCACATGATTTCAAATGGTAGTCTCCAATCGAATGGTTGCATGATTGGTGCGGATATAAGATCTGTTTTTAATTGGTTAAATGCCCTTAGGCATTTGTCATCGAAATCGAATTCAACGTCTTTCATAAGGAGGTTGGTTAGAGGTTTGGAAATTTGCGAGAAATCTTTTATGAATCGTCGGTAGAAACCGGCGTGTCCTAAGAAACTGCATATTTCTCTTACTGTTTTAAAGGGTTGAAAGTTTTCTATGACTTCGATCTTTTCTTTATCTACTTCAATCCCCCTCCCAGACACGACGTGTCCTAGCACAATTCCTTTTTTGACGATAAAGTGGCATTTTTCCCAATTCAGAACGAGGTTCACTTTCACGCATCTCTCCAAAACTTTCTCTAAATTTATTAGACAATCTTCAAAACTCTCTCCACATACAGAGAAGTCATCCATAAAGAACTCCATGATATTGTCTATGAAATCAGCAAAAAATACCATCATGCATCTCTAAAATGTGGCGGGAGCGTTACATAATCCAAACGACATTCGTCTGTAGGCGAAAGTTCCATAAGGACATCTGAATTTTGTTTTCTCTTGGTCATCATGGTGAACAGGAATTTGGAAAAATCCTGAGTAACCGTCTAGGTAACAGTAATGAGAGTGCTTAGCCAATCGCTTAAGCATTTGATCAATGAATGGTAGAGGAAAATGGTCTTTACGAGTGGCTTTGTTTAGCTTCCTATAGTCAATGCACATTCTAGCTCCGCTTACGGTTCATTCCGCTATAGCTTCGCCTGCTTTGTTTGTCGTGATTGTTATACCTCCTTTCTTTGGTACACAGTGTACTGGGCTTACCCATTGACTATCAGAGGTTGGGTATATGATTCCTGCGTTCAGAAGTCTTTTTACTTCGTCTTTAACTACGGTACTCTATATTGGGTTAATTCTTCGTTGATGTTCTCTAGAAGATTTGCAGTCGTTTTCCAACATAATGTGATGCATACAAATGGAAGGACTTATTCCTTTGAGATCCGTAATGTTATATCCCAAGGAAGATGGGTATTTTCTTAAGACTTGTAATAATTTGTCTGTTTCTTGTGGTCCTAAGTCTGCATTGACAATTATTGGTCGTTTAAGCTCGGTGTCGAGGAATTCATATCTAAGGGTCTTAGGTAATGGCTTAAGATCCAAGGCTGGTTTTCTCGGACAAGCCATGTGGTTAGGTGTCAGAGCTAAGCATTCGCTTAGATTGTCGTCTCAGTATTCAGGACACCATTCGTTATCTTCGAATATTAGAGGTGTGGGAATCTTCATGGTTTCAGAATAAGGTATCGGTTCCCATTCAATTTCCCTCACACATTCATCCATGATGTCTACCAGATAACATGTGTCATATATGGCAGGCACTTGTAGGAACTGTGTCAGAATAAATTCAACTTTATCTTCACCTACTTCAAAAGTTAGTTTTCCTTTCTTTACATCTATGATGGCTCCAGCGGTAGCTAATAATGGTCTTCCTAAAATGATAGGTGTACTTCCGTCTTCTCTAATGTCCATGATTATGAAATCTGTAGGTATGTATAACTGACCTATTCATACGGGAACGTTCTCTAAGATTCCTACTGGGTATTTAACAGAGCGGTCTGCCAATTGAACGGACATCTTTGTTGGTCTTAGTTCTCCCATTTCAAGTCTGTTGCATATGAACAAAGGCATAACGCTAATACTAGCTTCTAAATCACACAGGGCTTTGTCTATGACACACTTTCCTATATGACAGGGTATAGAGAAGCTTCCAGGATCTTTCAGCTTAGGAGGCATCTTGTTTTGAATAATTGCGCTACACTCGGTAGTAAGTGTGACTGTTTCATTATCTTCTAGCTTTTTCTTGTTAGATAAGATTTCCTTGAGGAATTTGGCATAGGAGGGCATTTGAGTTATGGCTTCTGTGAAAAGAATTGTTATATTAAGTTGTTTCAGAAGTTCAACGAATTTTTTAAATTTCCCTACGTTCTTAGGTTTAGCTAGTCTTCCAGGAAATGGGATTTGGGGTTTATAAGGCGGTGGAGGCACATAAGGTTTTTCTTTTTCTTCGGCCTCTCCTCCTTTATCTTCTTTATCCTCCTCCTTCTTCTCGGGTTGATTCTCCTTCTCAGCTGGTTTTTCGGATCTTTGGTACATAGTTGGATTTGTAAGTCTTGGGTCAGTCGGTCCGTCTAACTCAGTTCCACTTCTTAATATGATTGCATGAGCATGCCTTTTCGGGTTAGGTTGTGGTTGACCAGGAAATGTATCAGTTGGTGCAGCTGTAGGTTCTTGTTGTTGAGCCACTTGAGATATTTGGGTTTCTAACATTTTATTGTGGGTGGCCAAAGCATCTATTTTGTTCGCTAATTGTTTTATTTGCTCGTTAGTGTGTATGTTTTGATTTTGGACGTCTTTGTTTGTTTGCGCTTGGGTAGCTATGAAGTTTTCCATCATCAATTCTAAGTTTGATTTTCTAGGCACATTAGGAGCGTTTGCAGGAGGTTTCTGATATCTAGGTGGCACAGCAGGTGTTTGGTTTGGAGCATACAACGCATTGGGGTTTTTATACGAGAAATTTGGATGATTTTTCCATCCAGGGTTGTATGTGTTCGAGTAAGGGTTTCCTTGAGCATAACTTACTTGGTCGGTTGGAGTTCCTGCCAAGATCTTACATTCAGTAACTGCATGTCCAGGCACTCCGCATATCTCGCAATTTGAAGTTATAGCAACCACGGTGGCTGGAGGTATTGCGGTCAAGTTATCTATCTTAAGGGTGAGGGCGTCTACCTTAGCATGGATGCTGTCTAGACCGCTTATCTCGTACATGCCTCCTTTCGTCAGTGTTTTCTCTACGGTAGCTTTGTCTACTTGTCCTCTTTCACTTCCCCACTGATAGTGGTTTTGAGCCATACTTTCTATGAGAGCATAAGCAGCAGTGTAGGATTTATCCATAAGTGCGCATCATGCGGCAGCGTCTATCGTTAATCTTGTATTGTAAAGGAGACTGTTATAGAAGGTATGAATAATTAACCATTCTTCCAAGCCATGATGTGGGCAGAGTCTCATCAGATCCTTGTATCGTTCCCAAGCATCGAAAAGGGACTCATTGTCCTTTTGTCGAAAATCACTTATTTGAGATCTTAGCATAGCTGTTTTACTTGGCAGGAAATACCTTGCAAGAAAAAATTTCTTCAGCTCATCCCATGTGGTAACAGAGTTTGCGGGTAGAGATTGGAGCCAAGCTCGGGCTCTGTCTCTTAGAGAAAAAGGGAAAAGACGAAGTCTTATTGTCTCTTGACTGACCCCATTGTTCTTAATCGTATCTGCGTACTGCAGAAATATTGATAAATGAAGATTGGGGTCTTCCATTGACCCACCAGAAAACGGGTTATGTTGTACAGCAGACAACAAAGAAGGTTTCAGTTCAAAGTTGTTAGCCCCAATTGGAGGAGCAGCAATGCTATTATGCGGTTCATCTTGCGAAGGAATAACATAGGATTTGAGCGGACGTAAAGCATATTGTGCGGCCATTTCTTCGGTTGGTCGAGGAACTGGAGATTCAAGTAATTCACGAGGTGGAGGATTATGCAAGAGATGATACTCTTGAATGTGGCGTCTAAGTCTAAGATACCGCTCGATATCATTGATTTGTATGTATAACGGCTCGCCTTGCGAATGAGTGTTTGGCATACAATAATAAAAGAAATAGAAAAGAAATAGAGAGGTTTTTCTCTAGTCTCTACTGCGTAACAAAAGAGTAGCGATATCGACTTAAATCATTCCCCGACAACGGCACCAAAAACTTGGTCGGATTAAACTGAGGTATCTAATGATTCAGACTGCAAGTGCACAGTCTTATCGTGTAGTTTTAAAAGATATCGAACCATAGAGACTGATGAATCAAACTACCGTCTTCTATTGTTACTTTGCAAATCTAAAGCTAATGAATGTTTGATTGGGTTGTAGGGAAACTAAATACTAAATTAAGTTTAATTTTAATTATCAGTAAGCGGAACTACCAGTATGTAATGGTCAGACCTCGGGAACTAGCAACCGGTTGGGTGTCTTTGCATTTTCAAAACAACTTTCAGTAAAATCTATTTAGTTTAAAAGCTCTCGTCTCACACTGTCGTTTTATTGATCTAGGCTATACAGTTAAGTCCTAACGTACGCTTCCGCCATCCCACAGGAGTTAAAAACACTTTTTGAAAACGAAATAGAATCTTAATTAACTTTAAAGTGCTTCCGTTGTATTTTAAGCCAGTGCCTAATTACTACTGTCCAGTTGAAAGATCTCAAACTTCCGCTTTGTTGACCCTAACCTCTGTCCGTTCTTTACTTTCGTAACAAAACAATTTATCGATTAAAAATAGTAACTTAGACCAGAAAAAGGTTTTGTAGTAAAAATTACCCAACTGAGTCACTCGATCCCTTGGTTATGTGATCTTACATACCGATATATGAATTCTAGCCTAGCATAATATCAGACCAAATCACAGAACAATTCCAAAGACAAAACAAAATAAACATGATTATATTAATTAAAAGCAATAATAATTCATAAAAATAAACCTGAGGATAATAATTCTGGATACGGGTACAATTACTTCTAACTCTTGACTAGAAGCACTCCTCCACAAGCTGGTAGGCTTTGCTTCGATCAGGAATAGAGGCAATCGTACAAAAAACAAATGCTAGAGGAAATAGAAAATTGCAGGGAAAAAATGCTTAAGGAAAATGAATTCTCAAAATATAAAAGGTGACCCCCTTTTGTTGTGTCCAGGGTTCTATTTATAGAACTTTGTGCGATACGTAGGTTTGAGAAAATATAGGAACACTTCGAGTTCATTTGAGAAAAAATAGGACCACGGAGTTGGTTACATCCTTCATGTGTTGACTGAGTGGAGCTTAAAAATAGGATGGCCGTTGGATTGGTGTTTGAACTTTCCTCTTTCGTTGGATTTGCAGACTACGTGGTCAAAGAAGGAAAAGGTGGGCCTGTGACGTTCGTCAAGTCCAAGTGACGTTGGTCACTTGGTCCATTATGCCCGTGACGACCGGCAGCGTGCCTTGACGATCGTCAAGGTCCTTATGCTAGTGGGCCACGTGCTCACGCCTTGTGATGGGCTTATACTTCCTTATTCTTTTATTCTTTGGCCCTTTTTCTATTTTTGCACCCTTTTTCTTCATTTCTTCCAAAGTCTTTAACTTAACATTTATCTGCAAAATATGTGAATACCCGCGTAATACCTATATAAAATAATATAATAAAAATAAAAATAAGGGAAATAATTTATGTAAATCAAGCTAAAAATATCATATATTTGTGTGTTATCAAACGTGTTATTCAACTTCCTTGTGGTTCGATTTCGCTTCTGACGCGATTGGTTGCGAATCTCATTCTATGAGATGCATATACTATTGTATTACTTGTTTGGATCGTTATCTTGTGCAGGTGTATTGTTTATTATACAGATGTGTATGACACACATTCCGTGTTATCTTGTATTCTGTATTGTTTGTCTAGATCGATATCTTGCGCAGGTGTATTAATTGATATTCGGATGTGTACAACACACATTCTGATTTGTGATTTATTTTCACATTGGTGCTTTGAGGCATATTTTGCGCGCCAGATTTCTTATTATTTTGTTATTGATGCCACCTGCTCGTGAAGTATTCTGGGTTTCTTTTGCTACTGCTCAGTATATACGGATTGATATCTGTTTGGTATTTTCTCGTGTCATTTTATCTTGCATGCTTTACCACTTTCTCGATATTATGAGAAGTAGGATAATAAAGAGCGTGCGCTCAAAGTCGCTTCTTAAAGTCCTTTAGAAGTCATTTCGCATTTGTTTGCTGCTTGTGTTTGTTCTGTGTGTTTACAGTTGAGCCAAAGACCTCAAAAAGAGGCGTCCCGTTTCCATTCCCCATTATTAAGTCCTTAGAGAAGGCAAGGCGAGCAGAGGGTCCACGATCGAACCCGCCAATTTTAGTCTGATGTCAACCTTAGCTCACGTAGTACACTGACGCTTTGGAGTGTGCTTACTCTTGTATCGATTTGGTCAAGTGGAAAATGGTTTCGTAACCAAACCCATACACTTTGTCTTGAGCCCATCTTGGACAATGTTGATGCTATTGTTTGTTATCTCCTATATCGATTCTTGATATCTTGGTCAGGTGCTTAGTCTCTTTGGACATCACTTCCCCTCTTCTATACTTCTTGCCTCGGTGAGATGATACCTTGGTTAAGAGTAGATTTCATGACCCCCTACCTTGATGATGCGATATCGTGGTTAGGTATCCCATTCCCCTATCCTGCCTTAGTGATTTTATATCATGGCTAGATGTTATTCCCTCTCCCTTCCTAACTTGATGACACAAAGTCATGGTTAAGTGTGTGCTACTTGAGTAAGTGGATACTTCTCAAGCGTTTGTTTTGCTTGCTTTCATGTGTTGGTTAAGTGCTTGTTTGCTTGCATGATTCTTTCTTTTTGCGTGTGTTCACATGCTCCCCATAGGATTCTTATTCCTTTCTTGGTTAAGATCAAACTAAGTAGACCCTAGGATGTTTATCCATGTATGCCAATATTAGGTAGAGTTCCATTGATCCCAACTTTAGGTCCACAAGCATGACATCAAGTAGGATTGAGATTCCCCTTTTATTTAGATTTTTCTTTTGGCATTTCTTTAAAATTAAAACTCCTTTTTCTTGGTCAAATTCATAAAATACCTTAACAAAACTTAAATCATTTTTCAAGGTAAAATTAACCAATACAAATCATTTTTGTCTTTCGACCTTTTTCTTTTGAAAACCTTTTCGGTAAGGGTGTGTCTTTTCAAATCTGAGTGAGTTGCTAAGTGTGCGAGTGGTTGAACATGAGTCTTTGATAAGCTGCAACGCCAAGCATGAATTGCAATCCTAATCGCAAGGACGCGAAATGATATTACTCATAAAAAACATGCAACTCACCAAAACTTTTGAGGTGAGCTACGAGTGCCTTGATCCCAATTGTATGGACGGTGGTACGTAGGCACAAAGGTCTGAAACCATGACAGACACGATTAATAAAAACTTTTTTTTTTGTAAATAATCCTTTGCATTCATGCATTCCCTTTATAGTCTAGCTTTAGATTTTTGACACACCCTTTAGATTAGGCAACAAGAGTGGATCTCGTGGAGTACCGCAGACGTGAGGGGTGCTAATATCTTTCCCTCGCGTAATCGACTCTCTTATCCGATCTTTCGGTCACAAGACTGTGATTTAACCCTTCAGATTTACTCGATATTTATCTTTTCCTTTGACGGGATAAAAAATATTTGATGGCGACTTAATTGTTTATTTCAATTATTTATCCAGTTGCTTCAATTGGTAGATTCACTCATTTCATTGGTGAGGATAATGCTTAGCTGAGTTTACACGGGCGGTCATGGTTATAAAGGTTACCATTGACAGGAGTTGGGACAAAATTGGATTGAAACATATTCATCAATGGTTGTTAAGTCTCGTTCGAATCCTAATGTTATCCTTATTTCTATTAGAAATCATTGGATTAATTGTTTCAATAAGATGCAAGGCTTGAACTTTGTGATCACTCGTATTTATTGAGAAGGCAACACGTGTGCAAATGGTCTAGCTAGCATCAGTTTAAAGAATATAACATCTTCTTTGTTTAATCATTTGAAAGCGTAAATTAGAAAGGATTTTTTGTGTAACAAAATTGGACCCTTTAAAATTAGATGGATTTCTCATTAAGGGGTTTGGTTTTGCCCTTGTGCCCTTCTCTTTTTTTTATTTCTTTTCTTTTTTTTAATATATGGATTGGGCTCAAATTTATTTAAAAAAATTATGAATTAAATTGTTACTTAATTAATGGTAGGAAGGGAGAGAAAATATTCAATCAAAAAAGTAAAAATGATGTGGCTTAAGAGAAAATTTAATATTAGTTATTATAAAAAAAATTATAATTTTAGTTACTTTTATATGATTAAGCAAAAAAGAATCTATATAAAAAAGTAAAATATATACTTTTTTTAAAGATAAAAGGAATCAATAAAAAAAAAAATATTAATTAAAAATAATATAAAGGTAAAGGGATTCAATCAAAAAAAAGGAAAAATAAATTCAAATATACTAGTCAAATTTTTTTCAATTTTTTTAAAGAAATAAAGTTAATAATTGTTTCTAGATTTAAAGGTTATAAAAAAGAGGATTTTACTATATGAAGTAAAAAAAAGTGGGTTAGTAGAAAAATATGTTAATTAAGAAATAAATAATAAAATAAATAAAGAAATTATAAAATTATTACTAATTTAGATGTTAAAATTTCTTTCAATAATTTAACAATAGATAATGTTGTAAGAAATTGAAGTTCTCTATTTATAACATTTTTATATTTTTGGCAATTTGTTTTTCTATTAATATTTATTTCTATTATGAATTTAAAAAATGTTAGATGGTGCGAATATACTTTTTCAATGTAGTACATCATACATGCATGTTTGAAAAGGATAATCATTTATATTCTAGACAAATAAATATATTAATGTATTTGAAAATCAATTATGTGTTTCTAAGGTGAAACTAAACATATATTAAAGTATGCTTGAAATTTAAAAAAATATTATGATACGGCACAATTCCTAAATACTATTATTATTAATTATTATTAGTATAGGTGACAAATAGGCATGTTGGATCTGCTCTATAAAAGTTCCTAAAAAAAAATAGTAACGTGGAATGACTTATTTAAGCATGCGAGTTTAAAATTTTAATTTATTTCATATTAAAAATGAAGGTAGGACGGGACAGGTCCGCTAGCATTGTATTTTGCAAGTCTAAAAATATAAAAATTCATGTAAATGACGGTGCTCGCAAAAGTCTGAAAAAAAATGAATCAGAATGGACACATTAGTGTATGAAAACCTACACTTTTAGTCTGTTCCACACTAAAATACTGACAAAACGGACATGTCAAACGAGTCGGATCCGTTTTACCACCGTTAACTTATGAAAAACCAGGGAAGAAGGGGTGTGAAAAGTGAGGTGCTGGCTCAACTTATATCAAAAGACACAATAAGTCATTTTAAGTATAATCAATTTATAATTTTCAAGACCACTCTTTGTAGCTGCATAACTAAACACAAACTCCACAACATTCGACCTTGAATTTAAGAAGCCTAGAATTGAAACTTGTAAATAATTAGTGTGCAGTGTCATCAAGTTTTGCTTGTGTTCCAAACTCACAACACTAGAGCCTTTGCTTCTTTTCAAAATACACTTTACATATATCAACTCACATTCATGTATCATGTACATCAAGTTAAGCATCTTTGGCATTGCTTATAACATCAACGACATAATATATCTTGGAGCATAATATCTTCATTTGAGGATAACTTGGACCTTGTGTAGAATTAAAATGGAATTATAGTTTATACTTCAAAGTGATATCACTTCATTTCAAACATACAGGTTCAAAAAGCTACACATATAAAAGAAATGGATAATGACTAGTCATTAATGACTCAATGAGTATGGTCTCATTTGTCTGTCCTGCCACACAAGGCAATGAATGAACTCCACTTAATTACTAGGTCCATTTGTTTCAACCTCCACGTTGTGTTTCATGACACAATAAATATACACATGCAAAAACCTTAGGTGACTAAAATTCAATCTAAAACCATTGTTCAAAGACGAGCAGTTACAGTTACATTGTTGGTGGTGCACTTCACTATGGCTATTACTAATCACCTAACTCTTTTTAACCTTTATGTCGCATATGCCGTATTCAAACTTAAACTCTGTCTTTGCACCTATCAACTGAGTTGTACTTAAAAGAAAATCTAAGACTGCACATTACCATCATATTACAGGTGCAGTTCGCAAAAAGTTGGATTGTGCATTAGACTAAGAGACATTAATTAGTGTTACAAACATAATATTATAGTACTAAAGGAAACAAGAGATGCACAAAATGCTAGTTCCCTCGCCTTTAAAAGCAACACGAAAAGGAATCATTTCCTATCACCTAAATGAAATTTGTGAATTTCTCTATCATTAAAAAGAATAATCAATTCTATTCCAGACAACTAAGTACGATAAAATCAATTATGCATGTTTCTAACGTGAAACCAAACATATACTAAACTATGCTTGGGATTTGAAAAAACACCGTGATACTGCATAATTGGTAAAAATTGTTATTAAGAGTGACAAACAGACATGTCCCTTCCATTTAGACTCGCTTCGTAAAAGTCCGTAAAAAAATAAGTTAGACGGACGGACATACTTGAGAGTGTGAGTTTAAAATCTTAATTTGCCCCGCACTAAAAGTGAGGATGGGATAGGGCCTGACATTGCTCATTTTAAGATTAAAAATACAAAAATTCATATAAAGTTAAGCATACATCAACGCAGATGTATCTGTCATGTACATCAAGTTAAGCAACATAATATATCTAGGAGCATAATATCTTCATTTGAGGATAACTTGGACTTTGGAATAGAATTAAAATGGAATTATAGTTTATACTTCAAAGTGATATCACTTCATTTCAAACATATAGGTTCAAAAAGCTACATACAACTATAAAAAAATTGGGTAATGATTAGTCATGAATGACTCAAGTAAGGTCACTTTCCAATGAGTATGCCCTCATTTGCCTGTCCTGCCTCACTTAATGCTAGGTCCATTTGATTCAACCACCACGTTCTGTTTCAAGACACAATAAATAAACACATGTAGTGAATAAAATTCAATCTAAAACCATTGTTTTAGAAGGTGAGTAATTAAAGTTTCATTTTAGGTGTTGCACTTCACTATCTATTACCAATCACCTAACTCTTTTAAACCTTTATGTTAGCATATTCGTATTCAAAGTTCGACACTGTCTTTGCACCTATCAACTGAGGTGTACTTACAAGAAAATCTAAGACTGCACCAACATATTGCAGGTGCAGTTCGCAAAAAGTTGGACAGTGCATTAGACTAAGAGACATTAATTAATGTTACAAGCATAATATTATAGTACTAAAGGAAACAAGAGATGCACACAATGCGAGTTTGTTCGCCTTTTGGCAACACAAAAAGAACCCTTTACTATCATCTAAATGAAATCTGAGAATTTCCCTATCATTATTACAATGTCGTTGTTTCATGATTGGGATAAAAACCAACACTCTTTTCCCCTCAACCAAGAGACAAACACAAGAAAAGAAAAATGCTCACAGCATAAACCATACTCACAAATATCCCAAAGAACCACAGAAACTTGCAATTATTCATTTATTAACTTTACATCAGTAAACCAGAAACCGAAACTTAAGAGGGTAATCCACTAATATATATATATACACAACAGCATTACCAGTCTAAAACCATAATCAAATGTTGGCAATGTCAAGTGCTTCATCAAATTCAATCACAAAACTAATGTAGAATGAACATGAAATAAAGGATGCAAATGGCATTTCCATTTAACAACACAGTCTTGAGACAATAAGAACATGCATTTCAACCTAGTGTGAAAGAGAATTCAAAGATTCATCTAAATCATATTCAACCGAGAAATTACAAAACTCCCTAGCAAAATCGTCGCCTTCAATCTGCTCAATTTCATCCTCCCTCATAAACTCTCTCAACCTCTCCTTAAAAACCCCCAACTGCTCCTCCAAAAAGCTCTTCTGAGCATCAAGTTCAACCACATTCCACCTCAACGACTCAATCACTTGGCGATCATACTCTTGCCTCTCCTCCACCATCCTCCGAAACTGATTCGCCTCAATCTCAACCGAACTCTTCTCATTCTGCAGCCTCAATATCATCGCCATTGCCTCCTCCGCAGCACTCGAAGCAGCCACACGCTCCTTATCGATCTCCGCACACGCAGCAGCATATCTCTGTCTCTCCATTTTCACCAACTTCCTTAGCGACATTACATCAAACACCTCATCCTCCAAATTCTCCTCCTCCAAATCATCACGTTTCACCGCAGATTTTAACGATCTCAACTGCACATCCAAACGCTTAACCTTCGCTGGAGCCTTCATCTTCCGAAACCTCGGCTGCGAGAGTCGAAGAATCTCCGAAAACCGAAGAATCTTGACGCAGATTCCGAAGATCAGAACAAGGCCAACGAAATTGATAATCCGAGAGAAGTAACTACCGAGAAGAACAAAACCGCAACCAAGCTCACTCGCCTGCGTAAGAAAATTGAAACTGGAAGGAAAATCCATAACAACGAAAACGAAAAAGCGAAGCGAAAAACGAAGAAACTTATGATAGATTTCAAGAACAGAGTACTGATGAAGAAAAAACAACAAACAAAAACGACCTAGAGTCTGCATCTTAGCGTTAAAGGTAAAAAAAGAGAAAGAGTGCCATTAGTGTAATTTGAAAGTGAGAGAGAATTCAAAGAAAATAATTGTGAAGAACAAGAAGAATGAGAAAGCGTAGAAATAGATAACGGGAAGAGCATCGGTTATGATTCCTATTCAGAGAGGTGTGAGATTTTTTTAATACCGTTGCTAATTATGATTATATTAGTACTAATAATCATTCTTTTTTTTATAATCAAATTAATTAAGTTTTTAATTCTAAGATCCACCGTTTGTAAAATAGACAATTATGCCTTTATCTGTACTTTATTCTTTTGTCAAAAAATATCTTTTATTTGGTCAAATTTTTTTTTATTTTCCATTTTTTAAACTTATTTTAGTTTTGTTAATTAATAAACATATTACTAAATTTTTCAAATAATCTTTTTTAATAAAAACATCTTATCCAACTTAATTGGAAATTCAAAATATAAATATAGTTTAAATTAATTATATTTAAAAAAGTAATATAAAAATTATTAAATTAAATTTTTATTTATTTATTATTTAAATTAAATTTTTTGTTTAATATATATAATTAAAATGCTTATTAAGACAAAAATTAAATCTCAATTGTTCATTATAATTATTATTTCATAATTCATATTAAAAGAGAAATTAAATTTAAAATTATTTTCTAAAACAATGATAAATATATATTTTTGTCTTTCTTATTTAAATAATTCTTAATAAAATTTAATTAAAATATACAAACAGTGTAAAATATTTTTATATCGTCAATAAATCACAATTGTTGAATTGTTTAAAACGTTTGATTTTATTTTTAATTTTTTTTTAAATAATAAATTTGAGTAGTTATAATGTATTGACAGTATAAAAATATTTATACTGTTAGTATATAACAATTAAAGTTAAGATATAACATTATTTTATATATAAAATCAGAAATTTTTAACTAACTTTTTTTATTGTATGTATTAATTTATAACAATAGTTATTATTTTGTCTTAATAACAAACTAGCATTTAGAAGAGCACTCATGTGCTCGTCTCTGTTTTCTTTAATATGCAAACGGATGAAAATAAAAATGATATTTTTAATATATTAATTTTTAATTTTAATATAAATTATTTATAAAATAATTAAAAAGTTGGAATTAAATAAATATAAAAGAAAAAAATTGAAGTTAAAAATAAAAATTAAAAAGGATATAGTTGAAACAAAATAAACTACACCAAAACCATATTTTATATATAGTGATAAATAAAAACTATTAAAAATATTTGTATGTATTTTCTGGAAGTAATAAAAATATTTTAAAAAATTTATTAAATAATAAATAAAAACTATTCAAAATATTTGTGTTTTTTTTAGAAGTAATAAAAATATAAAAAATTAGCTTTATTATTTTTTCAAACGCATCATTTTTATTTAATACTTTATTTTATACTGAAATGTATATTGGTAAAATTTATATATATATATATATATATATATATATATATATATATATATATATATATATATATATATATATATATATATATATATATATATATATATATATATATATATATATATATGAAGGGGTGAAAAACACAAGAAGGGGGGGTTGAATTGTAAAAACTGGAAACTTAAAGCAATTGACAAGATATTTTTATCCTGGTTCGTTTGATCTCAAACTACTCCAGTCCACCCGTCAAGGTGATTTCGCCTCTCTCCAACGAGGTCTTAATTCACTATATTCAACTGAATACAAATCTGCTTTAGCAACTGCTAAAACCTTCTTGATTCAAACCACAATCCGGTTTGTCAAGGCAACACTTTCTTACAAAGGTATAAAATAATGTGTGTGAATGTTTTCTACAAAACTATATCACAACTGTGATGTTTACACAAATGAAGCTTAGAAACTTAGAATGCTAAACACTAATGGAGTATCAGAGTTTGTTGGTTTAGCAAAACTGGTAGATGAAGATTATTGTTCAGAGTTTGGAAGCATTGGCCGTGATAATCTTCGAAGCTTGACTTATATAGCATTTGAGAAGATGAACGTTGAAGCAAATATTCTTTATTCAATGCTAATAACAAGCTTTCCTTTTTGAGCAGATCTTGTCTAGAATGATGCCGTTGGAATTAATTAGCGTTCAATGCACAGTACCGTTGCTTCTTCAATGCACGTTCTGGCTTGGCTCATTCTGATTCTGCTTCGCTGCTGATGAACTATTTGATTCTGTATCAGAGTGGTTTACGCGCAGTTCTGTTCATCAAGCTTCAGCATGTGCAAGCGTTGATCATCTGATCTTGACGTTCTGATTCAGCAACTTCTGATGCTGGTGTACAAACTCATATTCTGATGCTGAAGAAGTGATCTTGCTTATTTTAATCAGCATATCTGCAAGTCAGAGCATAGTAATTTTAGGCAGCATATAATTCAATCATGAAATATTTAACTACTATATCTTTTCACTTTGTTATCATCAAAACTCAAATATAGGGTACTAGATTCAAACATTGTTCTAACAATCTCCCCCTTTTTGATGATGACAAAAACTAGATATTTTAAATGAAAAATAACGTGAAAAGTTATCAGAGCTATGTATCAGAATAAGAAGTACGGAGAAGTCAGAGTTTAAGAGATACTCCCCCTGAGTTTGTTACTTCCCTTTGATATGCGTGTTCTTCAGAGTCAGATCTTTTTCTATCTTTGAGCATCAGATTATAGGTCTTTGACTTATCAGAGAGCAGAGCTTCAGAGCTTTTCCTGTCAGAGCTTTGCTTCGGATCAGAGTGTTAGGACGATCAGAGCTTCATATATCAGAACTTCATATTTGATCAGAGCAACATGAGCTTTTACATTTTGATCAGAGCTTCCTTGTGCCTGTAGACTTAACAACAAAACAGAAAAACATTTCAAGTAATAGAGTTAGAATGTTTGAGAATTTCTGTCTAGTTAGCCGTTATTGATTTTAAATATCATTCTTGTTCTCCCCCTTTTTGTCAGCAATCAAAAAGTGTTAGTGATGTGCTAAAACAATTTAGATCAGAAAAACAAGTTATATTAAAATAGTTCAGAGCAAAGAACATTACACAAGCATAGTCAAAACATAGTCAAAAGTACATCAGAAAATGAAGAAAATATAGAGAATGTCATGCATGAAAAAAAATTTCAAGGTTGTGGGGGCATGCGTGAGAACAGGCTTTCCAGCATTGCTTGAATCTTTTCAGAAGTTTCATTCTGCTTCTGAACCATGGTGACAACAGTATCAATCTTGCTGTCCTGAACATTCATTCTTGCTTCCATCTTCTGATCATTCTCTTCCATCCGCTGCTGTAGACGCAAGTCATTCAGCCTGAGTTCTTCCAGAGCCTGCCTGTCCAAGGCAGCTTGAGAACGATTTGAGAGAAAAAAAAGGTTTTAAGAAGATAACTCAGAAATATGCAGAGAATACTTAAGAGATTATGAGAAAGCGTAAAGAATAAGATTGAAGAATACTGTGCTTAAATAAAGATTTCAAAAATTATTTTGAAAAATTAAACGTTTTTAAGAGAGAGAAAAAAATAATGATTGCCATTAACGAGCGTGATTACTTTTGCATTTAATGCTTGCTGATTTTGGGGGATTTGAGAAAGATACTTAAAAACGGTTACCAGACATGTGTCTCAATGCACCCAATCAGCGCTTTCCTTTCTCAGAAGCGTGCACGCGTTCTGCTTCAGGGATTTGCTGATGATTGGATGACACTTGTTTGATGTAGTGATCAGCACGTCTGTCTTTGAGATTAGACTCTCAGATCTTTAGACTTGCCTCTGATACAATCTGCATGTTCTAACTTTCTGAAAGAAGATTGATCAGAAGTTCACAGTAATATAATTACATTCTGAAGATAAATACATGGAATTAAAACATTTTCATTCTGGGCATACTTTCATGCTGAGATGTTTCAGAATGAAATTAAACCTATCTTCTGAAAGGGGTTTAGTAAAGATATCAGCCCATTGATGGTCTGTATCTATAAATTTCAAGTTTAAAATTCCTTTCTGAATATAGTCCCTAATGAAATGATGTTTTATTTCTATATGCTTAGCTCTAGAATGTAAAATAGGATTCTTACTTAAGCAAATAGCAGAAGTATTATCACAGAGAATAGGAATGTTACTCTCAAAAATCTGGAAGTCTTCAAGCTGACTTTTCATCCAGAGCATCTGTGTGCTACATCCAGCTGCTGCTATGTACTCAGCTTCTGCTGTTGACAGAGCAATTGTTGATTGCCTTTTGCTGGACCACGAGATCAGATTTTCTCCCAGAAACTGGCAGCTTCCAGAAGTACTTTTGCGTTCCACTCTGTCTCCAGCAAAATCAGCATCGCAGTAGCCTACTAAGCTGTAATCACTAGATTTTCTATAAAACAAACCCAGATTAGTAGTACCTTTCAGATACTTGAAAATTCGCTTAACAGCTGTTAAGTGAGATTCTCTAGGATCTGATTGGAATCTAGCACAAATACACACGCTGAATAAAATATCAGGTCTTGAAGCAGTCAGATAGAGGAGAGAACCAATCATACCTCTGTAGACTTTCTGTTCTACGCTTTTGCTTACCTCTTCTCTTTCCAGAATGCACGTGGGATGCATTGGAATCTTTGATGGCTTACATTCTGAGAGGTCAAATTTCTTCAGAAGATCTCTGATGTATTTGCTCTGATGAATGTAAGTTCCCTCTGGAGTTTGATTAATCTGAATTCCTAGAAAGAATTTCAGTTCCCCCATGAGGCTCATCTCAAATTCTGCCTGCATACACTTAGCAAAATTTTCTTCCAAGAGAAGGATTAGTAGAACCAAAGATTATATCGTCAACATAAATTTGACAGACTAAGATGTCACTCTTAACTGTTTTACAGAATAGAGTAGTGTCCACTTTCCCTCTGGTGAATTCATTTTCAAGCAGAAAGTTACTCAGCCTTTCATACCAAGCTCTGGGAGCTTGTTTCAGACCATACAGTGACTTTTTCAGTTTGAAAACATGTTCTGGATGTTTTGTATTTTCAAAACCTGGGGGTTGGTGAACATATACTTCTTCTTCTATATAACCATTTAAGAATGCACTTTTGACATCCATCTGATACAGAGTGATGCCTCTATTAACAGCAAATGAAATTAAAAGTCTGATAGATTCTAACCTGGCGACTGGGGCAAAGGTTTCTGTATAGTCTATCCCCTCTTGCTGACTATAACCTTGTGCAACCAGTCGTGCCTTGTTTCTGACGACTTCACCTTGTTCATTAAGCTTGTTTCTGAACACCCATCTTGTTCCAATGACGTTGAATCCTTTTGGTCTTGGAACGAGATCCCATACGTCGTTTCTGGTGAATTGATTCAGCTCTTCTTGCATTGCCAGAATCCAGTCATTGTCCAGAAGTGCTTCATCAATAGAAGAAGGTTCAATCAGAGACACAAGTCCCATCAGAGTTTCTTCAGAGTTTCTGAAGCTTGCTCTTGTTCTGATTGGATCTTCCTTTCTTCCTAGGATAGTCTCTTCTGGGTGATCCAAACTGCTTCTGGGTAATCTCTTCTGAGGTTGATCAGCAGTTGTAGGATTTCTAGCATTGCTTCTTTCAGACGTTGAAGGAATGTCTGTGTTGAGAGCTTCTGATGACTTGTCTTCAGAACCTGCAAATTCAATTTCTATACCTGCAAGATTTTCATTCTGCTTTGACTTTTCAGAGTCAAGCTTGTCATCAAAACGAACACTGATTGATTCTTCCACAATCTGTGTTTCTGTATTGTATACTCTGTACCCTCTTGAGCGTTCAGAGTATCCTAATACACTTCTGTGCCTTAGAATCAAACTTGTTCAAATAATTCTTAGTATTTAACATATAGCAAGTACATCCAAATGGATGAAAATACGAAATGTTGGGCTTTCTGTTCTTCCACAATTCATATGGAGTCTTTTCCAGAATAGGTCTTATTGAGATTCTATTCTGAATGTAGCACGCTGTGTTTATTGCCTCTGCCCAGAAAGTCTTAGCAACGTTTGTCTCGTTGATCATGGTTCTGGCCATTTCTTGCAATGTTCTGTTCTTTCGTTCTACAACTCCATTTTGTTGGGGAGTTCTAGGACAAGAGAAATCATGCAGAATGCCTTTGTCATTAAAGAATGACTCAAAGTCTTTATTTTCAAATTCTCCACCATGATCACTTCTGACTTTAACGATTCTAAGATCTTTTTCATTCTGAACTTGGTTACAGAAGGTAACAAACACAGAGTGTGACTCGTCCTTGTGTCTTAAGAACTTTACCCATGTCCATCTGCTATAGTCATCTATGATTACTAACCCATACTTCTTGCCACTGACAGAAGCAGTCTTAACTGGTCCAAATAAGTCAATGTGCAGAAGTTCTAATGGCTTAGAGGTAGAAACAACATTTTTGGATTTAAAAGATGGTTTTGCAAATTTGCCTTTCTGACATGCTTCACACAGAGCATCTGAATTGAACTTCAAATTTGGAAGTCCTCTGACCAGATTGAGTTTGTTAATCTGAGATATTCTTCTCATACTAACATGCCCCAATCTTCTGTGCCAGATCCACTGCTCGTTGTTAACAGACAGAAGACATTTTACGTTCTGACTCTTAAGTTCAGAAAGTTTGATTTTGTAAATGTTGTTTTTCCTCTTGCCATTAAATAGGATAGTCCCATCTTTCTGACTAACAGCTTTACATGATTTTTGATTAAAGATTATATCATAACCGTTATCACTTAATTGACTTATGGATAACAGGTTATGCATCAATCCATCAACAAGCAGAACATTATTAATAGAGGGAAGATTTCCGTTACCTACAGTTCCAGAGCCAATAATCTTTCCCCTCTGATTGCCTCCAAAGCCAACGTGGCCTCCAGGCTTAAGTTCCAGGCTTTGGAACATATGCCTTCTTCCCGTCATGTGTCGTGAGCAGCCAGAGTCCAGGTACCATGACTGGTGTTTCTGACTTGCTGCTAAAGATATCTGCAACATGTATTATTTTATCCTTAGGTACCCAGATCTTCTTGGGTCCTGATTTGTTAGTTTTACCAAAACTCTGGTTGAATTTTGGTTTCACAAAGTGATTACTACTAGTATATTTGATGTCATGTGTGTGACCATACACAAAGTGTGAATTTAGAGGAGTGTGTTTAATGGTTAAATCCATGACATTTTTAGGTGTAGGAACCTTACCTAGGTATCCTATTCCTTTCCTGCCGTTTCTGCTAATTCCATAGATCATTGAAGCCATTCTGCTTCTATCTATGCTTTTAGCAAGGAACTTCTGGAAACTATGATCATACTCCTTGATGATCTCATCAGCGTTGCTGGGAGTTTCAGCAATTGGTTCCTTCTGAGAGTTTTGTAAAGAGTTTTCTAATTTTAAAATTTTATCTCTCAGCTCAGAGTTTTCCAATTTGAGACTCTCAGACTTGTTAGAGTCAGATTCAAGAGTCCTTTTCAGGTCTCTGAATTTAGCTCTAATCTGCTGATAACGTTCCAGAATTTCATTGAGGCTTTCAGCAAGTTCAGCCTTTGTAAAATTAACAGCGAAGTTAGGGAATACCTCTTCTGTGTCTGATTCTGAGTCTGAGTCAGAAGCTTCACTGTCATCTGGAATGTTAGCCATAAGCGCTATATTCGCCCTTTCATCATCTGATTCTGAGTCTGCTTCAGACGAGTCAGAGTCATCCCATGTGGCCATGAGACTTTTCTTCTTCTCTCTTCCAAACTTCTTTTTGGGCTTTTCCCTCTGAAGCTTTGGACAGTCACTCTTGTAGTGTCCTTGCTCATTGCACTCGTAGCAGATGATGTCTTTTGTATTTGGCTTCTTGCTACCGGAGGAGCCTTCAGATCTTCTGTATCCAGAGGAAGAATCTGTCCTTCTGTATCTGGAAGAAGACTCGTTCTGATCAGATCTTCTGGGATTCCTGAACTTCCTTTGTCTTTGCTTCCATAGTTGATTTACTCTTCTGGAGAGAAGGGAAAGCTCGTCTTCTTCTGATGAGGATCCATCAGATGTTTCTTCAACTGCCTGCAAAACTTTAGATTCAGATTTTCTGTTAGATTTTAAAGCTATAGGCTTACCTTGCTTCTGAGGCTCGTCAGCTTCCAGCTCTATCTCATGACTTCTGAGGGAGCTTATAAGTTCCTCCAGAGTGATTTTGTTGAGATCTTTCGCCAGCTTCAGAGCAGTAACCATAGGCCTCCACTGCTTGGGTAAACTTCTGATTATCTTCTTGACATGGTCAGCAGTAGAGTATCCTTTGTCCAGAACTTTGAGACCAGCTACCAGAATCTGGAATCTAGAGAACATAGTTTCAATGGATTCAGATTCTTCCATTTTAAACGCCTCATACTTCTGAATGAGCGCCAGAGCTTTTGTTTCTTTGACTTGAACGTTGCCCTCATGCGTCATTCTGAGAGAATCAAAGATGTTCTTAGCTGTGTCTCTGTTGGAGATCTTCTCATACTCAGTATAGGAGATGGCACTGAGGAGGATGGTTCTGGCCTTATGGTGATTCTTGAAATCACGCTTTTGTTGATCAGTCATTGATTTTCTATCAATCTTCTGACCAGTTGCATTAACAGGGTGCGTGTATCCATCTGTCACCATATCCCACAGATCAGCATCATGTGCTAGAAAGAAGCTTTCAATTCTGTCTTTCCAGTAGTCAAAGTTTTCTCCATCAAAGACTGGAGGTTTGTCGCTGAATCTGTCTCTGTCCTCATTGGTGTCATTGCTGAAATGAGAGTTGTTTCCTGCCATTGTGTTTTTCTGACGCTGGATCTTGTACTGACACGGTTAAGTGTTTTAGCTCAGAACCAGGCGCTCTGATGCCAATTGAAGGGGTGAAAAACACAAGAAGGGGGGGTTGAATTGTAAAAACTGGAAACTTAAAGCAATTGACAAGATATTTTTATCCTGGTTCGTTTGATCTCAAACTACTCCAGTCCATCCGTCAAGGTGATTTCGCCTCTCTCCAACGAGGTCTTAATTCACTATATTCAACTGAATACAAATCTGCTTTAGCAACTGCTAAAACCTTCTTGATTCAAACCACAATCCGGTTTGTCAAGGCAACACTTTCTTACAAAGGTATAAAATAATGTGTGTGAATGTTTTCTACAAAACTATATCACAACTGTGATGTTTACACAAATGAAGCTTAGAAACTTAGAATGCTAAACACTAATGGAGTATCAGAGTTTGTTGGTTTAGCAAAACTGGTAGATGAAGATTATTGTTCAGCTTTGTGCGTGTAGAGAGTTTGGAAGCATTGGCCGTGATAATCTTCGAAGCTTGACTTATATAGCATTTGAGAAGATGAACGTTGAAGCAAATATTCTTTATTCAATGCTAATAACAAGCTTTCCTTTTTGAGCAGATCTTGTCTAGAATGATGCCGTTGGAATTAATTAGCGTTTAATGCACAGTACCGTTGCTTCTTCAATGCACGTTCTGGCTTGGCTCATTCTGATTCTGCTTCGCTGCTGATGAACTATTTGATTCTGTATCAGAGTGGTTTACGCGCAGTTCTGTTCATCAAGCTTCAGCATGTGCAAGCGTTGATCATCTGATCTTGACGTTCTGATTCAGCAACTTCTGATGCTGGTGTACAAACTCATATTCTGATGCTGAAGAAGTGATCTTGCTTATTTTAATCAGCATATCTGCAAGTCAGAGCATAGTAATTTTAGGCAGCATATAATTCAATCATGAAATATTTAACTACTATATCTTTTCACTTTGTTATCATCAAAACTCAAATATAGGGTACTAGATTCAAACATTGTTCTAACAATATATATATATATATATATATATATATATATATATATATATATATATATATATATATATATATATATATATATATATATATATATATATATATATATATATATATATATATATATATATATATATATATTTATAATTTACAAATAAATAGTAACATTAGTTATTTACATATAATTTTTACTATTGGTAGTAAATTTAGTTTTTTTTTAAATAGTTCTAATAAAAATGATTGAGATAAATAATCAATATGCTCTACATAATGAAAAATTATTTAAGAACTCAAATTTCAATTTAAATATCATAATTTTGTATTAAACTTTATTAATCTTGGGAACTCTGAATTATCTACTTTCTCATCAGAACCAATAGGCTAAAAATAGATAGTGATGAAAATGTTTGTGTGTATTCAAGTAAAACGGATTTTGCTTCCCAAAAAAATGAAAATTAAAGTAGCTTTAGGAAAGTTATTATAGTATTATTTTTGGTCTATCCGATGTTACTACCTTTTAAATAGGGTTAAATTTGTAAAGATCATAGTTATTTCTATTTTTATTTTATATTTTGAACACATATCCTAAAAATAATAATCAAACATACAATATCATTAAGGTGGAAATACGCAAAGTGACACCAAAATTTTAGAAGATTTTAAGTTTGACATATGATAAAAATTTTAAGGTTTTAGTCTGATTAATTGTTTATTATAGATTTTTTGTTTGGTCTAATGTTTTTAAAAGTCTGACCTAAAAGTCGTGTAGTATATTTGTGAGAGTCTCAAACAATAGCGGCTCTAGCATTTCTGCTTAAGGGAAATGTCGCTTGGACGACATCTTCAAAGAGCAGGGGGACTCATCCTTGAGACCAATGACGTGTATAATATCGTTGTCTCCCATTAGTCAAAGGAGAAGGAGTCTATCACGATTCTCTAGAGAATAGGTGGTCAACAGTCTTCTGTAGTCTTGAGGGAGTGATTGTCGCCCCATGGATTTCTCAGACCCTAGGTCCAAAAAATCTTAATAAATACTCTTCCTTCAAGAGAAAGAAAATCCTAACTCATACACTTATACACAAGCAACTGACACATATATAAAACCTCTTACCTCACGTGAGCAAGTCTTCTAAATCACCACAAACACAATTGTACATGGCTTCTCGTTGTCGTAGACAAACCCTAACCATCACCATTTGCTATACACCTACTAAGGCTTCTAAGTGCCCATATCCTTGCAGGGGTAACATGCCCACATGTACTTTTTGACCAGTACAATGGCGCCCACCATGGAGCCTCGATAAAATTAACCTGGGTCACACCTTCTTTATCACCATCACCTTACTCATTGTTACCCTTAAGTCATACACCTAACCACCCTCAGCCATGGTTAATAGGAGAGCTCCATCTCCAATTCCAAAAGGTACCAGCGGTAGCAGTGATGCCAATGCCTTAGTGGAGATGTGTACTGCCATGGACGAATTATGTCGCCATAACTAGACACTAGGGGATGATGCCCACAATATTAGACGACACCAACAAGAGTCCAATCCCTAAAAAGGAGATGGAAATGTTGGACCCCCGACCACTCTCAGACGATATATGGAGGCATTTTTCCAGAGGGTTTTAAACCTCCCTCTTGGCCAAGTTTGATGGGCACAATTATCTCTAAGAGCATGTTGCCTCCATCAACACATATATGGACATGATATAAGCCCCGACTCCCTGAAGTGCCAGTTACTATCTGGCACTTTCAGGGACGCCACCCTATGATGGTATATGTGTCTACCCTGTGCCTCTATCGTTAACTATCAGGAGCTGGTAAAGACACTTGTACACCAGTTTGACACTAATAGTCACACGGAAATGTCCATCACCAACCTATTCAACATACGACAAGGTAGAGACTATCTCACTCGGTTTAACGAAGCCACCATCAGGGTCGTACCACTAAACCAAGAATATTTGTGGGGGCGTTCCAAAATTAACTCAAGGCGGGACACTTAAGCTAGTTTCTCACCCAGAAGTCATCGCTTTCTTTGACAAAAGTGGTCACCAGAGCATAGAAACACCGAAAAGAAGGCGTGTGATGTCAAGGACTATGTCCCTAATGCCAATGGTTCACACCACCAGAGGAAGAGTAATCATATCTCTCCCATTAAGGACAAGACTATGTTTAAAAAAGTAGGCAAGACGACTGAGAGCTTCACACCCATGAACACTCAACGTGAATAGATATGGCGCGAGGTTCTTAACCTACACAAAATTCCTACACCCATACTCTGAAGGCGGACGTAATGGATCCTAAACTAGGAAGGTGATGCAAGTTCCTTAGAGACAAGGAACACCACACAAAGGATTATTACTAACTCAAGAAAGGAATTGAGAGACTAACTCAGGAGTAACACCTAAATAAATATGTAAGTGAAGACTCTTCCAACGGGTCAGACAAGTCTAACTCGCGAGGGCGAGATAACGTGGGAAGCCCCTGGCCTAACAAATAAAAATAGGTATCCTAGGGCGAGGGCAGAAAAACTATGTGCCACATACGCAACACCATCATAGGAGGAATCACCGAGAGCGTGAGACTAGTTCCGACCGTAGAAGGTACACTCCTTAAATCCTAAATATAGAGGACATCCCCAACTTCGAAGGAAAAGGGGAAACCTAAGCGCCATGAGTCACAGTCACCTTCTCCGAGAAAATGTAGTTGTCATCCACACTCACTGCGATGAATGAGAGATCAAAAGAGTCTTTGTTGAGCAAGGAAGTTCTCTAGGCATTGTGTACTAGAAGGCATTTGAAAGACTTTGCCTCGACCCAAAGAACTTAAAACCCTTCAAGTTTTTGCTGGTTGGATTCTTTAGGGAGTAGTTACAAGTTAAGGGATACATCATGCTGAAGACCACTTTTGGAGAGCAGGACCAGGCCAAAGAGATAAAGGTCAATTATTTGGTTATTGATGCCCCCCTCTTCTTATAATATGATTATAGGGAGACCAACTTTTAACTAGTTGGGTGTCATCTTGTCTAGTCTCTATTTGTGCATGAAGTACTCATTATCGAATAAGAAAGTGGGGGTTATCCAAGGAGACCCAAAGAACACCAAAAATTGTTACGTAGAGAGCCTAAAGCTGAAAAGGTTCTACACTCTAGGTACGAACGTCGAGAAAGTGGGATCAAGAATAAAGCTACCAGGAGGAACATGCAAAGGCGGGGAGGCTCCCCCTCTAACTAGGGAGGATATCGAAGATTGAAGGCCTAGAAGGAATATCCTTTGGAGCCATCTGTATTTTTGTCGTTTATCTGTCTTTCTTTACCACTATTTAGCTATGTTATTGTTGATCTTTTATAGGTGAATATTACATCTCTTTTGGCTATAAGAACAAGTTATTTTGTAGGGTGCACTATTTTCCCTGTGTTTTTTACAGGGTGAAGGTTTTTATTGAGGCCCCCCATTTCATTATTCAGAGTTCAAACACACTAATACATTTGATTTGTAGGGACAAAGAACAATGAAAACCAAAATAAATAGTCTATAGCAACAAAATAAACTGCAAAAAATGAAATCAAATCCACTATAAGGCAGAGTGTAATACGGTGGGAGAACTGACTTGGGTGTTTTGCATTTGATCGCAAATGTTGTGGATAGTAAGAGTCGCCACCGAACTTTCTTTTATCCAATAAAGGAAAGGGTGAAAAGAACAAGAAAGACCTTTTGAGAATTTTCTTGAGTTCGGGGGATAGGTTATAAAAAGGGAAGGTGTTAGCACCCTTTTCATCCGTAGTTATCTACGGGCTCTTAGTTGTTAGCTCACTTTTGAAAATGCTTTGTAAATGTGCTTGTGATTTGTTTTGGAAGTATTTTTGAAAAGTATCTCCGTTTAGGTGAACTTTTTAATGTTTCTCGTTTCGGCGAAAACGTATACAAAGCGTTGAATTTTGAAAATATTTCATGAAGGTGTTGGTGTGTTTGAAAAGATGTTTGTTTTGAAATGTTTGTGAGCAAGCAACTACGAACGTTCTACCTACTCAAAAAAAAGTCTTTGTTTTTTCCCTCCTTTAAATAGTGTTATCTTACCATTAGTTAGTAAGAAACCTTATCATTGGATGTGAAAGGACATGCGTGGGTCATCGTATAGTCATAGAAGGCAATATTGTAGGATACCTTAGAAATTTGTCATAATGGTTTAAGATCATTTACCGAAGGCAACATTGAAGGGACATCGAGGGACTACGATCTTTTATTCAAGGGTTTTTGCTAAAGTATCCCATGTTCGAGGGACATGACTGTTTTTATTTAAGGCAACAAGTGTGAGTTAACCCTAGAGGTGCAAGTGTGCAAAGTGTATTGTCTTCATTTAATTTTTATCTTGAATTAAGGTTATCTAGTATTGATTTTAAGTCTTGCCATACAAACCCTAATTTACTAGCAATAATATGGAAAGTGATAAATTACGGAATTTAAAAGTTCTACGATATTACATAATTTTAGGGGATGGGGATACAAATTTAAAAATGGGGAAGAAAGCAATTAGAACCTAATTACTATTACAACCAAATTGAATAAGGCAAAATAAAATATACAAGAATATAAAGATAATGTAAAAGAAAAGAAAATTGTTTTTATGGTTGGTTTTTGATGAAAAGAGTGTTAATTACCCTAATTAATTTGAAAAGAAGTTGATTAATTAGAAACCTAAAGCCTAAGTTAATTTAATTAAAAGAAAAATTTAAAATAAAACCCTAGTCTAAATTAGTTTAATAAGAAAAGCAATTAATTTGTTAAGAAAGTATTATTATTTTGCCTATAAGATAACAATAAAATAAAATGTGAAAATATATTTAATTAAGAAAAAATATATTTTTTGGATTTTGATTTAAAATAAATAAGTAAAAGAAAAAGAAAAGAAAATAAAATAAAAAAGATTAGGTCAGGGGGTTTGAAAAGAAAACAAAGAGGTTTGAAGAAAATGATTTTGATTTAGGCCCAAAACAGATTTTTGTTTGAATAAAAAATAAAAAAATAATAAAAGTAATGGCCAGTGGTGTTGTTTGGGAAGCATGGGGGTGATAATGAGTAAAAAGAATTAAGGCCCAAAGCTAGAAAGCCCAGGCACGTGTCCAAACAAAAAAAGGAACAAAGAAAAATGTTAGAAAAATAATAAAAGGTCTCGTTGGGGCTCGAACCCAGGACCTTCTATAGTAATGTCTTATGCACGCGCTCTTTGCCACTAGGGTGGCTGTTTCATCCGATAATAAAACATGTTGCAATAAATTTAAAATAAACTAAGTCCTGACTGTACTTCATATTTTTCCTCGCGCCAGTCTGTTCTTCAACATTTTAAAATTTTGTATCTTGCTCCTTTCTCAATCATTCTCAAAAGTGTAAACATAAAACTTGTTAGAAATTTCACCATGTTTTCAAATATTTAAATAACTTAAACTATGGATAAAAAATGAACACAAATTTTGACTAGTACCAAATTTAACCTAATTTTTCCAGAAATTTCAAACTTAAAATTCACACTACTCGGGCAACATAAATGAATTCTAAGGACATGGTTAGCTTTAGGGCTATGATGTCTATATTTTATCTTCACAAATCAAAGACAAATGATGCTTGTATGAACAGATAGAAGTTCTGAAAACTCACCTTGTAGATGGAGATCGTGTTTTGAGTTTGAGCAATCTCCAAGATGTTGTAATGATCTGGTTAGCTTCCTTGAACCTCTAGGAAGCTATTGCAATGCTTACTTTGGATTGAGTGTGCCTGAGATGTTCTAGAGAAGTCAACCTACAATCAACTGTTTTTGAAAATGAAAGATGATTAAAATGGTGTTATAGTTGTATTATAGGTGTTTGGATTGTCTCTATATGTGTATTAGAAGCTTGGTGATTGATGAAAATGGAAAATGCACGAGGGGATTGTGAGATGGATGTTCAAAGGCCGAAATGACACAACAATGGTGTTTTTAGAGAAATTTTTGGTTTGAGAGAGTTTGAGGGAGTTTCAAGGCTTGTAATTTTTCTGTTAGCTTGCAAATATGACCTCTATTTATAGACAAGAGATTTGGAGGTTTAAAATGATCAGAAAACAAAGATCACAAGTTATGGATTTTTGCCTTGTTTTTGAAGCAAGCTTGAAATATCTTGTTCCAATGTGAAGTACAAGGCTTGTAGAGTTTTTGAGCACTTTAAACACACCTCTTGTGATCTTATAGGTTTAGTGTGTGCAGAAGGAACAAGTTAGAATCTCAATGCATTGACTTTTGCAATTAAGCTTGCTTTTCCAAAATGAAAGTGTTACCTTTGTGCCATAAATGGAAATGCAACTTGGATAATGGCTCAAATGCTTGGATCAAAGCTCTAACAGTTGTGTAATCAATTAATTATGGAGTGAAACACAAGTTAGAAGTCTGAAAAGTAAGATTGTGCAGCATAGGCTAGGGTTTTGGTCAAGTGTTCATCACAAAAATGACTTGTAATTCAAGAATGGATGCCTAACTTATTGTCTTCGATTCTCTTAGCTCATGAATGATCTATTCAATTTATTAGACATTTTGGAAAGCTTGAAACATTATCTACAACCTTCATGTTTACCATTTTGACAAAATAAAATTTGAACTAGGTGAAAATTGGCCAAGAAGTTAGGTCAAAAAATCTGCCTAAACTTGTCAAAATTTTCACTAAGTGTTTTATGAAAATGTCATGACTTCATGGACTTATATCTTCAAATCTAAGAATTTTTGGACATCAACACTCTAATACAAAGTTTTATAATTCATCAAGATCTACAACTTTCATGTTGAAACTTTTCTTTGAATCATCTTGCATCTTGGTGAAAAAAGGTGATGAAGTAGTGAAATTATCAAGGTTTAAAATACTTAGAAATTTTTCTAAGTCTTGAAAAGTTTGACTTTTTATATTGACTTTTGACTTTCTTGATTCCTTGTTATCAAGATTCATATTTTTGAATGTCTTGATGAATCTTGACTTTTGAAACTCAATTTTGACCAAAAAGTCAAAGTTTGACTTTTGGTGTATCAGTTGACTTTTCACCAGTTGATCAAATTTCAACTATCAGTCAATTGATCTTGGGAAAGGATTTGAGACATAAAATTAGGTCAACATGTTGTGTTTGAACCCTTAAGATCATGCTTCAAGTCACTAGGTCAAAAGTCACTGATCATTCATTCTCAATCAAACCCTAATTTTGACCATTTTGACCCTTTCATGATTTGAGCACTTTTCTTGAGGAATTATGATCCAAACTTGATTAGTTGATGAATGCGACTTCAAAATGTTGATATTGGTCAAAAATATTAAATTTTGACTATAAGTTGATCACAGTTGATTTTTTAACCAATACAATTGATTTTCAGTCATCTGAGCAATTGACTGAGCAAAATTGTGATACAAGACTTGAAACTTGGCATGAGTATTCTTGGAGGTCTATAATGAACCATGAAATTCATTTGAGGAATTAGAAGTCTAATTGTACTTGTGAAAACCAAAACCCTAATTTGAAGCCTTAGTGTTTAGAAGGTGGTTTGACCTAGTCAACACTTGTGTAAACTTGAGCCATTGAAAATCTTTGTGAGAAATGTCTTGAGAAAAGGGAGGGTAAATTTTGGGGTATAAAAGCTGCCCATGTTCAATCATCTTAAACCTGAAAAGTTAGATTGGTATATTCGTCATTCGTTACTTGAAGGTGGAAGATGATTGAACACTAGAGTGCCCAGAAATTTACCCTCGTTGGTACACAAAGTAATGATGTTGGTTGATTATGTCGGAAATGGGCTTAAAATGCCATTTGGAGAGGTGATAAAGAATTAACAGAGATGGGATTATAGATGCCATCCAAGGGTGACAGATAATCGTCGGAGACGGGCTTATAGATGCCATCCAAAGTGATTGTTGGTAACTCTAATGTTTGACTTGATTTTTAAGAGATGTATCCAGAAAAAGAGTCTCCATGCGACTATTACTTCAAAAAGTGATAAAGAAATCTGTGACGACTACTAATTTAACAGGTAATAAAGGAATTATGACGACTACTACTTCAACAGGTAATGAAGGAATCTCTGACGACTACTACTTCAATAGGTAATGAAGGAATCTCTGACGACTACTATTTCAACAGGTAATGAAGGGATCTCTGACGACTACTACTTCAACAGGTAATAAAGGAATATCTGACGACTACTACTTCAACAGGTAATAAAGGAATCTTTTACGACTACTACTTCAACATGTAATGAAGGAATTTGTGACGACTACTACTTCAACAGGTAATGAAGCAATCTGTGACGACTACTACTTCAACTGGTAATGAAGGAATCTTTGACGACTACTAATTCAACAGGTAATGAAGGAATATGTAACGGCTACTACTTTAACAGGTAATGAAGGAATCTCTAACGACTATGTGATACGGCGACAGAACCGACTGTTTTTACTGGTTTGTGTTTTGCATTTTTTATTCGCAAAATGTCGCGGTAAGCAAGAGTCGCCACCAACTTTTATTTCATCCAATCATGGAAAAGGAAAACGAACAGAAAAAACCTTTTTCCGAGATATTCTGAGTACGGGGGGTAGATTATATAAAGAGAAGGTGTTAGCACCCTTTCTATCCATGGTTTTCCATGGGCTCTTAAGTACTTGCTCATTTTTCAAATTGCTTGTGTGTGCTTATTTTGAAAAATGTTTTACTTTGTGATAACCCTTGTATCAGTCCTCAAAAGTGTGACGAAGTTTATTTTGAAAATTTGTTTTGAAAGGTGTTTGTGTGAAAAGTTTTCATTGAGCAAGTACTTAAGATTCTACATACTCGAAAAAAGATTGTTTGTTCTCGTTTCCTTTAGACAGCGCTATCCTACTATTAAGGAATAGGTATCCTCATCGTTGGAGTTGTAAGGGACATTCGAAAGGGACAAGTACAATCACTAAAGCAATAGTTAGAAAACTTTAGTAGTAACCCTAGAGTCTTAAGATCTTTCCGAGGCAACATCTCCGAGGCAACATTTCCGAGGCAACATTCGAATGGGACAATTTGATCTTTTTAGACTGGAGGGAAACCACTAAAATCTCCTATGCTTAATGACTATTTACCGAAGGCAACCGAAGTGAGGTAAACCCTAGGAGTGAATATGTGCATATGAATTGTTTCAGTTATTTAATCTTTGCACATTAGATGATTTACCGTTTTAATTTCAAGTAATATTCCCATACAATCCTATTAGCATACATCTAGACAGTTAAATATTTACAGGAATTTAAAGTGCGAAAAATAAACCTAGCTATTACAAGGCTTTGACAGTTACATAATTGTCTTGACGGAAAATAAAAATGCGGAAGCTTAAAACCCTAATTAAAACTATTACATCCTCGAAACAGTTACAATAATAATAAAAGGAATTAAAATGCACGCGGCAAATTAAATGCGAGAAAAAATTGAAAACCCTAAAAATATGACTAGAAAATATTTAAGTTATTTTTGAGAAAAGAATTAATCAAGTTATGTACGACTAAAACCCTAATTCTAATTATTTTAAGGGTTAATACCTATTTTCACCCCTGACATATGGGGTGTATTTGAAAAACCCCCCTGCCAAAAAAAAAGTTCCAATAGTTACCTTGACAAATTTTAAAAGTTTCAATTTTTACCTTGAGGCTCCCACATCACCTAAAAGGCTGATGTGGCTTATTTTTTTGTTACAGTTGTACGTTTTTTTTTTGCCATGTCACACAAGACCAAGTAAAATGTCCAGAATGCCCTTTCTACATTTTTCTTAAAATCCCAAATAATTTGGCAAATGCTATGTTTCAATTCAGACCCTCCACCTCCAAATTAGGGCGCAACATCTTCATCTCAGCAACCCAACTTTTGCTTTCCTCTTTCCTCTTCATCTTTAAGTTTTCTTTGATTTCATAAACATGAGTCAACCAAATTGTTCTACTTTATGCTTATCTTCAAATGGTAGACTAACTCCCAAATGCGGCCACAATGTCTCCATGAAGTTATTTGTTTCAAAATCGGTTGCAAATCCCGGGAGAAAATACTGGAAGTGTAAGTTCTGGGGTAAAGGAGATGACTGCAACGCATTTGTTTGGATGATGAATTTTCTGATGATTTCGGTGATAATGGCCATTCGGATGTAGTTTCAGTAGAACTGATGAGCAAACTGGAGAGAGATATCGCACTGAAGATAATGGATGAGTTACAAAAGAAGCTGAATTATGTTTTAGTTGGGTTTATTTGTCTTTTGGTTCATTTCTTACTTAGTTCATGTAAAAATTCATGAAGCTGTGGCTTATGTTCTAGGAAGTTGTAACCTAAGTAAAATTTAGTTCATGAATTATATTTCTTTGTTATGGAATATGGAATATATTACTCTCATGAGTTTTGGTTATCTATTCTTATATTTTGGAAATCTGTTCTTAAGCAATTCTGTTTTGGAATATTTTGGAAATCTGTTCTGATATTTTGGAAATCTGTTCTTAAGCAATTCTGTTGAGTAATTCTGTTTTACAAAATCTGTTGTTAAGCAAATATGTTGTTAAGTAATTCCGTTCTTAAGCAAATTTGTTGTACAAAATGACAATAACATAGTTAAGCCAAAATCTGTTGTACAAAATGACTTTAACATTGTCAAGCAAATCTGTTGTGATACATAGTCAAGTACATCTGTGATACAAAATGACAATAACATGATACATAACTTAAGCCAAGCCTGTTCTGATAATAAGTCAAAGTAACAAAATGACACAGGAAACTTTCAAATTGAATTTTACAAAATAGCACACTATGTGCACAACTACTGATCAATGCCCTTCCTCTTCTTCCTTGATATCTTCTTTGAGGTACTACCACCAGTTTCTTCACCTATGGTCAAAGGTGCATCAGGTGTTGATCCAGGCCCACCATGTCTTTTGGCATTCCTCACTCCCTTCAATCTTTCACTGACTCTCTTTCTTGATCGCTTCCAAGGCACGGCCACAGGCTTTTTCCTAGCTGAAGGCTTTTTGACATTAGTAGCAGCAGGGTCAGGTGGCATTGCAGCAGGTTGTAAATCATGTGTTGGGGGAGGTTGCATTGCAGCAGGTTGTGATTCATGTGTTGGAGGAGGTTGCATAGCAGTAGGTTGTGTGGGATTGTCAACTTGTGATTGTTGTTCTTCATAAAGATCCATCATATTATTCAGCAATGCATCCATCTCTAGGTCTTCATCCACAGTTCCACCTCCAGTTGCAGTTGTATCAACATTTGCATCAGATTTCTTTGACACTTTGGTCCTAGGTGTCTTTCTCTGCATTATTCAGAAACAGATATAAATAAAGACATTTCAATATGCTGAACACAATATTATTCAGTAACAGATTCATGAACACAATACCTTTCTCTTTAGTGCATTAGGATCTTGCTCCTTAGCTTGACACTTCCTAGAATTATGGCCAAATTTGTCACAATGCGTTCATCTGTATGCTACACCTACCCTCCTCATCCTTGAACCATTCTCATCCAACTCTCTAAACCTCAGTTTCTTAAGCCTTCCAGGTCCCTTCTTGTATTGTGGTGGCAACAATTCTTCAGCATCCACAGTTGGCCACATGTCCATGCCATTTATTGGACTAACATTGTTTTCATAACATGCCCTGTAAGCTTCTCTCATGTAACAAGGGTCAACATATTTCTCAGGATCTAAGTTTTGATACTGTAATGCAGAAACAACATGCCTACATGGTATTCCCACAAGATCCCAAAAACAACAAGTACATGTTTTTTTCCTAATATCAACAACAAACTGCAATCCATTATATGGGTGATGGACTTGCCACAAATCACCACTGCTCCATGTAGGCAGCCATTCTCCACTAAGATATGTTTCCTTATCAAGCCTTTTCCTAGGATTAGGCATGACATTGTGCTTCCACTTATCAAGCTTAACAACACTATTAGCAATCCTATTCATCACGTAGTTCCTAATCCATTCTACCATAGTGAGTATTGGCTTATCCCTAGCTTGTAATATTGTACTATTGAAAGATTCACTCAAGTTATTCATCAAAACATCACACTTAGGGTAAAATGAAAATGAATGCTTACACCATAGTTTTGTTGGCACTCCCATCAGCCATTCCCATGCCTTCTTATCAATTTGTTTAAGCTGATTCATCTTCTTTTCCCAAGCCTGGAAGTAAGTAGCCTTTGCAGCCCCCAATAACAGGTCTCTAATGGCAGCTCCCCCTCCAAATTTCTTCTTGAAATTTGCATACAGGTGTCTGAGGCAGACCCTGTGTTCAACTTGCTGATGCATTTCCTCAAAGACACTAACAAGTCCCTAAAAACAGCAAGACCATAGAAAAAAGCATGTACATTAGCAACTTATATATTCCTCATAAATGTTGAACATTATCAACAGAACAAGGCATGTAACATTAGCAGCAGGTTCTCATAAATGTTGAACATTAGCACCAGAAATACTTCAGTACCAGAAATTAGTGCATATTTGTGCATGTTTCATAAATGTGAATAACTAAGGTAATTAGTGCATATTTGTACCTTTTGTTGGTCTGAAATAAAAACATACTTTCTCTCTTCTCCAATGTCTTCCATTAGCAATTGCATAAACCATCTCCAGCTTTCTTTTGTCTCAGTCTCCACCACACCAAATGCCAAAGGATAATATTGGTCATTCGGGTCCCTTGCTACATCAATTAACAATTGACCTCCATATTGTGTCTTAAGATGACACCCATCTACCCCTATAAATGGTCTACATCCCTTGGTAAACTCTTTCTTGCATCCATCAAAACAGAAGTAAAATCTACCAAATCTTAGTGGTAGTGTTGGATGTGGTCTCTCAGTATTTAGTTTGACAGTGTTCCCAGCACAATGTTTTCTCAACTCAGCTGCATATCTCCATAACATGTTATACTGTTCCTTTGCATCACCTTCAATTATTTCTTCAGCCATAGCTTTGGCTCTCCAAGCTTTCCCTTTGGTAATGCCCACTGAATATTTCTGTCTAAGCTCAGACATAATTTCAGACAGTTTAACTTTCCCTTGTGACTTCCTCTTTTCAACCACTAACTTAGAGACCCACTTGGAATTGGCAGACTTGTTATTTAATACCCTTGCACATGTGTGGGTCCCCACCCAAGTCTTTAGCTGGTAAGTGAGGCTACCTCCCACTTTGCTACACAATGCCAAAAACCCACATTTACTCTTACACTCAACCCTAACCCTATAGCTCTCATTCTTAACAAACGTTATTTCTCTACCATTTAATACTGACCAATCCCTGATAGCATCTTTAAATTCAGAAAGAGAAATGAACTTCATACCTAATTTGAATTGAAAGTCTTTGTTAAGCAGCTCTGATCTGAACTTCTCATACTTTGGCTTGGAAGGTTTGTCATCCATGTCACTTTCATCAGCATCTGAACTTTCAAGTTCCTCACTAGCATAATCCACATCTTCACATATCCTTGTAGCCCTCTTTGAACAAGATCCTAAGACACTTTTGGGCACCAAAAGACTGACCTTGTCCCTTTTGCTCTTTTCTTTCATCTTTTTGGGATCCTTGGATGCACAACGCTTGAATCTAAATGATTTCCCTTCGATCTCCACCCTATTCCCACTAACTGGAACAGCTACCTCCACTCGTTCAAATTGCTCTTCTTCTACTTCAATTACTCTTTCCTCTTCACTGTCATTGAAACATTGGCTTGCATCAACATAGTCACCAGAACTATCATCTCCACTAGAGGTGCTGAAGTCATCAACATTAGGTACCAGAACCTTGGTCATCATGTCTTCTACACCGTGCTCTACCCAAAGATCGCCGTGAACCCTACAAGACATACAATGCTTAGCAACTTCTACAGCTCCTGCATCATCAACAACATTTGTAAACCCTTCATCTGTTTGCGGAATCTTTCTCCATAGCCTAAAACCTTCATAACCCCAATCTTTAACCAGACTAACAACTTCAAAAAAGCTCCATTTATCTTCGTCCTGACATTCAACAGTAGTCTCACTACCTCCTCTATAATACGTATGGCCGTCTTGCACGAAACTTCCCCCATGATGAAACACTAAATTAAACACACCCATTTGCAAGGATGAAGAACCCTAATCGCAGGGTCTGAATTGAAACTGGCTTTTTTTGTAAGATGAAGATGAAGATGTTGCGCCCTAATTTTGCCAAATAATTTGGGATTTTAAGAAAAGGGCATTCTGGACATTTTACTTGGTCTTGTGTGACATGGCAAAAAAAACGTACAACTGTAACAAAAAAATAAGCCACATCAGCCTTTTAGGTGATGTGGGAGCCTCAAGGTAAAAATTGAAACTTTTAAAATTTGTCAAGGTAACTATTGGAACTTTTTTTTGGCAGGGGGGTTTTTCAAATACACCCCATATGTCAGGGGTGAAAATAGGTATTAACCCTTATTTTAATTATAAAAAGAAATTGAAATTAACCTAATCTAAACCAAATTAAATAATTTCAAGAAAAATAAAATATTTTACAAAAAAAAAAGATTTTATGTATTTTTGGTGGTTTTTTATTTGAGAAAAAAAAACAATTTAATTACAAAATTTAAAACCTAATTTCTATTTAATTTTAATTGAAACAAAAATTAAATTTGCCTAACTTACTAATTATATTAAATAAATATTTTATAAAGAAAAACTCTTTTTTTTTGTGATTTGTTGATTTTTTTAGTTTTTATAAAAATAATAATTTTTGTGTTAATTAATTAAAACAAAAAATGAAAAAAATTAATTCAAGAAATTTAAAAAAAGGAAATAGAAAGAAAATGCAAACTGGGCCTGTATGCTAGCAAATGGGGGTGCCAATCTGAATTTTTCAGGCCCAAAAACGCTCCAAGCCCAGTCAGCGCCTGATCTCTTGTAGCGTTGACTTGAGGGTGCATCATGGTTCCTCACTATCTGTGCATTGGATTGAATGGATGATGAATCCATTGGCTGGAGATTGGCAGCGTGGGGTAGTCGTCTAGGCAGGTGATACATCAGATCTGTAGAAAGAAAAGAAAATAAATAAACGTTGGGACCTGGGATCGAACCCAGGTCCTTATGTTTACCAACCATATGCCTTGCCAGCTGCGCTATGTGTTTGAATTGTTAGTATCATGAAAATAAAATAAAATATAAAGAAAACAAGTCACTGACTCCCACGCGCGTGAAATTTCAAATGGGCGAATGGCTGGCTGACACATAACCTTCTTCTACCTTTCTCCGTCGCCTTAGGTTTTTGTACCTTTACCTACAGACAACTTCCATGGCTAAAAACCGTGAGAGTGATTGCGTGCATTTCTGGATGTCTCAAGCCTTGCAAATGCTTGCTACAGGTTTAGTGAATGCCTAGAGAGATGACTTGATCTTTAGAAACGCTTGAAACGGCCTATGGAGCAAGATTGGATCTGCACTTTCTTTGAAAAATTCAAGCTTTATTATTCCTTTTTCACGCCTGCAAAAAACTTGTCCCATGCTTTGTTCTTGTCCAATATATATCTAGGAATGAATTAGGATTACAAACTTGGATTGAATCTTTGCAATTATGAGAGATTTGATTTGATTTTCAAGCTACATGTAAACTTTCTATTTTGAGCCAAATCATCCCTTTCTTGTACCAATTATGCTTGATTCATTTTGGCCTTGATAACTCAACATATTTTGATTGCTAACCTGTCCAAAAACCAAATCAAATCATATCTTTGCTATTATTCATCAATTATTTGATTTAATTCAATTTTTAATTAATAAGAAATCAAAATAAATTGAAAAATGAAGCAAATAAGGTGTGGGTGAATATTTGAGTCGTGGACCACATTATAAGTGAGGTGCAAGCATAACAAGTTAGGCCCATTTAGTAAAAAAATGCATTTTTGAGCATATTTGACTTTTGGCAATTTTGCAAAAACGGTCAACTTTGACAAGGCATATCTCCTCTAATTTTAACCCTAGAGATGTGTTCTTGGACTTTTTGGAAAACTTAGGTTGTCCCCTAAGCCACCCTTTTGGTCTTATCTCAATTGAGTCTTCCATGTTCATTTAAGAAGCTTTGACCCAAAAGGTGTTTTTGTTGACTTTTCAAAAGGACCCATAATGTAGAAATTCATATCTTTTGTGGGTGCATATTTTTAACTTGTGAGATGAAGATGAATTGTAGGGAATTGCGTCCTCTTAAAAATGAGCTTTTGATGGAAAATTTCTGATAAAGCATGTGGAAGTTATGCTTGGTCAAAGTTTGGTTGACTTTTATTGAGAAACCCTAATTTAGCAACTTTTGGGTTTTGATGAATTTGGAGCATTCCTTGAGGAATCATGATCAACCCTTGATCCAACGATGAAAGTCACTTCAAAATGTTGATGTTGACCAAAAATATTGAAGTTTGACTATATGTGGTCCACAATTGACTTTTGACCTAATACAGTTGATTCTCAAGCATCTGAGCAGTTGACTGAACAAGCTTCTTGTGCAAGGCATGAAAATTGACATGTAGGATATTGGGAACATATTAAGACCATGGAGAGAATATGAGGCCTTTGTGGTTCACCCATCTTGAGGAAAATGGAAACCCTAATTTGAGACACCCTGCCTTAGGAGAGAGTTTGTCTGGTCAACTCTTGGGCAAACTTGAGCAAATTGAGGATTCCAATGGGCATGTATTGAATAAAATGAGAGGGAAAGTTTTGGGGTACAACAGACTACTACTTCAACAGGTAATGAAGGAATCCAATCTTGATTTTGTCTCGGAGATATATTCTTCAGAATGACTTCTTGGAGCAAGTCTTCGATGGAAATACTTGCCAGATTTTAGTCTATGGAGAAATTTGTTTGATTATGTAGATAATTGATGATACTCATCTATTGGTTTATCTTTCCTGAAAAGTTAAAGAGTCAGTTTTATGTAATGTGTTGTACCCCAAATTTTGACCTAAGATACCATCTCCCATCTGCATCATTACATTGCAAGTGTTTTGACCTATTTTTATCATTTTTTCAAAACAGATTTTAAATTCATAACTTTTTCAAGTCAAGAGCTGTTTATTTTTGAAACGCTAAATTTATTAATTGATCAATGCTAAAACAATGTTTATTTAATTATTTATTATTCTGAATTTAAATAATTGGAATTTATTTTCAGTTATTATATAATTTAAAGAATTATAAATAATAAAGTAAATATTTGAAAAGAAGTTTATTAATTGATCAAACAATGTTTATTTAATTATTTATTATTCTAAGTTTAAATAGTTGAAATTTTATTTTCAATTATTATAATTTAGAGAATTATAAATAATGAAGTAAATAATTGAAGAGAAGTTAATTGATCAATGATGTTTATTTAATTATTTATCATTCTAAATTTAAATAATTGAAATTGATTTTCAGTTATTATATAATTTAAAGAATTATAAATGATAAAATAAATAATTGGAAAGAAGAAAAGAATTAATTGGTAAAATATTGGAGTTTTATTCATTTTTATTCAAATTGTTACAATTGTTGTTTAAATACCGTATTTATGTACAACGTATTTACAATGATAATTTTTACAATGTTTAAAGTGAAATAAAAGCTATCCTAATTTTTTTCTAAGTTCTAAATCTTCATCTTCTATCCAATACTTCTTTGATGCTCATTTGATTTTACCTGCAAAGAATTAAAAGAAAAAGTCAGAAATAAGATATATAATTAAAAGCAGAAAATTAATTTAGCGTTCATCATTAAAAGCAAACAGCTGGAATCAGTTTTTACCCTCTTTGCAAATCACGGGATTTCTCCCGGTTCACAAAAAGGGATGAATTTTATTGATAAATATGAATGCACAAGTTAAAAATATGCACAAATTCATTTTGCCAAAATCCACTGCATAATCCAAAATCCACTGCATAATTCAAAATCCACTGCATAATTCAAAATCCACTGCATATTTCAAAAGCAAAACAAATATGCAAGTCAAAGTTACATGTTCAAAGCCAAGTCCAACGTAAACTACCCAATGTATGGGAAGAGGTCAAAAACACAAGGCTCCATACTGTACAATGCAGATGGCAAAGAGAAACATGTGCAGTTTAAAACCAAATATGCAAGCAAAATATTTCCTAAAATCATCATTTTCCAGCTTTACTTTTTCAGAACAAGTACATAACATCATTTTTTTAATGTCAAACTGTACTAAGGAGAGAGAAGAGAGAAAAGAGTTTGGTTTTGCAGGTTTTGGCCTTAGGCAGAAAAGGGATAGAAAACAAAACAGCAGTAACACAGTAAAGAAAAAGGGAAGCATAGAAAAAGGATAAAGAAAACTGAATGAAACAGTAGAGAGGGCAGAGATATCAAGGAAAAAATGGTTAAAATATACAAAACCTGAGCCATCAAAAAAGAAGCCAGCAAACTGTTATTAAAACAACACAACTTCTCAAGCAAGGCTAAGTTCGAAAAAACCTGTTTTGAAGCCTAAAACCACAAAATCTGTCAAGTTCAATACCAAGCCCATTCTCAAGGTCTCAAAGCAAAAACCTCAAGAACCTGCTGTCTCAAGACCAAAACCAATAACCATGGCCTAAAAAAACTAGTATAACCTGCTGTCTCAAGCCAAAAACCAAAACTGAGTTCAAATAACTCAAACTGTAACATAAACCAAAACATACATACAACCTGCATTCAAGACAGCCAAAACCATGTCAAAGCCATGACTGAAACCATAAACACATAGCATAAACCAGAAAATTATCCCAACACCACCCGTATGGCCTAAAACCATAAAACCTGTTCAACCTGTTTTCAAGTTTATCCAATAAACCAGTAAAGCCATCACCAAAAACTTCAAACCTATTGCCTATCCAAAACCATGGCCTAAAAAACCAGTATACCCTGTCAAACCTGCTAAAAGCCATGATCAACAGCATAAACCATGAAATCCATGACCAACAACATAAACCATGAAACCAAGGCCATAACCTGCATAACCAGCATATGCCCAAAACTTGTCCAGCTCTAAGCCTAAGCCAAATATGTCCAAACACATCAACCAAACATTCAAAATTTCCAAACCATCCAGCTAAAGCATTCAAGGGCAACACAAAAGGCCCTCAGAATTTCTTCATCATTGGGCAAACAATAAGTAAAGCAACTCAATACCAACAAACAATATCAACATTGTCAAGCTCAGAATAAGCATACAAAAGGTCCAGCATACAAAGCAACGATTCAGCAGCATATCAGAACCATCACACAAGTATACAAGGGCAAGGGTTCACAAAGAAGCAGAAGAGAAGATCAGGGGGTAAGGGTTTTCAGAAGGGTTGTCATCACAAAACCCATAGAAGATAAAGATACAAACCAGGATACCAAGCAAAGCTAGCACCAGGCTCGTCACTGTCTTCCCCGCCGTCTTGGCCGCCACAGCACCCCCAACCTTTCTTCCTCCGTCTCCAAAGGTAACGATTTCTCCCTCTCTTTCTTTCAAATACCTCAAATAACCATAATAATTTGAAGTCAGAATCAAAAATGGATGAAAGATCACAACATGTAGTAATAAAAACCCTAACGAAATAAAGAATGAAAATTGTTACCGTGAATCTGTCGCCCTAGCGTCTCGTTGGAGGGAAGAGGAAGGTTGAGGACGCCGGTGGCCCTAGACGGAAGAGAAGCTCAGGCAAAGGCAAAGGCGAAGAAGATGAAGTGGAACGATGAACAAACGGCGCCTCTGTCTCAACAAACCTTAACATTTCCCTAATGAAAACAAATATCAGAAACCCTAAAACTTTGTTTCATATTTGGGCCTGACCCGTTTCCCTTTGCCTAACCACCTCACTTCTGCTAAATTCACCCCACCCCATTTCTGTTTGTCTTTGGTTGGCCCCCTTAAGACCTTTTTGGCCCACACATTGGTTTATTATCTACCCTTTGATTCTTGATGCATCTCTTTCTATTTTGATTTCTTTAGCCCTTTTTAGAATTTTATTAATTTAGTTAATTAGTAAGTTAATCAAATAAGAGGTGTAATTTAATTAAACAAATTTTAATGATTTGACCCAATTTTTATTAGTTTACCTTTAGGATTAATTTAGTAATTTTTAGTATTATTTTTAATTAGATTTAAGTTAATAGCTTTTAAGTTTTAATCTAGTTTAGAATTATTTAATAATTCTTAAAATAATACTTTACATTAATACCAAAAAAATACATAAAAAATAGAGAAATTAAAACATTTTCTTTCCTTTGTAATATTAGATAAAAATATAAAAATGCATGTTCACATCATTTAGTTTGTTATTTAATCATTGTTTTGGTTATATATCACTTAGCTATTTAATAATTATCTATTTAATTTTCTATTTGATTATTTCACCGTTATTTGGTTATTCTGTTTACGTCTAAATCCAAGAGAAAAAATGATTAAACTTGTTGACTTCATGTCCTCAAGTTCAATCACGCGAATATCTTCATTTCATTAAAACTTAAGACAATTTTTCCCCAAATATTCAATCTTTTCAAAATTTATACCTTTTAAGCTAAAACTTCGACATTAGGTCGTCGTACCTTCAAAAACCCGTCCGTACCCCTTTTCGGCCAAAACAATTTATTTTTAATCAAACGAACATTTTAATAAACAAATATTTCAAAAGGTTCCTATAGAGTACTATAGATACATTGGGTGCTAATACCTTCCCATTGTATAACCAACCCCCGAACCATAGACCTCTTTTCAAAATGCCTTGTATTTTCATTACTATTAAAGTATTATTTTACATTGCATCCTTTAGGGTTTTATTTCGCTCTTTTCCCTTTTCCCTTGGAAATAATAAAGCGCGGTGGCGACTCTTGCTTTTGTGAGACGAATTAATTAATAATTTGATCTCCGATTTACCCTGCTACATTTTTTATCGCTACACAATGTTATGATGCATGCATTGTGTAATGATGTTCTCAAAATAAATGAGATTGTGTTGAGGATGAAGAGTAAGTGTATCTTGTTTGGGAAAATAAATCCCTGACTGTTGTTGAGGATGAAGAGTAAGTGTATCTTCAATTTTATCTAGAAGGCTTCCGCTGGGGATTCCTGTTGATTTGTTTGAAGAAACTCCGTTGGGGATGTACTGATTTCTGTTTGGGGAGTAGAGTTTAGGAACATTAGGGTTTATTGCTCTACTAGGGAATTTAGTCCTTATATGCCCTAACTGGGTATAAAAGAGATGTTTAAACTCTTGATTTGTCTGGGGAGGATAGTTGACTGGTATCTGGTCGAAATTCAGGCTTTGCAGCAACTTTTTAGGGATAGTGGCAACTCTATTGGGATAGAGGAGTTTTATCAGTAATTTGTAGTAGTCAAAGGAATAGACTCAAGCTGGTGAGATTGTAATCCGTTGGGGAAATAAACCCTGTTAAGGAAAGTATTATGGCGACCTTATTGGGGAAATGAATTATGCAAGGTTTCCCTTCTAGTTTTGGAAGGCCAAACTTGGTTGGGGAGGAGAATTTCTAGGAGATATGCTGTTTGGAAATCCGAAAGGAAATTGTGGAGAATGTATGAATTTTCTTTGTGGGGATTTATGGACAGCATGAGTGTTATCCTGGCTCCTTGAGTAAGTACGTATTCCTATTCTTATGCGTATATTTGTTAACATGTAATCATGTTCATATGCACATATTCCTTCAATTTTAGTCATTGGACGTTTTTGCAATCAAAATAGAAAAAACAAAAAGTTCGCACTTCAAAGTATATTTGTATTGATAATTTGCCTATAAACAGGCGTTTTTGTACAAAGAGACGGAAATCCTAGTAAGAGGAAGTCGTCGTGAAATGAAAAGAACACAAAGTGAAAATAAATATATATAGCCATGTGGAAGTGATATCATCGGGTTCCCACTCTGCTATTGCTCCCTATGTCTTTAAACATCTCATCTTTTGCTGTCAAAAGAAGTTGATTGAACTGGTCTTATACCCTTTGAACTTTGACCTTGGTAATAATGATGGCTATAGTGATCCAATGGGACATAGTCGTACGCTTTGATCCTTAACTTTTGCTTGGACCATCCTTTCAGGTTTTCAGTCCACCAGGATACCCTTTTTTGCCCAAGCTGCCCTCTCAAGTTTTCGACTTGTCGAGTGTACAATCTTTTATTGATATCCCTAACTTTTGCCCGAACCCTTTTGATTCACCGGGATGCCCTTATTTTTCCTAGGTATGTCAACCTATCGGGTCATTCTTATGCATAGTATTTTTTTACTATGTCTGCATTCACAAGGTGTGGGAAATACTCACCATCCATAACGGTTAGCATCATAGCACCGCCAGAGAATACTTTCTTGATAATAAATGGCCCTTCGTATGTGGGGATCCATTTGCCCCTGGGATCTCCTTGTGGTAGAATGATGCGCTTTATGACCAAGTCGCCAATCTGATATACTCGAGGCTTAATCTTCTTGTTAAATGCCTTGATCATACGTTTCTGATACATTTGACCATGACAGACGACATCCAGCCTCTTTTCATCAGTCAAATTCAACTGATCTAGCCTAGTCTAAATCCATTCGTCCTTGCCTAAGTCTGCTTCTTTTATAATTGATCTAACCTGATCAGACTTGGACCGTCACGGCTGGCTCCGAGCTGAAGTTTTGAACGAGGTGGGGGGCACCTGCAAGGCACTCCGATGCTGAAGTAAGTAAGAGCGCGAGCAGGCAAAGTGTGAGTATGTGGGATAGAATGAATACCTGACCCTCTGGAAACAGAGGGTATTTATAGCCCCCAGCGCTGGGCCAAGGTTCCTTCATTGAGCCGGGAAGGTTTGGCCCAATGGAGGAACTACCAGGTTCTACGTGCGTAGTGGGGACTCGCACGTGGTCCCCTTCCTGGATGTCCTGCGTGAAATGCGGGCAGACAAGGACACGGTCTTTTCGGGGTCCCGTTGAGAGTGCAGTGGACCGTGTCCGCTGTTGAAGGAGTGCTCGAGCTGAGGTCGAGCTGGATAGTACGAGGACGGGGATGTCGCCCAGTGACGTATGTCGGGCATAGCTATGGTCCTTAGGTCGGCGTGATCCCTAGCAAGTCCGTTTGGATTGGGCCTTTATCGTCGCTCTTGGGCCAGCCCGGCCCAGTCCAGAACAGGAGCCCCCCAAGTCGTGGTTCCTTGAGTTAGGAGCCATGACTTGATCTTAGGTTGCTTCCGTTGCGGGGCCCCGTAAAGCATTTGACAAAACATCGAAAAAAACATTTTGGTTAGAAAAATATCGAAAGAAAATCCATGTCTACGTCCACGCACATGGCTATTCTTACGTCTTATAATACAAAAATCTATACACATGTCTGCGCCTATATCTACGCTTATGATGCAAGAGTCTACGCCCACACGTACATCTGCGCCTATGCTTGCACTCAACAATACAAAATCTATGCATATCTACTCCTACGTCTACGTGTCCGTACAGGAAGTCTACGTCCATATACGTGTCAACGCCTATGCCTACACTTGCAACACAAAGTCTACGTCCGCACATGCGTCCAAGCACATGTGTACTCCTACCAATTCTATACATACGTCTATGCTTATGCCTGTGCTTACAACATACGAATCTACATACGTCTACGCTTACACCTGCACTTACAAAGGCCACACATATGCCAATACACATGTCTACGCCTGCACTTACAACATATAAGTCTATGCATATTCCATTACCTACGTCTACGTCTACGTCTACGTCTACACCCGCGCTCACAATACAAAATCAATGTTCAAATTTTGCTAATATTGTCCACTGTGTTCAAAGTTCAACAATGCTACAATGACACAACATACAACGCCAGCAATTGGTAACTCTAAGCCAATGGTTTAAAGGAGAGAATGCCATAAACAATCTTCATAACATTTCAAGGCATACATGCGTCTTACACATATTTCATACATACACATATTTTGCATACCTCAAGCATACATATGCATTCTTGCATACAATACGCATATATTCAGGGTTCCATATCAATGTCAAACATCATACATTTCACATACATACAACATTCAATACGCATGCATACTCATGTATCATAGAGCAATCGAACAAATAATCTCACCCTCGATTCAACTATCTAAGGGTCAACCAACGAAATACTTCTCCTACGATTCAACCCTCACTTCAGTCTTCATGCCGTGACACGTTCAACCCATCACCTAGGTCTTCCCGCAGTGATGAGTTCCTTACAAGCCCAATACATTGCCTCTAAGCCGCAATGTATTCTCAAAACTCAATACATTGTCTCTAAGCCGCAATGTATTATCCAAACTCACCACGTTTCCTCTAAGCCGCAATGTATTCACAAAACTCAGTATGTTTCCTCTCAGCCGCAATATATTATCCGAACTCACTATGTTGCCTCTAAGCCGCAATGTATTCGCAAAACTCAGTATGTTGCCTCTTAGACGCAATATATTATCCGAACTCACTACATTGCCTTTAAGTCGCAATCTATTCACAAAACTCACTACGTTGCCTCTAAGCCGCAACATATTCTCAAAACCCATCTTATCGCCCCAGACTTCACGCAGCGATTTGCAAACCTAACCCATTGCCTCTGACTTCATGCAGCAATGCATTCCACGCTCCAGCCTATCTCCTCAGACTTCACACAGCGATTTGAGAACCTAACCCATTGCCTCAGACTTCATGCAACAATGTGTTCCAAACTCCAGACCATCGCCTCAGACATCATGCAATGATGTTTGAAATCAAATTTAGCTTATCACATCAGACTTCACGCAGTGATTTGCGAACTTAACCCATTGCCTCAAACTTCATGTAGCAATGTGTTTCTTTATTCCATAAAATCCAGCCTATCGCATCAGACTTCACGCAGAGATTTGTGAACCAAACTCATTGCCTCGGACTTCAGGCAGTAATATACATCTCTTTACTCTGTAACACAAACCATCGCCTCAGACTTCATGCAGCGATATCGGAAAACCAAATCTAGCTTATCGTCTCAGACTTCATACAGAGATTTGCAAATCTAACCCATTGCATTAGACTTCATGCAACAATACGTTTCGTTATTCCATAAACAATGATCATCGCCTCAGACTTCATGATGTGATGCTCAAAAGGAAACAAAACTCTAGCCCATCGCCTCAGACGCCATGCATCGATTCACAAACATAATCCATGGCCTCAGTCTTCAAGAAGCCAGGCATCATCAATCATTGTTATATTCATCCTCCAAACGGGTGAATAAGACAAGACATACAAAATTTAGCTCTTAAGTTCAAAACCACATGCCTAATTATCAAACCCTGGTAAGTGATACATCATCAACTTTTCCTACTTCTTTGAGACTTGTAAGGGTGTGTTATATCAGTGTAACCTTATGTTTGTCAGACAAATTCCAGGATACTTCAAGTATTCAATAAAATTCTAATCAAAATGTGCAAGACTCGAGTTTTCTCACGCTATTCAACTGGAAGATAATTGAATAGGGGCAGCTGTCGTACCCCAAATTTTTCCTACCTCGATGATTTTATTTTTCGAGATTAAAATTGAAGAAATATTCAACCAAAGACGGTACAGCAGTATCTGATGGGCCGTCCTTATCCAACCAGGGGGGTGTACCTTAAATTCAGGAGAATGGGGCTATCTAAATCAGAGAGACTCATGTATCTGTAGGCCCATTTACGAAGCATGTTGGCCAATGGCCCATGCAATTCAAAAATGGAAAGTTATTTCAAAATTAATTATTAAGTTTAATTACATAAGCCATTTAGGTGTTAGTATTGCTAGTAAAAAAAGGAGGGGGGGGGGGTATAATTCTGAATTACAAGCCCATTAAGATTTCTTCTTTAGCTGGCCCAGGATGGTTCTTCTTTGAGGAGAATGATTGTTGTGAAAAAAAATCCTTTGTTGGTTGGGGCCCAATTCTTGGCCCATTTAGCATTTGTGAATTATAATCTGACCCATGTTTCATTAGTATATTATTATTAGTTGGATTGGATTAGATGTTCAAAGCCTTTAGGCCCATTTAGCACTAAAAGAAAAAAAGTGTTGTTGTAAAACAAAAATGTTGTTTATAATAAAAAAAAAGCAAGTATTGATTGTTAGGCCTATTAAACAAGTTCTAACAATCCATTTGTTGTTTTGCTCGGTTAAAAGAAAATCATTAAAATTGTTATCATTATTTTAATTTAAAGAGTATAACAAGTAATATTTTCTTAAACGTGACATATTTTACTGATGTTAAACTTTTTTTTATTATTAAATTGACTGTAATTAAAAGTTATTATACTAATTTTTTATTAAAGTTTTTTTGTGTTAGAAAAGGGGTTTTGGATCAAAATTTTTAGGCCTAATTTAACAATCAGAAGCGCTGGCCCAATGTGATAAAACACTTACTGTTCCAATTACCACAAAATTCACGTTGTTAATGTGTACTGTAGAGATTGAGAAAAAAAATATCAAATCTTGTAATTAAAGAATCCAGAAAATCAAATGCAAATATGATATTATTCCAAAAGCAAATCTCACACAATCTGAAAATCTATTACAAAATTTAAAGTAAAAATATTACAACAAATCAATTACAGAATCACATAATCCAGTACAATCTCTCAATCAATGACAAAAACCTATTTCAATCCCTAATTTCCTAAACAACACCCCTAATCTTTGCTAGAAATCTATAACAGTTCTAACAAACCCTAAGTTCAAAAACTATAAATACAAAAAATTAAATACATCAAAGAGGTGAACAGAAAGAAAGAAAAGACGGAGGGCTGGGATAATTACAGAAAAGAAGAAAATACAGAGAAGCAAAAAAGGCAAAGAACTTGAAGAACAACACCGCGAACCGAAGACATAAGCGATTGGGGTTTCGATATCTGAAACCCTAATCGCTAGCCGCTGACCACCTCGCCGTCCACCACGCCTTCGATCTCTCATCACCACTATCTCCACCACTATTACTGTAACCTGTAAAAAAGGAGAAAGGGAAGATTAAGGAAGAATCATAGGCGGAACCGAGAGTTCAAAATCGAGAACGACAGGGTAACTTAGCTTGTTTTTCTTTTTGATTGTTGTTTGGGAATTTGGGGTAGGGTTATTTGCCAGCGCCGCCGCGATTGGGGTTATAGCTTTAGGGTTTGGGTAGGAAGAAGAAGACTAAGGGTTGCGTTCTGTTTGCGGAGAGAGAGAGAGAGAGAGAGAGAGAGAGAGAGAGAGAGAGAGAGAGAGAGAAAGAGAGCAAAGCTTGGTTGTTAGTAAAAGAAAATGTAAAGAAACGAAACTTATGATCTGTTATATTCCCATGTCTGTGCGTTCACCATAACTAGCATGCACCTTTAGATCCCATCTGTTTGATCATGATCAAACGGCCATAGGCCAAGTCTCACCATAAGCTCCCTGTGCCCTCACCACACACAATCAAGTCGGCCTTGTTGCAATGTCTAATGGGCCAAGCCCAATCCGTTTCACACCCCCCATGCCAATAATTGCTAAACCAAGAACAACAATGCATCCCCTTTAAAAAAACATATTTGGGCCTAGCCCAGTATAACTCTTAACACCCCCATCTTTTTGCTTATTAACATAAAGTTGCACCCCCTGGTTAATTAATTTACTTTCTATATTTTTTATAATTCTTATATTTTCTTCTATTTTCTCTTTATATTATTTATTTATTTTTAAAAATAATTATTATTATTGGTGATATTAATTTTATATCATATTTTTATTAATATTAATTTTTATTTTATTAATCAATTATTATACGTAAATATTATCATAAACAAATTATTTTTATTCAAAACTCATGAACATTATTTTATATATTTTTCATTAAATATCTTTTTGGTCATGCATTAATCAAGATATTTTTCCAATTAACACGATAAAAAATACGCAACAAACAACAAACTATTTTTTCAATCAACTAAGCTAATCAATTGTTTTTGCAAAAGGGTTTCAAAATGATTTTGGCTTACCGCGCATTTAGTCAAAATCTCAGTAATCACTACTCTCGACCAAAATGCGAGGTGATTCAAAGTACGTTTGTGCCCCCTAAAAAACACCAAACCCATACAAACTACGAATTGGGACTCTGATTCCTCATAAGAGGATACGTAGGCATACGATCAAAAATCTTGGCGAGTCTTTCTAATTAAAACTTAAAACTGTGTTTATCCCAAACCTAAACCTAAAATCTATTATCCTTGTGAACATGGTAGATGAGATGTGTCTAACACCTTCCTTTCGTCTAATTGAGTCCGAAACCTAGAATCTTTGTCTGCGAATTAGGGTTTTCTGTTAGATTACCTTCCCTAGGATAAAAACTAATAGTGGCGACTCTGATTAAAAATCATTTGCTACACCATACATCTTCAAGTTGAATCAATCAAATTCAAAAAATCACCAAATGAAACTTTAAACTCTATCGAACCAAAATTGGATCCCAAACAACAATGAAATAATTAGAAAAAATAATACTGTTATTTAATACAATAAAGCCTTGGTGTAAGTGGGAAAAATGAGAGCCAACTGAACACAAAAAAAATTTCACTGGCTCAAAACAGAAGAGCGCACTAAGCAGGCTTAACCTCACTAAGTGCATTACACCAGTAACAGAAAAACCAGGACAACAACTTGCATTCCTAAAGCAATCTCCACAATCACCCACACTACTCTCATTTATACATCTAAACAACATTTACAACACATACACACTTTTACAAGCTAAACACGACAAGCTTACAGAAAAACAAATGGGCGAAAGTGAATAAACAAGTTGAAAAGTGAGGGTTTGAGAATTTTAAAACAGGTCTAATTTTAACTTATTTAAACAACAATCAACACACTACCTAAAATAACACAATGAAAAACAATAAAAAATTCTCGTTTTACGTTGTAATCTTGACGGCTGTTATTTACAACCGTTCCACTTTGCTTTGGATGGGTCAAACGCTTCCACTCCTGGCTTTGCTCTCATCTCTTCGAGCTCTAACCGGAACTATACACCTAACCACACTTTTGGCAAACGTGAAACAAAATAAGTATATTCTATACAAGTATCAATATAAACAAGTTTCTATTTACACATTATAGACAATATAGACATTTTGTGCAAAACTCACAAACAAAGAAACTATCACAATGTGAAACAACAAAGACACACATCCCCGACAACGACGCCATTTTGCTGAAGCGGTAAAGCGGAAAGCAAAAGTAAGTATTTTTAGTTTTATCATATCGTCTCCATAGGGATTAGTGCTACTGAATTTCCGTTCGAAAATTTCTCGTTAATGAGTTTGGGTTAAAATGGGTTTGAAGTAAATGCGGGAACTAAAGTAGAATTCATTCGATGGAGAAGAGACTTATCATGCATGTATATAATCCACTTCTCACAGACTTAAACATCAACTAGTCATACGCAAACTACTCTACTCGTCAATGTCATCGTGTATCAAACACAACACCCACTGTATCACCTCGGCAGCAATCTCTTAACCACCTCAACAACATAGAAGTCAACCGTGTGAATCGCGTCGGTGATCTCTCAGCATAACACAAACAACATAGAGGCATTAATAACAGATACCCAAGTGAATAATATTGCTAAATCTATCTTTATAATCTAGACACTATTAAATAATCATCCTAGATAAGAATCCAAGCAGTATATGTCTATAGCAACTCAAATCCCTAGCACATAGCAAAAATCAAGGATAATAATCAACAAAGATTTGTAAAGCAAATTAAATATAATGCGATGCGCGACAAATATACATGAGATCAAATTAAATACATATACAAACCCAATCAATAAATAATACACAAGAAAGACGAGAAATAAACTACAAATCTCCCGGTTTGTCAGCATCGTTTGAAGAGAAATCCACCTCGGATTATTCATATGCAAGCTCTATAGTTGTTTTCTAAGCTAATCTACCAAAAAATGAGGTTGATGGAATTTAGGATTATTCATACACACTAAACTACCTTAAACCGTGCTAAGCAGACTATTCGAGCTTAGAGGGCTCAAAAACTATGGTTCGGCCAAATATTCAAAACGCGCTACAAAATGCCCTGAGCGGACTCGCGCTTGGCGGGAAGACCGCGTTAAGCATGCTCTCCTGGGAAAAACTTCCTAAAAATGGACTTTTATTACGAAAATGCGCATCTGGAGTTGTGCCTTCAACACCTTATTGCTCAATGCTCCAAAAATGCGACAAATACCTACAAAAGAAATAAAATCTTTCAAACGTTACAAAAATGAATCAAAAACTCAATTATGTACAAACTAAACATATTTACATAAAAGTTGTGTTTATTCAACCGATATTAACAACAAAGAGTCTATAAGTTCAACAAAAAATATATATACAAAAATAGCTACAATTTGCACTTATCACCAACACAAAGGCGTCTTACACCTCCGATCATACAGTGCCTCAAATGGTGCCATTCCAATGCTAGAATGGAAACTATTATTGTAAGTGAACTATATTTGTGGAAGATGACTATCCCAAGCACCTCCATGCTCAAAGACACAAGCTCTCAATAAATCTTCTAGGTACTGAATAGTTCTCTCTGTCTGACCATCTGTCTGTGGATGATAGGAAGAACTCAACCTCATCTTAGAACCCAAAACCCCCTGCAAATTCTCCCAAAATCTTGATGTAAACCTCAGATCTCTGTCAAAAACAATACTCAACAAAACTCCATGCAACTTCACAATCACACAGATGTAAATCTCTGCCAACTTCTGCATAGGAAAATTGATGTTAATTAGTATAAAATGCACCGACTTTGTCAGTCTATCAACCAACACCCAAATTGCATCATGCCCTCTAGGAGTATTCGGTAACCCCGTCACAAAGTCCATCAAAATGCTATCCCAATTCCATTCTAGAATGTCTAGTGGTTGCATCATTCTTGCGGCTACTGGTGCTTAATCTTTTACTTCTAGCAAGTTAAACATGCATACACGAACTGCGCCACATCACGCTTCAGTTCCAACCACCAAAATACCCTTTTTAGATTTTGATACACCTTAGTAGCTCCTAGGTGAATACTCAAGTTGCTTCTATGGACCTTTTCTAAGATCATCTTCTTCAACTCAGGATTATCAGGTATACAGATTCTACCTCAGAATCTTAACATACCGTGCTCATCCACTTTAAAATCACTCTCTTCATTCTAATTACATGCAACTAGAAAATCCACCAAATTCCCATCCAACTTCTGACTCTCTTTTATATTACTAAGAAAATCATTATTTATTATCAACATACCCAACATCACACTCTACAGTGTTAGCTCACAGACCAATCTCAAATCCATGAACTGCTCAATAAGTTCAAACTCTTTAACCAACAAAGCAAACATAAGCAAGGACTTTCGAATTAAAGCATCAACGATGTCATTAGCTTTACTGAGGTGATAGTTCAAGCCAAATTCATAATCCTTTAAAAACTCTAACATTCTTCGCTGCCTCATATTCAATTCCTTCTAATCAAACAAGTACCTTAAACTCTTATGACCACTGAATACCTCAAATTTGGAATCATAAAGGTAATGCCTCCAAATCTTTAACACAAACACAACTGCAACCAACTCTAAATCATGAGTAGGATAGTTTCTCTCATGAACCTTCAGTTAACGTGAAGCATAAGCAACTACTTTTCCATATTGCATTAGCATTCTGCCTAAACTCATCTTAGACGCATCACAATATACTACAAACGATTCTTTAGGATCTGGAAAAATTAGAACTGGCGCCATAGTCAACTTCTTCTTCAGCTCTCTAAAACTTTCCTCACAATGAACACCCTAAACAAATGCTTCACCTTTACAAGTCAGTTGGGTTAATGGAAGTGCAAACTTAGAAAAGCCTTCAATAAACCTGCAGTAGTAACCAGGCAAGCCCAAAAAGCTTCTAACTCTATAACTGACTTAGGAGCCTCTAATTGTAGCACTACTTCTACTTTTGACGGATGCACAATGATACCATTACCTGAAATAACATGTCCAAGAAAACTAACCTCTTACAAACATAACTCACACTTTGAAAATTTTTCATATAACTTCTTCTTTTTTAACACAATTCATAAATGCTCGGCATACTTTTCCTTCAATTTGGAATAGATCAAAATATCATAAATGAAAACTACCACGAACTGATCCAAATAAGTATGAAATATATGATTCATATATTCCATAAACACTCCAAATGCATTGGAAACCCCAAAAGGCATCACCGAATATTCATAATGTCCATACCGAGTTCTAAAAGTTATATTATGAATAATATCCATATAATAGACGATCCACATTGGAAAATGTTACGATCAATACATAGGGATGTGCGCCAATAACACCTCCACAAGGTCTACTCTAGGCAGGGACTTTGTGTAGACTAAACAAGACAAGAGTCTTGAAAGTATGGAACTACACAACACCCTTCTAATCCAAATGTTTTCTCAGACCTATGTAATGGTTCTTGCTCATAATGAATAACCCATGAACAACATCCCAACATCAGAATAAAAACAAGATATAAACAAGATAATAATAGAAAAAAAGAAGAAAGCAAATAAACAAACATAAACATACAAACGCAAAGAGAAACCAAACTAGGGTGGAATCACTTTAGGGATGGATCCCTAGTGAAGTTGCCAACTGTAACAACTCAAAAAATATACAACAATGAAGTCGCCATCAATATTTATTTATTCCAAGAGGAAAGGGAAAATATCGAATAAAACCCACAAGAGAAAAGAAATGGTTATCGCAACTAAGAGCGGGTTCTGGAGTTGGTTATGCAAGGGGAAGGTATTAGCACCCCCCACATCCATCGTACTCAATGGTACCCATTTAGTTAGTCTTGTGTTCAAGTTTTAGTGTGAAAGTTCGCGATCTTCTTATCAAGGAAGGAGAAAGAAAGAAAAGAGGAATATTTTTGGATTTTTTATTATTGAGCTCACCAAGACATCACATCTTGTGCCTATGTATCCCCATGGTGCAATAAGGAAATCAAAGCTTCGTAGTTCATGTAGAAAATGTTTGTTTGTTGGTTCTTTTTAGTTAGAGATACTCCATCATATTCGAACGGAAACATTGCTACCCAAACATGGGTATTGGAACGTATATGTAATAGACGGGAAACTGACTTTTTGGTTTTATCCAAATATACGGATAGCTAGAGTCGCCACCGAATTTTCTTTTATCCAATATTTAAGAAAGGTGAAAAGAACAGGAAAGACCTTTGGTAGATTTTAAGATCGGGGGTAAGTTATGAAAAGGGAAGGAGTTAACACCCTTTTCATCCATATTTATCTATGGGCTCTTAATTGCTTAGCTCACTTTTGAAAACTTTGCTTTGTGTGTGTCTGATTTGCTTGAAAATATTTTGAAATGCCAATGTAAGGCTAACTTTGTAATGATTCTTGTATCAGTCCTCAAGAATGTATACAAAATGTTTTCGAGAATATTTGTTTTTAAAATGATGTGTGAAAAATGTTTTGTTTGTGAGAAACGTTGTGAGAAAGCAATTAAGAGTTCTTATCCACTAAGTATAGTATTTCTTATTCTTTTCCTTCTCCTTTAGAGATAGTATTATCCATACCATTAGTTGGTAGGTAATCCTGTCGATTGGATATGAAGGGACATATGTAGGGTCATCGTATGGTCATCGAAGGCAACATGTAAGGATGCTTTAGCAATTGTATCAAAGGGAATATCATCATTTTGCTTGTAGGGTCATCGAAGGGACTAGATTATTTTATAGGCAACTCAAAGGGTCATCGAGGGATTATGATCTTTATTCGAAAGGGACTATGATGATTTGATCAAGGGTCTTTTTCTAAAGTGTCCCCACTTTCGAGGGACGTGATCAATATTCGTAGGGAAACAAGAGAGGTTACCCTAAAGGTTCAAGTGTGCTAAGTATGTTAATTTATTTATCTTGAAGTTTAGGGTTATCTATGTTTGCTTTTAGTCTTGTCATACAAACCCTAATTACTAGCAATTAAATATGTATAGAAAACTAAAGTGAGTAATATAAAACCTAAACTATTACATGGCTTTGAGAGAGATACATGGGTATAGAAATTTGTGGGAAAAGTAAACCTGCACTATTACATCCTTGAAGCAGATACATAATAGGAAAAAGGTGCGGGAATGTAAATCTAAACTATTACATCGATAGTGCGACTTATACAATTTGTCTAAGAAATTAAATAGCAAAAGATAAATAGAAGAATGTTAAGAAAATTGTTTAAAGACCTAAAATATAATTGTTAATGTTTTTGGTGTTTTATAGAAAATAATTTAAGTGATAATAATAGTAATTAAAACCTAAATTCTAATTGATTTTAATATTACGGAAAAAAGCCAATTTAATCAATTAGTAAATAAAAATATATCAAAAAAAATTAATTACTAATTAAAAACCCTAATCCCAATTTGTTAAAGTGTTAAAAAATTTAGGGTTTGTTAAAGATTAATTAAAAATATAATTAAGAAAAAAAAGAATGAAAATTAGGTTAGAAAAATAAGGGAAAAGACCAATTGCATGGGGTGGGTGTTCAAACCATGCCCTCAGCCTCACATGATGCTCCTTTCACCATTAGGCCATGCGCTTGTTGGTGTCTAGGAAAAGGAACCAATCATTATATTATAAACTTGTGTTGAAATCCTGAAAAAGAACAAAATAATTGCAAAACACAGGGATCGAATCCACGCCCCTTATGTTAATAGTCACGCTTATCACCATCTGCACCATGCTGGTTTTGTGTTATTAAACAAAAATCAAATATTATATAATAAAATCATTGGATTAGAGAAGCATCAGAGCCCTAGCTCCGGTCGTCTTCTCCGATGATGCAAAATCTCAACCTGCAAAAAGCGCATGAGTTAGATCATAATAAGGACCCTATCCCCATAATTTGACCTTTGTGAATTCAATGGTGGTGTTAGTTTGGCCTGAAACTGCTTGTATCGTGAGTTTTGAATGCAAACTCAGATCGTGCCCTAACAATGGTGTTTCGTCGTCCCTGCGCTATATCTCACAAGTAATGAATTAAAACAGTTCTAAACATCATCATGAACACATATGTATGCATCAAATCATTCAATAATGCATGAATTAAGAATTTGAGATTGAAGAAGTTTTCCAAAACCGGTGCTGTTGGATATGGCTATTTTGGACGTGGAATTTCTTGACAAATGACTTGGATCAACTCCTTTGATCCTCAGGAAGTGATTGCTGGTTTTGGTTTGGATTGAGACTGCTTGGAATTTGAAACCCAATTGCTCACTTTTTCTTAAACTTTTTTACTTCAAACCATATTCTCTTGGCTGCCCAAAAACGTGTCCTCTTGGTCTGAATATGTTGAGTATATATAGAGAGTGATTTAGGTCAACAAACATGAGATTTATCTTGTGTAATCATAGTCAAATATTTGATTTAATTTTTTGCATGAAAAGCTTCTATTTTAGGCCAAATCAAATATTCATGATCCACATGGTTTTGAAGAGTTGTCACCAGCTTTTTAGGTTTATGATTTGATTCAAAAATATATCCACACACCTTATATTATTTACTTGGTATTTTATTTGATCTATTTTGCTTTTAATTGAATAAAATCAAAATAAAAACCACAAAAATAAATGAATGGACTTAGAGGTTTATTATGAGGTTATGAACAAGTTTTAACCTAAAACTTAGGCCCATTAGCCCAAAAATTTAAGTTTGCTCAATTTGGACTTCATGTATTTTCTCAAAATTTCTCAACTTGCACCAATCACATCTCACTCAATTTTTGTCGTATGTAGGTGATCTTGGACTTTTTGGAAAGATATAAATGTATCCTATAACTTTCATGTTGGTCATTTTTCATTTGAAGTCTTAAACTTGATGTAAATTGCTTTGACAAAAAATGTCTTTTTGTTTACTTTTAAAATGACCTGTAATATTTTGGCCCATATCTCTCAAACGAAGCATTGTTTGGCTTGATATTAGAGAGACAAAGTTGTAGAGAATTGAGTTTACTTTAAGATAGTCTTTGGATGAGGAATTTCTTATGAAGTATGTGAAAGTTGTGTTTGGTCAAAGTTCAGTTGACTTCTTCTTAAGAAAACCCTAATTTAGCAACTTTTGACTTTTGATGAATCTTGAGTTTTCTTGATGAATCATGATCAACCATTAATAAAATTATGAATATGATTTCAAAATCTTGATGTTGACCAAAAATCTTGAAGTTTGATTGTAAATTGGTCAAAGTTAACTTTTTTGTCCAATATAGTTGATTTTCAATCATCTGACTAGTTGACCGGGCAAACTTATGCTGCAAGGCTTGGAATTTGGCGTGAGGATACCTTGACACATATGATAAACCATGAAATACTCTTGAGGAATTAGAAGTCAAATTTCCTTTAAAAAAGGTAAAACCCTAGTGGTAGGTCAATTGCTTAGGAGGAGAGTTTGTCTGGCCAACCCTTGAAAAGTCTTGAGTAATTGAGACCTTCATGTGCATGAGGAGGTATCTTGAATTAATTTATTTCAAAGATGGGAGGGAAAATTTTAGGGTACAACATCTGCCCCTGTTCAATCTTCTTAAACCTAAAAAGTTAGATTGGCATGTCTGTCATTCGTGATCTGAGGGTGGAAGAGGATTGAACACTTAAGTGCCCAAAAATTTGCACTCACATGTGCACAAAGTAACACTGCTGGTTGATTGTATCGCTCGAATGGGCTTAAAGATACCATTTGGGAAAGGTGACGGGAGGCCGTTAGAGATGGGCTTATAAATGTCATCCAAAGTAACTGTTGGGAGGAATATTAGAATGAGTCTATGCCCGACTGTATCTGAAAAAGTATACTAGAATGAGTATGTGTCCGACTGTATCTAGAAGACATGTTAGGGAGTGTCATAATGAATCTTATGTCTCTAATGTATATGAATAATGTTCTAGAATGAGTCTATGTCTTGATTGTATCTATAAGAGTATCAGAATGAGTCTTCGCTCGACTATATCTGAAAAATGTACTAGAATGAGTCTACGCTCGACTGTATCTAAAAGTGGATCATAATGAATCTTCGCTTGACTGCATCTGAATAATGTATTGGAATGAGTCTACGCCCAACTGTATCCAAAAGTGAATCAGAATGAGTCTTCGCCTGACTGTATCTGAATAATGTATTGGAATGAGTCTATGCCCGACTGTATCCAAAAGAGTGTCAGAATGAACTTTCATTCAGTTTTATCTGACTGATGCTTTTCAGAATGAATCTATCCGATTTTATCTGAAAGAAATGCTTTTGAGAATGAATCTATCTAATTTTATCTAAGGGAAATGCTTTTCAAAATGAATCTATCCAATTTTATCTGAAGTAAATGCTTTTCAGAATGAATTTCTGAAGAAAATGCTCGTCAGAATTAGTCTCTGAGGGAAATCATCTGGTTATGTAGATAGTTGCCCTATCTTGTTTTGGGAATTGATCTATAACCTGTCTATAAATTGCTGATAATATTAGTCTATTTGTGAATTTAACCTGAAAAGACAAAGTTAGTTTTATGCAATGTCATGATGCATAAAATGTATTCTGTAATGGTGCTCTCAAAATAAATGAGAATGTTATATGCATTTCGTATGCATATGTTATGATATCTTGTAAATGATGTATGGATGCAATATGTCGTTGGAGCGTATCGATAGCTTCTTGTAACAACTCTGGATGGGGAAAATAAATCCTTGATTGTTGCTTGGAATGAAGAAAGTAATTCTTCAATTTGACTTTACTGGGGATTTCCACTTTCTGTTTGAGGACACTCCGTTGGGGATGTTCGACTTCTGCTTGGGGATAAAAGAATTCTAGGAAAGTCGGTTGTTCATCATTCTTTTTATTGAATGATTTGTTTCTTATATACCCTGACTGGGGATAAAAGGAGATGCATATTTCTCTGTTGCATTGTATGGCCAAGTTTCAAATATGGGTATCAACTCTTCTGGGGAGGATAACATTGAATGACATATGGCTGGAGAAGAGAATTCTGTCGGGGAATTTGCAATATTGGAGAAATAAACTATGTTGGGGAAATAAATCCTATAGACTGTGTTGAGGAAATAATCTTTGATGGGGATTTGAAATTCATAGGCTATGCCGAGGAAGTTTCCACTGTATGCTGGGGAAATGATCAAACTTCCTTATCTGCTAGGGGACCTATTGGGGAAGATGATCATGTCAAGCTATTTATCAGGAATATGGAGATGAACTGCCAAAAGATGCCCAAATTTCTATCTAAGGGCATATTAGGTTTTCTTGGGAATATATCTCTGTTGGGGATGAGCTTGAGAAGATAGCTTTGTAGAGATAGTTCCATGGAGGTTACTATGTGGGGATTTATGGATAACTTGGACATTATCCCAACTCCTGGAGTCTTTAGTGAATTCTAATCCTATTTTCATGCACATATTTTGTAAGCAGTAATCATATTCAAATGCATATGTTCATTCAATATAATAATTTGATGTATTTGCAAACAAAACAAAGAAAGTAAGAAAACAATTTTGAACTTTGAAGTATATTTGCATTGATTCTGAAAGTTTACCTATAAGCAGGCAGTTTTGTACAAGGAGAAGAAATCCTAGTAAGAGGAAATCGTCGTAAGAATGAAAAAGGGGTACAAAGAAAAACAAAGAAAACATCTATGTGGAAACGATTCCATCGAGTTTCAACTCTGCTATTGTCTCTATGTCTTGAAATATCTCATCACTTGATGCCGGGAGAAGATGATTGAATTGATCTGGACTGTTTGAACTTGAGGATAGTAATAAAGATGGTTGTAAGTAGATGGGTGATCCAATGGGACATAGTCGTATGCTTTAATCCCTAACTTTTTCCTGGACCTCCCTTTCGGGTTTTCAATCCATCAGGATATCCTTTTTTGCCCTAGCCTCCTTTTCAGGTTTTCGACTTTTTGGATGTACAATTTTTTTTATACCCCTATTTTTTCCCGATACCTTTTGGCTCGCCGGGATGCCCTTATTTTTGCTATGGGTATCTTTTATGCGTAGTATTTTTTGACTATGTCTGTGTTCACAAGGTGCTGAAAATCTTCATCGTCCATAGTAGTAAGTATCATAGCACCACCAGAAAATATCTTTTTGATCACAAATGGACCTTCGTATGTGGGAGTCCATTTTCCCCTGGGATCACCTTGTGGTAGGATGATGCACTTTATCACCAAATCACCAGCCTAGTACACCTGATGTTTGACTTTCTTGTTAAAGGCCTCGATCATGCTTTTCTGATACATCTGACCATGACAAACAGCCGCGAGCCTTTTTTCATCAATTGAATTTATCTGGTCAAGTCGAGTCTGAATCCATTTGTCTTCATCTAAACTTGCATATTTTATAATCCTTAGGGAAGAAATATGGACTTCAACAGGTAAGACGACCTTCATACCGTAGACTAGAGAGAATGGGGTCGCTCCAGTTGATGTGCATACTGAAGTGCGGTAACCATGTAAGAAAATGGTAGCATCTCATGCCAATCTTTGTATGTCACTGTCATCTTCTGCAAGATCTTCTTGATATTCTTGTTGGCGGCTTCCACTGCACCATTTATCTTTGGTCGTTACAGAGAAGAATTGTGGTGCTTAATCTTGAACTGCATGCAGAGTTCCGTGATCATACTATTATTATGATTGGTACCACTATCCGTGATGATCCTTTCAGGGATACCATACAGACAGATAAGGTTATACTTAATAAATTGAGCCACAACATTCTTGGTAATGGAAGCGAACGAGGATGCCTCTACCCATTTCGTGAAGCAATCAATAGGGACAAGGATGAAACGATGTCCATTGGAAGAAGTAGGCTTAATCTATCCAATCATACAAATGCCCCATATTGCAAACGGCCAAGGAGCAGTCAAGATATTCAAAGGAATTGGAGGCACATGTACTTTGTCAGCATAAATCTGGAATTTGTGGCAAGTTCTGGAATGATGATGGCAATCAGTTTCAATGGTAGACCAATAATAACCTGCTCTCAGAATCTTATTAGCCATTGTATGTCCACTAGAGAGAGTACCAAAGATACCTTCATGCATATCTTCCTTAATTTTCTTAGCTTCTTTCTTGTCTACACAATAAAGCATAGTCGAATCATGGTTGCGCTTGTACAAGATTTCGTTACTCAGAAAGAACTTAGCAGAAAACCTCCTTAGAAATTTCTTATCATTGATATATTCCCCTTCAGGGTATTCTTGAGTTTTGAGGTATCTTTTTACTTCCTGGTACCAAGGCTTTTCCTCTACTCCATCAGTATCAACTTTGTAGCATTGCGCTAGTTCGTCTAGTCTCTCAATAGTAATTTGAGGAGCTTCATTATCCCATATGACTTTGAACATAAATGAAATGGTAGCTAATGCATCTGCCAATTGATTCTCTTCTCGTGGAATGTGTTTGTTGTACCCCAAAATTTTCCCTCTCATATTTTCCCAAGATTTTTCTCTTACATAGGTGATTACAAGCATTTGATTAAAAGAAAAAAATAAATATTTTCAAGATAAACAAGGAGTCTTCGATTGGAATCTTAATAAGGTCTTTCAATTGGCATGAATAAGGTATCTTTCGATTGATATTTTGACAGGCTTATATTGAGCGTCTAACCTCCTCTAAGCTTGCCTCAAATTTCCAAGCTTCGATTGAAGCCTTGGTATTTTGCTTGTTTGCTACACACCAGCTTCTACTGGGCATGTTTTCCCTTTTAAACAACCTCCTTCAATCCAAAGGGGAAGGACTTCTTGTTAGTGCTCCTTCGATTGCACCATTGTCTTTGCATGCTGGCTTGACTCACAAATGCAATGGCTACCTGCATGCAAGATGGATCCCTGCTTCGATTGGGCATTTGTTTTCCTTGGAGCAAGCTTGTTTCTTGCTTCTACTAGGCAAATTATCCCTCTGGGCGTGCCTTCAGCGCACAAAGCAAGAACTTCTTCAAACTGGCCTTCGATTCACAAAGTTCCCACTGGGAAAAAGGCCCCTCAGCTGGTCACCTGCACACATATGCCTCTTCATGCCTGCTTTGGTTTCACAAGGCAAAGACCCATCAACTTGCCTTTGTTTCACAAGGAAAAGACTCATCAGTATGCCTTCGATTCATTAGGCCAAAAGTCCCTTCATGCTTATGTTGGAAGCATAAGGCAAGGACTTCTTCTGTGCTTGCTCTTAATGCCGAAATCCTTCAACACACAGTTTTACACATTTTAACACCTAGTGCTGGTGTATTCGAAGGACAGGCATATGGTCCATTCAAATGACATATATTTTCCCCATTTGAAAGACAAGTGTTGATGGATTTAAAGGGGCATACGTGGTTTTTCTATTCGAAGGACGTACTTTGTTGGCCCATTCGAAGGAATGGCAAGTGATGTATACAAATGATGCATGGATTCCCTTTAAAAGAGAACACGCATTGGTTCAAAATGAAGGATATTGCTAGCCAAAACGAAAGAAAAATATTCAAAGAGGCCTGCTGGCCTAAAAGCCAACATACTGCCAGTTTTAAGCCAACATGCACAAGCACAGTCATTGGCCAGGAAAGAGTCTTCGTTTGGGCCAGTTGAATAAAGGTTCAAATGAAGAAGCCCCAGTGATAAGAACATGAGCCAGTTAAAAGGTACACAAACGGTCCATTTGAGGAGGAAACCAAAGGCCCATTCGAAGGGCACACAAGTGGTCCATTCTAAGGACCCATTCGAAGGCTATACAAGAAGTCTAATCGAAGGGCAGGAATTAGAGGCAGTCGAAGGAGCCAAAATGTCCACATACATTCAAATTTCAAAAAAGGACAAGATTCCATGTTTTTGGACAATGTTACAAATTCTCATTCATGAATTTCAAACACCTAAACAAAATTTTTTAAAACCATTGTCTTCTTTCCCCCTCCACCCCCTCTATATAAAGAGACCACAAGTGTTGCATCACATACACGGAAAAATTGCCTATCAAAAGAGAACACTCACACCACCATAGGAAAAATATCAAAATTCTAACTAGTTTTGTAGGAACCCTCATTCTAGACGAAGGCTATACTTGTGTTCCTGAGATTCCCAAGAATCTGCTCCAAGCCAAGCCACACCCAGATTCATAAATCGAAGCATTTCCAATTGGTGAGCATATCATACGCAAGGTAACATGCAGGAATAAAATCACGCCATCGAAAGGCGTGATCTGATTTTCCTTTCAAAACTCATGGTATAGCCAATTTCAAGCCAAAATAAGCTTAGGCATGAGGACAGGAGATTCGAATTAGGGAGAAGGACCTGGGTTCGATACCCAGGTCCTGCATATTTATTTTTTCCAACATTTGCCTTGTAGGTCCAATTTGAAAGACCACTCCCTCCTTAGATCGAAAAAGACCACTCCCTCCTTGGATCGAAAAAGACCACTCCCTCCATGATTCGAAGAAGCACATTACTCACTGGATCCAAGGACAAACCTGGACTCTCTTCAGCATTGGGCCTAGCGAAAATTCCAATTAGCACCCCCTTTTTCTCTTTTGCATGCCTAGGCCCATTGGCATATTTTCTTTTTGTATTGTTTTAATTTCTTTTTTTTATTATTCCGTTATTTATTTAATTACACAAATAATCAAAAATCACAAAAATATTAGTTTAGGTCTTTTTTATTAAACTAATTTTGTAAGTAAATTAATAAATAATTTTAACTATTTTCTTAATTTAAAATAAATTAGAATTTTAATTTTAATTTAACTTTAATTATTTTCTTTTCATAATACAAAAAAAAACCAAAAAGAACTTAGACTATTTTCTTTAATTTAATTTTAATTATTTTCTTAAATAAAAAAAGAACAATAGAAAAAGATTCTCTTATTTCATTTTTACTTACTAAATTTTAGACGTATTTTTAGTCTTTCGCGCGTTATTTATTTTCTTTCATATTTTTATATTGTTGTATCTGTACACTAGATGTAATAGTTAATAGGATTTTGCTCGCTTTCTTTATTTTTTTTACACTCCCAATTTTTTGTACAGTGTAAATCCCCCTCCCTAAAGCCATGTAATGATCCAGGTCTTTATCTTTCACACTTTATTTTATGTATAATATTACTGCTAGTAACTAAGATTGTATGGTAAGACTGAAATTAAAGCGTTAGCAAACCTAACACAAGATAAATTCTTGAACTAAACACACTAGCACATATACGCCTCTAGGGTACCCCACTTTGGTTGCCTTCGGAAATAAAACAGTCATGAGGCAGGAATGCTTTAGCAAAGACCCATAAATCAAAAGATCATAGTCCCTCAATGACCCTACAATTGCCTTTCGGTAAATGATCTAGTCCCTAAACAAAAATTGCTAAAGCGTATCTGCAAGTTGCCTTCGTGAATGTAACATCCCTTCGAATGTCTCTCATACATCCAACGATAGGGCTACCTAATCACTAATAGTAGGATAACACCATCTAAAGGATAGGAGGAAAAAACTACCTTTTCGAGTACAAAGTAGATAGTTGTTAGAAGTTTGCTAAAAAACATTTAGCACTTGCACAAATACTTCTTTAAAAAAAATAATTTTCAAAACATTTGCTTTGTTAACACTCTTGAGGACTGATACAAGAGTTAAGCGCAAAGAAAATCGCCGCACTAAGGCATTTCAAAACATTTTCAAAACACACAAAGCACAAAGGTATTTCAAAATGAGCAAACCTCTAAGAGCCCGTAGATAACTACGGATGGAAAATGTGTTAACACCTTCCCTTTCCATAATCTACCCCCCTTACTAAGAAAATCTCGAAAAGGTCTTTTTCTGTTCTTTTCACCCTTTCCTTAATTTGGATAAAAGAAAAGTCAGTGGCGACTCTTGCTTACCTCAACATTTGCGAACACAAAATGGAAAACCAGTATATAATAGTCGGTTCTGCCACCGTATCACAGAACTGGCGACTCTACTGGGGAAATAAATAAAAAGTGGGGTTTACCTTAGAGTTAATTCATTATTAAACTTCTTTTTTGTGCTTTGTATGCTTTATCCTTGGAGGGTTGTTTGGGTTGTTACTATAGATCCTACACCCGGATCTGGAGGCATCATTTTAGGTAAACAACAATAGATCGTGGAGACTGTACGACGTAGACCGATATGGTTGAAGCGATAGATGTGTTGGTGTGACACTTTGATTGGTACCGGTATCCCTTGTGTTGAATCGAGGAGAATACAGAGCCGCCGCGTGGTGTCGTGAAGCACTAACGGACCTTAGAACCTTAGTTGAACAAACTTGGCCATTAGGAAGTAGTTAGATAGCCAGCCTCAGGGTAAATCCAGGGATTGGTTGATACTCGGTGCTACACTCATTGACATTTAACTCCTGAGTTTTTTTTTGGTGGCAAGTCAGTTGCCAATCGAAATGAAACTTGTGGGAAAAATCAGTGATATTGAGATCCCTTAGAACCCGATTACTATTACTAGGACAAGTTGAGCCAACTAGCTTCAAGAGGGTACTTACCTACAAACCCCATGCAAGCCTAAACCTAAGGCTTCTTGTGTGACTTGTTTGCTTTCAACTTGAACTACTTGCAGGGTTTTATTATCTGACAACATGATTTTCTTGCAGGATTTGTTCACAGTCATTATCCAGTAACCTGGACTTCTTAGACTCACTTGTCTTCATCACCTTACATTTTTTTCTTAACGCATATCATACACATCATAAACATCATACCATAATGTTTACTTAACCATTTCAAGGATATCAAGGGTCTGTGATGCAGGTTATGATGAACCAGACGTCTAACAAGGGGCAAGGGGATTTATTTTCCTCTAACCAAATGCCGTTAAAAGACCAGAACACGACAACTTGAGTCAGGGGCTATGACCCACTCGATATGGTGAGCTTGACTCTCGTAGAAGGACTTTCAACGATGCCAAGTTCTTCAATCAAAGCTGCAAAATTTAACTTCTAACATTTTCTTGTTTAACCTGCGAGATCCTTGAAATTTTTTGCATATCATACATGTCATTGCATAACAGATATTCCCCAGGCAGGTTTCTTATCTTTTCGCTATTTATTTCAGCAAAAAGAAATGGCTCTTGAACAAACAGTTAAGGAACTTCAGGCACAGAATACTTAATTCCAAGAAATGTTCCTGAATCTGGCTAAGGGACAAGAAGATCTGAAGGCTCTTGTTCTCAAAAACCATAAGAAAAAGGCAAAGAAACCAGTTTGTGTTTTGAGTGTGAGAAGAAGAAGACCAGCTAACCGAGATCTATATTTCGCAACCCTATCAAAGGGAGGGGATAATCAAGAGGAAGATGACGAGGAATCAGAAGAAGGAGACAACAATCTAGCATCTGAGGAAGATGAAGTCAACTGTACTGAAGAGCAGTATCCTCCTGCTGATAACAAATACAAGCAGTTGGAGGATCGCCTCAATGCAATGGAAATTCAGAGGGTACCTGGTCTGGATTTTGAAGATTTAGGGTTGGTTCTAGGGGTGGTCATCTCACTTAAGTTTAAGGTCCCTATCTTTGCAAAATATGACGGTGTTTTCTGTCCCAAGCTTCACTTGAGGTCATATGTCAGAAAGATCCAGCCTCACACTACTGACCGAAAGTTATGGGTCTATTTCTTCCAAGAAAGTTTGGCTGGCACTCAATTGGATTGGTTCTATCAGCTAGAAGGAACTAACATCCACACCTGGGAAGAATTGGCTGCTGCTTTCTACAAGCAGTACCAATACAACGCTGACCTGGCACCAACTCGAGTGCAACTGCAGAATATGTCCATGAGCTCAAGAGAAGGGTTTAAGGAATATGCGCAGAAATGGAGGGATCTAGCTGACAGGGTACAACCTCCTCTGAATGATCGGGAAATGGTAGACATGTTCATGGGCACTCTGACATGCCTGTTCTTTAATTTGCTTATTGGGAGTTCTTCATCCAGCTTTACAGGGATGGTTCTGACTGGGGAAAGGATCAAAAATGGTATCAAGAGTGGGAAGATTCCAATGGTTTCATCCTTTAATGCTGATAGGAAGTCATTTGGTGGTAAAAAAGAAACTAATGTTGTCTATGGTCAAAGGCGCCATAACACAAATAACCACCATCAGTCTGTGGGAGTGGTGTTAATATCTAATCCTACACCTGTTCAACATCAACGGGGCTGTAGGCGTAGGATAAAGTATCGAGAGAGGTAGTACGCTGACATTAATATGACTTTGTCTCAAGAATTACAACGATTGCTAAAAGCGGAGCTGATTACACTAAAGGATTCTCCTCAAAAACCTGATACCTCTTCTCCTAAGTACAATCCTAATGTAAAATGTGCTTACTATTCTGATAGCCATGGGCACGACACCGACAGTTGTTGGACTTTGAAGAACAAGATTCTGGATTTGATCGACAACAAAGAGATCGAATTTGACTCTCCTAAGACCCCAGTGTGATCGCTGCTCCCATGCCAAATCATGACCAAAATTGAGAGTGTTTTTTGCATTTGAATTATCAGTTGTAATTCCTTTGTTGCTTAAACATTTACCTTTATGTCAAACTTTGGTTATTCACATTAATACATTTCATATGTTTGTCTTTAATTATTTCATTCGTATTCATTATATTCAAACTGTGTTTTTACTTCCTTTTTATGATATCCAAACTCCTGATTAAAAAGCTCCAAGCCTTTGGATGGAGGATGACGAAAACGATACCACAATCTCTACAGTATGCTTTTGAACAGACCCCGCTGACGATGTACATGCATTGTTTCAAATCCTAAACAGTGGAGTTATAAGGAAGATAATCCCTAGTCAACCCCTTTGAGCCAAAGAAGTAGGAGTTTTTCTTTTCACACAAATTAAAATCCTTAATCATAACCTGGGGCAGGGTAGCTTTCTCAGTTAATTCAGAAGTGCATTCAGTCAAGCTCTACCTTCATACACGACAAATAGTGTAGAAGATGCTCTCCAAAAGATAGTTATGGTTCCACATAATCATTAAGATGGGCAATCATTATCTCTCAAAATAAAAGCCCGTTAAGTCAAAACCTAAGAAGAGGACTTAAGAAAAACTGGGGCATCCCGCTGACTGTAAACATAAAAGAAACAATTCAGGCAAAAGTAGGGATAACAAAATAAAAAAAGAGGTCCTACAAATCCTCAACAAAAATAAAAGGGTAAAAAAATGATTTCCTTCTCAAACAAACATTTAACTTCTGAATCATCACCAAGTATCAGAGCAAAGATTCCAGACTCAATTGGGATCTAAACGCACAATTAATTGAGTCTAGGGCTGAAGAACATCACGAAGGACGGTTGGGTACAAATAAATTTTGAGCCTTTATCCTTTGTTAGCTGAAGCATGGGTTAGTTCAGAAGTATACTGTTACAAAAGGTATCCTGACTCCTGTAGGACTTGCTACAAATCCTGAGTTGATATCACACTCTTACAAAATTTGTTTGTTTTACTAAAAATGAATTTTCAAACTTCAAGACAGACATAAGCTTTGCATTCTTAAAATACCATTGTTTGCATATGACTATTTGTTCAACAACAGAGAAATTTGCACAACAGATATTCGATGAACAGAAATCCTCTCAGTGGACAGAATCACCTCAGACAGAAAAGACATTTCCAATAACAGACCCTTCATAATCAATGGGCATAGCATGGTGTCCAGCTAATATGGGGCAGTCAAGTCAAGATTAGAGGAATCTCTCAAAAATGGCAAATAGCCAAGGGCAGACCATCGTCTGAATCACTTGGGGCATTAGACATAAATTCCACCAACGAATCACGTGCGTAAATAAAGATACTACGCATAAATAAAGACCCGCTAGAGCGAGTAGCCTAGGCAAAAATTAGGGCATCCCGGCGAACCAAAAGGGTTCGGGCAAAAATTAGGGATATACGTAAAAATTCTGTACACCCGGCAAGTCAAAAAACTGAAAAGGCGGCTTGGGGAAAAAGGGGTATCCTGATGGACTGAAAATCTGAAAGGACAGTCCAGGAAAAAGTTAGGGATTAAAGCGTATGATTATGTCCCGTCATCTTGTCATTTTCCTATCAGTAGAACACTCCCCGGTCAACATACACCAAGGACTCCAGATGTTGGGATAACGATCAAAACCGTATACGAAATCCCAGAAGATACCTTCTCTAGTAGGTACAGAGGAAAGAGCATCCTCCTAAAAAAGGTCACTTCCATATTCTCAGCATGTAGCCTAATGATGTCAGGTGTTCTCACACTCCTAGCGGAGCAAAAACCTCCAATTACTGCTCTAAAATTCCCCAGTGAAGTCGCCAAGCTTCTCAAGATTCCCCTAGAGGATTTCAACATAATCCTCAAGTAGATTATGGAGTTCACCTTCCGCAACAGAGTTTTATAAATCTCAAGTAGTTTATAAAGCCTTATCCCCAGTAGAGTTTATTTCTCTAGCTACAGAAGTTCATCCTCTAGCGTAGTTTGTTCTCCAGATTGGTAAAATCTCCCAACAGAACTCATCCCCACGGCAAAATCATTCTCAAACAGAAGTCAAAGATCCTCGGCAGAGAAAGGGAATCACCAACAAAATTATCTCCATTCATTGTCCCCAGCGAAAATTGAAGAATCACTTTCTTCACTCACCAACAACAGTTCCGGACTCAGCTTCCCGATACTCTTCAGCAACAATCAGGGATTCATTTTCCCTAGTTCAACAATACATCAATGGAATGAATGACACATTTATGCATTGCATTCATACATAATTTTATAGATGTCATAGCATAAGCAGCACAAATGCATATATTACAAATGTCATTCATTTTGAGAACATCATTTGCACTTCATGCATCATGACATTACATGCAACTAAATCTTTATCTTTTCAGGTAAAGTCTATACACAGACTAATTTCTCATTATCCATTGAAGTAGTAATCGTCAAAAATTCCTTCATTATCCATTGAGGTAGCAATTGTCAAAGATTCCTTCATTATCTGTTGAAGTAGTCATCGTCGAAGATTCCTTCATTATCTGTTGAGGTAGCAACCGTCAAAGATTCCTTCATCATCTGTTGGGGTAGAAACCGTCTAAGATTCCTTCATTATCCATTGGGGTAGCAATTGTCAAAGATGCCTTCATTATCCATTGAGGTAGCAATCATCAAAGATTCCTTCATCATCTGTTGGGATATTGTTGTACCCCGAAATTTTCCCTCTCATTTCTCAAGATATTTCCTACAAAGATCTTCAATGCCTCAAGTTTGCGCAAGTATCGACTAGGTCAAACAATTTCCTCAACACTGATACCTCAAATTAGGGTTTGAGTTTGTACAAAGGCTGTGGGATTCATAATGTTTCAATTGAATTTCATGGATCACTATGGACCCTCAAGATTATTTTTGTCAAGTTTCAAGTCTTGAATCACAATTTTCCAAGAAAGTCATTCAAAATACCAAAAGGGCAAAATGGGCAAAATTAGGGTTTTGACTGAAAATGACCAAACTTAGATTTTTGACCTAATACCTGGATTATTGGTTGGAAGTATGATCTCAAGGATCCGAGCGCGTCATTTTGACCTAATTGCATATTTCAATTCATCTCCTGAGATCAGTGGATTGATAGACAAAATTGGGTCAACTGGTGGGAAAAGTCAACTGTATACTAAAAAGTCAAACTTTGACTTTTTGACCAAAGTTGAGTCCCAAAAATCATATTTCATCAAGACATCCAAAATATGAAATTTGATCATCAAGAAAGTCAAAAATCCAACTTTTGCAAGACTTGGAAATTTTTCTAAGTTAAGATCATTGCTTCATGACATCTTGTCACTACAATTAAAAATAGTTCAAGATGTTACAAATAATTCAAGTTATTACAAAGTGGCATTTTTGCAAAATTACAAATCCTAAACTTTGTATTGCTTGGAATTTTTCGTATGACTCAAACCTTGCCACAATGCTTTATCTTTGACACAATATGCATAAATTTCTCCACAAACCAAACTTGTTTCATGCTGCAAACTATGTTGTCCAAGTTATTGCTGAACAAAAAATGATATGCTACTTCTATACATTGCCATAACACTCCAAAACCCTGCTCAATTGTTGTCCTACAAAACCTTGTGCTATGCTGCACTACAAACCTGTCACAAAACCTGTATATGCTGTCCTATACAGTCCAAAATCTGTCCAGAAAACCAGTCCAAAACTGCTCTATGCAGTCTGCTCCAACCTGCATCATAACAGCCACAAAATTGCACCAAAATGGTAAAATAAAATTGTGTGGAAAAATTATCAAAGCAGTAAGCAAAAACAGTTCAAAATAACTTTTTTCCCCTCCTAAACCTCAGTCAAGGGACTATAAAAGGGGTTGTTTCATAAGACATAGGGGGATTTTTTCCGAGGAAAGAGGAGAGAAGAGAAAAACATAACTTTTGTTAAACTCTGCTCATTCATAAAACCCAGCTCATTCATAAAACCCAGGTCATCCATAAAAACCCTGTTCATCTTCAACTCTATTTTGACTCAGAAAACAAAACAAAAAATCCTCAACCCACTATTGTACAACCTTGTATACTCTCCCATAAACCCTCTAAACACTTCATATCACATAGATATTGTTCAAGCACAAGAACAATTTATGTAGTGCCCTTATTCTCAACTTCTAAACAAAAGACAATACTACACAAACTTGACTGTTTGGAGTTGGTTCAACAACCTTCAACACTAAGAGAAGTCTAGCAGTTTTCTGGAGTTTCATTAAGGTCCACGCAACATCTTGAAGGGTTTCAGACTCAAAACCTAAAGTGAAGTCGCAAGGTAAGTCATCTTAACCTTGCATTTTCCATACATTGTGTTTGGTTTATTTTTGAAGATAAGATGAAGTAATCACTACTCTTGAAGTTAATCATTTCCTTGACGTTCATTTTTATCATTTATATGTTGAAAACTGACTGATACATGCAAAAGAATGGTGATAGAGGCAAAAAACTGTAACATTAGTTGACATATACCCACATGGGTCGACTCATTCTAAGTGAAAAATTAGGGTATGAGTTGACACATGGCCTTATGCATCGACTCATACTGCTGTCCAGGGCCCAAAATAGAAAGATGGAAGGTGCATGAGTCAATGCAAAACACGTATGTGTCGACACAAGCAGGAAATGAGTCGACACATCCCATTATGCGTAGACTCATACTGAGTTGATTTAGTTTGGCATGGGCAAGGAAAATTATGTGTCGATGCATAACAACATGTGTCGATACATAATAGTTCAAAATGCAGTTTTTCCTTCTTTTTATACTGTTTTTCCATTATATATATATATATATATATATATATATATATATATATATATATATATATATATATATATATATATATATATATATATATATATATATATATATATATATATATATATATATATATATATATATATATATATATATATATATATATATATACTCCATTACTGTCCACTTATTCGATATGGTTCTAATAATTAGACACCTATTTCATCCCTATTTGCAAATTGTATCCACATCCCCCTAATGATGTAATAGCGTAGGATTTTAATTTCCGCAAGTTTACCGCTTTTCATATAATTGCTAGTAAGATAGGGTATGTATGGCAAGATAAAAACAACAAGTAGACAACCCCTAATTAAAGACTAAATGCATGCAAATCAAGCACACTATCCATACATGCACCCTTAGGGTAATCGCATTTGTTGCCTCGGAAAAAATTGTCATGTCCCTCGAATATGGGCGTTTTAGCAAAGACCCTCAATAAAAGATCGTAGTCCCTCGATGACCCTTAATGTTGCCTTCGGTAAACGATCTAGTCCCTAAACGACATTGCTAAAACGTCCCATAGGTTTCCTTCTATGACTATACAAACGTCCCACGCCCGTCCCTTCACATCCAATGATGGGGTTTTATACCAAATCAATGGTAAGATAACAACATCTAAAGGAGAAGGAAAAGAACGTTTAAGACCTTTTGAGTAGGTAGGATGCTCCTAGTTGCTCGCTTGCTCACAATAAAAACATTTTATACACCCACAATTTCACTTTGAAACATTTTTCAAAAGACAAAACACTTTGTACGCGTTCTTATAGAGACGAGAACCATTACAAAGACATCCCTTTTCAAAATACTTTCAAAACCCACATCACAAACACACTTTCAAACAAAAAGCAAGTGATCTAGAAAGCAACTAAGAGCTCATAGATAACTACGAATGGAAAGGGTGCTAACACCTTCCCTTTTCATAACTTACCCCCCGAACTCAATAAATATCTCGAAAGGTCTTTCCTGTTCTTTTCAACCTTTCCTTTTGGATAAAATAAAAGTCGGTGGTGACTCTTGCTATCCGCAACAATTACGATCAAACACAAAACACCAAGTCAGTTCTCCCACCGTGTTACAGGTAGCAATCGTCTAAGATTCCTTCATTATCCATTGAGGTAGCAATCGTCAAAGATTTATTCATTATCCATTGATCTAGCAATCGTCAAAGATTCTATCATTATCCATTGAGGTAGCAATCGTAAAAGATTCCTTCATCATCTGTTGAGGTAGAAATCGTCAAAGATTCCTTCATTATCCATTGAGGTTGTAATTGTTAAAGATTCATTCATTATCTGTTGAGGTAGTGTGATCGGTGGGAACGAGAACTGACTGTTTTGGAATGCTGGTTCGCGTTTGCGTTTGTTTTCGCAAAATGTCGCGGTAAGTAAGAGTCGCCACCGTCTTTTATTTTATCCAACAAGGAAAGGACAAAAGCACAGAAAAATTCCTTTTCGAGATTTTTCTCGGGTTCGGAAGGTAGATTATAGAAAGGGAAGGTATTAGCACCCTTTCTATCCGTGGTTATCCACGGGCTCTTAGGTACTTGCTCACTATGTTTTCAAAAGTTTGCTTTTCTTTGTGTTTGTGGGTTTTGAAAAGAGTTTTGTTTTTTTTGAAGAGAGTGTAGGTGCGAAAAGTTTTGTTTTTGTTTTCAAAAGGAGCAAGTACTTAAGAACATCTACCTACTCAAAAAGGAATTAAACTGTACAAATGTCCTTTAGACAATGCTATCCCACTATTGAGGAGTAGGTAGCATCGTTGTTGGAGTTTTCAGGTCAATTCGATTTAAGGGACGTGTGGTCACTAAAGCAATGTTAGGACGCCTTAGTGGTAACCCTAATGTCTTAGATCATTTTTATCGAGGCAACCATTTCGAGGCAACTTTGATCTTTGGACAGAAGGACGACCTCTAAAACATCCTATACTTAATGACCACATTGAGGCAACCAAGTGAGGCGTACCCTAAGAGTGACATGTGCGAGTGTGTCAATTTTCAGTTTATATTATCTTTGTACATGTTATGGTGAGCTACTGTTGATTTTAAGTTAAGAGTTAATCTTGTCATACATAGCCTAGTTAGTATACATCTAAACAGTTAATATATGTACAGGAATTTAAAGTGCGGGAATTGTAAATCCTACGCTATTACAAGGCTTCGGGGAGGGGGATTATTTACATGTCCAAAAATTGGGGGAATAAAAGCAGTAAAAAGTCTTGGTCAAGCTATTACATCCCAGTAGGCAATTATAATAAAATAAACGCGCGCGAATCTGAAAATAAACTCTAAAAAATCCTAAGAATAAGAACTCTTTTTTGTTGTTTTATTTTATTTTGGGAAAATGATCTAAATCTATTTAATTTTAGTTTTGAGAAAATGTTAAGATAATTAAGAGATTAATTAACAAAGTTAATTTTAATAGAAAAAATTATCCTAATGTTTTTTGTGGTTTTTTGATTTTAATGTTAATTAAAAAAAGATAAAAAGATGTCAATGAAAACAAAAATAAAATACAAAGGGGGGATCCTTCGATCCAAGGAAAAAAAGAGCTTAGAGCCAAGGAGGGAATGGAAACTTCGATCCAACCAGGGACATGGTTCTTTCGATTGGGCCAGGAAGTGGGCATGAACAGCCTTCGATCCAGGGAAGGGGAGTTCCCTTCGATCCTGGGAAAAATGCCTTCTTCGATCCAGGAGGACTATGGGAAGCTTCAATCCATAGAAGGTGTCTCCTTTGATCTGGGATGCTATACCTACAAAAGTATGTTAGCAAAATAAAACACAGGGCCTGGGTATTGAACCCCAGGCCCTTCGATCCTGCGCTTGCTGGGTCTCTTCTGGCTATGTCTGCAGCAAGTGTGGGAAAACGAGTAACATGACCTGGGCGCCAAACCCAGGCCTTTCGATCCTGTCTAGGATGGCAAATCAAAGGTAACAACAAGTAATAATGTGTTATGCAAATGTAAAGTTGGACAATTTACCCTTTCTTACCTGTAGATTGAGTCTTCGATTTGGACACTGGCTGGATGGGAGCACTTTCAATCTGGGATTTCTGGGCGTGGAGGTGTTTGCTGAATGGTTGCTTTGGCCTGGATTACTTATGAAAATGCTGATGAATTTTGGCAGCGTAACTCCAATGTTTTTGTTCTCCTCTTGTGTATTTTTTCGTGTCTTGTAATGTGCCACTGGCCCTTGTATTTATAGGAGTGAGGGGTCTAGTAACGGAAAGAGACAACCCATTAAATAGGCCATTAAAGCCATGAGACAAGAATCAGACACATTAAAAGTTTTCCTTTTTTGAAATATGCATGTCTCTTTGGAATCTGGAATGAACCTGGACGCTTTAAATTTCGAATGCCCTCAGGCCCTGCTCTTCGATTGGTCTTGATTTGCCTCCTTCGAATGGGACTCCTTATGCTTCGACTGCTTGATTTGAAAAGAGTCACTCTGGTCGAATCAGCTCTTTAGGAACAGAAAAGGCAAGAATCTGGCTTTTAACTCAGGAATTAAATCCACAATCAGCATTTAATTATTTCTATATTTGCAAGGGAAACATGCCATTTTCTCATGTTCAGTATACCTGGACATGTTTTTTTTTAGTGCCCTCTTGATGGCTTTGTTAACAGGCCAGTCGAAAGGCTTTGTTAACAGGCCAGTCGAAAGGCTTTGTTAACAGGCCAATCAAAAGGTTTTGTTCATGCTAATCGAAGGACATGGTTAACATGCCTGTCGAAGCTGCCTTGACACAATGCTAAATTGAAGGATCCCTTGGCATGCCAATCGAATGACTTGACATAATGCCAATCGAAGTGCTCGTCCAGAATGCCAATCGAAGGGTCTTTCAGAATGCCAATCGAAGTGCTTGACATAATGCCAATCGAAGTGCTCCTTCAGAATACCAATCGAAGGGTCTTTCAGAATGCCAATCGAAGTGCTTGTCCATAATGCCAATCGAAATGCTTGTCCATAATGCCAATCGAAATGCTCCTTCAGAATACCAATCGAAGGGTCTTTCAGAATGCCAATCGAAGTGCTTGACATAATGCCAATCGAAGTGCTTAAAGCACCACTCAAAGATTTTCTTTTTCCTTAGGCAAGGGTTTCTGGTCAACCATGCAGGGGGAAGACTTTGGAAAACATGAGAGGGCAAATTTTGGGGTACAATAGTTTCCCCTGTTTAATTTTCTTAAACCTGAGGATATAGATTGCCTTTCGAGCCTTTCGTGATCCGAAGGTGGAATATAATTGAACACTAGAGTGCCCAGAAATTTGCACTCGCATGGTGAAGTATCAACATTGTGATGTCAGGAATGGGCTTACAAATGCCATTTGGAGATTGTTGGTAGGAGGATGGGCTTATAGATGTCATCTGGAGATTGTTGGTAGGAGGATGGGCTTATAGATGCCATCTGCAGGAGTGTCGATCGCATAAGAGATTCCTTAGCGAAAACTTGGATACCTGTTGTTGTAGAAGATTCCGCTGGAGAAGTCTAACCTTGTTGAGATTTAGGAACCTGCCTGTACTTCAACTGAGAAAATGCTTCAGCTTAGTTTTAATAACCTGTTCATGATTCAATTGGGGGGAAGCATCTTCATCAAGATCTAGGAACTGTCTCGTGCCCACCGGGAGTATACCGCTGAGGTTATAGAACTTGTCCACACTATGACGGAGGAGAACATCAAGATCTAGGAACTGACTCGTGCTCAATGGAGTATACCGTTGAGGTTATAGTACTCGTCCACACTATGACGTAGGGAAGTGTGATGTTTTAGCTGGGAAAATAAATCCTGGAGCTGCTGGAGAATAGAGTTGAGTCTGGATGATTGTCAGAGTTGCGTCTGCATCTGGAGCGTATCTGAAATATATTTGAATGATTGACAGAATGACATCCGAATCTGGATCGTATCTGGATGGTAATTTGAATGAGTGATAGAATGACATCCGAATTTGGATCGTATCTGGACTGTAATTTGAATGAGTGACAGAATGACATCCGAATCTGGATCGTATCTGGACTGTAATTTGAAATGAATCTGGAATAAGTATCAGAATGCCAGCCATATCTGGGTCGCATCAGAACTATCTCTAGAAGGAATCTGGAATAAGTATCAGAATGTCAGCCATATCTGGATTGCATCTGAACTGTCTCTAGAAGGAATCTAGAATAAGTATCAGAATGGCGGCCATATCTGGGTCGCATCTGAACTATCTCTAGAAGGAGTCTGGAATAAGTATCAGAATGTCAGCCATATCTGGGTCGCATCTGAACTGTCTCTAGAAAGAATCTGGAATAAGTATCAGAATGTCAGCCATATCTGGGTCGCATCTGAACTGTCTCTAGAAGGAGTCTGGAATAAGTATCAGAATGTCAGCCATATCTGGGTCGCATTTGAACTATCTCTAGAAGGAATCTGGAATAAGTATCAGAATGTCAGCCATATCTGGGTCGCATCTGAACTATCTCTAGAAGGAATCTGGAATAAGTATCAGAATGTCAGCCATGTCTGGGTCGCATCTGAACTATCTCTAGAAGGAATCTGGAATAAGTATCAGAATGTCAGCCATGTCTGGGTCGCATCTGAACTATCTCTAGAAGTAATCTGGAATAAGTATCAGAATGTCAGCCATGTCTGGGTCGCATCTGAACTATCTCTAGAAGGAATCTGGAATAAGTATCAGAATGTCAGCCATGTCTGGGTCGCATCTGAACTATCTCTAAAAGGAGTATGGAATAAGTATCATAATGTCAGCCATATCTGGATCGCATCTGAACTGTCTCTAGAAGGAATCTGGAATAAGTATCAGAATGTCAGCCATATCTGGGTCGTATCTGAACTATCTCTAAAAAGAGTCTGGAATAAGTATCAGAATGTCAGCCATATCTGGGTCGCATCTAAACTGTCTCTAGAAGGGATTTGGAATAAGTATCAGAATGTCAGCCATGTCTGGGTCGCATATGAACTATCTCTAGAAGGAATCTGGAATAAGTATCAGAATGTCATCCATATCTGGGTCGTATCTGAACTATCTCTAGAAGGAATCTCGAATAAGTATCAGAATGTCAGCCATGTCTGGGTCGCATCTGAACTATCTCTAGAAGGAATCTGGAATAAGTATCAGAATGCCAGCCATGTCTGGGTCGCATCTGAACTATCTCTAGAAGGAATCTGGAATAAGTATCAGAATGTCAGCCATGTCTGGGTCGCATCTGAACTATCTCTAGAAGGAATCTCAGAAGATGATGATCTTTGCCTGTTGATTGATCTTTCCTGAAAAGTAAAGAGTTAGTTGTATACAATGTCATGATGCATGCATTATCATGATGTATGCATTGTGTAATGATGTTCTCAAAATGTTTCCACCGGGGATCCCTGCTTTGTTGTTTGAGGAGAACTCCGCTGGGGGATATTGAAAACTCTGTGGGGAGTATGTTTATTTCTGTTTGGTAAAAGAGGTTAGGAATCTTAGTCGTCCGTTGCTCTACTGGGGAGTCGAAGTTGAACTGATATCTGGTCGGGTCCAGGTTTCGCAGTAACTTGCTGGGGATTGTAGAGTAGTCTACTGGGGAAGAGGAGTTGTGGTCCTTTGATTTGTAGCAGTCGGAGAGGTAAACTCAAGCTGGGGAATCCTGGTGCTGTTGGGGAAATAAACCCTGTCGTCAGTCCGCTAGAGAGGTGACATCTTCGTTGGGGGAAGTCCTCGAGGATTCTTGAGGTTGATTCAGCTGGGGAAAGGTTTTCAGAGATTAAACCCTTGCTGGGATGTCATCCTATGAGAAGGATTTTTGGGAGATTTGTCATTGCCCCTAGTAGCAAGTGTTTGTGACATTTCCAGAAAATGTTTAATTGTACGTAACCCTTCACTGAGATTGATATTCAAAGCCCCAAGCGACGGAGATGGAGACTTGCCCCTGGTTACTCTGCACTTCTTCAGAGATTTCTTGAAATCTTGACTGGACTTCCCCAGGTGTGCTGGATAGTGACATGTCAAGTCTCCTTGATTGGAAGGAGATTTGTCAATGGAAGTGTCATCCTTTTTGAAGTGATTTTGTTCACTGAGAGGGCTTTCGTTCATCGGATATTCGTTGTGTGAATTTCTCCGCTGTCAAACAAATAGCCAAATGCAAACAGTGATATTCAAATAATGCAAAGTTTATGCTTGTCTTGAAGTTTTGAAAAATGCGTTTTTTAGCAGAAAACTTTTTATAAGACAAATTCAACACAAGATTTAGGGCAAAGCCTTACAGGAGTCAGGATACCTTTTGTAACAATATGCTTTTGAACTAACCCATGCTTCAGTTAGGACTTTTGAAGGGTTGTAATGTGGCTTGGTTCATGGTTTAAGAAACAAAGGATAAAGGCTCAAAGTATATTTGTACCCACCCGCTCTTCGTGATGTTCTTCAATCCTAAACTCAGTTAATTGTGCGTCGAACTCTATTCGAATTTGGAACGACGTTTTGGTGATGGTTCACACAAGTTGGATTTTTGAAGGCAGTCATCATTTTTTGCAACATTTTTCATGTTGTCGAGGATTTGTAATAACCTCGTTCTTTTGTTTTATTATCCCTAATTTTTGCCTGAACTGTTCCTGTTTTCGAGATTACAGTCAGCGGGATGCCCCAGCTTTCTTAAGCCTCTTTTATAGGTTTTGGCTCAGTGGGCTTTTTCTTTTTTGAGAGATTGACTGTCTTTGAGATAAGGAACCACCACTGTCTTTTGATTCCAGAGGAATGCTTTTGATGTTGTTCGTTGTATTATGAACTGAGAGTTTTGCGACTTTAATACGCATCTTTTTGAATTAACTGAGAGACTACCCTGCCCCAGGTTTAAATTAAAGGTTTCAATTTGTGTTTAAAACAGAAAACTCCTACTTCTTTGGCTCGAAGGGGTTGACTAGGGATTATCTTCCTTATAACTCCGGTGTTTAGGATTTGAAAAAAATGCTTGTACATCGTCAGCAAGGTCTGTCCAAAAGCATACTGTATGAGATTATGGCATTGTTTCGTCATCCTCCCTCTAAAGGCTTGTAACTTTTAGCAAGAGTTGAATGTCATAAAGTGAGTAAAAAAGCATAGTTTAAATGTAATTAAAATGATTGGATCAAATCAAGACAAACATATGCAATGCATTGATGAAACAAAGTTTGGCATTAATAGATAATTGTTTGAATAACAAAGAGATTACAACTTGAAAATTCAAATGAACAAAAGCTTTCAATGATTCGTCATAGGAGCAGTGATTATGTTTGGAGTCTCCGAAGGGTCAAACTTGATCTCCTTGGCATCAATCATGTCTTGGATCTTGTTCTTCAGAGCCCAACAATTGTTTATGTCATGTCCCGGACTGTCAGAGTGGTACGCACACCTTTCGTTGGGATGATAGGTAGGAGCGGAAGTATTTGGCTTTCGGAGAGGAGCCTTTAATGTAATCAGCTCTGCCTCCAACAGGCATTGTAGCGCTTGAGTCAGTGACATGTTGATCTTAGTGAATTGTCTTTTAGGCATGACCTCCTTATGCTGATGCCCCTGTCTTTGTTGAGCGGGCGTAGGATTAGAGATCAAGATTTCTCCTACGTATTGGTCATGACGACCCTTTTGACCATACACAGCGTTGGACTCTTTCTTCCCATTGTAGGGCTTTTTATGAGCATCAGAAGGTGTAGCTTCTTGAATCTTCCCATTTTTGATGCCAGCTTCGACTCTTTCGCCGGTCAGTATTAGCTCGGTGAACCCGGCTGAAGAGCTTCCGATCAAGTGTTTGAAATAGGGACAAGACAAAGTCCCAAGAAACATGCCCACCAACTCCCTATCAGACAGAGGGGGTTGGACTCTTCCCGCAAGATCTCTCCACTTCTGAGCGTAGTCCTTAAAACCTTCGCCTGTACCCATAGACATACCCTGAAGCTGAGTACGCGTGGGAGCAAGGTCGGCATTATACTGGTATTGCTTGTAAAAAGCAGCAGCAAGGTCCTCCCAGTTGCGGATGTTAGCTCCTTCCAGTTGACAGAACCATTCAAGCTGAGTCCCTGAGAGACTGTCTTGAAAGAAATGGATCCACAAGTTCTTATCAGCCGTGTAAGGTTGGATCTTCCTCACATATGACCGGAGGTGCAGCTTTGAACAGGAAACTCCGTCATACTTGGCAAAAGCAGGTGCCTTGAATTTATGGGGAATCACCACCCCAGAGGATAGACCTAGATCTCCGAAGTCCAGACCGGGCACCTTCTGTATTTCCATAGTGTTCAAACGGTCTTCCAATTGTTTGTACTTATCCTCAGCAGGAGGATACTGTTCTTCATCATAGTCCGTCTCGTTGTCGGAGACTTCAGGGCTAGGAGCCCTCCTTTCTTGTGGACTATCTTTCCCTTCAGATGGGGTGGTCAAATCAACTTCGTTCTACAGCCCGTTTTCAAACCTGCGTCCAGTGTTGAACATGATGGTCCTCTTTTTCTTCTTCTTCCTCTCTTTCAGAATCAGGGTCTTCAGGTCCTGCTGACCCTTAGCTAGGCTCATGACCAACTCTTGAAATTGGGCATTCTGGGCCTGGAGAGCCTTGATAGCTTGCTCAGTGGAAGGTTCAGTAGACATGATGATTGCTGAAATAAACAACGAAGAAGATAAGAGACCTGTATTGGGAGACCTGTTATGCAATGATATGTATGATATATGTATGCAATGTTTTCAAGGATCTCGCGGGGTAAACAAGAAACTGTTAGAATCTGAATCTGGTAGCTTGATTGAAGGAACTTCATGTTGCTGAGAGTCCTTCTTCAAGAGTCAAGCTCACCATATCGAGTGGGTCATAGCCCCTGACTCAAGTTATCATGCTTGGATTTCTAGACAACTTTGGCTCGAGGAAAATAAATCCCCTTTGCCCCTTGCTAGCCATTTGATTTACCATAACCTGCATCGCAAACCCTTGAGATCCTTGAAATGGTTAAAGAAATGTTAAGGCATGATGTTATGATGTGTATGCTATGCGTTTAAGCAAAAGTGTGAGGTGATGTAAGTAAGCCCTGCAATAAATCCAGACTATTGGATAAGGACTGTAAACAAAACCTGCAAGGAACTCATGTTGTCAGATAAGAAGAATGTGCAAGTAGTTCAAGTTTGAAGGCACAAAAGTCACACATATAGCCTTAAGTTTAGGCTGGCATGGAGTTTAGGCATTACCCTCTTTCAGTTTAGTTGGCTCAACCTGTCCTAAAATAGTAACCGGGTTCTGAGGAGCTTAATATCATTGGATTGTTTTCTATGTTCATTGTTTTGGTTTAGCCACTTAACTGGCGACTAAAATATTCCAAGAAAACAACCCTCAATGAGTGTAGTATCAAGTATCTACCAACTTCGGACTGCACCAAAGTCGGTCATCTCACTACCCCTAAAAAAGGCCAAGATGGTCAAGTAAGATTCTAAGGTCAATTGATGCTTCACGACACCACGCGGCGGCCCCGTACTCTCCTTGACTTAACTCAAGGGTTACCGGTACTCACCAAAGTGCCACATCAACGTAGCTACTGTTTCAACCATGTCGGTATACCCCACACAGTTCCCTCACAATTTGTTACTACTTACCTAAAGGGTATCCCCAGATCCAGGTTAAGATCTATAGAACTCCGATACAAACCCACAAAATTTAAAGCATACAAAGCATACAATTGAAAACACAAGTGATCTAATCCTAAGGTACACCTCACTTATAACTTCCCCAGCAGAGTCGCCAGTTCTGTGATCGGTGGGAACGAGAACTGAATGTTTTGGAATGCTGGTTCGCGTTTGTGTTTGTTTTTGCAAAATGTCGCGGTAAGCAAGAGTCGCCACCGTCGTTTATTTTATCCAACAAGGAAAGGACAAAAGCACAGAAAAATTCCTTTTCGAGATTTTTCTCGGGTTCGGGAGGTAGATTATAGAAAGGGAAGGTATTAGCACCCTTTCTATCCGTGGTTATCCACGGGCTCTTAGGTACTTGCTCACTATGTTTTCAAAAGTTTGCTTTTCTTTGTGTTTGTGGGTTTTGAAAAGAGTTTTATTTTTTTTGAAGAGAGTGTAGGTGCGAAAAGTTTTGTTTTTGTTTTCAAAAGGAGCAAGTACTTAAGAACATCTACCTACTCAAAAAGGAATTAAACTGTACAAATGTCCTTTAAACAATGCTATCCCACTATTGAGGAGTAGGTAGCATCGTCGTTGGAGTTTTCGGGTCAATTCGATTTAAGGGACGTGTGGTCACTAAAGCAATGTTAGGACGCCTTAGTGGTAACCCTAATGTCTTAGATCATTTTTATCGAGGCAACCATTTCGAGGTAACTTTGATCTTTGGACAGAAGGACGACCTCTAAAACATCCTATACTTAATGACCACGTTGAGGCAACCAAGTGAGGCGTACCCTAAGAGTGACATGTGCGAGTGTGTCAATTTTCAGTTTATATTATCTTTGTACATGTTATGGTGAGCTACTGTTGATTTTAAGTTAAGAGTTAATCTTGTCATACATAGCCTAGTTAGCATACATCTAAACAATTAATATATGTACAGGAATTTAAAGTGCGGGAATTGTAAATCCTACGATATTACAAGGCTTCGGGGAGGGGGATTATTTACATGTCCAAAAATTTGGGGAATAAAAGCAGTAAAAAGTCTTGGTCAAGCTATTACATCCCAGTAGGCAATTATAATAAAATAAACGCGCGCAAATCTGAAAATAAACTCTAAAAAATCCTAAGAATAAGAACTCTTTTTTGTTGTTTTATTTTATTTTGGGAAAATGATCTAAATCTATTTAATTTTAGTTTTGAGAAAATGTTAAGATAATTAAGAGATTAATTAACAAAGTTAATTTTAATAGAAAAAATTAGCCTAATGTTTTTTGTGGATTTTTGATTTTAATGTTAATTAAAAAAAGATAAAAAGATGTCAATGAAAACAAAAATAAAATACAAAGGGGGGATCCTTCGATCCAAGGAAAAAAAAAGAGTTTAGAGCCAAGTGTAGCGATAAAAAATGTAGCGGGGTAAATCGGAGATCGAATTATTGATTAATTCGTCTCACAAAAGCAAGAGTCGCCACCACGCTTTATTATTTCCAAGGGAAAAGGGAAAAGAGCGAAATAAAACCCTAAAATATGCAATGTAAAATAATACTTTTAAAAGTAATGAAAGTACAAGGCTTTTTGAAAAGAGGTCTAAGGTTCGGGGGTTGGTTATACAATGGGAAGGTATTAGCACCCAATGTATCTATAGTATTCTATAGGAACCTTTTGAAATATCTGTTTATTAAAATGTTTGTTTGATTAAAAATAAATTGTTTTGGCCAAAAATGGGTATGGACGATTTTTTGAAGATACGACGACCTAATGTCGAAGTTTTGACTTAAAGGGTGTGAGTTTTGAAAAATTGAATATTTGGAAAATTATCTTAAGTTTTTTAAAATAATAAATGGAGGATGAATGAGGGTATTCGCACAATGTTTTTTGATGACATGAAGTCGACAAAAATTAAACAATTCCCTTGGATTTTGCAAGCAACATAAAAATTAAAACTAAAAGTATAAACACTCCAAGATTTTAAAAGAAAACCAAAAGAGAAGCCATGGAATCAAAATTATCATAAACTCAACCAACATGTATCATGGGAGGAACATCATAAGGGGGCAATAAATTCAAAGAGATAACTTGCAAACTTATCAATAAAAGACTAGTTAAAATACTAACAAAATTTACTAACATGCTGACCAAACAAAATATCAAGGTTTAAATAAATTATAAAAATAAACTAATTAATTGGGTTTTACCTAAAATTATGTGATTATTTAATTTTCAAACCAAAAGAGCTAAGGAAACCAATAAAAGACTAAGAGTGTAAATTAAAATATAGGGTAAGCATGAAGTACTGGGCGCTAAAGCCTAATTGAAATGAGACCCAAGGTTTTGTTTTGGTTACAGCCAGCTCCAGATTTGCAATTAACAAGATATTTGGGAAATGAGGTGAAAACGAAATAGAAAGGTCCAGCATGGGATTGGAATCGAAATCGAACAACGCTCCTGGTTTCGAACTCTCTTTTTTTCTCTCTTCGAACTCCCTCTTTCGAACTCTCTCTGCTTTTCTCTCTTTGAACTCTCTCTTTTGAACTTTGCTTTTCTCTCTTCGAACTCCCTCTTTCGAACTCTGCTTTTCTCTCTTCAAACTCCCTCTTTCGAACTCTGCTTTTCTCTCTAAATCGAAATCGAACAACTCTGCGCCCTAAATCAAAATCGAACACTTACTCTTCTAGCTTCTAACTCCCTCTATTCCAGATTGAAATCGAACACTCTGCTCCCTCTTTCGAATTCCTACTCTTCTGAAACGAAATCGAACAACAACACTGCTACTGGCTTCGAATTCTTCCTAAATCAGAACGAACAATACCACTGCTACTAGTTTCGAACTCTTCCTAAGTCAGAACGAACAACACCACTGCTACTAGTTTCGAACTCTTCCTAAGTCAGAACGAACAACACCACTGCTACTAGTTTCGAACTCTTCCTAAGTCAGAATGAACAACACCACTGCTACTAGTTTCAAACTCTTCCTAAGTCAGAATGAACAACACCACTGCTACTAGTTTCGAACTCTTCCTAACTCAGAACGAACAACACCACTGCTACTAGTTTCGAACTCTTCCTAAGTCAGAATGAACAACACCACTGTTTCTAGTTTTTCATGCAGTTTAAACATCAAATCAACAAGGTGACAAACATTCATGGCAAGAGAAACAACAATAACAAACTCAAGGGTTCTGGCTTATTGAAACAATAACAACAAAAATGAAGCAACGACAACTAGTTCACATCATATATCATTATGACAAGCATGGCAACAGATTTTGAGAAAAAAAGTAGTAAGGAAACTTATAAGATCAGAGCAAGTCTGATGGTTTCGATTGATGAAATAATAGAGAAATCCAGAGATGAGGTAATATGCTTTTTAATTCCTCCTGCTCTTCTGAATATCTTGTTGGAAAATCTTGTAATAGAGAGTAAATGTTGCTTGGTTCGAAACAGGCTTTGAGTTATGGTTTGTTGATATTTTTGACTAGGCTTGCTGTTTGAAGTTTTTGGTTTTGGTAAGGAAGGCAGGCTGGAGCTATGCAGGCTATCCTGCTTGGTTCGAAACAGGCTTTGAGTTTGTGGTTGTGCCTGCAGTTCGAAACAGGCTTTGAGTTTGTGGGCTTGGAGGTTTTTTTACTGGTTTTAGACAGGTTGGAGGAGCTTCTGTTTACAATTAGTGGTTTTGGTAAGGAAGGCAGGCTTTGGTTTATGCAGGTTAGTGCTTGGTTCGAAACAGGTTTTGCAAGTGTGAGGAGGTTTCGATGCAGATTTGTGCTTCTGCAAGTTCGAAACAGCTTTGAGTTATGCAGGTTTGACAAACTTGCAGGTTTTTGCTTGCAGTTTTGTGTTTTTCTCTTTTGTGAACTATCTCTTTTTCACGCTCTCCCCCTCAAAACGATTGCATAACTGCCTGCTTTTATAGTGAAAGAAGAAGGAGGTTTTGGGAGGAAATTTTGGTGAGTTTGAACAAATAGAATAATCTGATTTAATGCTTTTCTGATACAGTTTTGGTATGTGCCATTTGAAGTAATTCTTGGACAGATGTGCACAGGTTTTTGTACTGGAGTTTAACTGTTTTTTTGGTGGTGGAGGCAGCAGTGGTGACCGTTAGTTGGCATGGCTTGCGCAGGTTTGGCAGCATAAGGACAGATTTGGACATATTTATAATAATCATAATATTAATAATAAACAACAATGATAATAATAATAGAATAACTGTGAGTAAAACTAAAATATAAAAGTGAAATAAAAAAGATATTAATTTTTTGAGTTTTTCAAATAAAGTGATGCAAAATATAAATTATATGTAACTAAGATTTTTTTGATAATTTTAAATTAACACAAAGAACTTGCAAAAATAAAAATAAAAGAAAGATGATAAAAAAATGAAGAAAAACAAGATTTAATAAAGTCGGACAAAAAAAAAAACAGTTAAATTTCACTAAATTCATAACAATTTCTAACATTCTATTTTTTGGTGGTTCTTCAAAGTATAATCATCTCTTGACTTGTAAAGAAAAGTTGTAGTTGTTGCAGAGGAGAATCATATGTGAAAGAACCACTAAAAAATTGTCGAAATTTGAAGAAGTTATGAATTTTTTGAAATCTGACTTGAGAATTGGCAAAAAAGTTGAAACGCTTGTGAACGCTTGCTATGTAACAATGCAGATGGGAGGTGGTATCTTAGGTCAAAATTTGGGGTATGACAGCTGCCCCTATTTAAGTTTCTTCTATCCGGAGATATGAAGATTAAAATCTTCGTCTCGACGAGATTGAAGGTACTTAAATACATAATACGTAAATTTTGCCCTAAGATTCCGCCATTATGTTTGTGATATGAATGTAGTATTTAAATTCACAAAGAATGATATTGTATGAGACAAGATGATGTTGGAGAACCCAAACACCAACAAAACACAGGAGCATAGATTACACACTACTGGGGAAATGAGCCATCGACTTCAAATGATAGACTCTTGACGGCGAATAAAAATTTGAGAGAATACGACCTCTGACCCTAACAAAGAAGGCATCTTGCATAGGCCACAAAATAGATTATTGACCCAAAAATAACAGTGAGTTCCCAACTCAAGGTCAAAGATAGACAAAAGATGTACCAAATTTGCTGATAATGGATTACCGACTTCTGAAGGTAAAGATTCATAACAAATTTCTCTGCGAGATTTCCGGAGAGATACCAATTAATGCTGAAACAATAATATGGTTGTAGATACACAAGCTGCTCAAATAAAGAAGCTGCCACTTGCTATCGTTCAAAAAACTATGACATACAAGCTGCTCAAATAAAGAAGCTGCCACTTGTTGTCGTCCAAAAATACAATGACATGCAAGCTGCTCAAATAAAGAAGCTGCCACTTGCTGTCGTCCAAAAATACAATGACATGCAAGCTTCTCAAATAAAGAAGCTGCCACTTGCTATCGTCCAAAAATACTATGACATACAAGCTACTCAAATAAAGAAGCTGCCACTTGCTGTCGTCCAAAAATGCCATGACATACAAGCTGCTCAAATAAAGAAGCTGTCACTTGCTGTCTTCCAAAAATAATAACGTGCAAGTTGCTCATGAAGAGCTGCCACTTGTCGTTTTCCAAAAATAATAACGCACAAGTTGCTCATGAAGAGCTGCCACTTGTCGTTTTCCAAAAATAATAACGCACAAGTTGCTCATGAAGAGCTGCCACTTGTCGTTTTCCAAAAATAATAATGCACAAGTTGCTCATGAAGAGCTGCCGCTTGTCGTTTTCCAAAAATAATAACGCACAAGTTGCTCATGAAGAGCTGCCGCTTGTCGTTTTTCCAAAATAATAACGTACAAGTTGCTCGTGAAGAGATGCCGCTTGTCGTTTTCCAAAAGTAACGTGCAAGCTGCTCATGAAGAGCTGCCACTTGTCGTTTTCCGAAGAAAATATAACGCACAAGCTGCTCATGAAGAGCTGCCACTTGTCGTTTTCCAAAAGATAATAACACACAAGCTGCTCATGAAGAGCTGCCACTTGTCGTTTTCCAAAAATAAGTCAGAAGAAAACTGCGATAACACTATCAGAGAATAAAATCTTCGTCAAAGGGAACCATGAATCAATCCTTCCTGAGGAGATCAAATACTTAAATGTGCAAAATAAATGCACCAATCGTCCAGGTTGCCTAGCTTGGAGAAAACCACGAGATAGCCTACGCAAGAGACAACAACTCCCTCCAGGAATAAACCAGAGAGAAAATAGTCAAACAAAACTCCACCCAATAAGAAAATAACTTGATTGGGGATTTATCCTATCCAGAAATGGACAAGGAAGACTAAATCAAAAAATCATCCACGAGGATTAGCTCAGTTGGGGAATTTAGAAAGGAAGCACATTTTCTGCCTAAGCTAACATTCTACTTGGAAAGAACATGTACATTGTCTTAATAAACATAAACAAGGTATACGACCCAAAATCAACGACAAATGTGAGTATGCATGCGTGATATAAGTGTAAATGAATGAATGAATGTTATGCTGACGAAACAGGCAGACGGAATATCTTGAAGATAATAAGATATCACGAAATAATAGATACTCGACCAATCTTGAAGAGACGGAAAATAACTAGAATTGGAACCACAAAGCAACGTCAGAGTGTATCACGCTACAAGGCTCAAATCTTCTGGGGAGAAAAGTATCGAATCCAATATTCTAACACCAATAGACCACTGGCATGAGACAAAGCGTACCACACTTCAGAAATCTGCTCAAATAAAGATAACCAAAACAACACTTAACCGGAAAAGCTGGGGAGTTACCAAACTTAGCACCACTAGGAACAAAAGTTTACACAACCAACACCTCGTGACGATTTTGAAAGAAAACATGTTCATCATGCAAGGATAAACTACTATATTGTTTTGCATTTCATGGCTTGACCATCCTCGGAACAACTGTTAATATTCCTTTCATTATTCACGACACATTTTTTTTTAAAATAAGAATACTTTAAATAACTTTGTTCCAAATATTGCCGTAAAAATTAAAATTTTGCCCACAAAAGGTAAATGCTCAAATTTCATTAATAAGATGGTAGTTCGCTAACAACGCGACTCCAACGGTTTACAAAAGTTTGGGAAATAGTACATGAAAGAAAGGGTTACACAAAAACAATGATCACTATTCTCCCTAACAACTTCGAATTCTGAAATGTGCTCAAATGCCACAGCCGATCTGACCAAAAACCTGCCTAAGCCGCCCCTTCGGGTTTTGAACTTAGCAAACTGTCAACTCAAAACTAGGCGAAATACTTCTTGACTGCATCGTAGTTCACGGAGCGCGGGAGCTCTTCACCGTCCATACTTGTGAGAATCATGGCACCTCCAGAGAAAACTTTCTTAACGACATACGATCCTTCATAATTCGGAGCCCACTTGCCCCTAGAATCAGGTTGGAAAGATAATATCTTCTTGAGCACAAGGTCACCTTCTCTGAACTCGCGTGGTCGAACCTTCTTATCAAAAGCCTTCTTCATTCTCTGCTGATATAATTGACCATGACACAACACTGTCAATCTCTTTTCTTCAATTAAATTCAACTGATCATATCTACTTTGACACCATTCAGCCTCAGAAAGTTTAGCTTCCATCAACACTCTCATAGACGGAATCTCAACCTCCACGGGGAGTACTGCTTCCATACCTTAAACTAGGGAAAATGGGGTTGCACCTGTTGAAGTTCGAACTGAAGTACGGTATCCATGTAAAGCAAACGGAAGCATTTCATGCCAATCTTTATAAGTTACCACCATCTTCTGGACAATCTTTTTGATGTTCTTGTTAGCAGCTTCAACTGCCCCATTCATCTTCGGCCTGTAAGGAGACGAATTATGATGTTCGATCTTGAACTCTTCACAAAGATCTTTCATCATCTTGTTATTCAAATTCGAGCCATTATCAGTGATGATCTTGCTCGGGATACCGTATCGACAAATGATCTGATTCTTGATAAATCTGACTACCACCTGTCTGGTTACATTAGCATAAGATGCTGCTTCCACCCATTTAGTAAAATAATCGATCGCTACCAAGATGAAATGACGACCATTTGAAGATTTGGGTTCAATCATTCAAATCATATCAATGCCCCACATAGAAAAAGGCCAAGGGGAAGAGATAACATTGAGGAGGGTCGGTGGCACATGTATCTTGTCCGCATAAATCTGGCATTTATGACATTTCTTCACATATTTGCAACAATCAGATTCCATCGTCATCCAATAGTAATCAGCTCTCAACATCTTCTTAGCCATTGCATGTCCGCTGGCATGAGTGCCAAAGGATCCTTCATGCACTTCTTGCATCAGCATGTCTGCTTCATGTCGTAATTCCTCTTATACAACACTTCTTCATTGAGGAAGAAACTACTTGCTAATCTCCTCAACGTCTTCCTATCTTTATTGGATGCCCCAGGCGGGTACTCTTGAGTTTGAAGAACACGTTTAATGTCATAGAACCATGGTTTGTCGTCGGTGACCTCTTCTACTGAGAACACATGAGCAGGTCTGTCGAGGCGCATAACTCTGATTGTAGGCACATCGTTCCAACCATTCACTTGAAACATTAAAGACAAAGTAGCTAAAGCATCAGCCATTTGGTTTTCATCTCTAGGGATATGATGTAACTCCACTTTGTTGAAGAAGGTTAACAATCTTCTAGCATAATCTCTGTAAGGGATCAAACCAGGATGACGAGTCTCCCATTCTCCTTTGATTTGATTAATTACCAATGCCGAGTCTCCATAAATATCAAGGATCTTAATCCTTAGATCCACTGCTTCTTCGAGACCCATAATACATGCCTCATATTCAGCCATGTTGTTCGTACAGTCAAACTTCAATCTCGCCGTGAACAGGATATGAGTACCTCGAGGAGTGACGATGATTGCCCCAATTCCATTTCCATAAGAGTTCACATCTCTGTCAAATATCAAACCCCAACGGGATTCGGGATCAGGTCCTTCTTCAGGTAACGACTCTTCACAATCTTTAGCTTTCAAGTACATAACATCTTCATCTGGGAAGTCAAACTTGATGGATTGATAATCTTCAATTGGTTGGTGAGCCAAATGATCGGCTAAAATACTCCATTTGATTGCTTTCTGAGTGTGATACTCAATGTCATTATCAGATAACAACATCTGCCAACAGGCTATTCTTCCAGATAAGGCGGGCTTCTCAAAGATATATTTAATCGGATCCATTTTGGAGATCAACCAAGTGGTATGGTTAATCATATACTAGCGCAGACGACGAGCAGCCCAAGCTAAAGCACAACAGGTTTTCTCAAGCATTGAGTATCGAGACTCACAGTCTGTGAATTTCTTACTCAGGTAATATATGGCATGTTCCTTTCTTCCAGTCTCATCTTGTTGACCAAGCACACATCCCATGGAATCTTCCAATATAGTCAGGTACATAATCAAAGGTCTTCCTTCCACTGGAGGAATCAAAATGGGAGGTTCAAGTAAATATTCCTTGATGCTATCAAAAGCTCTCTGACAATCTTCTGTCCACACACATCCTTGGTTCTTTCGGAGAAGCTTGAAAATCGGCCCACAGGTAGCAGTCATATGAGATATAAATCTAGAAATATAGTTCAGTCTCCCAAGGAATCCTCTCACTTGTTTTTCCGTCTTGGGTGCGGGAATTTCCCGAATAGCTTTGACTTTATCAGGATCTACATCAATACCTTTCTGACTGACAATGAAACCCAGAAGTCTTCCAGAACGAACACCAAAAGTGCACTTGTTGGGATTCAGACGGAGTTTATACTTTCTCAAACGCTGGAATAACTTCAATAAATGTTCCAAATGATCTTCTTCAGTTTGCGATTTGGAAATCATGTCATCTACATACACTTCTATCTCTTTATGCATCATATCATGGAACAAAGCAGTCATGGCCCTTTGGTATGTTGCACCAGCATTCTTCAAACCAAACGGCATAACCCGATAACAAAATGTTCCCTAAGGTGTAATGAAAGTTGTCTTCTCCATATCGTCTGGTGCCATCTTGATTTGATTGTAACCAGAGAAACCATCCATGAAAGAAAAGACTTTGAACTTTGCAGTACTATCGACCAATACATCGATGTGCGGTAATGGAAAATCATCCTTTGGGCTAGCTCTATTCAGATCCCTGTAGTCTACACACATCCGAACTTTTCCATCCTTCTTAGCAACAGGCACTATATTGGATAACCATTGAGGATAGACCGATGTAACAAGGAAACCTGCATTAATTTGCTTCTGAACTTCTTCTTTGATCTTGTCAGCCATATCGGGACGAGTCCTTCTCAAATTCTGCTTAATCGGCAGACATTCAGGTCTCAACGGCAAACGATGCTCCACAATATTGTTATCCAAACCTGGCATGTCCTGGTAGGACCAAGCAAACACATCAACATACTCTCTGAGAAGCTCCAACATTTTCTCTTTGACCTCTGGGATAAGCAATGCTCCGACCTTGACTTCCTTTTTATCCCCTTCATCACCCAAATTGATCATCTCTATAGGCTCTTCAAACGGCTGAATAGTCTTTTCATCATGCTCAAGTAAACGGGTAATTTCATCAGGGATCTCTTCACTATCTTCTTCCTCGGCTCCGAACACAGGGAATTCAAAGTTGGGAGGGGGCATAAGATCATTGTTTTCAATGGTTAAGTCATGGATTAATCTGCACATATGATTATGCTTTATTTTAGAAATCGATTAATATGAATGTTGTACAAATGAAACAAAAAGGTTATTATATTTTCCTATTACTACCAATTAATTTTCATTACTATTTCCCAGAAAAAGTGAAAAAATAAAACAGTAGTGGACAAAATAACATTTTTATTCATGATTGGCAATACTTGAAACAAAGAGCCCAGACATTTTCTCTTTTGCCTTGGGCAGAGCAAAAGGATTTATTTTCAACATAGCCCGACACAAATACTCTTTGCCTTGGGCAGAGCGAAAATTTTTCAACAACAAAACAAAACATTACTCAGAAATGTGCATCACAACAGGAACATCAACAACAATCCAGTTCTGGCAAACCACTCCATGCGTTACAAAGTCGGGTAAATCCTCTTCAGAATCGTCTCCTATTATAGCATCAACTTCAGGAGGAGTTGGGTGGATAAAACCTGCGCTTCGGAAAACCTCTTGTATCGGACGGATAACTGTTTCCTGCTTGACTCTTGTAGACACGGGATGAAAACCAAGACCTTCTCCAGACTTGTTCTCAGGCAAAGTCAACACCTGGCCCCAACCTTCAGCCGAACCACTTTCAACCACACGTCGTGCATCCTCAAAAGAAGAAATAGACGTCCCTTGCTTCTTCACTTCATTATTAGCAACATATAGAGCTTGGAATTGGGTTCCAACATCCTCATCAGCATCAATAAAAGAGAAAGATGACAAATGGCTTACCACCATAGCCTGCTCTCCACCAATCATTACCAGCTTTCCATGCCTTACAAACTTCAATCTTTGATGGAGCGTGGAAGTGACTGCCCCTGCATCATGGATCCACGGACGACCCAATAGGCAACTGTAGGCGGCACGAATATCCATTACTTGAAAAGTCATCTGAAAAGTAAAAGGACCAATTACTATAGGAAGATCCACTTCACCAATGACGGTCTTCCTAGAACCATCAAACGCTTTGACAATTACTCCACTAGGTCTCATGGGAGCACCTTGATATGAGAGTCGAGATAATGTAGTTTTCGGTATTACATTTAACGACGAACCTGTATCTACCAGCACACTTGATAAAGTATCATTTCCACAACTTATTAAGATATGCAAAGCCATATTATGGTTCCTTCCCTCCTCCGGAAGCTCTTCATCACTGAAACCAAGATTGTTACACGAAGTAATATTTCCCACAATTCCATCAAACTGGTCAACCGTCACATCATGATCCACGAATGCCTGGTCCAAGATCTTCATCAAAGCTTCTCTATGGGCACCAGAATCTCTCAGTAAAGCAAGCAAGGAAATCTTGGAAGGAGTTTGCAAAAGTTGGTCCACAATCTTATATTCACTTCTCTTGATGAGCTTCAGAATCTCATCATCATCAGGGTGTGGGATAGGTTCATTGGATCGGCCTACCTCAACCCTGGATTCAACATTTCTCGCTGGAATTTCTGCCGGTATGGGCCTCCTGACTTGAACTTCTGGCCTCTTCAAAGGTACTGCTGCAAAGACACGTCCGCTTCTCGTAACTCTACTCACATCAGCGATGTTAACAAAAGATGGCCTTGTTGGTATAGGGACTTCTACCCCATTCTCAATCATTGTGGCATTATACTTATAAGGTATAGCTTGGTCTGAGCTGTAAGGCACAAGACTAGGTGTATAAATGATCAAAGGATCAACAGGTGCAGTCTGACTGTCATAAACGATCTCAACTGGTTCAGGAAAATTGAATTGCGGCATTATAACATTCACTTCATCCACCGGATCTCTGTCATGTGTAATAGTGATAACCCTTTGGTCCAACAATTTTTGAATATCCTCCTTCACAATAGGACAATCAACTTCTCTTGAACAAAATTCACAAATATCATAATCACGACGATGCTTAAAAAAGGCAAGTCTTCTTAAGCTCTGTTGTAACCTGATCAACGAATCTCTTATGTGTTCAACTTGAAAAACTCGAAACTTTCCCGGACAACCTTCCACCATATTCACTGATGCTGACCCATGTCGAGGAAAAGGATTATCTCTAACATTCAGGTTAACATCCTTGAAAGACAAGATACCATTCTTAATCAACCTCTGCACATCCGCCTTTAGAGCAAAGCAATTTTCGAGGTTGTGCCCCGGCGACCCTTGATGATATTCACAAAACTGGTCCGCCTTGTACCATAGAGAAGTACTATTCGGTGCGACAAGAGGAGGCTTCGTCGTTATGAGGTTCTTTATGATCAGAGCAGGGTACAATTCAGTGTAAGTCATAGGAATGGCATCAAAATGCGGTTTCCTTGGTGAACGATTCTGGTTGTTGAATTGATAAGCCTGTTGTCGAGGCTGCTGTTGAAATGGTCGTTGCTGAGTTGGTGGGGTCTGATGAGTCGGGGTCACCATTGTTGGGCGGACAGCCGGAGTGACTGCCGCAACATGTGAGTAACCTCTCCTTGGCCTCCCGGGGAAGATTACATTGACCTCTTGTTCTTTCTTTTAGGGAAAGCACTTCCAAACTTCTTGGTACTGCTAGACGAACTTCCTTCTTTAACCAAACGTCCTTCACGAATCCCTTCTTCCAACCGCATGCCCATACTTACCATCTCGGTGAAGTCACTGGGTGCGCTGGAAATCATTCTTTCATAATAAAAGGAACCCAAAGTCTTCAAGAATATCTTTGTCATCTCTTTCTCCTCAAGAGGGGGATAGATCTGAGCAGCAATTTCGCGCCACCTCTGGGCGTATTCCTTAAAGGACTCTCTGTCTCTCTGGGACATCGCCCGGAGTTGATCTCTGTCCGGTGCCATGTCGACGTTGTACTTATACTGGTGAACAAAAGCTTCACTAAGATCGTTGAAATTACGGATCCGAGTGCTGTCCAAACCCATATACCACTTGAGAGCGGCACCAGTCAAACTGTCTTGAAAATAGTGAATTAACAAGTCATGATCATCAGAATATGTAGACATCTTTCTCACATACATAGTCAAATGACTATGTGGACACGAATCACCTTTATACCTTTCAAAGTCTGGCACTTTGAATTTGGCTGGAATCTTTACATTCGGAACTAAGCACAGGTCATGAGCATTCTTTCCAAACAAATCCTTCCCCTTTAACGCTCTGATCTCCCTCTGCATCTCTTGAAACTGGTCTTGAAATTCTTCCATTCTATCAAAAAGACCCAGACTTTTAGCAGGCTTGGCATGATAAGCAGGTTCATTCATGTATGGCGTAGAATGAACCACAGGAGCGACAGTCGTCATCACTAGTTGAGGGAAAGGTGCCACAGGCGGCATTACAGGTGGCATAGCAGTTGTCTCTGTTTGAGGAAAAGACATGGTAGGTTGAACCAAAGGTTGTACGACAGGCTGATACCCTTCTGGCACAAAATTATAAGGCATTCCCCACGGAAAACCTTTTGGCATCTGATGTCGAAGCGGAGAGTTGATTTGAGTCACGGATGTTGGAACAGTGATAATCTCAGAAACCACAGTAGTCGAAGTCTGAATCTCAGCAGCTGCAGTCGATGGCTGATTCTGAGCAGCCATCAAACTTTCCACCTGCGCAGTTAGTTTCTCCATACCAACACGAAGGGTAGCAACCTCCTCACGAAGCTCGTGGTTTTCCTGTTCTAGATCTTCCATCTTCCTCTGACGGTTGGCTCGAGTATCGTATTGATGAGACAGTTTGACAATCTATCGGAGTGGAAAAAAGAAACAAAGATAAGACTCTAGAAAACATGTGAAGTGGAATGTTGGATGATGCATGATATGTGATGCAAATGATCATTTGTTTCGATAGTTTTTCAAGGAACCTCGATAATTTTGCATACATCAATGGTAAAGGAATTTGGAACAACAAAAAACTCATTTCATAAAACGGTAAATTACAACTTACAACTTACAACTTTGGAACAACAAAATAATAAATTACAACCTTGGGACGACAACCCAATAATAAAAGCAGTAAATTACAACTTTGGAGCATGAAGCCCATAATAAAAGCAGTAAATTACAACTTCGGAACATGAAGCCCTTTTACATAGTTTTACAAAATGACATCAGTAAAAATAAAACTAAGAACCAAATATCACTCAGAGTCATCAGATGAAGGACCAAATGCCAACTGTAACTGGAGCTTCCTGATCTTCTCTTCATAAAAGTCTTCCATCTTTTTCTTCTCAGCTACCAGTTGATCAATGATTTCCTTTTGTGGATTAGGAACGAGAGCAACGCTTACTGAATCTTCCTTCTTTCTCTTCCTTTCACTAGCATATTTCTTCAGCAAAGCATCCTTTTGACGAAGCTTCTCATCATGCTCAACGAACCAGCCGTCTTGAATAAATAGCAAATCCTCCTTTTCCTTTAGCTGTCGAGTCAGGACCCGATTCTCATATTCAGACATAGTATACATTTCTTTCCAAGCATCTCTCTCGGACTTCATCCTAGCCAGATTTCCTTGGTATTCTCCCATATTCTCGATGGGAACAACAGCAGATGACGATGCAACAGTAGGGAATAAAGGTTTCTCAGGTTTATAGGGCATCTTGAAAGCACAAGCCCTAGCACGGACCCATTGTAGGTAAGGCTCCAAAGAAACGACACCTCTCTGTCCTAACATGTCTCTCCCTTTTCTATGGATGTGGCGCCAAGCTCCTTTGATCTCCTTCTTAGCTGCCTGGTGATCTTGTCCTTCTTGTAGAAAGAAACTACTCACATGAATGTTGTTCGGCTTGTCCCTCATCGGGTATCCAAACTGACGGCGCGCAAGAACAGGATTATAGTTAATTCCTCCTTTCATACCGAGAAGAGGCACGTTAGGAAAAGCACCACAGTTATCGATGATCTTTACGTCGTAGTAAACTCGATTATACCAATCAATGTCGAAATGAGTGAGAGCCATAATTTTTGGCGCCCATCGCGGCTCCTTCTCGAGATCCCAGAAAACATCAGACATAGGTAGATGAGAAACATACCACTGATATAGCAACGGTGCACAACAAACAATCATCCCTCATTGATAAGAGTTTCGAAGATGGATGGAGTAGTAGGTATCTCCTAGCAGCGTAGGGACCGGATTTCCGATCAAGAAAATTCTAATGGCGTTGATATCTACAAACTTATCAACATTAGGAAACAAGAAAAGGCCATAAGCGAGCAAAGCAAAAACGTCTTCAAAGGCAATAATATCTTTTATCTCAGCGAAATAACGAGCTTTCTTCAACAAAAACTGCGCGAATAAGCCTCGGATTCCCCCTTTGGTAGTCATGTTCTCCTCAATCTCCGACTTCTTCAAGTGGGTGATGGTCGCTATCTCGTGAGATTTGGGTTCCTCTTCTAAGTCAGAAAAAGGAACACAGTCGGTGATTGGCAAACCAAGTATGTAGGAGTACTCTTCTAAGGTGGGCATCAACTGGTAATCCGGAAAGGTGAAGCATCGGTACAAAGGATCATAGAATTGGACCAACGTATTAAGGATGCCTTCCTTCATCTTGCACTTCATGAGAGGTATAAGGGACCCATATTTCTTCTGAAACTCCGTCGGGTTCTCGATCTTAGGAATCAAACTCTTCAGTTCTTCAATCGAAGGTTCAAAGTTTAGTGCATGGAGTCAAAGGGTAAAGCCCACCCCCAGGTATGTACTAATGGTTTAATCACACCTGTAAGACAAGGTTCTAAGAGTTCCCGAAGTCTACATTCCTCCTTCGGATATTACCAACGTCTTGATTACTCAATAATTAGCAATATTCTCAAGAGAAACTCATCCGAGCGTAGCATCGCGTAACAATTACTTCCGGATTACTCCGTTATAATTTCCGCGCTACACCTAAAAGGCCAAGTTGGGTTAGGGTTCTACGGTTCTCAATTTCTCTGGCTCCCAGGTCGAAAGTAATAATGTCTTCCCGATTACTCGGTAAACAAATATTACGTTCAAAAGGGCCTTCCATTGAATGGGGGATTTCATGCCTCCTTCTTCGGGATTACTCCCTCAAAGTTAACATGACTATACTGCTCGTCCTATTCTTAAGTGTAACTTAATCCAGGTATAGGATTCGTCCTTTGCAAAAAACCCAAAAACCCCAATATAAACACATAATCAAACAAACAAGTAATAATAACAAAAAACAAATATGACAAATTAGGCTTAACCCACTTAGGGATGGACCAGCATGAGGTCAATCACTCCCCAACAGAGTCACCAATTCTGTAGCGATAAAAAATGTAGCGGGGTAAATCGGAGATCGAATTATTGATTAATTCGTCTCACAAAAGCAAGAGTCGCCACCGCGCTTTATTATTTCCAAGGGAAAAGGGAAAAAAGCGAAATAAAACCCTAAAATATGCAATGTAAAATAATACTTTTAAAAGTAATGAAAGTACAAGGCTTTTTGAAAAGAGGTCTAAGGTTCGGGGGTTGGTTATACAATGGGAAGGTATTAGCACCCAATGTATCTATAGTATTCTATAGGAACCTTTTGAAATATCTGTTTATTAAAATGTTTGTTTGATTAAAAGTAAATTGTTTTGGCCAAAAATGGGTATGGACGAGTTTTTGAAGATACGACGACCTAATGTCGAAGTTTTGACTTAAAGGGTGTGAGTTTTGAAAAATTGAATATTTGGAAAATTATCTTAAGTTTTTTAAAATAATAAATGGAGGATGAATGAGGGTATTCGCACAATTTTTTTTGATGACATGAAGTCGACAAAAATTAAACAATTCCCTTGGATTTTGCAAGCAACATAAAAATTAAAACTAAAAGTATAAACACTCCAAGATTTTAAAAGAAAACCAAAAGAGAAGCCATGGAATCAAAATTATCATAAACTCAACCAACATGTATCATGGGAGGAACATCATAAGGGGGCAATAAATTCAAAGAGATAACTTGCAAACTTATCAATAAAAGCCTAGTTAAAAAACTAACAAAATTTACTAACATGCTGACCAAACGAAATATCAAGGTTTAAATAAGGGTTAATACCTATTTTCACCCCTGACATATGGGGTGTATTTGAAAAACCCCCCTGCAAAAAAAAAGTTCCAATTGTTACCTTGACAAATTTTAAAAGTTTCAGTTTTTACCTTGAGGATGCCACATCACCTAAAAGGCTGATGTGGCTTATATTTTTGTGGCATCCTCAAGGTAAAAACTGAAACTTTTAAAATTTGTCAAGGTAAAAACTGAAACTTTTAAAATTTGTCAAGGTAACAATTGGAACTTTTTAGGTGACGTGGCATCCTCAAGGTAAAAACTGAAACTTTTAAAATTTGTCAAGGTAACAATTGGAACTTTTTTTTGGCAGGGGGGTTTTTCAAATACACCCCATATGTCAGGGGTGAAAATAGGTATTAACCCTTTAAATAAATTATAAAAATAAACTAATTAATTGGGTTTTACCTAAAACTATGTGATTATTTAATTTTCAAACCAAAAGAGCTAAGGAAACCAATAAAAGACTAAGAGTGTAAATTAAAATATAGGGTAAGCATGAAGTACTGGGCGTTAAAGCCTAATTGAAATGAGACCCAAGGTTTTGTTTTGGTTACAGCCAGCTCCAGATTTGCAATTAACAAGATATTTAGGAAATGAGCTGAAAACGAAATAGATAGGTCCAGCATGGGATTGGAATCGAAATCGAACAACGCTCCTGGTTTCGAACTCTCTTTTTTTCCTCTTCGAACTCCCTCTTTCGAACTCTCTCTGCTTTTCTCTCTTCGAACTCTCTCTTTCGAACTCTGCTTTTCTCTCTTCGAACTCCCTCTTTCGAACTCTGCTTTTCTCTCTTCGAACTCCCTCTTTCGAACTCTGCTTTTCTCTCTAAATCGAAATCGAACAACTCTGCACCCTAAATCAAAATCGAACACTTACTCTTCTAGCTTCGAACTCCCTCTATTCCAGATTGAAATTGAACACTCTGCTCCCTCTTTCGAATTCCTACTCTTCTGAAATGAAATCGAACAACAACACTGCTACTGGCTTCGAATTCTTCCTAAATCAGAACGAACAACACCACTACTACTAGTTTCGAACTCTTCCTAAGTCAGAACGAGCAACACCACTGCTACTAGTTTCGAACTCTTCCTAAGTCAGAACGAACAACACCACTTCTACTAGTTTCGAACTCTTCCTAAGTCAGAACGAACAACACCACTGCTACTAGTTTCGAACTCTTCCTAACTCAGAACGAACAACACCACTGCTACTAGTTTCGAACTCTTCCTAAGTCAGAACGAACAACACCACTATTTCTAGTTTTTCATGCAGTTTAAACATCAAATCAACAAGGTGACAAACATTCATGGCAAGAGAAACAACAATAACAAACTCAAGGGTTCTGGCTTATTGAAATAATAACAACAAAAATGCAGCAACGACAACTAGTTCACAACATATATCATTATGACAAGCATGGCAACAGATTTTGAGAAAAAAAGTAGTAAGGAAACTTACAAGATCAGAGCAAGTCTGATGGTTTAGATTGATGAAATAATAGAGAAATCAAGTGATGAGGTAATATGCTTTTTAATTCCTCCTGCTCTTCTGAATATCTTGTTGGAAAATCTTGTAATAGAGAGTAAATGTTGCTTGGTTCGAAACAGGCTTTGAGTTATGGTTTGTTGATATTTTTGACTAGGCTTGCTGTTTGCAGTTTGTGGTTTTGGTAAGGAAGGCAGGCTGGAGCTATGCAGGCTATCCTGCTTGGTTCGAAACAGGATTTGAGTTTGTGGTTGTGCCTGCAGTTCGAAACAGGCTTTGAGTTTGTGGGCTTGGAGGTTTTTTTTTTACTGGTTTTAGACAGGTTGGAGGAGCTTCTGTTTACAATTGGTGGTTTTGGTAAGGAAGGCAGGCTTTGGTTTATGCAGGTTAGTGCTTGGTTCGAAACAGGTTTTGCAAGTGTGAGGAGGTTTCGATGCAGATTTGTGCTTCTGCAAGTTCGAAACAGCTTTGAGTTATACAGGTTTGACAAACTTGTAGGTTTTTGCTTGCAGTTTTGTGTTTTTATCTTTTGTGAACTATCTCTTTTTCACGCTCTCCCCCTCAAAACGATTGCTTAACTGCCTGCTTTTATAGTGAAAGAAGAAGGAAGTTTTGGGAGGGAATTTTGGTGAGTTTTAACAAATAGAATAATCTGATTTAATGCTTTTCTGATACAGTTTTGGTATGTGCCATTTGAAGTAATTCTTGGACAAATGTGCACAGGTTTTTGGACTGGAGTTTAACAGTTTTTTTGGTGGTGGATGCAGCAGTGGTGACCGTTAGTTGGCATGGCTTGCGCAGGTTTGGCAGCATAAGGACATATTTGGACATATTTATAATAATCATAATATTAATAATAAACAACAATGATAATAACAATAGAATAACTGTGAGTAAAACTAAAATATAAAAGTGAAATAAAAAAGATATTAATTTTTTGAGTTTTTCAAATAAAGTGATGCAAAATATAAATTATATGTAACTAAGATTTTTTTGATAATTTTAAATTAACACAAAGAACTTGCAAAAATAAAAATAAAAGAAAGATGATAAAAAAATGAAGAAAAACAAGATTTAATAAAGTCGGAAAAAAAAATAGTTAAATTTCACTAAATTCACAACAATTTCTAACATTCTATTTTTTGGTGGTTCTTCAAAGTATAATCATCTCTTGACTTGTAAAGAAAAGTTGTAGTTGTTGCAGAGGAGAATCATATGTGAAAGAACCACTAAAAAATTGTCGAAATTTGAAGAAGTTATGAATTTTTTGAAATCTGACTTGAGAATTGGCAAAAAAGTTGAAACGCTTGTGAACGCTTGCTATGTAACAATGCAGATGGGAGGTGGTATCTTAGGTCAAAATTTGGGGTATGACACTAAGGAGGGAATGGCAGCTTTGATCCAACCAGGGACATGGTTCTTTTGATTGGGCCAGGAAGTGGGCATGAACAGCCTTCAATCCAGGGAAGGGGAGTTCCCTTCGATCCTGGGAAAAATGCCTTCTTCGATCCAGGAGGACTATGGGAAGCTTCGATCCAGAGAATGTGTCTCCTTCGATCTGGGATGCTATACCTGCAAAAGTATGTTAGCAAAATAAAACACAGGGCCTGGGTATTGAACCCCAGGCCCTTCGATCCTACGCTTGCTGGGTCTCTTCTGGCTATGTCTGCAGCAAGTGTGGGCAAACGAGTAACATGACCTGGGCGCCAAACCCAGGCCTTTCGATCTTGTCTAGGATGGCAAATCAAAGGTAACAACAAGTAATAATGTGTTATGCAAATGTATAGTTGGATAATTTACCCTTTCTTACCTGCAGATTGAGTCTTTGATTTGGGCACTGGCTGGATAGGAGCACTTTCAATCTGGAATTTCTGGGCGTGGAGGTGTTTTCTGAATGGTTGCTTTGGCCTGGATTACTTATGAAAATGCTGATGACTTTTGGCAGTGTAACTCCAATGTTTTTGTTCTCCTGTTGTGTGTTTTTTCGTGTCTTGTAATGTGCCACTGGCCCTTGTATTTATAGGAGTGAGGGGTCTAGTAACGGCAAGAGACAGCCCATTAAATAGGCCATTAAAGCCATGAGACAAGAATCAGACACATTAAAAGTTTTCCTTTTTTGAAATATGCATGTCTCTTTGGAATCTGGAATGAACCTGGACGATTTGAATTTCGAATGCCCTCAGGCCCTGCTCTTCGATTGGTCTTGATTTGCCTCCTTCGAATGGGACTCCTTCTGCTTCGACTGCTTGATTTGAAAAGAGTCACTCTGGTCGAATCAGCTCTTTAGGAACAGAAAAGGCAAGAATCTGGCCTTTAACTCAGGAATTAAATCCACAATCAGCATTTAATTATTTCTATATTTGCAAGGGAAACATGCCATTTTCTCATGTTCAATATACCTGGACATGTTTTTTTTTGAGTGCCCTCTTGATGGCTTTGTTAACAGGCCAGTCGAAAGGCTTTGTTAACAGGCCAGTCGAAAGGCTTTGTTAACAAGCCAATCGAAAGGTTCTGTTCATGCTAATCGAAGGACATGGTTAACATGCCTGTCGAAGCTGCCTTAACACAATGCTAAATCGAAGGATCCCTTGGCATGCCAATCGAAGGACTTTACATAATGCCAATCGAAGTGCTCGTCCAGAATGCCAATCGAAGGGTCTTTCAGAATGCCAATCGAAGTGCTTGACATAATGCCAATCGAAGTGCTCCTTCAGAATACCAATCGAAGGGTCTTTCAGAATGCCAATCGAAGTGCTTGTCCATAATGCCAATCGAAATGCTTGTCCATAATGCCAATCGAAATGCTCCTTCAGAATACCAATCGAAGGGTCTTTCAGAATGCCAATCGAAGTGCTTGACATAATGCCAATCGAAGTGCTTAAAGCACCACTCAAAGATTTTATTTTTCCTTAGGCAAGGGTTTCTGGTCAACCATGCAGGGGGAAGACTTTGGAAAACATGAGAGGGAAAATTTTGGGGTACAACAGGTAGCAATTGTCCAAGATTCCTTCATCATCCATTGAGGTAGCAATTGTCAAAGATTCCTTCATATAACCCTCCAGAGGCAGTCCAACACAGATTCCTTCATCATCTATTGGGGTAGAAGTCATCCAAGATTCCTTCATTATCCATTGAGGTAGCAATCGTCAAAGATTCCTTCATCATCTGTTGAGGTAGCAATCGTCAAAGATTCCTTCATTATCCATTGAGGTAGCAATCGTCAAAGATTCCTTCCTTATCTGTTGAGGTAGAAATTATCTAATATTCCTTCATCATCCATTGAGGTAGAAATCATCAAAGATTCCTTCATATAACCCTCTAGAGGAAGTCCAACACAAACTCATCCTGGAACAGCCCTACACAAGCTCTTGCTGATACATTTCCAGATAACGGTTAATTCCATTATCCCCAGCAAATCACTGGAAACCTGGACTTCAACCAGAATACAACAAACTGTCATCTCTCCAGAGATAATTCTTCAGTAGAGCCTCAGACAACTGAAGTTCCTAGACTTCATTCCCCATAGAGTTTTCCTCAAACAGGAGAACAACTGAAACCCACATTCCCCCACGGACTCCTCCTCAGACAGAAGGAACAGGAACCCCCAAAGGGATCATGTGTGAAATCATCATCTACTTTGGATGGAATCTTTAAGCCCATCTCTAACGACTCTCTGTTGTCTCCTCCAAATAGCATCTGTAAGCCCATTCCTTACACCACCAACCATCAGTGTTATTTCATGCGAGTGCAAATTTCTGGGCACTCTAGTGTTCAATCATATTCCACCTTCAGATCATGAAAGGCAGACAAGCCAATCTACATCTTCAGGTTTAAGAAGATTGAACATGGGCAGCTGTTGTACCCCAAAATTCGCCCTTTCATATTTTCCAAATATTTTTCTCTTACAAAGGTGATTACAAGCATTTGATTAAAATAAATAATAAATTTTTTAAAGATAAACAAGGAGTCCTCGATTGGCATCTTAACAAGGTCTTTTGATTGGCATGAAAAAGGTGTATTTCGATTGATATTTTGACAGGATTCAATTGAGCGCCTAACCTCCTCTAAGCTTGCCTCAAATTTCCAAGCTTCGATTGAAGCCTTGGTCTTTTGCTTGTTTGCTGCACACCAGCTTCGATTGGGCATGTTTTCCCTTTTAAACAACCTCCTTCGATCCAAAGGGGAAGGGCTTCTTGTTAGTGCTCCTTCGATTGCACCATTGTCTTTGCATGCTAGCTTGACTCACAAATGCAATGGATACCTGCATGCAAGCTGGATCCCTGCTTCGATTGGGCTTTTTTTTCCTTGGAGCAAGCTTGTTTCCAGCTTCTACTAGGCAAATTATCCCTCTGGGCGTGCCTTCAGCGAGCAAAGCAAGAACTTCTTCAAACTGGCCTTCCATTCACAAAGTTCCCACTGGGAAAAAGGCCCCTCAGCTGGTCACCTGCTCACATATGCCTCTTCATGCCTGCCTTGGTTTCACAAAGCAAAGACCCATCAGCTTGCCTTTGTTTCACAAGGCAAAGACTCATTAGCATGCCTTTGATTCACTAGGCCAAAAGTCCCTCCATGCTTGTGTTAGAAGCATAAGGCAAGGACTTATTCTGTGCTTTCTCTCAATCCTAAAATCCTTATGTTGTACCCTAAAATTTTCCCTCCCATTTCACTAAAGACATGCCCATTGAAATCCCCAACCTGCCCTAGGATGACCAAGAATTGACCAGACAAATCCTCCTCCTAAGACAATAAGCCTCAAACTAAGGTTCCACTCCTCATAAAGATGGTTGAGTTCCAAGGATCCCAAATGGTCTCCACTGTCCTAATATTTCCTCAAGATCATCCATGCCAAGTTTCATGCCTTGCACAACAAGTTTGCTCAATCAAATGCTCAAATGCCTGAAAATCAACCGTACTAGGTCAAAAGTCAACTGTGGCCCAAATACAGTCAAACTTCAAGATTTTTGGTCAACATCAACATTTTGAAGTAATATACACCATTTGATCAAGGGTTGATCATGATTCCTCAAGAAATACTCCTAACTCATCAAGAGTAAAAAATGGCAAATTAGGGTTTCTATAGGAAAAGTCAACAAAACTTTGACCAGGCATAAATTTCTCATACTTTATCAGAAATTTTCCAACCAAGGCTCATGTTGAATATAATCCAATTCCCTACAATTTCTCTTCAGCCCTCAAGTTCAATAAATGCCTCAATCAAAAGATATAAGCTCGGACATTATAGGTCCATTCAAAAAGTCAATAAAAACACCTTTTGGGTCAAAGCTCCTTACATGAACATGGAAGATCAAATTGAGATGAGACCAAAAGGATTGTTTAGAGGACATCCTAAGATTTCTAAAAAGTCCAAGAACACCCTCGTAGGGTTAAAAATGAGAAAGATATGCATTGCTAAAATTGACCAATTTTTGGAAATGTGCATGAAGCTAATATTAACCTAACTTGAATTTTTCCAAATGGGCCCATGTTTTCATGCTTGCAACTTGTTCCTAACATGGCCCATGATCCTTGAGCTCACTCATATATTATTCCATTATTTTTATTATTTATTTTGATTATTTATTCATTAAAAGTCAAAATTAAATAAAGAAATAATAGAAAATATGTAAGATATGATTTTCAAATCTTTTCCTTATCAAATAATCATCAAAACATGCTGGAAAATCAAAGAAAAATTGTGGAGGAAGGAAAAGATTGGATTTGTTCCAAAAATAATCAAAAATCACATAATTGAAAGGAGTATATTTTCTCATGAAATCATTGGATTCTTTCCATATTTGCAACCCTAATGAGATACACTACATAAACACAAGAACCCTAGGTCAAAAAAGGACGTGAAAGCTGCCCCCACAAGTCCAGAAAAGTTTCAATTTTTTCACAAAAAAGTGCCAATTTGATTCATAGTTGCAGAGGGATTCAAAGCATCTCGAGGCTTGCAATCGATTGCTGGAGGCACTCTGAAGCTAGTTGCATCACTCCCGGACGCCAAAGCTCCAAGAATCATCACCTACATCATCACGGTTTGCTATATTTTTTCAAATTCGTATCCATGCATTTTTGCATTATTAATCTGTTTTGATTGCATATTTGTGTTTGTATGGATGCATAGAAAGTTTCTGTATAATTGAATTCGTGTTTAGATGTAGGATGTGTGATATGCCATTGTTAGGGTTTAGAGGTTCGTTTTAGGGCTTTTTGTTTTAGGAAAAATCAGGGCCAAAGATGAACACCGTTGTACTCAAGAGATCAAGCCCAGTTGATCTATGTAATTAGATTTGATTTATCTCGCCTGGTGTTGATTTTTGAGATTTGCAGGTTTATAGTTACAACATATGTCCGTAGGTAAAAGTCCTGTCTAAAACGACAGTTCCTTTGGAGAAGATGATGGCGTGTCTAAACTTGGTTGGACAGTTTGAATCTCGCGCGCATTTTATTACATCACTGACTCATTATATTATATAATATATTATTTGTATTTTGTATAACAAATAACCAAGCGTCCCAGTGGTAAGAAGGAAGGGTCATAAGGCATTGCGTGTGGGAGGTCAGGGGTTCGACCCCTGCCTCCTACATGTTATTTTTATTAACAGTTGTTTGCATATTCCACACCTTCACTGCAAGCATGCACACCATAGATCTCCAGATCATCACCCTTGGATCGCTCATTGGCCAGATCTCACGCTTCCAGGCTGCATCTCCGTGGTGGACATCCCAGCAAGCTTCCTACCGAATCCAACGCTTGCTATGGGCCAACCAGACTTGGGCTTGGCAGAATTCAACAACAACACCCTCTAATCTGGGCCTACACCCACCTCAGGCCTAATTTCTAATCTTTTCTAGTTTTTTTATTTATCATCATTATTTAGTTTAACTATTTTTTATTAATCAATTTTTTTCATAAAAAATCATAAAATCAAATAATCACAAAATAAAATAGGATTTAGTTTTATTTTTAATAAATTAGTTTTTTTTGCAAATTAATAATTTAAATTAACTTTAATTTTGTTTCATTAATTAAAATTAATTAGGAAAAATTAGGTCAAAATTCAATTCTTTTTCTCATAAAATCCCAAAATATTTTTAATAATCAAATTGGATTTCTAGGGTTTCTGATCCTTCTTTCCAGTTAATTCTCACGCGTAATTATTTTTTCCGCACGATTAATTATTACTATTGATGTAACTGCGCCCGGTTTGTAATAGCTTAATTAGTTTTTTTTTCAATTCCACATTTTTACTTTTCAGTCATTAATTATGTAATTGCACCAAAGCCTTGTAATAATTAGGAACTTTATCTTTTCGCCATTTATTTTCCCGCCTGATAAACTGTTTAGATGAATGTTTAATAGGGTTGCCTGAAAGATAATGATTAATTGAACCTAGATAACCCTAATTGTGTAAAATAAAATATCTGAAAAAAGCACACTGCTGCACACTTGCACCATTAGGGTATACCTCAATCGGTTGCCTTCGAATTACGGTCACAATTCTCGAAATGTGAGAATTCTTAGTGGTTGTCCTTAAGTCTAGAGATCACTAGTCCCTCGATGACCCTCTCGACTGTTGCCTTGGTGTAAAAGTGATCTTAGGGATTTAGGATAGTTACTAAGAGATCTTGCCATGTTTCCTTAGTGACCGTACGTCCCTTTCGATAGTCCCTCAAGCATCCAATGACTAGGGCTACCTACTCACTAATAGTAGGATAACACTGTCTAAAGGATAGGAGGAAAAGAACAAACTTTTTCGAGTAGGTAGATAATTGTTAGGTACTTGCTCAAACAATTCTTTTTACACACCACACTTTCAAATACTTTTCAAACAAAGTTTTCAAAACACTTTATCACACTCTTGAGGACTGATACAAGAGTTACCATAAAGTGAATCGCCGCAATAAGGTAATTTTCAAAGCTTTTCAAACACACAAACACAAGTAATTTTAGAAAATGAGCAAGTACCTAAGAGCCCATGGAAAACCATGGATGGAAAGGGTGCTAACACCTTCCCTTTCCATAATCTACCCCCTTACTCATAAATCTCAAAAAAAGGTTTTTTTCTGTTCTTTTCACCCTTTCTTTGTTGGATAAAAGAAAAGTCGGCGGCGACTCTTGCTTACCCAGACATTTGCAAACAAAAAAAACACAAACCAGTATTAAATGTCGGTTCTGCCACCGTATAACAGAACTGGCGACTCTGCTGGGGAGTCATATAAAGTGGGGTTTACCTTAGGGTCTAGATCATTTTAAAATTGCTTTCTTTGTTTGCTTTGACTGCTTTACCTTTGAGGGTTTGTTGAGGTATTCTTGTAAAGATCATATACCCAGATCTAGGGCATCTTTTTAGCTAAACAACAATAGATCGTGGATACTGTACGGCGTTGACCGATATGGTTGAAGCGATAGCTGTATCGGTGTGACACTTTGGTTGGTACCGGTATCCCTTGTGTTGAATCGAGGAGAATACGGGGCCTTCGCGTGGTGTCGTGAAGCACTAACGAACCTTAGAACCTTATTTGAACAAACTTGGCCATTAGAAAGTAGTGAGATAGCCGGCCTCGGTCTAAAGCTTGGAATCGATTGATACTCGATGTTACACTCATTGATATCAGACTTTCGAGATGTTTCGGCTGCAAGAAAAGATTGCTAAGCTGAAATAACTCGATAAAGGAAGATCAGTGATATTGAGACTCCTTAGAACCCGGTTACTATTTCTAAGACAGGTTGAGCCAACTAAACTTCAAGACGGTACTTACCTATGGAATCCATGTAAGCCTAAACCTAAGGCTACTTGTGTGACTTGTTTGTTTTCTTTTCCTAACAATTTGAACTCATTGCAGGGCTTGTTTGTATTCCTTGCAGGTCCTTGTTTGTATAAATCCAATAAATTGATTTCTTACCCTGCATTCTTGCTTGATGCATAGCATACACATTATAGCATCATAACATGACATATCATACTAACCATTTCAAGGATCTCGAGGGCCTGTGTTGTACCCCAAAATTTTCCCTCTCATTTTACTCAACATATGCTCATTGAAATCCTCAACTTGCTAAAGGATGCCCAAGGATTGACCAGGCAAATGCTCTCCTAAGACAATGAACCTCAAACTAGGGTTTCCATTTTCATCAAGATGGGTGAACTCCAAATCTCTCAAATATTTTCCATGGTCCTAATATGTTCTCAAGAACATTCGTGTAAAGTCTCATGCCTTGCACAAGAAGTTTGCTCAGTCAACTGCTCAAATGCCTGAAAATTAACTATGTTAGGTCAAAAGTCAATTGTGACCCACATACAGTCAAACTTCAAGAATTTTGGTTAACATCAACATTTTGAAGTCATTTCCATCATTTTATCAAGGGTTGATCATGATTCCTCAAGGAATGCTCCAAATTCATCAAAACTCAAAAGTTGCTAAATTAGGGTTTCTATAAAAAAAGTCAACCAAACTTTGACCAGGCATAACTTTCTCATACATTATTAGGAATTTATCATCCAAGGCTCATTTTTAAGAGAATCCAATTCCCTACAACTCATCTTCAGCCCTCAAGTTCAAGAAATGCACTCATGAAAAGATATAAATTCAGACATTATAGGTCCTTTTCAAAAGTCAACAAAAATACCTTTTGGGTCAAAGCTCCTTAAATGAACATGGAAGATCCAATTGAGATGAGATCAAAAGGATTGTTTAGAGGACATCCTAGTATTTCTAAAAATCCCAAGAACGCCCTCCTAGGGTCAAAATTGAGGAAGATATGCATTGTCAAAGTTGACCATTTTTGGAAAATTGCATGAAGCCAATATTGACCAAATTTGCATTTTTTTCCAAATGGGCCTAACTTTTTATGTTTGAAACTCATTCCTAACATGGTCCACGACTCATAAAACCATCCATGCTTTATTTTCTCATTTATTTGATTTATTTTGATTTTAATCATTAAAAAATCAAATCAAATTAAATAAATGATACAAATTTGTTTTGAGATTATTTTTCATTTAATGAATGGCCATATATGCTGTCACATAGCAAGAAATCATGCCATGCCATGGAAAATGAAGAGAATCTTCAAAATAGGAAACATTGGAATTGTTTTTAAACTCACTCAATTCATTTGGTCTAGTCCATATATGTTAACCTAGTGTTGATTCACTACTTAAGCAAGTCATTCCAACCCTAAGAGAGGATACACACGCACAGCCTGCCGCTGGAGAGAAAGAAAAGTTCCAAAAAATATTCAAGAGAGGGGCAATCTTGTAGCACATAATACAACCAGTTTCAATCGTTGCCAGGCATCCTAGAACCCTCCTGGAGATCTCAACATCTCATTCCATCCGCTCTTGAAGGCCAAAGCACCCAGGATCACCCTTTCCAATACTCCACGAGTTGGTAAAATTCTTAAGCTTGAAACTTTTGAATCATGCAATATAAATTGATTTTTTGCATTGAGTATGTGTTCATAATATTGTTCTAAATTTTTTTTAATCATTAGTTGCAAGCATGCACGCAGAAACAGCCATATGCCATTTTTAGGGCACGACCTGAAAACATGCTCAAAGCTCTTGATAAAGCCATGATCCATTAAAACCAAGCCCGTATTTGAACTCAGGGGGTGATTTTACAGGGAATAGGTCTCTTTGCAGGCTTCAGATCTCATGAAATTGCAGGTTGGCTATTTTGCTTGGCCGGAGAAGACGACCGCAGTGCAGCTCCGGTGTTGTTGACTCTTCTTTCTCAGGCGAAGACTTGGCGTGGCAGTTTCGTATAACAATTGGGCCACCAGCCAGCTTGGGCCTAACAATTCAGCTTCACACCCCCAGTTTGCTTCATCACTCCAAGCCCAATTTATTTTTCTTCATTATTTGTTTGTTTTAATTATTTTCTATATTTTTTAATTAATCATAAAATCAACCAAAATCACAAAAAAATAGACTTAGGTTTTTTTAAATTAAAATTAATTCTTATAAATTAATTTAATTTAATTGATTTCAACTTGTTTTCTTTAATTTAAAAATTAAGTAGAAATTAGGTTAAATCTTAAGTCTTTTTCATATAAAATACCAAAAAATATTTTTCTTTAATTAATTAGGTCTAGGTTAAGATTTCAAATATTTTTCTCAATAATAAAATACAAAAATATTTTCTCTTTAATCGATTAGATTTTTTAGGACTTAGACTTTATTCCCGTCTTAATTCTTCGCGCGCATTTATTTATTTATTTATTTCCAATTATTGTATCTGCTTCGAGTTTGTAATAGCTTTTAATTAGCGTTTATTTTACTTCCTTTTATTTACTGTTTACTCCCAAGTTTAGTTATGTAACTCCCTCCCCAAAGCCTTGTAATAGCTAGGTTTTTATTCTCACACGTTACTTTCCGCTATTATTAACTGCTTAGATTAATAGGCTTGTATGGAAAGAGTAACGATTAAAACGGTAGATAACCCTAAGTGTGCAAGATTAAATTAACTGAAAAACAAACACTTGCGCATGCTCACTCCTAGGGTATATCCCCCACTTCGGCTGCCTTTGGTAAACAGTCATGAAGTATAGGGAGTTTTAGTGGTTGCCCTCTAGTCACAAAAGATAAAAAATGACCCATTCCAATGTTGCCTCGGAAGACTCTAGGGTAACTACTAAGGTTTCCTAACCATTGCTTTTGTGACCGTACTTGTCCCTTCGAATGTCCCTTAAAACTCCAACGATAGGGCTACCTACTTCTTGATAGTAGGATAACACTGTCTAAAGGAAACGAGAACGAACAATCTTTTTTCAAGTAGGTAGAAAATCTTAAGTACTTGCTCAAATAAACTCTTTTACACAAACGCTTTCAAAACAGTTTTCAAAAACCATTTCATCACGCTTTTGAGGATAGATACAAGAGTTATCACGAAGTTAAACAAGACTTTTGGAAAAACACACACAAGCAATTTAAAAAATGAGCAAGTACCTAAGAGCCCGTGGAAAACCCCGGATAGAAAGGGTGCTAACACCTTCCCTTTCTATAATCTACCCCCGTACTCAGAAACACTCGAAAAAAGGTCTTTTCTATTCTTTTTCCTTTCCTTAGTTGGATGAAATAAAAGCCTGTGGCGACTCTTGCTTACCGCAACATTTGCGAATACAAAACGCCAAAACCAGTATTAACAGTCGGTTCTGCCACCGTATCACAGAACTAACGACTCTGATGGGGATATAATAAGTGGGGTATACCTTAGGATCTAGGTCATTTCTAAAAAAATGCTTTCTTGTTTTTCTTTGCCTGCTTTATATTCAAGGGTTTTGTTGGGGTTATGTAGATCCTACACCCGGATCTGGGGACACCTTTTAGGTAAGTAGCAATAAATTGTGAGGGAACTATGTGGGGTATACCGACATGGTTGAAGCAGTAGTTATGTTGATGTGACACTTTGGTTGGTACCGGTAACCCTTGAGTCAATCAAGGAGAGTACGGGGCCGCTGTGTGGTGTCATAAAGCATAAACTGACCTTAGAACCTTTAGTTGCACAACTTGGCCAATAGGACGTAGCGAGATGGTCGGCTTTGGTGTATTCCCAAGGTCGACAGATACTTGATGCTACACTCATTGAGGTTTTATTCTTGAGTTTTGTTTGGTTGTCAATTGCCTATTGAATGAAGCTTGGGGGAAAGATCGGTGATATTTAGATCCCTTAGAACCCGGCTACTATTTATAGGACGGGTTGAACCAATCCAGCTTCAAGAGGGTATGACCTTATAACTCATGCATGCCTTAAACCTAAGGACTTGGTGTGACTTGCTTGTTGCTTGTTATACATGTGATTTTTTAGCATAATCATGACATCATAAGCATGGCATATCATACTAACCATTTCAAGGATTTTCTAGGGCTCATCTTTGCTTTGTTTTGTAGGACATGGCATCTGTCCGCAGGAACACTATCTAGATTAACCTTGTGAAAGTGCCTCTCCAACTAAAGGATTTGGAATTAAGGATCCCTGAAAGCTCTCCCTTCACTGAAAAACATGGTCGGTTGCTCAACTTGGTCACTTCAAAACCTGATGAAGAATTATTAAAAGTGCTATTTCAGTTCTTCGATCCTTTGCACCACTGCTTCACCTTCCCGGATTACCAACTAGTGCCTACTATGGAGGAATTTTATCGTTTGTTGGGGATACCTATTCTTGATTAGTTACCTTTCAATGGTATGGAAGAACATCCAAAACCTGAGGAGATTGCTCGGGCTCTATCCTTACAACGGTCCAACGTAGTGACAAATTAGGAAACTAGAGGAAATGTCCAAGGAATCCCGGTTAAATTTCTATTCGAGAAGGCTTACTATTTTTGGGATAACCTGGATTTACAAGATTTTTAAGAGGTATTGGCACTCCTCATCTACGGGATGGTACTTTTCCCTAATACAGACCAACTCGCATATGTGAATACGATTAAGGTTTTTCTGCCTCATAATCCAGTCCCTACATTACTTGGGGATGTTCTGCACTCTCTGTATGCTCGCACTCTAAAGAGAAGGGGGAACCTCCTGTGTTGTACTCCTCTATTGGCTAGGTGGTTTATTTCGCACCTACCTAGGTCTGTTTTGAAGAATGAGCAGGGTATAAAGTGGTCTCATAGGCTAATGTCCCTTACACATTCAGACATTCATTGGTGTTCACGGTCCTCGGAAGATGTTACCATCTTCGATCGCTGTGGTGAATTCCCTAATGTCCCTCTCTTAGGTATTAGGGGAGGAATCACTTATAACCCTTGTTTGGCACTGTGGCAGTTTGGTTATGCGAGAAGGGATGGTCCTCATGATACACTTATCTAAGGAATCACCTTCAACTATGAGAACGATACTCAGGATTACCGCAAAAGGTTCATGAGAGCTTGGGGCATGGTACATAAAATTGATAGCAATACACTGGGGCACAAGAATTCCATCCCTCTTGAGCCTTATCTCTGATGGGTACGAGCCCGCTCCCAAAGTCTTATGATGCCTTACCCTGCTGTCCTACCAATGATTGTGGAACCAGTTGCTAAAGGAGACACTCCTTATCTTGTTCATCATCCTGACATGCCAACTGATCATGAAGAGTTACGAAAATCTTGGGTTCAACTTAAAGAGGAGTGGGACACGTTTGAAGCTCAATTCTATGCCCGCGAGAAGAAGGTCCTGGAGCTCACTAGGCTACTCCATAAAGAGAGGAACATAAACGCCTACATTGCGCCAAAGAGGATGCGCTCCTGGGAGACCTAGTTTTCTTTTGCTTTAAGTTTTGTTTAATTATAATCCTAAAGGGCACTCTTTGTAACAACACGAACTTATTAATATATTTAACGCGTGTTTCTTTTGGTTAAACAAATTTGAGCCTTTACGAGTCCTTGAAATCATTGCATACGCATACCATCCATGACATTGCATAAACAGGAACCATTACAGGTTTCTCATCTTCTTCACTGTTTATTTCAGCAAAAATGTCTTCTGAACAAAGCATAAAAGATCTCCAGGCACAAAATGCCCAATTTCAACAAATGTTCATAGCTTTGAAAAAAGGGAGGGAAGATCCGAAGGCCCTCATCCTGAAGGAAAAGAAGAAGAAGAAAAAGAAGATCTCTGGTGTTCTGAATCTGGGAAGAAGGTTCAGGGGGCGTTAAAGCAACCAGTTGATCTAACCTCCTCGTCTAAAGAAGGGGAGAATCAAGAAAGAGAGACAAGGGAGAAGGACCCTAGCCCTGAAGTTTCTGATAATGATACAGACTACAATGATGAGAAGTATCCTCCCACTGAGGATAAATACAAATAATTAGAGGATCAGCTAAGCGCTATAGAGATCTAGAGAATACCAGGGCTGGATTATGAAGAGTTGAGTTTGGTGTCTGGGGTAGTCATCCCACAAAAGTTTAAAGCTCCGGTTTTCGCGAAGTATGATGGGGTGTCTTGTCCCAAGCTTCATATTTGTTCCTATGTGAGGAAGATTAAGCCTCACGCTGCTGATAGGAACTTGTGGGTTCACTTCTTTCAAGACAGTCTGTCAGGGACTCAGCTTGAATGGTTCTATCAACTGGAGGGAACCAATGTTCGAAACTAGGAGGATTTGGTTGGGAGAGTCCAACCCCCTTTGTCTGATAGGGAGTTGGTTGACATGTTTCTTGGGACACTGTCGGGTCCATTCTTCAATCACCTGATCGGTATCTCCTCAGTTGGTTTTATCGAGCTGATATTAACGGGAGAGAGGGTAGAAGCTGGGATCCAGAGTGGCAAGATCCAGAAAGACACCTCTTCGAGTTTAGTGAAGAAGCTCTTCATGGGTAAGAAGTAGGTCAGTGCCATTTATATCCCAAGAGGTCAGAACATAGTTGAACACCGTCCAACGGTAGGTGTTGTGATGATACCTAGGCCCACGGCTACCCCACCACGAAACAATCAGCAAGGGGTAGAAAGACCACAAAGGCAGTTTACTCGAATTAACATGACATTAACTGAGGTTACACCCCATCTACTAAGATCCAACTTGGTAACCTTGAAAGAGGCTCCCAAGAATCCTAATACCACATCTCCTCGGTACAATCCAAATGCTCGGTGTACCTACTGTGATGCGGTGGGAGAACTGACTTGATTGTTTTGCGATTTATCGCAAATGTTGCAGTTAGCAAGAGTCGCCACCGACTTTTCTTTTATCCAAAAGGAAAGGTAAAAAAGCACATGAAAGACCTTTGAGATTGTTTCTTGAGTTCGGGGGGGGGGGGGTAGATTATGGAAAGGGAAGGTATTAGCAACCTTTTCATCCATGGTTTTACATGGGCTCTTAGTTACTTTCTAGATCACTTGCTTTTGTTTGAAATTGCATTTTGTGTGGTTTTGAAAGTATTTTGTAAAAGAGGCCATTGTTTAGGCAATATTTGTAAAGATTCTCGTTCGTAAGAATATATACAAAGATGTTTGATCTTTTGAAAAATGTTTTCAAGTTTTGTAAGATGTTTTGAAAGTGCGAGTGTTTGTTTTTGAAAATAGCAAGGATATTTGTTTTGAAATGGAGCAAGTAACTAAAAGTAGTCTACCTACTCAAATGTCTTTCTTGTTCATTTTATTTTCCTTTGATATTGTTGTCTTACCATTGATTTGGTAAGCAACCCTATCTTTGGATGTAAACGGGATGGGCGTGGGTCATCGTATAGCCATGATTAGCAATGTTGCAAAGTATCTTAGCATTTTTAGGGACTAAGATCATTTTTGTGAGGCAACTTTGGATAGCGTCATCAAGGGACTATGATCTTGTATTTGTTTGTTTTTGATAAGACACTTTACATGCGTAATATGGATATTTTGTATAAGGCAACCAAATGGGATAACCCTAGGGGTGTTTTGTGTGCAAGTGTGTCATTTTCATGCTTGATTTTGTTTTGGATTAGGGTTTTCTATTTGGTTGATTTTATCTTGCCATACAAACCCTAATTACTAGCGTGTTATATAAAAGCGATAAATTGCGAAATTTAAAGATTACTACGCTATTACAAAACTTTGTGGGAGGGGGGGTGTACAATATACAAATGGGGATTACAATAATATAAACCTAATTAGGCTATTACAACCAAATTGAATATGTACAAATATTAGGATAAATAATATACAAGATAAATTAAATATGCAAAGATGTATAAATGCAAAGAAGGTTTTGTTTGGTTTTTTATGTGAAAAAGTTTTAACCTAAACCTAATAAATAAATCAAGATTAAACTCAAATTAATTAGGAAAGAAAATTATTTTTAGAAAAGATTTTGATTAAACCTTAGTTCTATTTTATCAAAAAGAAATAAATTTCTTTAGGAAAAGGTAAGTATTTTTATATTTTTATCTTGAAAATAAAATATGGCATCATGAGATATTTTTGGTATTTTTTTTTTGTTAAAAATAATATGTTTAATGAGTGTGAAGAAAGATAAATAAATACTAAACTAATTTTAAATTAACTTACAAAGTTATTTAATAAAATAGATAATATATATAACTAAAGAAAATATTTTTTTTTATTGGAAAAAATGAAAATAAAATAAGTCAAAATAAAATCTATCATTTTTATATTTTTTGTGATTTTTGATATTAAGAAAATATATTTAATAAAATAAAATTAAAGGTAAAATAAATAAATAAAATTAATATGGGCCAGGGGTGCTGCAAGCAAATAGGAGGCAGGAGGTTAGAAAAAAAATAAGGCCCAAAGTCCAGAAGCCCACACTGCAAAAACAACAAAAAAAGGTGAAAAAAATATGGAAAATTGCAAAAGGCAGGGCGCGGGCTCGAACCCATGACCTATAGCATTTTTGCGCGCTGCCTTACCACTGGGGTGGTTGTATATCCGTTCATATAAACAAAGGCATAAATATATATTAGAAAACGCCCCCTGAAGGCAACTTCATCTTCAACCTTGAGCCATGTCCGGACCACCTGTATCTCTCTCATTTCTCCACGAAAATGAAAAGTCCAAACATGAAAATTACAGTGTTTCTTCTCACGAGTTCAACCATATATCTTATGTAAACTAAAAGTCAAAGATCAAAGTTAATTTTGCTTGCCCTAATTTAAAACCTAATTTTTACAGAAAATTCAAATCTAAAATTCTCTATACACAATGAATATAAATGAAATCTATGAACATGGTTGGCTTTAGTGCAAGGATATCTACATTTTGTTTTCACAAATCAAGACCAAAGGATGCTTGTATGAAGAGATAGAAGTTTGAGTTTTTACCTCTTTCAGTTGAGATCATGAATGGAGTTTGAGCAAGTTTTGAGAAGGCCTGAGGATCTGTTTAGCTTGCCTGGACCTCCCTGAGTGTGTTCCAATCTTTACTTTGCCTTGAAAGTTCCCGAATCTCCCTAGTCAAGTCAACCTGCAACATTGATATGTAAAAATGGAAGATGGAGGAGGAGGAGTTACAGTGAAGGGACAGGGGTCTGGAACACTTAGATATGATGTATATTAAGTGTTTAGATGGTTAAAACTCAAAACACACGAGTGGTTTTTGAGATTGCTATGTAAGGTGCAAAACTGCAAGTTATGGCAGATTTTTAGTGATAGAGTGTTTGGGAGAGTTTCCGAGCTTTAACATTCGTGTTATAGGTTGTAATGTCTTTGTGTATAAGTATAGAAAAGGTTTTTGATCAATTCCACACCAGGTTTTTGAGTTATAGCCTTTTGGCTCTATAACTTGCTTTTGAAGCAAAGTGAGGAGACAAGTCCCTAAGTGTTTGTACAAGCCTGATCTGAGTTGGTAGAGGTTCTAGACACATTGCTTTTGGTTTATAGGGGTTGTGTGTGCAGAAATAACAAGTGAACAGCTCAAGGAGTTGACAATTGCAAAAGTTGTGCTTTATCAAAATGGAAATGGCAACTTTGTGCCATAAATGGAATTGTAGTTTGAACAAAGGCTCTAATGCTTAGATTAAAGCTCTATCATATGTGTAAACATTTAATTATGGAGTGAGAAACAAGTTTGAGGCCTGCAAAGCAAAGATTGTGCAGCCTAGGCTTGAATTTGAATTTTGGTTCATCATGAAATGACTTGAAATCAAAGTGAGAAATTGCCAACTTCATCTCTTCGATTCTCCCTACTCAAGAATGATCTCAAGGAGTTCTTGGACATTTTAGAAATATTGAAATGTTCTCTACAACCCATATTTGAAATGATTTTGGAAATTCCCTTTGGAACTATGTGAAAAATTGTCATGAAGTTAGGTCAAAAAACTGCCTAACTAGGGCGAAATTTCACTAAGTTATTTTAGTTCATGAGCATGTATTCACAAAATTATATCTTGAGATCCAAGCATCTTTAGGAGAAATTGTGTGAATAAAAGTTGTAGATTTCATGGAGATCTACAACTTTCATGTTGGGAACTTCCTTTGAATCATCTTGTATCATGGTGAAAATTTGGCTTAAAGTTGAGAAAAAACAAGAAATTTTCTATACTTAGAAAATTTTCTAAGTTAAAAATTTCAAATTTCCAAAACAAAATTCTTCAATCCTTGATTTCTTGATGAACAAGTTTCACATTTTGACATGTTTTGTGAATTATGATCTTTGGCACTTGAATTTGACCAAAAAAGTCAAAGTTTGACTTTTCAGTATACAGTTGACTTTTGATCAGTTGACTGAAAAAATTCATCTGTCAATCAAATGGATTTGCAATGTTTTGAACCATGTCATTAGGTCAAGATGGTGCAATTGAACTCTTGAAATCATTCTTCAACCCAATTGATCATTTGCTAGGTCAAAAATCAGAAATTGCCCCTTCTCAGTCAAAACCTTAATTTTGACCATTTTGCCCTTTTGATGATTTGATCAAATTTCTTGAGGAATTGTGGTCCAAACTTGATAAAATGATACATATTAGTCTAAAATGTTGATGTGGATAAAAAATTATGAAGTTTGACTGTAAATTGAACATGGTTGACTTTTTCCCCAATACAGCTGATTTTTAGGTCAACTTTTCAATTGACTGATCAAAAGTGTGATTTAGGGCTTGAAACTTGACATGAGAAATCTTGGGGGTCCATAATGATCCTTTAAAGTCATATGAAGCTTTGATAGTCCAAAAATCCTTGTGCAAACTCAAACCCTAATTTTGGCCATCAGTGCATGAGGAGATGTCTTGAGTTGGTCAAACCCTAATCCAGTCTTGAGTCAAAGAGATCTTGTGAGGAAACTCTTGATAATTGAGAGGGAAAATTTTGGGGTACAACACCTACCATTCTGAGAGTCCTGGCCATGATACAAATGATTATTGGGCTCTGATAAATAAAGTACAAGATCTGATTGAGGCCAAGGAGATTGAGTTTGATGCTCCGGAGAAGCCCAATGTCATAACTTCTCCCATGCCTAAGCACAACCGTGGAGTTAATGACATTGATACTGATCTGTTCGTTACCTCTATTGATGAAGTTTCTACTCCTCTTATGACTGTTAAGAAAAATTTGTTGTTGGCCGATTTATTTCTGGGCTATGGTGAAGGTTGCCACACGTGTCCATCTTTTCCCTCTGGTTGCTATTTGCTTAAAGCAGGTGTTCAACGCCTGATGGACAACAGAGAAATTTTGTTCGAAAAGACTTTGATTCCGACTGTTTTATGTGAAGATATTGCCATTATAACCATTTCCACCAATCCTTCCAAGGTTTCCTCTAAAAGACCTGTTAGGATTACACCTGCTCCAAGAATCACCCCGCTGTTAATCACTTTTCCTGGTCCTGTACCGTACTCCTCGGACAAAGCTGTCCCGTGGAATTATGGTGCCGATGTTTACTATCATGGCGTTAAACAAGATTAGAAGACTAAAGAAGCTAATCCTGATGTCAGTAACATTGTCGGGACCAGCAAGATCACCAGAAGTGGAAGGGTTTTCTCTCTCTAGATCTCCCCAAAGACTGTCATTAAGCTTGTTGTTATTTCACCTGTTGTTCCTACCGGTACTTCTGACACTACTCCCGTTCTTACTCCACTTGTTATTCCTTCCGTTGAGTCATCTGGGACTCGGGGCAAAGAAGCTGTAGGTGAGCCTTCCCGGACGGAGGCACCTAGAAAAGTTGTTGTGAAATCCTCTAAGCAAGAGATATAGGAAATCTTAAAAATAATCAAGAAGAGAAACTACAATGTGGTCGAGCAGCTGGGACAGACCCCTTCGAAAATATCGATGTTATCTTTGTTGTTATGTTCCGAGGCCCATGCAAAGGCTTTGATTGCATTCCTTAAGACTGCACATGTGCCGTAAGAAACCTCAGCCAATCAATTCAAAGACTGTGTGTCCAACTTGACTGCTGATAATGGGCTGGGTTTTTTAGATACCGAGTTGACACCAAAAGGAGGAAGCATAATGATGCTTTGCATGTCTCGATCGAATGCAGGGGCACAACTATGGCTCATGTGTTGGTGGACACTGGATCTTCACTGAATGTTCTTCCTAAGAAGGCTCTCGAACGAGTAGATTGTGAAGGCTTGACCCTAAAGCCCAGTAATATTGTGGTGAGGGCTTTTGATGGGTCGAAGAGAATGGTGCATGGGAAGGTGGACATCCCTGTCAAAGTGGGCTCTCAGACCTTTGGGTCCACCTTCTACGTGATGGACATCAGGCCATCGTAATATTGTTTGTAGGGTCGTCCTTGGATCCATGAAGTTGGGGCTGTTACTTCTATGCTGCACCAGATGCTGAAATATCCGGTGAAGGGGAAGATTATCATTGTGCATGGTGAAGAGGAGTATATGGTGAGACACCTGAACTCCTTCAGGTATGTGGAGATGGACGGGGAATTCATAGAGACTCCTTGTCAAAACTGTGAAGAGGTTCCCCAGATTTTGGCATCAACCGAAACTACCACCAGCACCAAACCTCCTCTGAAGAAGACTTCTCTTATGGACGCCAGAGCAGCAGTTGAAGAAGGTGGGTGTACCAATAGGGAGCAGCTCCCAGATTTTATTCACAAAACTGACAAATTTGGTTTGGGCTTTACTTCAGGAGCTAAAAGGGATGTTCGACACGCTTGGGCTGGAGGACCTCCCCTACGCATCAGCAATCGTGGGGTCAATGCTATTGAAGACAGTGAGGAAGATTCTTATATTGACAGTTGGATCTACCTGACTACCAACGGTGGACCGAGTAATTATACGGCCAGAGATTTTATACCAGTTTCTTTTATTCTGTAGTAATTGTCTTACTTGTTTTCCGAGTTTGTAATAAACCATTTAAACTTTATGGCCTTGTGTCTTGCCCGAGGAACAACGGTTCTATCTGTGAGGGTTATTATATGTCATTTCATATATCATCAATAAAACATTGGACGTTCCTTGCATACAAATTTGGCGCTCTTTGTTTTTATTTTCTGCTCTTACTTTATCAATACAGTTATGCTCTTACACACACTCACATATCAAACTGCAAATCCATATCCACCATGGATCCCATTGATAACAGTTCTGCTATTTCCAGTCATGACTTTGAAAATCCGATCAACCAAACTGAGGACGAAGGTGAGGATAATTGTGAGGTACCAGGAGAACTTGCTAGACTGTTACAGCAGGAGGAGAGGGCTATACAGCCTCATGAAGATCCAGTTGAGACGATAAACTTGGGCACGAAGGTGGACATAAAAGAAGTCAAGATCAGCGCAAATCTAGAGACTAAGATCAAACATCTGTTGATACAGATGTTGCACGACTATGTTGAGATCTTTTCCTGGTCATATGAAGACATGCCTGGTTTAGACACTGATACTGTGGTACATCGGCTGCCAACTAAAGAAGAGTGTCCTCCGGTTAAGCAGAAGGTCCGTCGTATGAGCCCTGAAATATCAGAGAAGATCAAAGCAGAGGTTTTGAAGCAGTTCAACGCAGGGTTCTTGGTTGTCACCTCCTATCCACAGTGGGTTGCTAATGTCATTCTGGTACCTCAGAAGAACGGCAAGGTACGAATGTGTGTGGACTACAGAGACCTGAACAGGGCAAGCCCCAAGGATAACTTCCCACTTCCCCACATTGATGTTCTGGTTGACAACATCGCACAACACAAAATCTTCTCCTTCATGGATGGTTTCTCTGGATACAACTAGATCAAGATGGATCTTATAAACATGGAGAAGACAACCTTCATCACACAGTGGGGAACCTTCTGTTACAAGTTGATGCCTTTTGGGTTGAAGAATGCTGGGGCAACTTATCAGTGAGCCATGGTCGCTTTGTTCCACGATATGATTCACCATGCGATAGAGGTTTATGTGGACGACATGATAGCCAGATCTCAAACCGAAGAGGAACACCTTGATCATCTTCAAAAGTTGTTCGACGGGTTGAAGACATACAAGTTGAGGTTGATTCCGAACAAGTGCACCTTTGGGGTAAGGTTTGGTAAGCTTCTGGGTTTCATCGTCAGTGACAAAGGTATTCAGGTAGACCCTGCGAAGGTAAAGGCCATACAAGAGATGTCGTCTCCCTGTACAGAGAAGGAGGTTAGAGGTTTCTTGGGATGCCTAAATTATATCGCCAAGTTCATTTCACATCTGACTGCTACTTGTGAGCCCATCTTCAAGCTTCTGAAGAAAGATCAAGTGGTAAAGTGGAATGACGAATGCCAGATTACTTTCGAAAGGATCAAATAATACCTTCAAGAACCACCAATTCTGATGCCCCCAGTTGAAGGAAGACCATTGATATTATACTTAACAGTGCTAGACAATTCAATGGGGTGTGTGCTAGGGCAGCATGACGAGTCTGGTCGAAAAGAGCATGCAATATACTACCTTAGAAAAAAGTTTACCGACTGTGAGACAAGATACTCACTGCTCGAGAAAACTTGCGGCGCTTTGGCATGGGCTGCTCGCCGACTAAGACAGTATATGCTGACCCACACCACTCTATTGATATCTAAGATGGATCCAATCAAATACATCTTCGAGAAGCCCGCACTCTTCGAAATAATAGCAAGATGACAAATTATCTTAACTGAATACGATATACAATATACAACCCAGAAAGCAATTAAGGGAAGTGTATTAGCGGATCATTTGGCTCATCAGGCCGTGGATGACTACCAGTCCATGAATTTTGAGTTCCCGAACGAGAATATTATGCTGGTGATTGACTATGAAGAACCTGGACCGGATGAAGGACCTGAGGAAGGATCCCGATGGACTATGGTTTTTGACGGAGCTTCGAACGCACTCGGTAATGGCATTGGCACTGTAATCACATCTCCTGAGGGTTGTCATGCTCCTTTCACTTCTCGACTATGTTTTAACTACACTAACAACATGGCGGAGTATAAAGCCTACATCATGGGTCTCAAAGCCTCTATCGACCACAGGATCAAGTTTTTAAATGTCTTCAGGGATTCAGCCTTGGTGATAAGCCAGATCAAAGGAGAATGGAATACGAAGCATCCGAATCTCATCCCATATAAAGAGCATGTACTGACATTGCTCCCGCACTTTGAGGAGGTAACCTTTGAACATTTTCCACGAGAGGAGAATCAGTTAGTGAACACACTAGCTACCATGTCTTCTATGTTCAAAGTCAGGTGGGACAACGAAGCTCCCTGAATCGCCATTGAAAGGTTGGATGAACCAGCGCACTGCTGCGATATTGATACTGAAGAGGTAGCAGATAAACCTTGGTTTCACGAAGTAAAAAGGTATCTCGAGGCTCAAGAATATCCCGAAGGGGTATCTGTCAATGATAAGAAATTTCTGAGAAGGTTTGCTGCGAAATTCTTCCTCAGTAATGGAATCCTCTACAAGCGCAACCATGACTCTACCTTACTACGGTGTGTAGTCAAGAGCGAAGCAGAGAGGCTTATGACAGATCTACATGAAGGTACCTTCGGAACCCATTCAAGTGGACATGCCATGGCTAAGAAGGTCCTATGGGAAGGATACTATTGGTCCACTATGGAAGCAGATTGTTATCATCACTCCTGAACTTGTCATAAGTGCTAAACCTATGCTGATAAGGTGCATGTGCCTCTGGTTCCTTTGAGCGTCTTGACGGATCCTTGTCCCTTTGCAATATGGGGCATTGATATGCGGTGACGACCTTCCTCACCCTGTCAATGCGGACATAGTGAAAAGATACTACGCATGATAAAAGACCCGCTAGGTTTACTGGCCTAGGCAAAAATAAGGGCTTCCCGGTGAACCAAAAGGGTTCGGGCAAAAGTAAGGGATGAAAATGAAAAAATCTGTATACTCGGCAAGTCGAAAACCTAAAAAGGCGGCTTGGGAAAAAAAGGGTATCTCGGTGGACTGAAAACCCGAAAGGGCGGTCTAGGAAAAAGTTAGGGATGTAAAGCGTATCACTATGTCCCGTTGGATCACCTTACAATCAGACCTCAGTATCAACCATCAAGCTCGAACGAAACCGATCAATCTAATCAGATTCAGACATGCAGCAAAGTGATGAGACACTTGAAGACATAGCGACAATAGCAGACTTGATACCCAGTGGGATTGTTGTACATAACTGTTTTCTTTTTTACACAATATTGTATAGATCCTATTTTTAAGGCGGTGTTCTCTTACTAGAGCGTCAGCTTCCTTGTACAAAAACGCCTATTATAGGCCAACTTCAAAAATCAATACAAATCATTTTTACAAAAAAAACTATGTGTTTTTTCTTTTTTTGTTTTGTTTTGCAAGAACGTCCAATTGTTTTTTATTGACATATGCATTTGAATATGATTGTTGTTCACAAATGTTTGCATAATAAATGGAAAGACAATTGCTTGTAACTTAAGAAACTGGGGAAAAAACAAAAAATGTCAAACCCGACAGTTACTCTGTCCAGCAGGTATCGGGGCAGAGACAACCTTGAAACAAAGTCATCAGTACATATGACCTCGCGACATCTGTACTCCTCACAGAGTAAAGGTAATCAAAGCATTGATGTCAGCTTTCCCAAAACAGGAAGTACCTTCCCCAACCAAATTTCATAATCGCAAGCGGGTCATAAAATTTGTCTCCCGAGCAGAGTTTATTTCCCTGAATGAAGAAACTCAATCCCTGGCAGAGTTTATCCCTCCAGTTACAGAAGTTCACTTTCCAACAGAATTATTCCCCCGCAGAGTTATTCTCAAACAGAGTCCCTCCCCGGCAGAATATTCACAAACAATAAGGAGTAAATCTCTAGCATAGTCATTTCCATTCACAGCGGAAGTAGAAGAACCAGTTCTCTACAACAGTCAGGAATGCTATACTCTCCAGCAATAATCAGGGATCTATTTTCCCAGACTCGGATATGTCACAATAGCATCTCATGCTCATACATCACGACATGCGCATACATATCACATGCAGCATAATCTCATTTATTTTGAGAACATCATCTCACAATGCATTTCATGCATCACATATAATTAACCCTGTTATCCTTTCAGGAAATATAATTATCACCAACAATTCCAGCAGTTATACATGTCATATCTGCAGACAGCCAATGAAAAAATCATTTCACGAAACCAAACGGGTCAACTAAGCTACGCGACCAAATGAAGTAACCCTACGACCCATGATCCTTCCCATAAGCCCTACTATCCAGGCTTTCATCCCAAAGTAACCCTACTATCCAGGTTCCTTCCCATAAGCCCTATCATCCAGGCTTTCATTCCGAAGTAACCCTATTATCCAGGTTCCTTCCCATAGCCCTACTATCCAGGCTTTCATTCCGAAGTAACCATACTATCCAGGTTCCTTCCCATAGCCCTACTATCCAGGCTTTCATCCTGAAGTAACCATACTATCCAGGTTCCTTCCTATAACCCTATTATCCATGCTTTCATCCCAAAGTAACCCTACTATTCAGGTTTCTTACCATAAGCCCTACTATCCAGGCTTTCATCTTGAAGTAACCCTACTATCCAGGTTCCTTCCCATAGCCCTACTAACCAGGCTTTCATCCCGAAGTAACCCTACTATCCAACGAGAGCTTCAAAGGGTACGCCCAAAAGTGGAGAGATCTGGCTGGTAGGGTGCAACCCTCTTTAACTGACAGAGAGCTGATTGACATCTTCATGGGAACTTTGACATGGCCTTTCTTCAAACACCTAATCGAAAGCTCCTCAGCCGGGTTCACCGAGATAATACTGACCGACGAAAGGGTCGAAGCTGGCATCAAAAGTGGAAAGATCCAAGGAGCTACACCTTCTGATGTTCAGAAAAAGCCATACAGTGGGAAGAAAGAGTCCAATGCTGTGTATGGTCAAAAGAGTCGTCATGATCAACATGTAGGGGCAATCCTGATCTCTAATCCCGCACCTGTTCAACAAAGACACCACAATAGGCGTAGAATAAGATAACAAGAAAGGCAGTACACTAACATCAACATGCCTTTATCTCAAGCGTTACAACATTTGTTGAAGTTGAAGCTGGTTACGCTAAAGGATCCTCCTCAAAATCCCGACAGCTCCTCTTCTAAGTACAATCCAAGCGTAAGATGTGCCTATCATTCTGACAGTCCCGAACATGACACTGATGGCTGTTGGAATTTGAAAAACAAGATTTAAGACTTGATTGATGCCAAGGAGATCGAGTTTGACCCTCCGGAGACTCCAAACGTGATCACTGCTCCTATGCCAAATCATTGAGAGCGTCTTGTTCATTTTTGAAGTTCTCATTTGTAATTCCTCTTGTTATTCAAACAATTATCTATTAATGTCAAACTTTGCTTCATTAATGCATTGTGTTGTACCCCAAAATTTTCCCTCTCAATTCTCAAGGCCTTTCTTACAAGGATTTTCAAGGTTCAAGCTTGAACAAGTGCATTTGGATTTTCCAATACCAAAATTAAAAGGAGACTGTCAAAAAGGGAGAAAACAGATAAAAATAACATTTTGACAAATTTGGAGGAAAACATGTCTCCTTCGATTTAGCACCCTTCGATTGACTCTAAGCCTCCTTCGAATGCAAGTTTAGGAACATCCTTCATTTGGATTTGAAACCTCCTTCGAATGCAAGTTTAGAAACATCCTTCGTTTGGATTTGAAACCTCCTTCGAATGTAACTTGGGTACATCCTTCGTTTGGATTTGAAACCTCCTTCGAATCCACTTGCACCAAGGGCCTCTTGCAGACTTTGCCTCTCACAAGTTTCGTTTGAGCCAAGAGATATCTTCATACAAGATTCGACTAAGCTCTTGCTTCCCTTGAAGGAACACCATTCGATTCATAAGCCAGGAACTTCCCTCACGCTAAAAGGCAATGACTCCCTTTATGTTTATTTCAATCCACATGCTTCGATTAGGAAACATTGCTTCCTTCGAACACAGTCTTTCGATTGGGCAATATGTTTGTTTCAATCCAAGCTTCGACAGGGCATTAGCTTCCTTCGAGTAAGCTTGTTTCGACCACAAGCTTCGACTGAGGCAAAGGCTTCCTTCGAACAAGTGCGCTTCGATCTCATTCTTGCATTTGACTCAAGACCAAATCTCGTTTGTCAGGCTATGTTGCATCCAAATCTTTACATAGTCAGAAGCTTGTACAAGGGTTTTAAACTTTGTCTTTTAGATACTACTATTATTGGTTAAAGGCTACATGCTCTTTCCTTTCATAGAGAGTACTTTAGTCACAAAATCAACTTTCAACCTGATTTTGGTCTGAGCACAAGCAACGTCAGAAGCATAAGTCACATCTTCTGCACCCTAACTGCCAAGAGGCCCCCCACATGTACTTTCACGTTACATTATTTTATCATTTATTTGCAAGGCTAGCTTTGGACAACATGTCCATTCTTTCTCTATAAATAGAGGAATTTTTTACAAAGTTGAAGAGAGGATCTTTGGACCAGAGGAACGAATCCCCCAAATTTTCTCAAACACAATAAAACTCTCAAGTTCATCAACACTTGAGAAATAAAAAAAAACCAGAATCCCAAACACTCACCTCTTTCGATTCTGAAGAACATCCCACACATAGAAGTTTGTTTAAACTCAAAGACAACCTTGTGTGATAACTCTTAGAACCAAAAGAAAACCCCCTGTGACTACTCTTTGAATTCCAGAAACGTCCAGGTAGAAGTTCAAGTTCGAATCCCACATCCATTCAAGGCCTGAAGCAAGGTAAGTCACTCTTACCCTTGAACCTTTCGTTTCATGGCATAGTATGTGAATAATCTTCCCTTACATTTCAAAACATGTACATAACACTTTGGTTTTTTTTGTTTCCACCTACTTAATATGTTTTCAGAGCTAATCCTTTCGTTTTGCTTTCTGTTTACCTGAACTTGCTTTAACTGTTAAACTGTTTACAAGACAAATACTAGCATGGCCTCAGACCATGTTGCCATTTAATGCTTTAAATAAAAGAAAACAGGAAACAGGAAATAGGAAACGAAGCTTCTGGCTTCTACCCTCTTTCTCCAGGTTAAACGAAAGAGACAACCAGGACGATAAACATGCCTTCACTGATTCCAGGCTCAGTCGAAAGGCATTCCCTCACTGCTTTCGACCTCCAGTCGAAGAAGACAATAAGGCAGAACCAGAAGGCTTCGCCATACACTGACTGCCAAAGCCCAATCGAAGGCCATGACCTCACTGGTGCGAACTCCCAATCGAAAGAAGCCTAGAAATGAAAATCGAAGGCTGCTCCTGCCCAAATCGAAGGAGCTCATTTTTTCTTCTTTTTATCTTATTTTTTCCTTTATATTCTTCTGCACTTCAATATGGTTGTAATAGTGTAGGATATTTATTTGCTACATTTTTATTGCTTTATACAAATGCTAGTAAATAGGTGTGTATGGAAAGATAAAACCAACAAGTAGGAAACCCCTAATCAAGACAAAATGCATGCAAATCAAACACACTATTCACACATGCACCCTTAGGGTAATCTCGCTTATTGCCTCGGAAAATGAAATCATGTCCCTCGAGTATGAGACACTCTAGCTAATGCCCCTTCAATAAACAAAGATCGTAGTCCCTCGATGACCCTCGATGCTGCCTTCGATAAAACGATCTCGTCCCTTATAAAATTGCTAGAGCGTCTCACAAGTTGCCTTCAATGATTGTATATGATGACCCGTGCCTGTCTCGCTTAACATCCTAACACAAGGTTGTTCACCAAATACAATGGTGAAACAACACTGTTAAAAGGGTTAAAAACATGATAAAGATCTTTGAGTAAAATTAGGGTAGATAGCTCTTAGTTACTTGATCAAACTTGCAAAACGTCCTTGCCATTTTTCAAACACACATCACAACACAACTTCAAAACAACTTTCAAAAACATTGAATTATCTTTTCAAAAAGACACACACCTTTGTATATACTCAAACAAGAGTCATTACAAAGGTTGCCTAGACAAGGCATCTTTTTCAAAACATTTTCAAAACCACACACATAAAGCACTCTTTCAAGCAATTGAAAAGCAAAGGCAAGTGATCTAAAACAAGTAACTAAGAGCCCATGGATAACCATGGATGAAACGGGTGCTAGCACCTTCCCTTTTCATAATCTACCCCCCGAACCCACGAAAACATCTCAAAGGTCTTTCCTGTGCTTTTTTACCTTTCCTTAGGATAAAATAAAAAGTCGGTGGCGACTCTTGCTAAACCGAAACATTTCCGAACACAAACACAAAATCCCAAGTCAGTTCTCCCACCGTATCACAAAATTGGCGACTCTGCTGGGGATTTATTTCTAAAAGTGGGGTTACCTTAGGGTTTTAGATCACCTATGCATGCTTACTTTGTTTGCTTTGATTGCTTTACTTTTTGGGTTCCTTGTTTAGGTTTTGTTGTAAATCCTACACCCGGATTTGGGGGCACCTTTTAGGTAAGTAGCAATAAACTGTGAGGGAACTGTGCGGGGTATACCGACATGGTTGAAGCAGTAGCTACGTTAGTGTGACATATTTGTGGGTACCGGTAGCCTTTGAGTTAATCAAAGAGAATACGGGGCCGCTGAGTGATGTCATGAAGCACTAACGAACTCTTAGAACCTTACTTGACCATCTTGGCCTTTTTAGGGGTAGTGAGATGACCGACTTTGGTGCAGTCCGAAGTTGGTAGATACTCGATACTACACTCATTGAGGATTGTTTTCTTGGGATATTTTGGTCGCCAGTTAAGTGGCTAAACCAAAACAATGAACATAGAAAATAATCCAGTGATATTGAGCTCCTTAGAACCCGGTTTCTATTTTAGGACAGGTTGAGCCAACTGACTTCAAGAGGGTACTTACCTACAAACCCCATGCAAGCCTAAACCTAAGGACTTGTTTGCTTTGTGTGAATATGATTACCTGTACATACACTTGCTTACTTTTGCATACTTGTACATAACATCATAACATCATACCATAGCATTTTTTCAATAACCATTTCAAGGATCTCGAGGGTCTCTTGATACAGGGTCACGTTGAACCAGACATCTACCAAAGGGCAAGAGGATTCATTTTCCTCTAAACAAACACCGTCAAAGATCAAGTGCAACAACTTGAATCGGGGGCTATGACCCACTTGACATGGTGAGCTTGATTCTCGTGGAAAGACATCCACCAATACAAAGTTCTCCAATCAAGCATGTTCAATCTCTAACATTTTCTTGTGTTTACCCCGCGAGATCCTTGAAAACATGCATCCACATATCATGCATCGCATCATGACAGGTTTCTCCCATACAGGTCTCCTTATCTTCCTACTGTTTATTTCAGTAAGGTGGATATGGAACAAACAGTGAAAGATCTCCAAGCTCAAAACGCTCAATTCCAACAAATGCTTCTAGCTATGGGTAAAGGGCAAGAGGATCTGAAAGCTCTCCTTCTCAAAGACAAGAAGAAGAAGTCCAAGAAGGTAGCGGGCATCCTGAACTTGAAAAGAAGACCTAAAATCCTAGATCTTTCAACTCCATCCAACATAGGGGATAGTCTTGAAGAAGACCATAATTTGGAGATCGATGATGTTGAAGCTGACTACTCCGAAGAACAATATCCTCCCGTTGATGACAAGTACAAACAGTTGGAGGATCGCCTCCTGCTATGGAGATTCAACAAATACCTGGCTTAGATTTAGGAGACATGGGTTTAGTTTCTGGGTTGGTCATCCCGCCAAAGTTCAAAGTCCCTATCTTTGTCATGTATGATGGAGTCTCTTGCCCTAAGATGCATCTAAAGTCTTATGTCCGCAAAATTCAACCATACACAACTGATCCAAAGCTTTGGATCCATTTCTTCCAAGAAAGCCTGGTAGGGACTCAACTCGAGTGGTTTTATCAATTGGAGAGTTCTCGCATCCACACTTGGGAGGATTTAGCTGCTGCTTTTTACAAACAGTATCAGTACAACGCTGATCTTGCACCAACTCGTGTGCAATTGCAGAACATGACCATGGGTTCCAACGAAAACTTCAAAGGATACGCCCAAAAGTGGAGAGATCTGGCTGGTAGGGTACAACCTCCTTTAACTGACAGGGATCTGATTGACATCTTCATGGGAACTTTGACAAGGCCTTTCTTCAATCACTTAATTGGAAGCTCCTCAACCGGGTTCACCGAGCTAATACTAACCGGTGAAAGGGTCAAAGTTGGCATCAAAAGTGGAAAGATCCAAGGAGCTACACCCTCTGATGCACAAAAAATTCCCTACAATGGGAGGAAAGAGTCCAATGTTGTGAACAGTCAAAAAAGTCACTGTCACCGACACATAGGGGCAGTCCTGGTCTCTGGTTCTGCGTCACACCGACAACAACAAAAGGGAAATCAACGAAGGCCATACGAGCCTAAAAGACAGTTCACCAACATCAACATGCCGATGTCTCAAGCGCTGCAACACTTGTTGAGGAGGAATCTAATTGCATTGATAGGACCTCATCCAAACCCCAAGACTTCTTCTCCCAACTACAATCCTAATGCGACATGCACTTATCATTCTGACAGTCCTGGGCATAATACTAACGATTGTTGGGCATTGAAGTACAAGATTCAGAATTTGATTGATGCCAAGGAGATTATGTTTGGTCCTCCATAGACTCTAGCATAATCACTGCTCCTTTGACGAATCATTGAGAGAGTCTTTGTTTCTTTGAATTTTCAAGTTGTAATTTCTTTTGTTATTCAAACAATTAGCTGTTGATGTCAAACTCTGTTTCATTAATGCATTGCATATGTTTGTCTTGAATTCATCCATTCGTTTTCACTATTCTTAAACTATGCTTCCTACTTTCTTTATGATATTTAACTCTTGATAAAAAGCTACAAGCCTTTAGAGGGAGGATGACGAAACAATACAGTAATCTCATACAGTATGCTTTTGAACAGACCTTGTTGACGATGTACATGCGTTTCTTTCAAATCCTAAACACTGGAGTTATAAGGAAGATAATCCCTAGTCAACCCCTTCGAGCCAAAGAAGTAGGAGTTTTCTGTTTTAAACACAAATTGAAACCTTTGATTTAAACCTGGGGCAGGGTAGTCTCTCAGTTAATTCAAAAAAAAGAGATGTGCATTTAAGTCGCAAACTCTCAGTTCGTAATACAATGAACGACATCAAAAGAATTCCTCTGGAATCAAAAGACAATGGTGGTTCCTTATCTCATAGGCAGTCATTATCTCTCAAAAAAAGAAAAGGCCACTAAGCCAAAACCTACAAAGGAGGCTTAAGAAATTTGGGGCATCCCGCTGACTGTAATCTCGAGAACAGGAACAGTCAGGCAAAAGTTAGGGATAACAAATCAAAAGAACGAGGTCGTTACCAATCCTCAACAATATGAAAAATGTTGGGAAAAAAAATGATTGCCTTCCAACAAATTCAACTTGTGTGAACCATCACCAAAAATGTCGTTCCAGACTCATTTGGAGTTCAAATGCACAATTAACTGAGTTTAGGATTGAAGAACATCACGAAGAGCGGATGGGTACAAATATACTTTGAGCCTTTATCCTTTGTTTCTTAAACCGTGAACCAAGCCACGTTACAACCCTTCAAAAGTCCTAATTGAAGCATGGGTTAGTTCGAAAGCATACTGTTACAAAAGGTATCCTGACTCCTGTAAGGCTTTGCTCTAAATCCTGAGTTTGAATTTTCTTAGCAAAATTTCTTTACTCGCTAAAACGCATTTTCAAAAAACTTCAAGACAAACATAAACTTTGCATTACTTGAATATCATTGTTTGCATATGGCTATTTGTTTAACAGCGGAGAAATTCACACAATGGATATCCAGTGAACAAAAGCTCTCTCAGTGAACAAAGTCAATTCAAGAAGGATGACACTTCCATTGACGAATCTCCTATCAACAGGGGGACTTAACATGTCACTATCCAGCACACCTGGGGAAGTCTAGTCAAGATTCCAAGAAATCTCTCAAGAATTGCAGAGTAACCAGGGGCAAATCTCCATCTCCGTCACTTGGGGCATTAAACGTCAATTTCAGCAAAGGGTTACGTACAATCAAACATTTCCAGGCAGTGCCACAAACACTCGCCACTAGGGGTGTTGTACCCCAAAATTTTCCCTCTCATGTTTTCCAAAGTCTTCCCCCTGCATGGTTGATCACAAACCCTTGCCTAAGGAAAAAGAAAATTTTTGAGTGGTGCTTTAAGTACCTTTCGATTGGCATTCTGAAAGACCCTTCAATTGGTATTCTGGAGGAGCACTTCGATTGGCATTATGTCAAGGCCTTCGATTGGCATTCTGAAAGACCCTTCGATTGGTATTCTGAAGGAGCATTTCGATTGGCATTATGGACAAGCACTTCGATTGGCATTATGTCAAGGATTTCGATTGGCATTCTGAAAGACCCTTCGATTGGTATTCTGAAGGAGCCTTTCGATTGGAATTATGGACAAGCACTTCGATTGACATTGTGTCAAGGCCTTCGATTGGCAGTCTGAAAAGACCCTTCGATTGGTATTCTGAAGGAGCCTTTCGTTTGGCACCCTGGGTCAAGCCTTTAAATTGGCATGCCAAGGGATCCTTCGATTTAGCATTATGTCAAGGCAGCTTCGACAGGCATGTTAACCATGTCCTTCGATTAGCATGAACAACACCTTTCGATTGGCCTGTTAACAAAGCCTTTCGATTGGAATTTTAATTAGTACCCTTCGATTGATACTTGGACCAGGGCCATTTGAAGAACTCCTTCCAGGCCATTTGAAAGAGGCCATCAAGAGGGCACTCAAAAAAACATGTCCAGGTACACTGAACATGAGAAAATGGCATGTTTCCCTTGCAAATGTAGAAATAATTAAATGCTGATTGTGGATTTAATTCCTGAGTTAAAGGCCAGATTCTTGCCTTTTCTGTTCCTAAAGAGCTGATTCGACCAGAGTGATTCTGTTCAAATCAAGACCAATCGAAGAGCAGGGCCTGAAGGCATTCGAAAATCAAAAGTGTCCAGGTTCATTCCAGATTCCAAAGAGACATGAATATTTCAAAAAAGGAAATATTTTAATATGTCTGATTCTTGTCTCATGGCTTTAAAGGCCTGGTTAAATGGCTGTCCCTTGCCATTTTCATGCACCCTCACACTCCTATAAATACAAGGGCCAGCATACAGTGCAAAGGGCGGAACAAAACATTACAAAAATTAACGAACAGAAACAGGAAAAAGAAACACACAAAAGCTCTGCAGAAACGAAAAGCCTTGCAAAAGCACCAGCCTGCCCCACGAAAGTCTAGACTCCATTGCAGGCACCTTCCGTCCAAATCCAGGCGCCTCCAGTGGAATAATGTTCAATCTCACTTAATCTTAAAATTACTCATAATTGCGTATTCATAGTTTTTTTTGTTATTACTTGTGAGCGATTTAACAAAGCATGTATAAGTTGCAGTATTCATACGTTTGAACCCCCCCATGGATAAAGTTTCTTTCAAAGCAGGTTACATTTGAAATCCATGATCTTGGTTGTGACAAATTAAAACAAACCCAGGCCCAAATTCAGCAGATTCGAATCAGGGGGGTAAAATCCCCCCTGGACCTTTTAACATTTGTTTCGTTTTGCAGGAAATATTTTCTCAGAATCCTGTTCAGAGTTTCGAAGCTTAGGAGCTTAGCTTCGAACTGGATTCAGGATTCCCAGATCGAAGGATGACATATCCAGATCGAACACCCCCAGAGTGCAGCCCCTCAGGCACCTTCGATCAAGCCTCTTCACTGGGTCGAAAGACAGCCCACACCTCTTTCGACCCAGGCCTCCAGAATTTTCCCTTTTTTTTTATTTACTGCCTGTTTCCTTCGATTTCACCTTTGTTTTGACTATTTTATTTCCTTTTTTTAATCAACATAAAATCAATTAAAGAAAAACCACAAAAACATTAGGCTAGTTTTTTTCTATTAAATTAACTTTGTTAATTAATCTTTTAACTATCTTAACATTTTCTCAAGACTAAAATTAAGTAGATTTAGATCATTTTCCCAAAATAAAATAAAACAACAAAAATATTTTATTCTTAGGATTTTTAGAGGTTATTTTCAGATTCGCGCGCGTTTATTTTATTGTAACTGCCTACTGGTTTGTAATAGCTTAACTAAGACTTTTACACTTTACTGCTTTATTTCCCTAATTTTGGACATGTAAATAATCCCCCTCCCCGAAGCCTTGTAGCGTAGGATTTACAATTCCCGCACTTTAAATTCCTGTACATATATTAACTGTTTAGATGTATGGTAACTAGGATTGCATGACAAGATTAACCTTTAATTTAAAATCAACCGTAGCTCACCATGACATGTAAAGACAATATAACTGAAAAAACAATACACTCGCACATGTCACTCTTAGGGTACACCTCACTTGGTTGCCTCGAACGTGGTCATTGAGTATAGGATGTTTTAGAGGTCGCCCTTTTTGTCCAAAGATCATAAGTTGCCTCGAAACGGTTGCCTCGGATAAAATGATCTAAGACATTAGGGTTACCACTAAGGCGTCCTAGCATTGCTTTAGTGACCACACGTCCCTTAAATCGAATTGACCCGAAAACTCCAACGACGGTGCTACCTACTCCTCAATAGTGGGATAGCACTGTCTAAAGGACATTTGCACAGTTTAATTCCTTTTTGAGTAGGTAGAGGTTCTTAAGTACTTGCTCCTTTTAAACAAAACAAAACTTTTCGCACTTACACTCTCTTCAAAACAAAAACTCTTTTCAAAACCCACAAACACAAAGAAAAGCAAACTTTTGAAAACATAGTGAGCAAGTACCTAAGAGCCCGTGGATAACCACAGATAGAAAGGGTGCTAACACCTTCCCTTTCTATAATCTACCTCCCGAACCCGAGAAACATCTCGAAAAGGAATTTTTCTGTGCTTTTGTCCTTTCCTTGTTGGATAAAATAAAACACGGTGGCGACTCTTGCTTACCGCAACATTTTGCAAAAACAAACGCAAACACGAACCAGCATTCCAAAACAGTCAGTTCTCATTCCCACCGATCACAGAACTGGCGACTCTGCTGGGGATTTATATAAGTGGGGTGTACCTTAGGATTAGATCACTATGTTTTCAATTGTATGATTTATATGCTTTAATTTTGTGGGCTTGTATCGGAGTTCTATAGATCCTAACCCGGATTTGGGGATACCCTTTAGGTAAGTAGCAATAAACTGTGAGGGATCTGTCCGGCATATACCGACACGGATGAAACAGTAGCTGCGTTGGTGTGGCACCTTAGTCTGTACCAATATCCCTTGTGTTGAAACAAGGAGAATACAGGTCTTCTAAGGAGTCATTAAGCACCAACTGACCTTAGAACCTTAAATTGACCAACTTGGCCATAGAATAGTAGAAGTATGCTACACTCATTGAAACTAAACTCTCGCGATGATTCCGGCCGCAAGAAAAGGTTGCTAAATTGGAATTATGACCGATTGAGGGTAGTCAGTGATATGGAGATCCTCTAGAACCCGATTACTATTTTTAGGACAAGTTTAAACCAACTAAACTAAAAGAGGGTAATGCCTAAACTCCATGCCAGCCTAAACTTAAGGCTATATGTGTGACTTGTGTGCCTTCAAACTTGAACTATTTGCACATTCTTGTTATCTGACAACATGAGTTCCTTGCAGGTTTTGTTTACAGTCCTTATCCCATAATTTGGATTTATTGCAGGGTTTACTTACATCACTTCACACTTTTGCTTAAACGCATAGCATACACATCATAACATCATGCCTTAACATTTCTTTAACCATTTCAAGGATCTCAAGGGTCTGTGATGCAGGTTATGGTAAATCAAAAGTCTAGCAAGGGGCAAAGGGGATTTATTTTCCTCTAGCCAATGCCGTATAGAGATCAAAACATGATAACTTGAGTCAGGGGCTATGACCCACTCGATATGGTGAGCTTGACTCTTGAAGAAGGACTCTTAACGACATGAAGTTCCTTCAATCAAAGCTACAAGATTCAAATTCTAACAGTTTCTTGTTTACCCCGCGAGATCTTTGAAAACATTGCATACATATCATACATATCATTGTAAAACAGGTCTCCCAATACAGGTCTCTCATGTTCTCGCTGTTTATTTCAGCAATGGCTTTCCAACCAGACAATCAAGATCTTCAAACTCGAGAGACTCAGTTCAGGGACATGTTCCTAAACCTATCCAAGGGGCAGGAAGAGTTGAGAACACTCCTCATGGGGAATTTGGTCAAGAAAAGTCCTGAAGACAATAAGGACGAACGACTGGAGCAACTACAAGCTGAATTCAGTGCCATGAAAACCCAGATGCTGGGGCAGATGGCTCTTATCCAAGGCTTAGCTCGGGAACAAGAAGAGTTGAGAACCATGATCAACCAGCTTCATCAAGACATATACAATAACATGAAGCAAACAGTCAAGGCCGAGGACCAAGCCATTAATCAACTTCCGAGAAGTCAAAGGTTTGGTTTGATGAAGAATAGACCTCTCCAAGTTGCTACTACCTCACAGGTCCAACAACAACCTTGCCAAGAACAACGGGTTGATTAGATTAAGCCAAATATGCCCAAGAGGCAATTTACCAAGCTCAACATGTCGCTGTCTCAGGCTTTACAACACCTGTTGATATTGAATCTGGTGACGTTAAGGGACCCTCCTAAGAATCCCAACATAGCCTCCCCAAGGTACAATCCTGATGAAAGGTGTGCATACCACTCTGACAGTCCGGGACATGACACAAATAACTGTTGGGCTCTGAAGAACAAGGTCCAAGACATGATTGATGCCAAAGAGATCAAGTTTGACCCTCCGGAGACTCCAAACATAATCACTGCTCCTATGACGAATCATTGAAAGCTTTTGTTCATTTGAATTTTCAAGTTGTAATCTCTTTGTTATTCAAACAATTACCTATTAATGCCAAACTTTATTTCATTAATGCATTGCATATGTTTGTCTTGATTTGATCCAATCATTTTCATTACATTTAAACTATGCTTTTTACTCACTTTATGACATTCAACTCTTGCTAAAAGTTACAAGCCTTTAGAGGGAGGATGACGAAAATGATACCACGATCTTTACAGTATGCTTTTGAATAGACCCCGCTGATGAGGTACAGGCATTGTTTCAAATCCTAAACAGTGGAGTTATAAGGAAGATAATCCCTAGTCAACCCCTTTGAGCCAAAAAGTTGGAGTTTTTCTTTTCATGAATTAAAACCCTTAATTATAACCTGGGGCAGGGTAGTTCTCTCAGTTGATCCAGGTGCACAATGAATGGCATCAAAGAAGTCCTTCCAAAACAAGAGACAGTGATGGTTCCGAATAATTGTAAGGACAGGCAGTCATTATCTCTCAGAAATAAAAGCCCATTAAGTCAAAACCTATGAAGGAGACTTACAAAAACTGGGGCATCCCGCTGACTGTAATCACAAAAGAAACAGTTCAGGCAAAAGACAGGGATAATAAAATCAAAAAGAGGTCCTAAAAGCTCTCAACAAAAATGACTGCCTATTCAAAATAAATTATCAGTATCCGAACCATCACTGGAATATCAGAGCAAAGACTCAAACGGGATCTAAATGCACGATTAGCTGAGTTTAGGATCGAAGAACATCACGAAGAACGGGTGGGTACAAATAAAATTTGAGCCTTTATCCTTTGCTTCTTAAACCGTGAACCAAGCCACGTCATAACCCTTAAAAGTCCTAGCTGAAGCATGGGTTAGTTCGAAAGCATACTGTTACAAAAGGTATCCTGACTCCTGTAGGGCTTGCTGTAAATCCTGAGTTGACGTCACATTTTACAAAATTTTCCTATCTTACTGAAAAAATGCATTTTCAAAAAACTTCAAGACAGACATAAGCTTTGCATTCTTAAAATAACATTGTTTGCATATGACTATTTGTTCAAATAGCAGAGAAAATTCGCACGACGAATATCTAGTGAACAAAAACCTTTTCAATAAAAAAGGATCACCTCAAGTGGAAAAACACTTCCAATCAAGGGGTACGGCATGATCATTGTCCATCATCTGGGGCAGTCAAGTCAAGATTCAAGGAATCTCTCAAAATGCCAAATAGCCAGGGGAAGATCTCCATCTGAATCACTTGGGGCATTGGACATGAATTCCAGCAAAGAATCTTGTATGATCAAACGGACATCTTCTGGTAGTATGGCAACACAACACTACCGACAGTGACATCTCCCTACATCCTGAGAGCGTGGACATAGTCAAAAAAGTACTACGCATAATCAAATACCCGCTAGGTTGACTGGCCTAGGCAAAAATAAGGGCTTCCCGGCGAACCAAAAGGGTTCGGGCAAAAATAAGGGATGAAAATGAAAAATTTATACACCCGGCAAGTCGAAAACCTGAAAAGGCGACTTGGGCAAAAAGGGTATCCCGATGGACTGAAAACCCGAAAGGGCGATCCAGGAAAAAATTAGGGATCAAAGCGTACGACTATGTCCCGACATCTCGTCACTTGCCTACCAGAAGAAGACTTGTCATTTTGACCGAAAGATACCAAGCACCTCATAGGTGGGGATAATACTCGATCCACAGGGCCTCCGCAGGCACCTTCTCCCGCAGAAACAGGGGCAATAAAAATTGTCCAAACTGTACAGCTGCTCTGCTCACCAGGTACAAAGGTAGATTCAACTGAAGAATATGGCTAAGATACTTTTACTCCCCGCAGAGTAAAACAGTAATGGTAGCTCTCCCCACTGAGACTTGCAACTATGAACGAATCAGCAATACTCTCCCCAAGCAGAGTTGGTCTACCATCAGCCCTAAAAAGGTTGGGTATCCCCAGAAGGTCTTAATATTCCTCAGCGGAGTATAAGGATATTCCCCAGCAAGCATAAGAGTATCCCGGGCAGTCTTAATATTCCTCAACGGAATATAAGAATGTTCCCTGGCAGAATGCAAGATACCCCCAGTGGAGCCATTTCCCCAGCGCAGTCTAAAAGTTTCCCCAATGGAGTTGAATCATCTTCCCCAGTAGACTCTGGAAGCTTGTCCCCTGCGAAGCACAAATAAGTCTCCTCAGCCAAATTCAGAGATTATCCTCACAAGAACCTAACTGGGTTATCCTTAGCAAGTTGCATCGGAAAGATTATCCCCAACAAAGTTCTTTCTTTCCCCCCAACAGGACTTCTATCCTCAACAGGTTCAATATCACCAGCAACGGTAATCTATCCCCAGCGGAGTTCATCATCAAAATCCCCAACAAAGCTTATCAACGGAAACCCCAGCGGAGTTTATCATTAAAATCTCAGCGAAGTATCTCTTCCCCACAGAGTAATTCCCCGTAGAGTAATCTCTTCACCAGTTTATTCCCCAACGGAGTCATCCTCTCCTGCAGGTTTATTCTTGCAATCATCTTCGTTCATCATCCCCAGTGGAAACGAAGAATTCAACCCTACTCTCCAACAGCCGTTCAAGATTTATTTTCCCCAACTAAAACATCACATTTCCATACATCATGATACATGCATATACGCATCATACCATACAATCTCATTTATGTTGAGAACATCATTGCTTGATCCATATCATGCATTGCATATGACTGACCTTTACCTTTCAAGAAAGATGCAGTTAAATTCTCAATTATGTCAATGGAGACAAAATCAGTTAAATCGATTCCTAAAGATTTTTCTGAGGCAAAGCCAGTCAATGGAGACAAAATCAGTTAAATCAATTCCTAAAGATTTTTCTGAGGCAAAGCCAGTCAATGGAGACAAAATCAGTTAAATCGATTCCTAAAGATTTTTCTGAGGCGAAGCCAGTCAATGGAGACAAAATCAGTTAAATCGATTCCTAAAGATTTTTCTGAGACAAAGCCAGTCAATGGAGACAAAATCAGTTAAATCGATTCCTAAAGATTTTTCTGAGGCGAAGCATGTCAATGGAGACAAAATCACTTAAATCGATTCCTAAAGATTTTTCTGAGGCAAAGCCAGTCAATGGAGACAAAATCAGTTAAATCGATTCCTAAAGATTTTTTTGAGGCGAAGCTAGTCAATGGAGACAAAATCAGTTAAATCGATTCCTAAAGATTTTTCTGAGATGAAGCCAGTCAATGGAGACAAAATCAGTTAAATCGATTCCTAAAGATTTTACTGAGACGAAGCCAGTCAATGGATACAAAATCAGTTAAATCGATTCCTAAAGATTTTTCTGAGGCGAAGCAAGTCAATGGAGACAAAATCAGTTAAATCGATTCCTAAAGATTTTTATGAGGCAAAGCCAGTCAATGGAGACAAAATCAGTTAAATCGATTCCTAAAGATTTTTCTGAGGCGAAGCCAGTCAATGGATACAAAATCAGTTAAATTGATTCCTAAATATTTTTCTGAGATGAAGCCAGTCAATGGAGACAAAATCAGTTAAATCGATTCCTAAAGATTTTTCTGAGATGAAGCCTGTCAATGGAGACAAAATCAGTTAAATCGATTCCTAAAGATTTTTCTGAGGCGAAGCAAGTCAATGGAGACAAAATCAGTTAAATCGATTCCTAAAGATTTTTCTGAAGCAAAGCCAGTCAATGGAGACAAAATCAGTTAAATCAATTCCTAAAGATTTTTCTGACGCAAAGCCAGTCAATGGAGACAAAATCAGTTAAATCAATTCCTAAATATTTTTCTGTGGCCAAACCCGTCAATAGAGATAACCTGTCAAAGGAGACAACCCGTTAGAAGAGACAACCCATCAACCTTTTCAAGTCCCAGTTTAATACCTGTAGCAAGCTAGGAAAAATATTTGTGGACGACTGATTATGGATCAATACCTGTAACAAGCCAGGAAAATTATCTACATGATGAGATTGAAGATTAATACCTGTAACAAGCCAGGAAGACTTTCTTTCTCAGGTCAGAGATTAATACCTGAAACCAGCCATGACAGATATCTCCTCGACCAACCTTTTCAAGTCCCAGTTTAATACCTGTAGCAAGCCAGGAAAAATATCTGTGGACGACTGATTATAGATCAATACCTGTAACAAGCCAGGAAAATTATCTACATGATGAGATTGAAGATTAATACCTGTAACAAGCCAGGAAGACTTTCTTTCTCAGGTCAGAGATTAATACCTGAAACCAGCCAGGACAGATATCTCCTCGACCAACCTTTTCAAGTCCTAGTTTAATACCTCTAGCAAGCCAGGAAAAATATCTGTGGACGACTGATTGTAGGTTAATACCTGAAACCAACCAGGGAAATTATCTACATGATGACATTGAAGATTAATACCTGTAACAAGCCAGGAAGACTTTCTTTCTCAGGTCAGAGATTAATACCTGAAACCAGCCAGGACAAATATCTCCTCGACCAACCTTTTCAAGTCCCAGTTTAATACCTGTAGCAAGCCAGGAAAAATATCTGTGGACGACTGATTGTAGGTTAATACCTGAAACCAGCCAGGAAAATTATCTACATGAAGAGATTGAAGATTAATACCTGTAACAAGCCAGGAAGACCATCTTTCTTTCTCAGGTCAGAGATTAATACCTGAAACTAGCCAGGACAGCTATATCCTCGACCAACCTTTTCAAGTCCCAGTTTAATACCTATAGCAAGCCAGGAAAACTATCTGTGGATGACTGATTGTAGATTAATACCTGTAACAAGCCAGGAAAATTATCTACATGAAGATATTGAAGATTAATACTTGGAACCAGACAGGACAAGTTCTATAACCTCAACGGTATACTCCATTGAGCACGAGTCAGATCCTAGATCTTGATGTTCTCCTCCGTCATAGTGTGGACAAGTTCTATAACCTCAGCGGTATACTCCATTGAGCACGAGACAGTTCCTAGATCTTGATGAAGATGTTTCCCCCCAATTGAATTATGAACAGGTTCTTAAAACTCAGCTGAAGCATTCTCTCAGTTGAAGTACAGGCAGGTTCCTAAATCTCAACAAAGTTAGACTTCCCCAGCGGAATCTCCTACAACAACAGGTATGCAAGTTCTCGCCAAGGAATCTCTTATGCGATCGACACTCCTGCAGATGGCATCTATAAGCCCATCCTCCTACCAACAATCTCCAAATGGCATCTGTAGGCCCATTCCCGACATCACAATGCTGATACTACACCATGCGAGTGCAAATTTCTGGGCACTCTAGTGTTCAATTATCTTCCACCTTCGGATCACGAAAGGCTCGAAAGCCAATCTATATCCTCAGGTTTAATAAAATTGAACAGAGGCAACTGTTGTACCCCAAAATTTGCCCTCTCATGTTTTCTAAAGTCTTCCCCCTGCATGGTTGATCATAAACCCTTGCCTAAGGAAAAAGAAAATTTTTGAGTGGTGCTTTAAGTACCTTTCGATTGGCATTCTGAAAGACCCTTTGATTGGTATTCTGAAGGAGCACTTCGATTGGCATTATGTCAAGGCCTTCGATTGGAATTCTGAAAGACCCTTCGATTGGTATTCTGAAGGAGCATTTCGATTGGAATTATGGACAAGCACTTCGATTGACATTATGTCAAGGCTTTCGATTGGCATTCTGAAAGACCCTTCGATTGGTATTCTGAAGGAGCCTTTCGATTGGAATTATGGACAAGCACTTCGATTGACATTGTGTCAAGGCCTTCGATTGGCAGTCTGAAAAGACCCTTCGATTGGTATTCTGAAGGAGCCTTTCGTTTGGCACCCTGGATCAAGCCTTTCAATTGGCATGCCAAGGGATCCTTCGATTTAGCATTATGTCAAGGCAGCTTCGACAAGCATGTTAACCATGTCCTTTGATTAGCATGAGCAACACCTTTCGATTGGCCTATTAACAAAGCCTTTCGATTGGAATTTTAATTAGTACCCTTCGATTGATATTTGGACCAGGGCCATTTGAAGAACTCCTTCCAGGCCATTTTAAAGAGGCCATCAAGAGGGCACTCAAAAAAACATGTCCAACTGAACATGAGAAAATGGCATGTTTCCCTTGCAAATGTAGAAATAATTAAATGCTGATTGTGGATTTAATTCCTGAGTTAAAGGCCCGATTCTTGCCTTTTCTGTTCCTAAAGAGCTGATTCGACCAGAGTGATTCTGTTTAAATCAAGACCAATCGAAGAGCAGGGCCTGAAGGCATTCGAAAATCAAAAGTGTCCAGGTTCATTCCAGATTCCAAAGAGACATGAATATTTCAAAAAAGGAAATATTTTAATATGTCTGATTCTTGTCTCATGGCTTTAAAAGCCTGGTTAAATGGGTGTCCCTTGCCATTTTCATGCACCCTCACACTCCTATAAATACAAGGGCCAGCATACAGTGCAAAGGGCGGAACAAAACATTACAAAAATTAACGAACAGAAACAGGAAAAAGAAACACACAAAAGCTCTGCAGAAACGAAAAGCCTTGCAAAAGCACCAGCCTGCCCCACGAAAGTCTAGACTCCATTGCAGGCACCTTCCGTCCAAATCTAGGCGCCTCCAGTGGAATAATGTTCAATCTCACTTAATCTTAAAATTACTCATAATTGCGTATTCATAGTTTTTTTTGTTATTACTTGTGAGCGATTTAACAAAGCACGTATAAGCTGCAGTATTCATACGTTTGAACCCCCCCCATGGATAAAGTTTCTTTCAAAGCAGGTTACATTTGAAATCCATGATCTTGGCTGTGACAAATTAAAATAAACTCAGGCCCAGATTCAGCAGATTCGAATCAGGGGGGTAAAATCCCCCCTGGACCTTTTAACATTTGTTTCGTTTTGCAGGAAATATTTTCTCAGAATCTTGTTCAGAGTTTCGAAGCTTAGCAGCTTAGCTTCGAACTTGATTCAGGATTCCCAGATCGAAGGATGACATATCCAGATCGAACACCCCCAGAGTGCAGCCCCTAAGGCACCTTCGATCAAGCCTCTTCACTGGGTCGAAAGACAGCCCACACCTCTTTCGACCCAGGCCTCCAGAATTTTCCCTTTTTTTTATTTACTTCCTGTTTCCTTCGATTTCACCTTTGTTTTGACTATTTTATTTCCTTTTTTTAATCAACATAAAATCAATTAAAGAAAAACCACAAAAACATTAGGCTAGTTTTTTTCTATTAAATTAACTTTGTTAATTAATCTTTTAACTATCTTAACATTTTCTCAAGACTAAAATTAAGTAGATTTAGATCATTTTCCCAAAATAAAATAAAACAACAAAAAGATTTTATTCTTAGGATTTTTAGAGGTTATTTTAAGATTCGCGCGCGTTTATTTTATTGTAACTGCCTACTGGTTTGTAATAGCTTAACTAAGACTTTTACACTTTACTGCTTTATTCCCCCAATTTTGGACATGTAAATAATCCCCCTCCCCGAAACCTTGTAATAGCGTAGGATTTAAAATTCCCGCACTTTAAATTCCTGTACATATATTAACTGTTTAGATGTATGCTAACTAGGATTGCATGACAAGATTAACCTTTAATTTAAAATCAACCGTAGCTCACCATGACATGTAAAGACAATATAACTGAAAAAACAATACACTCGCACATGTCACTCTTAGGGTACACCTCAATTGGTTTCCTCGAACGTGGTCATTGAGTATAGGATGTTTTAGAGGTCGCCCTTTTTGTCCAAAGATCATAAGTTGCCTCGAAACGGTTGCCTCGGATAAAATGATCTAAGACATTAGGGTTACCACTAAGGCGTCCTAGCATTGCTTTAGTGACCACACGTCCCTTAAATCGAATTGACCCGAAAACTCCAACGACGGTGCTACCTACTCCTCAATAGTGGGATAACACTGTCTAAAGGACATTTGCACAATTTAATTCCTTTTTGAGTAGGTAGAGGTTCTTAAGTACTTGTTCCTTTTAAACAAAACAAAACTTTTCGCACTTACACTCTCTTCAAAACAAAAACTCTTTTCAAAACCCACAAACACAAAGAAAAGCAAACTTTTGAAAACATAGTGAGCAAGTACCTAAGAGCCCGTGGATAACCACGGATAGAAAGGGTGCTAACACCTTCCCTTTCTATAATCTACCTCCCGAACCCGAGAAACATCTCGAAAAGGAATTTTTCTGTGCTTTTGTCCTTTCCTTGTTGGATAAAATAAAAGACGGTGGCAACTCTTGCTTACTGCGACATTTTGCGAAAACAAACGCAAACGCGAACCAGCATTCCAAATCAGTCAGTTCTCATTCCCACCGATCACAAGGGGCAATGACAAATTCCCCTAAAATCCTTCTCATAGGATGATTCCCCAGAGTTTAATCTCTGAAAACCTTTCACCAGCTGAGACAACCTCAAGAGTCCTCGAAGACTCTCCCCAACGAAGTTGTCACCTCTCTAGCTGACCGCAAACAAGGTTTATTTCCCCAACAAACTACAGATTCCCCAGCTTGGGTTTGCCTTTCCGACTACTACAAATCAAAGGACCACAAATCCTCTTCCCCGGTAGACTACTCTACAATCCCCAGCAAGTTACTGTAAAACCTGGACCCGACCAGATATCAGTTCAACTTCGACTCCCCAGTAGAGCAACGGACAACCGAGACTCCTGAACTATTTTCCCAAGCAGGAATAAACTTTCTCCCCACAGAGTTTTCAATATTCTCCAGCGGAGTTTCTCCTCAAACAACAAAATAGGAATCCTCGGTGAAAACATTCCAAGCAAAGTTTGAAGATACACATACTCTTCAACAGTAGCCCAGGATTTAACAAACTCCCCGACGTTTGTCAAGGATTTATTTTCCCAGACAAAAATACATTCATAAACATTTCACATTTCATACCTCCTATTTACATACATGATAAGTGCATATGACACAATCTCATTTATTTTGAGAACATCATGACATCATGCATTTCATGCATCACGACATTGCATACAGCTAATGTTTTACCTTTTTCAGGAAAAGGACAATCAACAGATGGTTACCAGCGACCCTTTCAAGTTCCAAATTAATACACGTAACAAGCCAGGAGAGCTATCTGTGGACGACCAGCTAAGGGAACCCTACACAGGTTACCCCTTACCAAGATGAAGTTTTACACGGACTCATCATGAAGCAACCCTACACAAGTTCCTTCTTAGGAAATTTCAGATGAAGTTTTACACGGACTCATCATTAGGCAACCCTACACCGGTTCCTTCTCTTTCCAAGATGCAGTTTTACACAGACTCATCATCAGGCAACCCTACACAGGTTCCTTCTCAATTCAAGATGCAGTTTTACACGGACTCATCATGAAGCAACCCTACACATGTTCCTTCTCAATTCAAGATGCAGTTTTACACGGACTCATCATCAGGCAACCCTACACAGGTCCTCCTCTCCAGATGCAGTTTTACACGGACTCATCATGAAGCAACCTTACACAGGTTCCTTCTTAGGAAATTTCAGATGCATTTTTACACGGACTCATCATCAGGCAACCCTACACCTGTTCCTTCTCTTTCCAAGATGCAGTTTTACACGGACTCATCATCAGGCAACCCTACACAGGTTCCTTCTCAATTCAAGATGCAATTTTACACGGACTCATCATGAAGCAACCCTACACAGGTTCCTTCTTACCTCTAGATGCAGTTTTACACAGACTCATCATCAGGAAACCCTACGCCGGTTCCTTTTCAATTCCAGATGTAGTTTTACACGGACTCATCATAAAGCAACCCTACACCAGTTCCTTCTCAAATTCAGATGCTGTTTTACACGGACTCATCATAAAGCAACCCTACACCAGTTCCTTCTCAAATTCAGATGCAGTTTTACACGAACTCATCATCAGGCAACCCTACACAGGTTCCTTCTCAAATTCAGATGCAGTTTTACACGGACTCATCATAAAGCAACTCTACACAGGTTCCTTTTCAGAAAATTTTGAATGAAGTTCTACACGGACTGATCACTACTCAAATTCAACTTCTGAAAACAGTTTATGGATTCTCCAAACACGAATGTTAATCTATCGCTGGTTCAGACTCAACCTTTGAAAACAATTTACGGATTCTCTAAACATGGATGTCAATCTATTGCTTATTCAGACCCCCAGCTCAGAGATGTTCCAAAACATGGACACCTTTCTGATACTCACCCACTCACCAACGACATACAGTTCAACAAACATTCTTGGATGGCATCTTTAAGCCCATCTTCGACAAGATTCGGTCACATCTTTAAATGGCATCTTTAAGCCCATTCCCTCAACTACGCTTTGACGAGTGCAAATTTTTTGGGCACTCTAGTGTCCAATCATCTTTTACCTTCGAGTCGTGAACGGCGAAACTGCCAATCTAACTCTTTAGGTTCAAGAAGATTGAACAGGGGCAACTGTTGTACCCCAAAATTTGCCCTCTCAATTCTCAAGGCCTTTCTTACAAGGATTTTTAAGGTTCAAGCTTGAACAAGTGCATTTGGATTTTCCAATACCAAAATTAAAAGGAGACTGTCAAAAAGGGAGAAAACAAATAAAAATAACATTTTGACAAATTTGGAGGAAAACATGTCTCCTTCGATTTAGCACCCTTCGATTGAATCTAAGCCTCCTTCGAATGCAAGTTTAGGAACATCCTTCATTTGGATTTGAAAACTCCTTCGAATGCAAGTTTAGGAACATCCTTCGTTTGGATTTGAAACCTCCTTCGAATGCAAGTTTAGGAACATCCTTCGTTTGGATTTGAAACCACCTTCGAATGCAACTTGGATACATCCTTCGTTTGGATTTGAAACCTCCTTTGAATCCACTTGCACCAAGGGCCTCTGGCAGATTTTGCCTCTCACAAGTTTCGTTTGAGCAAAGAGATATCTCCATGCAAGATTCAACTAAGCTCTTGCTTCCCTTGAAGGAACACCATTCGATTCAGAAGCCAGGAACTTCCCTCACGCTAAAAGGCAATGACTCCCTTTATGTTTGTTTTGATCCACATGCTTCGATTAGGAAACATTGCTTCCTTCGAACACAGTCTTTCGATTGGGCAATATGTTTGTTTTGATCCAAGCTTCGACAGGGCATTAGCTTCCTTTGAGTAAGCTTGTTTCGACCACAAGCTTCGACTGAGGCAAAGGCTTCCTTCAAACAAGTGCGCTTCGATCTCATTCTTGCATTTGACTCAAGACCAAATCTCGTTTGCTAGGCTATGTTGCGTCCAAATCTTTACATAGTCAGAAGCTTGTACAAGGGTTTTAAACTTTGTCTTTTAGATACTACTATTATTGGTTAAAGGCTACATGCTCTTTCCTTTCATAGAGAGTACTTTAGTCACAAAATCAGCTTTCAACCTGATTTTGGTCTGAGCACAAGCAACATCAGAAGCATAAGTCACATCTTCTGCACTCCAACTGCCAAGAGGCCCTCCACATGTACTTTCACGTTACATTATTTTATCATTTATTTGCAAGGCTGGCTTTGGACAACATGTCCATTCTTTCTCTATAAATAGAGGAATTTTTTACAAAGCTGAAGAGAGGATCTTTGGACCAGAGGAACGAATCCCCCAAATTTTCTCAAACACAATAAAACTCTCAAGTTCATCAACACTTGAGAAATAAAAAAAAATCCCAAACACTCACCTCTTTCGATTTTGAAGAACATCCCACACATAGAAGTTTGTTCAAACTCAAAGACAACCTTGTGTGATAACTCTTCGAACCAAAAGCAAACCCCCTGTGACTACTCTTTGAATTCCAGAAACGTCCAGGTAGAAGTTCAAGTTCGAATCCCACATCCATTCAAGGCCTGAAGCAAGGTAAGTCACTCTTACCCTTGAACCTTTCGTTTCATGGGATAGTATGTGAATAATCTTCCCTTTCATTTCAAAACATGTACATAACACTTTGGTTCTTTTCGTTTCCACCTACTTAATATGTTTTCAGAGCTAACCCTTTCGTTTTTCTTTCTGTTTACCTGAACTTGCTTTAACTGTTAAACTGTTTACAAGACAAATACTAGCATGGCCTCAGGCCATGTTGCCATTTAATGCTTTAAATAAAAGAAAACAGGAAACAGGAAATAGGAAACGAAGCTTTTGGCTTCTACCCTCTTTCTCCAGGTCAAACGAAAGAGACAACCAGGACGATAAACATGCCTTCACTGATTCCAGGCTCAGTCGAAAGGCATTCCCTCACTGCTTTCGACCTCCAGTCGAAGAAGACAACAAGGCAGAACCAGAAGGCTTCGCCATACACTGACTGCCAAATCCCAATCGAAGGCCATGACCTCACTGGTGCGAACTCCCAATCGAAGGAAGCCTAGAAATGAAAATCGAAGGCTGCTCCTGCCCAAATCGAAGGAGCTCATTTTTTCTTCTTTTTATCTTATTTTTTCCTTTATATTCTTCTGCACTTCAATATGGTTGTAATAGTGTAGGATATTTATTTGCTACATTTTTATTGCTTTATACAAATGCTAGTAAATAGGTGTGTATGGAAAGATAAAACCAACAAGTAGGAAACCCCTAATCAAGACAAAATGCATGCAAATCAAACACATTATTAACACATGCACCCTTAGGGTAATCTCGCTTGTTGCCTCAGAAAATGCAATCATGTCCCTCGAGTATGAGACACTCTAGCAAATGTCCCTTCAATAAACAAAGATCGTAGTCCCTCGATGACCCTCGATGCTGCCTTCGATAAAACGATCTCGTCCCTTATAAAATTGCTAAAGTGTCTCACAAGTTACCTTCAATGATTGTATACGATGACCCGTGCCTGTCCCGCTTAACATCCTAACACAAGGTTGTTCACTAAATACAATGGTGAAACAACACTGTTAAAAGGGTTAAAAACATGAGAAAGATCTTTGAGTAAAATTAGGGTAGATAGCTCTTAGTTACTTGATCAAACTTGCAAAACTTCCTTGCCATTTTTCAAACACACATCACAACACAACTTCAAAACAACTTTCAAAAACATTGAATTATCTTTTCAAAAAGACACACACCTTTGTATATACTCAAACAAGAGTCATTACAAAGGTTGCCTAGACAAGGCATCTTTTTCAAAACATTTTCAAAACCACACACACAAAGCACTCTTTCAAGCAATTGAAAAGCAAAGGCAAGTGATCTAAAACAAGTAACTAAGAGCCCATGGATAACCATGGATGAAAAGGGTGCTATAACCTTCCCTTTTCATAATCTACCCCCCGAACCCACGAAAACATCTCAAAGGTCTTTCCTGTGCTTTTTGACATTTCCTTAGGATAAAATAAAAATTCGATGGCGACTCTTGCTAAACCGAAACATTCGCGAACACAAACGCAAAATCCCAAGTCAGTTCTCCCACCGTATCACACATTGCATATGTTTGTCTTGAATTCATCCATTTGTTTTTTCACTATATTTAAACTATGCTTTTTACTCTCCTTATGACATTTAACTCTTGCTAAAAGTTACAAGCCTTTAGAGGGTTGGATGACGAAAACAATGTCTTAATCTCATACAGTATGCTTTTGGACAGACCTTGCTGATGATGTACAGGCGTTCTTTTAAATCCTAAACATTGGAGTTATAAGGAAGATAATCCCTAGTCAACCCCTTCGAGCCAAAGAAGTAGAAGTTTTCTTTTTTTACACACGAATTGAAACCTCTAAATCAAAACTTGGGGCAGGGTAGTCTCTCAGTTAATTCAAGTGTGCATTCATTCACAAACTTCCACTTCGTAATACAACAAATGACATCAAAAATCAAAAGACAAATGATGGTTTCCTACCACATAGGCAGTCATTATCTCTCAAAAAGAAAAGCCCACTAAGTCAAGACCTACAAAGGACACTTAAGAAAAACTGGGGCATCCCGCTGACCGTAATATCAAAACAAGAACAGTCAGGAAAAAAATTAGGGATAACAAATCAAAAGAAAGAGGTCACTAGAAATCCTCAACAACATGAAAAAAAGATGTTGCAAAAATGACTTCCGACAAACTTAACTTGTCTGAACCATCACCAAAACGTCATTCCAGACTCAATTGGAGTTCAAATGTACAATTAACTGAATTTAAGACTGAAGAACATCACGAAGAATGGGTGGGTACAAATACACTTTGAGCCTTTTCATTTGTTTCTCAAACCGTGAACCAAGCCACATTACAACCCTTCAAAACTCCTAATTGAAGCATGGGTTAGTTCGAAAGCATACTGTTACAAAAGGTATCCTGACTCCTGTAAGGCTTTATTCTAAATCCTGAGTTCGAATTTTCTTACAAAATTTCTTTACTTGTTAAAACGCATTTTCAAAAACTTCAAGACAAGCATAAACTTTGCATTATTTGAATATCGTTGTTTTCATATGGCTATTTGTTTGACAGCGGAGAAATTCACACAACGAATATCCGATGAACGAAAGCTATCTCAGTGAACAAAGTCACTTCGAGTGGGATGACACTTACAATGACAAATCTCCTATCAACAAGGGGGCATGACATGCCACTATCTAAGCACACCTGGGGCAGTCCAGTCAAGATTCCAAGAAATCTCTCAAGAAATACAAAATAACCAGGGGCAGGCCTCCATCTCCATCACTTGGGGCATTGAACGCAAATCCCAACAAAGGTTTACATACAGTCAATTAGTTCCTGGCAGTGCTAGAAACACTTGCTACTAGGGGCAGTGACAAATCTCCCCAAAATCCTTCTCTTAGGATGATTCCCCAACCATATTTTCAATCTCTGAAAACCTCTTCCCAACTGAGTCGACTTCAAGAACCCTCGAGGATTTCTTCCAGTGAAGTCCCGCCTCTCCAATAGACTAAGCAACATGGTTTATTTCCCTAACAAACGACAAGATCCCCCAGCTTGAGGTGGCCTCTCTGACCATTACAAATCAAAGGACCATAAATCCTCTTCCCCAGTAGACTACTTTACAACCCCTAGTAAGTTACTATGAAACCTGGACCCGACCAGATGTCAGTTCAACTTCGACTCCTCAGTAAAGCAACGGACGACTAAGACTCCTGAACTCTTTTTCCCCAAGCAGGAATCAACACTCTATACAGAGCTTTCAACATCTCCCAGCAGGAGTTCTCCTCAAACAATAAAACAGGGATCCTCAGTGGAAACATTCCAAGCAAAGTTTGAAGACACACTTACATCTCAATAACATTCATAACATATGCATACAAAATACACGTAACACAAATCTCATTTATTTTGAGAACATCATTACACAATGCATACATCATGACATTGCATACAACCTCTTTACCTTTTCAGGAAAGATCAATCAAAAGATTCCTTCATCTTTCTGCTGAGGTAGTAATCGTCCAAGATTTCTTCATCTTTCTGCTGAGGTAGTAATCTTCCAAGATTCCTTCATTTTCCTACTGAGGTAGTAATCGTCCAAGATTCCTTCATCTTTCTACTGAGGTAGTAATCGTCCAAGATTCCTTCATCTTTCTGCTGAGGTAGTAATCGTCCAAGATTCCTTCATGTTCTTGCTGAGGTAGTAATCGTCCAAGATTCCTTCATCATTCTGCTGAGGTAGTAATCGTCCAAGATTCCTTCATCTTTCTGCTGAGGTAGTAATCGTCCAAGATTCCCTCATCTTCCTGCTGAGGTAGTAATCGTCCAAGATTCCTTCATCATTCTGCTGAGGTAGTAATCGTCCAAGATTCCTTCATCTTTCTGCTAAGGTAGTAATCGTCCAAGATTCCTTTATCATTCTGCTGAGGTAGTAATCGTCCAAGATTCCTTCATCATTCTGCTGAGGTAGTAATCGTCCAAGATTCCTTCATCACCCTGATGAGTTCATATACGCTCCAGACATGGATGCCATTCTGATACTCATTCATATTCAACTTTTGATACAGTTCAGATACGCTCTAGACACGGATGTCATTCTGATACTCATTCAGATTCGACTTTTGATACAGTTCAGATACGCTCCAGACACGGATGCCATTCTAATACTCATTCAGATTCAACTTTTGATACAGTTCAGATACGCTCCAGACACGGATGCCATTCTGATACTCATTCAGATTCAACTTTTGATACAGTTCAGATACGCTTCAGACACGGACCCCATTCTGATAATCATTCAGTTTCAGCTTACAAATACAATTCAACAATCATTTCTGGATGGCATCTACAAGCCCATCTCCAACAAATTTTTCATTATTCCTCCAAATGGCATCTTTAAGCCCATTCCCTATACAATCAGTCATCATATCACCGAGTGCAAATTTCTAGGCACTCTAATGTCCAATCATCTTCCACCTTCAAGTCACGAATGGCAAATCCGCCAATCTAACTCTTCAGGTTTAAGAAGATTGAACATGGGAAGCTTTTGTACCCCAAAATTTGCCCTCTCATTTCTCAAGGGATCACCCTGAACCCTCAGGTTTTTTCCCATCCAATTTCAAGCTTTGAATTACAAATTTTCCAAGAAAGTCATCCATAAGGGCAAAATGGTCATTTGCATACTAAAAAGTCAAACTTTGACTTTTAGATCAAAATTAAGTTTCAAGAGTCATATTTCATTAAGACATGTTAAAATATGAAATTTGTTTCATTAAGAAAATCAAAAGTTAAATTTGCTTTGGAAAAGTCAAAATTCCAAATACTTAGAAATTTTTCTAAGTGTTTAGGAAATATGATGAGCTCAGAACTTCTGATCAGATTATTACCATGATGCAAGTTGATTCTGGAAGAACTTCTAACACAAGAGTTTTAGATCTCAATAAGACCTAAAACATTGCAGAACAAAACTTCTCCTAAAAATGCTGGAATTTCAAGTTATGACTCCTCAAAGGCACGTCTCTGAAACTGAAGCACTCAGCAAATTCTGGACAGTTCCAAGACAGAGTTTGGTTTTAACTTCTGGGCCAGTTTTCACAAAGATTCAGTCAGAGTTTGCAAGGGAAATTCAAAAAGGTTTACAAAGCGTGTTGCAAGCTTCCTGGAAAGTCTAAGAGCTCCTTCAGAACATGCTGAAGCAAGGAGATACAAAGATCAGAAGTTGGATGTTTATTCTAAATTACGCTAAAGCTGAACTTCCGATCCAGAATTAAGCAATGATGCAGAATCTCACATTGCAGGATTTCTGGTTTGATAAATCTCATCATCATTTAATGCTCACAACCACTTTTGAGTCTTTATCCAAAAGATTTCCCCACGTGTGGCATAGAAGTACCTTTACTGTCTTGGAAAAGCAAACTTTTGTACAAAAGTGTGCTGGGCCCATACGTTGCTTTTGCTTTTGAGGTTATCTTTCCTTAATTCTTGCTTACAAATCCAACTTAGGGGCTGCTAAAACTGCTAACCACCATACCTATTTGAACTTACTTCAAGAACAAGTCAGTGCCTAGAATATGATGGTTGTGCCCCTGGACCTCTCCAGACTACTAAATCTTTGCCTATAAATTGGACTTCATTGGCAACTGTAAAAGGGTCGAAAAATTGAGAAAGAAAAAGCCTTGAACCCCTGCTAAAATTCCAAGAATCCAAAACTGCAAAGACAAAATACAAAACCTTTTAACTTTTGATTTCTCACAAAAAACTCCATTTTTTCTCAAGTGTTTCTTGACCAAAACCATTCATACAGTTTCTGATTCACATATCAGAAGCTATCCTAACTTCTGTGTTCAGACTGTAATACACTCTCCATCCACATCCACCTCAAAGAAGCCAGAACTTTACCCCTGTTTGTTCCAGAATTCCCTAACCATTCGTAACCCAAGTTGAAAGCTTCCAGCCTGCTGAGCACGCGAAGGGTCTGTTCAGAACATCACCAGTATTCAGAATAGACTTCAACTCACAGATTATTTTCCAGCTGCAAGGTAAGTTTCTGCTAACTCTCATCATATTACTTAGGCATTGTCAGATTTGCATGTTCAAAAATACAATGTAAACATCATGATTCTGATGTTGTACATATTATGAGGTTTCGTGTATTTGCCTTCCTAGGTAGGGAGAATTTCAGTCCAGAACTTCTTGAAGAAATTAGGACTCAGAATTAGGACTAGCAAATTCATTCTTGCTTCTGATTTATAGTTCTGATATCTCTTGTTTCTGAAACCTCATGAAACCTGCCATAACTGTTATATACACATCTTCTGTTTTGTTGAGAAATGACTAAGTTACAGATGATATGACTAGCATGGAGAGGGAGACGAAGTTCTACCAGTGGCATCAGAACTTCTGAAATCTTCTTTGTTCCCAGTGGATCCAGAACTTCTGACTTTACCTATTTCTACTAATATGATTTCTGTTTTTGCAGCACGCCAGAGTCAGAACTTCTGATCTCTTTTATTTCAGTAATGCGCTGATTATATTTTCTTTTTCCTTACTATTTTTTGCTATTACTTCTATCTTCACTAATCAAAAACATTTTACATTTTTGACATGTCTTATTTTATTTCTTTTAACATAAAAAGATCAAAATATTTTTCTTAAATAAAACTTATTTCTTTACTTAAACAAAACAAGTTCACTTTACATTTCTTGTACATTCTTATCCATTCAATATGGTTGTAATAGTGACTTAGGATTTTAATTTTACTTGCAATCCCATTTATACTCTGTACACCCCATCCCCTTAACGATTGTAATAGCGTAGGATATTTATTTTCCGCAATTTACCGTTTTATACAATTACTAGTAATTAGTTTTTGTATGGAAAGACTAAAACCAAGCAAGTAGAGAACCCTAATCAAAGATAAAATCAAGCATGAAAACAATACATTTGCACACAAACACCCATAGGGTTATTCCACTTGGTTTCCTTATACAAAATAGCCATATTATGCATGTGAGGTGTCTTAGCAAAAAAACAAGCAAATACAAGATCATAGTCCCTCGACGACGCTATCTAAGTTGCCTTTCAAATGATCTTAGTCCCTAAAGAAAATGCTAAGATACCTTACAACATTGCTAATCCTGGCTATACAATGACCCACGTCCGTCCCTTTTACATCCAAAGATAGGGTTACTTACCAAATCAATGGTAAGATAACAATGTCAAAGGAAAAGAAATTGAACAAGAAAGACTTTTGAGTAGGTAGAATGCTCCTAATTACTTGCTCAATTTCAAACAAACATCCTTGCTATTTTCAACACAAACACCTATACTTTCAAAACATCTTACAAAACTTGAAAACATTTTCAAAAGACCAACATCTTTGTATACATTCTTACGAACGAGAATCATTACAAAGATCGCCTAAACGATGGCATCTTTACAAAATACTTTCAAAAACCACACAAAGCATAATTTCAAACAAAAGAAAGTGATCTAGCAAGTAACTAAGAGCCCATGGAAAACCATGGATAAAAAGGGTGCTAGTACCTTCCCTTTTTATAATCTACCTCGAACTCAAGGAACAATCTCAAAGGTCTTTCCTGTGCTTTTTCACCTTTCCTTTTGGATAAAAGAAAATTCGGTGGCGACTCTTGCTAAACCGCAACATTTGCGATCAAACGCGAAACCCTCAAGTCAGTTCTCCCACCGTATCACAGTCGCTGTACAGCCTGGACCCTGACCAGATATGCAATTTACTTCCACTTCCTCAATTAGGAGTTAATTCCCCAGTAGAGTAATGGACAACTGAAGCTCCTATACTCTATTTCCCAGGACATAAATCAACATTCCCCGGTGAAGTCCTCCTCAACCGCAGGTACAAGAATTCTCGCAAAAGGAATCTCTTATGCCACCAATATATTTTCTAGATGGCATCTTTAAGCCCATCTCCGACGGTTCTCCGTCAACTACCAAATGGCATCTGTAAGCCCATTCCCGATATTACCAATCAGTATTACTCCATACGAGTGCAAATTACTGGGCACTCTAGTGTTCAATCATATTCTACCTTCAGATCACGAAAAGCAGACCAACCAATCTACATCCTCAAGTTTAAGAAGATTGAACAGTGGCAGTTGTTTTACCCCAAAATTTTCCCTCTCATTTTACTTAACATATGCTTATTGAAATCCTCAACTTGCTCAAGGATGCCCAAGGACTGACCAGGCAAATGCCCTCCTAAGACAATGAACCTCAAACTAGGGTTTCCATTTTCATCAAGATGGGTGAACTCCAAAGGTCTCAAATATTTTCCATGGTCCTAATATGTTCTCAAGAACATCCATGTCAAGTCTCATACCTTGCACAAGAAGTTTGCTCAGTCAACTGCTCAGATGCCTGGAAATCAATTGTGTTAGGTCAAAAGTCAATTGTGACCCACATACAGTCAAACTTCAAGATTTTTGGTCAACATCAACATTTTGAAGTAATTTACATCATTTTATCAAGTGTTGATCATGATTCCTCAAGGAATTCCCCAAATTCATCAAAACTCAAAAGTTGCTAAATTAGGGTTTCTATAGGAAAAGTCAACCAAACTTTGACCAGGCATAACTTTGGGTTTTGACTGCACAAAGGCAATTTTTTGACTGTTTGACCTAACCAATGGCAAACCAAGCTCATATATGGACTCAAGGACTCAATGGCATTGTCTTGACCCATTCAACAAGTTCAAAAGATCTCAAGTGCATAGGATTGACAGATGAATTTTTCAGTCAACTGATCAAAATTTGACTGTATACTGAAAAGTCAAACTTTGACTTTTTGATCAAAATCAAGTGCCAAGATCCATTTTTCATCAAGACATGTCAAATTATGAAACTTGTTCATCAAGAAACCTAAAATTACAAATTAGGGTTTAAAATGAAAAAATTTCATAACTTAGAATTTTTCTAAGTTATGAAATTTCTTTATTTTTTCCTAACTTTGTCCCATTTTTTCACCAAGATGCAAATGGATTCAAACAAAACTTGAAACATGAAAGTTGTAGTCCATTGCAAAATATACAACTTTTATTCACAAAGTTTTCTCAAAGGAAGCTTGTATCTCAAGTTAGGATTTTTGGAACAAGGGTGCCAAACACTTTTAACTTAGAAGAAATTTGCCCTATTCTAGGCAGGATTTTGGTACAACTTCTTGGCCATTTTTCACATGGTTCCACTTGGAGTTTAAATTTATATTACAAAGATGGATTATAGTACACATTCAAAGCTTTCCAAATTGTCCAAGAACTTCTCAAACACCCTTGTGGTTAGAGAGAATCGAATTTGCAAAGTTGGCCAAAACTCACTTTTGTTCATTTTCCATACATGTTCATAGCAAATGGCATTTTCAAATCAGCTTTGTTTATGCTAGCTTGCAGGCCTCAAAACCCATTTACACTCCATAATTTAATGCCTAACCATTGTGTCAAGGTTTTAATTTGTTCATTTGGACATTGCACACAAAATTAAGCCTTAAGTAGTAAAAGGTGAATTGCCATTTTTGCTTAAAGTTGCTTTATGTCAAATACCAAATCCTTGAGGCATGGGGCCAAATCTGAGAGCCAAATCAAATCTACACATTCCAGTTACCAAGAGCTTGGTTTTGCTGCATACATTAGGCATTGTACTGGCTTGTATCCAAACACACACTCTCTTACTTACATTTGAAGCAACTTTGCAAAAACACTCCAACTTCCATTTCCTGTCAACACAGCCAAGAACAAACCTTGTAAACATCTTCCATACACCCAAATAGACCTAAGGCACGATTCAACCATCCCTCATACCTCCCAAAACACAAAAACACTGTTTTGCTGCAAAAACAGGGTATCCCTGCAGTTTGACTTGCATAGCATCATTCACTCGTACGTTTTGGCCAAAAGAAGTTCCAACACATTCCTTTCCATCTACCTAAACTATTCCAAGCCCTAAACACAAGCTGTAACACCCCTAACCTCACTTGCCATTTTCACTTTTCAGTTTTGCAGGTGGACTTCTATAGCACGATACATGTTGATTCAAAGCAAGCTAGGTGTGGGAAAAGATTCCTTGGACCTCAGGCAAGCTATACAGAAGCTCAAACTCCATTGAAGTTGGCCACATTGCTGTACACGATTCAAGCTAAAACAGGTAATCCATGGACTTCTATCTCTCAATCTAGGAAGATTTAGGCTTAGGTTTGTGAATGAAACATGTCCTACTCATAGCCCTGAAGCCATACATATGATTACTTTTCATTTATGTTAAGCGTGCTGTGAGAATTTTAGCCACGAACATGAGGGAAAAATTAGGTTAAAATTTAGGGTCAGAGAAATTCTCTCTGGCCTTTGAGTGTTAATCCAAGTTTTTTACATGTTTGAACTCGTGATTTGATGCTCTATAATGTTTGTGTTATGAGTTTTGCATAAAAATCAAGGAATCAGGAGTTTGTGTTGGACAAGGAGAGGCGCGCGTTTTTTTTTCTGTTTGAACAAGAAGCTGAAGGTTGAAGATGATGGCTTGGGCTGGGCCTGAGCCATCCTTACTTTTTGCACCCCTTTTCTCATTTTGCACCCCCTGGCCCAAATAATTAAATACCTGTTATTTTTGACTTTTTATTTTTTATTCTGATTTCATATTTTTTTTGCTTAAACATAAAAAACACCAAAAATATTTTTCCAATTTTTTTATATTTATTTGATATTTGTTCCATTTTAATAGCTTATGTATGTAAATAAATATAAATACTTTTTTTATAAAAGCCTCAAAAATATAATACAAAAATATATTTATTTCTTAGTTACTATTTTTATTTACGTCTTGAAAATATTTTATCAAATATACATTTTTTTTATATACATAAATAATTAATTTTCTCTTTTATATTTAATAGGTTTTTGTAAATATATATATATATATATATATATATATATATATATATATATATATATATATATATATATATATATATATATATATATATATATATATATATATATATATATATATATATATATATATATATATATATATATATATATATATATACTTGTATATTATATTTATTAGAATACTTAGGATAAAAATATAGAAATAATAAATTTTTATTTTTATTAATATATGACACTAAAATACTTTTTTAACAATATACTTTTTATATTCTTGTATAAATTAATATATATCGTACATAGTTAATAAATAATACTATTTATTCAAAAATTAGGGTTTTGCGCTAAACAACAAAAATAACCAAAAAAATGACTTTTTTTATTTTGTTTATACTTCAAACATGAAAACCTTTTTCACATACATAAACAAATCTTTTTTTGCATAATACATTGCATTTTGATATTTATTTAATTGTATTTATTTAAATGCCAAATATTAATTTGTATATTCGATATGGTTGTAATAATTTTAACATTTATTTCCTTGTCAAATATCCCCCAATTCAAACTTGTATCCCCATCCCCATAATCATGTTGTAATAATTTAGGACTTTAAATTCTCGCACATTTAAAAATTTCCAAATTATGCCATGATAGACTTAGGGCTTGTATGCAAAATCAATCAACAAATAGCTTGACCTAATTCAAGATAGACATGCATGAAAAATGAACACAATGCACACTTGCACCCCTAGGGTTACATCCACTTGTTGCCTTCAAAAATGGGCCATGTTTGCATGTCAAGTACTTTGGCAAAACAAAACAAAACAAAAACAAACAAAATGATCATAGTCCCTCGATGACGCTATCTTGTTGCCTAAACAAAATGATCATAGTCCCTCAAGAAAATTTCCAAAATACTTGACACTATTGCATTCATGGTCTAAACGATGACCCGCGCCCGTCCCGTTAACATCCTAACACAAGGTTGTTCACCAAATACAATGGTGAAACAACACTGTTAAAAGGGTTAAAACATGAGAAAGATCTTTGAGAAATTTAGAGTAGATAGCTCTTAGTTACTTGATCAAACTTGCAAAACACACTTGCCATTTTCAAACACACTTCACAAACACAATTTTCAAAACAACTTTCAAAACATTGAAACATCTTTTCAAAAAGACAAACACCTTTGTAAAACATTCGAGTAAAGAATTGTTACAATGGTTGCCTAGACAAGACATCTTTTTCAAAACATTTTCAAAACCACACACACAAAGCACCATTTCAAACAATTGAAAAGCAAAGGCAAGTGATCTAAGCAAGTAACTAAGAGCTCATGGATAACCATGGATGAAAAGGGTGCTAGCACCTTCCCTTTTCATAATCTACCCCCGAATCCACGAAAACATCTCAAAGGTCTTTTCTGTGCTTTTTGACCTTTCCTTAGGATAAAATAAAAAGTCGGTGGCGACTCTTGCTAAACCGAACAAGTGCGAAAACAAACGCAAAACCCAAGTCAGTTCTCCCACCGTATCACAGAACTGGCGACTCTGCTGGGGATAACTTTAAAAGTGGAGTAACCTTAGGGCCTAGATCACCCTTTTGCATGACTAATTGTTTGCTTTGATTGCTTTACATTTTGGTTCTCTTGTTTGGGCTTGAAATCTTACACCCGGATTTGGGAAACATTCATAGATAGTAATACGTTGTGGAAACTGTGCGGGGTATACCGATACGGTTGAAGCAATAGCTATATTAGTGCGACATATTTGTGAGTACCGGTAACCCTTGAGTCCAATCAAGGAGAGTACGGGGCCGCTGAGTGATGTCACTAAGCACTAATGACCTAGAACCTTACTTGACCATCTTGGCCTTTTATTAGGGGTAGTGAGATGACCGGCTTTGGTGCAGTCCAAAGTTGGTAGATACTCGATACTACACTCATTGAGGGTTGTTTTCTTGGAATATTTTGGTCTCTAGTTAAGTGGCTAAACCAAAACGATGAACATAGAAAACAATCTAATGATATTGAGCTCCTTAGAACCCAGTTACTATTTATAGGACAGGTTTTTAAGCAAACTACACTCAAGAGGGTACTTACCTATGAAACCCCATACAAGCCTGAAACTAGGGTTTTGTGTGACTTGCTTGTACATGTGTTTGTGCATACATCATGAACATCATAAAGCATCATATGCATCCACTAACCATTTCAAGGGTTTGGATCTTCATCTTTGTTCTTGTTTTGTAGGTCATAGAAACTCTTCGCGGGAAAACTATCCAGGTCAACCTTGTGAGAATCCCTCCTCAACTCAAGGAGCTTACATCCAGAATTCCAGAAAGTCCTCTCTTCAGTGAAAGACATGGTAGACTTCTCAACCTAGTCAACACCAGCATTGAAGAAGACATGGTGAAAGTGCTGTTCCAGTTCTTTGACCCCCTTCACCATTGTTTCACCTTTCCCGACTACCAATTGGTGCCTACTTTGGAGGAATTTTCTCAACTCCTGAGAATTCCTATTCTTAATCAACTACCCTACAACGGTACGGAAAAAGAACCAAAACCTGAAGATGTTGCTCAAGCACTACACTTGCAACCATCTGACATCAAGGGGCATTGGGAAACCATAAGTGGTGTCAAGGGCTTCTTGGCAAAATTCTTGTTTGAGAAGGCACAAGAGTGTTGGAATTCTTTGGATCTACAAGCCTTTGAAGAGATTGTGGCACTCCTCATTTATGGGTTGGTCTTGTTCCCAAATCCTGACCAACTTATAGATGTGAATGCTGTCAAGATCTTCATATCCAGGAATCCCATACCTACATTGCTTGGGGACATCCTCCACTCATTTTACACACGAACAATGAGGAAGAGAGGTGTTCTCATGTGCTGTACTCCTCTCCTTACAAGGTGGTTTATTTCTCACCTTCCACAATCTGTTTTGAAGAATGAGCAAGGTTCAAGGTGGTCACAACGATTGATGACCCTCACACATTCTGATGTACATTGGTGTTCTCGGTCCAGAGAAAATGTCATCATCATCGATCGTTGTGGTGAGTTCCCTAATGTTCCATTACTTGGCATTAGGGGAGGCATTACCTACAACCCCTGTCTAGCTTTAAGACAATTTGGATACGCTCGGAGGGATGGCCCTCATGACATGCTGATTCCTGACCTAGTTTTTGACTTCGACAACGATGCACAAGGACTTCGCCAAAGATTCATCAGAGCTTGGAGGATGCCTAACAAGGTAGATAGCAAGACACTGGGGCACAAAAACTCCATCCCTCTTGAGCCTTACCTCAAGTGGGTACGAACCCGCGCCCAGAGTCTTATGATGCCTTACCCTCACATTCTCCCTTTGATCAAAGAGCCTGTTAAGGAAGGAGAGGTTCCATACACCATCCTACATCCTGACATGCCAACATCATGGGAGGAAATGCAGAAGAGTTGGATCCAACTCAAGGAAGAAAGGGATACTTTTGAAGCCAGCTTCTACGCCAGTGAGAAGAAGGTTTTGGAGCTTACCCATCAACTTCACGAGGAGGAGACCCTTAACACTTACATCGCACCAAAAAGGATGCGCAACATCTTTTTACCTTAAGAAGTTTTTGTAATATTTGGCCCATGGGGCATTTATGTACTAACAAAATTTCTTCTTATTAATATGACGTGTGTTCTTTTTGTCTGCAACAATTTTGAATTTCTAAATCCTTGAATGCATTACATGAATAAACATATCATTCATCATATGCATAAACAGGTCTTCACACCAGGTTTCCTTATCTTTCTGCTGTTTATTTCAGTAAGATGGATATTGAGCAGACAGTCAAAGATCTGCAAACACAAAACTCGCAGTTTCAACAGCTCCTTATGACATTGGCAAAGGGTCAGGAGGATCTTAAAGCACTGTTAGGGAATAAAGAGCAATAAAAAGGAAAAAAGAAAAGAGTTGGGGTAGCTACACTGGGAAGAAGATTTGAGAATGAAGCTAGGAGAGTTCTTGAATTCCCCTCCACATCTGATGAGGGGACCGGTAAGGGAAAAGGAGCTGCATTACCTTCTGAATCCGAGGCTGAAGAGGAAGAGGTTGAGGAAGATGAAGATTATTCAGAGCAGCAATACCCGCCAGCGGACGACAAATACAAAAACCTGGAGGATAGACTGGCAGCTATGGAGCTGCAAAGGGTTCCGGGTTAGATTTTGAAGAATTGGGATTGATTGCTGGGGTTGTGATCCCTCCAAAGTTTAAGGTGCCAACTTTTGCAAAATACGACGGTCTGTCTTGCCCGAAGATGCACCTGAGGTCGTATGTCAGAAAAATTCAACCTCATTCATCCGATAGAAATCTTTGGGTACACTTCTTCCAGGACAGCCTGTCTGGTACACAGTTAGATTGGTTTTACCAGCTTGAGAGGTCAGAAGTGCATAACTGGGAAGACTTGGCAGCTGCCTTCTATCGCCATATCAATACAATGCCGACTTGGCGCCAACCCGTACTCAGCTACAAGGTATGGGGATGGCCTCAAATGAGGGATTCAAAGAATACGCCCAGAAATGGCGCGACTTGGCCAGAAGGGTACAACCACCGCTTTCAGATAGGGAGCTAGTTGATATGTTCTTGGGGACCCTATCTGGCCCTTTCTTCAACCATTTGATCGGGAGCTCTTCTGCAGGGTTTACTGAATTGATTCTGACTGGAGAAAGAGTAGAAGCTGGTATTAAGAGTGGGAAGATTCAAAAGGATTCCTCTGCCTCCACAACTGTTAAAAAACCATTCCCGGCCAAGAAGGAAGCAGCTGTTATGTACTCTCAGAAAGGATTGGGAAGAACTGAGCGTCGGCCGACTGTAGAGGCCGTGATGATTCAAAATTCGTCAAATGATCAGCCTCGTAACAATCAGTCTAGACCTAATCAGCAACGGATAGAACGGCCACAACGGCAGTTCACCCGCATCAACATGACGCCTGCACAAGTTCTTCCCCATTTGTTGAAGTTAAATCTCACCAATATTAGAGAGGCACCAAAGATTGTGAATACCACTTCCCTACACTATCATCCCAATGCTAAATGTGCCTATCATTCTGACAGCGCCGAGCATGACACCAACGATTGCTGGGCACTTAAGAATAAAATTCAGGATTTGATAGACGCTAAAGAGGTTGAGTTCGACGCCCCTGAGAAGCCGAATGTAATCTCCGCTCCAATGCCAAAGCATGGTCGCAATGTCCATGCTGTTGAAGAAAATCTGTTTGTTTCTACTGTTGATGATCTGATAACTCCACTACTGACAACCAAGTTGAATCTGTTGAAGGCCAGGATTTTCCCAGGTTGTAAAGAAGATTGCTACCTTTGTTCCTCCCTACCAATCGACTGTCCATTGCTGAGGATAGGCATCCAACGCCTAATGGACAACCAACAAATTCTTTTCGAAACGACTCCTATTACTCCAACTCCTATCAATGAAGTTTCAATAATAACCATTTCCTCTAATCTTTCCAAGGTCCCCAAAAGGCCTGTTAAGATTACATCCGCTCCGAAGATTGTACCCTTGAAGATAACCATGCCTGGGCCCGTCCCATACAAATCTGACAAATCGATACCGTGGAATTATGGTGGAGAAATCTACTACCACGGTGTTAAACAAATTGAGATAACTGAAGAGAGCTCTGACGAAGAAACTGCCGACATTGGAAACATTGCCGGTACGAGCAAAATTACCCGAAGTGGAAGAATTTTCTCTCCAGAGATTGCCCCTCCAAAGGCAATCTTTGGACCCTCAGTTGTTCCCAAGGTTACCCATACACCGGTAAAACTATCTGCAAGAACTCCATTGATTGAAGAAATTATAACTCCTATGGTTGCCCCTTCTGCTGTTGCTAATGATAAGGGGAAAGGGATCCAAGAAGAGCTCGTCAGGATGAGGGCTCAGCCATTGGTCATCCCTGAGACCTCTAAAAAAGAAATGGAGGAGATTCTGAAAATAATTAAGAAGAGTGATTACGATGTGGTGGAGCAACTGGGGCAAACCCCCTCAAATATCTCCATGTTGGCCCTGCTGCTTTGTTCAGAGGCTCATGCCAAAGCTTTGATAAGGTTTTTGAAGACAACCTGTGTGCCCCAAGAAACCTCAGTCGATCAATTCCAGGATTGTGTAGCCAGCCTTACCGCCGACAACGGCCTGGGTTTCTCTGATGCTGACCTGACTCCGAAGGGGGGAAAGCACAATGACGTACTGCATGTGTTAGTTGAATGCCGAGGAACCACTCTCGCCCATGTCTTGGTCGATACTGGTTCTTCTCTAAATGTGTTGCCTAAGAAAGCTCTGGACCGGTTGGATTGTGAAGGCTTGGAGCTGAAACCAAGTAATATCATTGTCAGGGCCTTTGACGGGTCTAAAAGGATGGTGCATGGAGAGGTCGGCATTCCCATCAAGGTAGGCACTGAAGTGTTCCACTCAACCTTCTATGTGATGGACATCCGCCCATCATACTCTTGCTTGCTAGGAAGGCCGTGGATTCATAATGCTGGGGCAGTCACTTCCTCCCTACATCAGATGCTGAAATACCCTGTTAAGGGAAAAATCATAACTGTACACAGTGAGGAGGAGTACATGATCAGTCATTTGAATTCCTTTCGGTATGTGGAAGTGGATGGCGAATTCATCGAAACGCCTTTTCAACATTTCGAGGAAGTTTCTCCCAAAGTTGCAGTGGCAAAGGCAATAGCTGAGGTATCCAAGCAGGTGGCCAGGATGGCATCTCTGAAAAACGCAAAGGCTGCAATGAAGGAGGGGGAGAGCACAGTGTGGGGACAGTTGCCTGACTTTCCTCACAAGACGGATAAGTTTGGGTTAGGGTTTACCGCTGCGGGGCAAAAGGCTATGCGTCGCTCCAAAATTGAAAGGACACCCGTCAAGATTTCTCATCATGGAATCAATGCTTTAGAAGACAAAGACGAAGAGGGTAACATTGAAGATTGGATCTTCCCAACCATTGAAGGGGGGCTGCACAACTGGGAGGTGAAAGACTTTGTTCCCATTACTTTCATCAATTAGTAATTTATCTTTCGAACATTTCCTGTTGGTCTGTAATAATTACTAAAACAATCCGCACACTGTTTTTCACCTCATGCCTTGCCCGGGGCATGTAGGTCCATTTGTAAGGGCTTGATTCTCTTCATAATCATATGCCATGTTTAATGAATCATTGGACGTTTTTCATTTATAAACTGCTGTGTTCATTTTCTTTCCTTTTGAATTTTTGTTTGTTTAAGGATGGCTATCCCTTACACACACCCACACTCACAAATGCAGGTACCCATCCACTCCGGATTCCATGGGTGACTATTCTGTTTTATCCTTCAAAAACTCTGAAGATTTGGTCAATCAGGCTGAGTACGAAGATGACGAAGATCGTGAAGTACCGGGAGAGTTAGCCAGACTTCTACAACAAGAAGAGAGGGCCATCTTACCTCATGAAGAGTTGTTGGAAACCGTCAACTTAGGAACAGAGGAAGACAGGAAAGAAGTCAAAGTGGGTGCCAATCTGGAACCAAGTGTCAAGGAACGCTTAATACAGCTGTTGAATGAATACGTTGAAATTTTCGCCTGGTCTTATGAAGACATACCGGGGTTAGACACAGATATCGTGGTTCATCGTCTCCCTACAAGAGAAGACTGTCCACCGATCAAGCAAAAAGTCCTCCGAATGAGGCCCGACATGTCTGAGAAGATTAAAGCTGAAGTAATGAAGCAATTCAACGCTGGCTTTCTGGTTGTTACATCCTATCCGCAATGGGTTGCTAACATTGTGCCCGTTCCCAAAAAAGACGGCAAGGTCAGAATGTGTGTGGACTACCGGGATTTGAACAGGGCTAGCCCTAAAGATGATTTTCCGCTGCCACATATCGACATCTTGATTGACAACACGGCTCAGCACAAAGTATTTTCTTTCATGGATGGATTCTTGGGCTACAACCAAATCAAGATGGCCCCCGAGGACATGGAGAAAACAACCTTTGTTACACAATGGGGTACCTTCTGCTACAAGGTGATGACGTTCGGACTGAAGAACGCAGGGGCAACCTATCAACGCGCCATGGTAGCTTTGTTTCATGATATGATACATCATGAGATTGAGGTTTACGTAGACGACATGATAGCTCGATCACAAACAGAGGAGGAACACCTTGAACATTTGAAAAAGCTGTTTGCCAGGTTGAAGGAATACAAACTCAGGCTGAATCCAAGTAAGTGCACTTTTGGAGTTAGGTCTGGTAAACTTCTGGGATTTATTGTCAACAACAAGGGCATTGAGGTCGATCCAGCAAAAGTAAAGGCTATACAAGAAATGCCTGCCCCCCGTACTGAAAAGGAGGTTAGGGGATTCCTGGGACGCTTGAACTATATCGCCAGATTCATCTCTCACCTGACGTCAACCTGTGAGCCAATTTTCAAACTATTAAAGAAAGATCAGGTAGTCGAATGGAACGATGATTGTCAAATTGCTTTTGATAAGATCAAGGAGTATTTGCTAGAACCTCCTATTCTGATGCCACCCGTCGAAGGAAGGCCGCTGATCATGTATCTGACTGTTTTGGACAACTCAATGGGGTGCGTACTAGGCCAACATGACGAGTCTGGTCGAAAAGAGCATGCCATTTATTACCTTAGCAAAAAGTTTACCAACTGTGAGACTCGCTACTCACTGCTCGAGAAAACTTGCAGCGCTTTGGTATGGGCTGCTCGCCGACTAAGGTAGTATATGTTGACTCATACCACTTTGCTGATTTCCAAAATGGACCCGATCAAGTATATTTTCGAGAAGCCTGCTTTATCTGGAAGAATCGCTAGATGGAAAATGATCCTGACTGAGTATGACATCCAGTATACCACCCAAAAAGCTATAAAAGGGAGTGTACTAGCTGACCATCTAGCTCATCAAGCTATCGAAGATTATAAATCCATGAGATTCGACTTCCCGGACGAGGACATCATGACTTTGGACAACGTCGAAGGTGACGGACCGTATGACGGACCTGAAAATGGATCCCGATGGACCCTGTACTTTGATGGTGCTTCAAATGCACTCGGAAACGGTATCGGTGCGGTACTCATTTCCCCGGAAGGTTGCCATACACCTTTCACTGCCCGACTTTGTTTCAGCTGTACCAACAACATGGCCGAATATGAAGCTTGCATCTTTGGTCTCAAGGCTGCTATATACTTGGGGATCAAATCTTTGATCGTATTTGGGGACTCGGCTTTGGTTATCAGTCAAATCAAAGGAGAGTGGGACACCAAACATCCTAATCTTATCCCATACAAAGAACATGTCCTGACATTGCTGCCTCATTTCGAGCAGATTACTTTCGAGCATTTCCCGCGAGAAGAAAATCAGCTAGCAGATGCTCTGGCTACAATGTCTTCCATGTTTAAACTCAACTGGGATAACGAGGCTCCCCAAATCACCATCGAGCGAATGGACGAACCTGCGCATTGTCATGAGATTAATACCGAAGAAGTAGTGAAACAACCCTGGTTCCATGAAATCAAAAGGTATCTCCAGACTAGAGAGTATCCTGAAGGAGCTTCCGTAAATGACAAGAAGTTCTTAAGGAGGTTTGCTGCCAAGTTCTTCCTAAGCAGTGGCATCCTTTATAAGCGCAGCCATGATTGTGTTTTACTCTGATGTGTAGACAAAGTTGAAGCAAAATTAATCATGACTGAGATACACAGCGGCACATTTGGCACCCACTTGAGCGGACATACGATGGCTAAGAAGATTCTAAGGGCAGGTTATTACTGGTCTACCATGGAAGTTGATTGCCATCAACATTCCCGTACTTGTCACAAATGCAAAGTCTATGCCGACAAAATACATATTCCTCTTGTTCCTCTCAATGTTCTGACAGCTCCCTGGCCATTCGCAATGTGGGGCATTGACATGATTGGAGAGATCAAGCCCACGGCATCCAATGGACATCGCTTCATCCTGGTCGCCATTGATTATTTTACCAAGTGGGTTGAAGCAGCTTCCTTTGCCTCTGTTACCAATAATATGGTCGCCCGCTTCATCAAGCAGAATCTCATATGCCGGTATGGTGTCCCCGACAGGATCATCACAGACAACGGTACAAACCTGAACAATACTATGATCACCGCTCTATGCGAACAGTTCAAGATTTATCATCATAATTTATCTCCTTATCGGCCGAAGATGAACGGTGCTGTTGAAGCTGCGAACAAAAACATCAAGAAGATCATTCAGAAAATGACAGTTACCTACAAGGACTGGCATGAGATGTTACCGTTTGCTCTACATGGGTACCGTACCACGGCACGTACTTCAACAGGGGCAACCCCATTTTCTTTGGTATATGGCATTGAAGCTGTCCTACCTATGGAAGTTCAGATTCCTTCTTTAAGGATTATGAAGGACACTGGTTTGAGTGAAGACGATTGGATTCAGACCCAACTTGATCAACTCAATTTAATCGATGAGAAGCGACTCACTGCTGTTTTCCATGGTCAGACGTACCAAAAACGAATGATCAAGGCTTTCAACAAGAAAGTCAGACGTCAAGTGTATCAAGTCGGAGATCTTGTAATCAAGCGGATCATCTTGCCGCAAAGTGATCCCAGGGGCAAATGGACTCCTACTTATGAAGGACCATTTGTAATCAAGAGCATCTTTTCTGGTGGTGCAATGATTCTGACCACCATGGACGGCGATGATTTGCCACACCCTGCGAATGCAGACATAGTCAAAAGATACTACGCATAAAATAACCCGACAAGTCGAAAACCCGAAAGGGCGACTTGGGAAAAAATGGGCATCCCGGTGAACCGAAAACCCGAAAGGGCGGTTCAGGAAAAAATTAGGGATAAAACAAAAAAAATTTGTACACCCGGCAAGTTAAAAACCCGAAAGGGCGGCTTGGGTAAAAAAGGGTTTCCCGGTGAATCGAAAACCCGAAAGGGCGATTCAGGCAAAAGTTAGGGAATTGAAGCGTATGACTATGTCTCGTCGGATCACTTTAAAGAACAATCTCTTCACCAACAAGCTCCGAGCTTCTGATCAATCCAATCATCGGCGGACGAAGCAATGAATGGACAAGATATTTAGAGTTGTGAAGGCTATAACAGAATGGGAATCCCATGGAATTGTTACACATAGCCATCTTTCCTTTGTATAAATTTTTCAAATGTTTACGACAACATCCTCTTACTAGGATGTCTGTCTCCTTTGTACAAAGATACTCATAAAAAGTTAATACAAATACTTTTCCGAATACAGAAATTTGCTTTGTCTTCTTTTTCTTTTTCACACTTATGTTTTATTTGAGAAACATCCAATGTTTTGTTAAATAGGCATATGCATTTGAACATAATCATTTGCTTACAAATCAAGAAAAGTTGATTGCTGATAGGTTGAAGGTACATATAGATATCTTGATGCCCTTTCAAAAGAAATCCCCAGTGGAATTAAACTCCAAACTCCTCAACAAGGTTAAAATCCAGAACTTAATTCCCCAAACAGAGTTAAACTTCAGGATCCTCAGCAGAACAAAAGCTTTCTCAAAGTTGATTTCCCCAGCTAGGAGAGCCTTCCAGAATCTAATTCCACTCAGAGTCAAGTTTCAAGATCCCCAGCGGAGCTAAAACTTCCAACTATTAATCCCCAGCGGAACCAGATTAGTGAACATTCTCCCCACAGAGATACTTCCCATCAGATTGAAGATTCTCAGTCTTACTTCTCCAGCATAAGTCTACCAGGTTCTGGACTCCCCAGTAGAGATCATCAGAATTCTCATTCCCCACAAGTCACCAAGGATTTTCAATCCCCAGCAGTGATCCTAAGATCCCTCAACCATTGAAGATCCTCATTCCCCAAGCAATCAGCAGTCAACAAGGATTTCTCACCCTCAGTAATCAAAGGATTTTCAATCCCCAGCTTCGGTTATGGGTTTATTTCCCCAACATTTGTCAAGGATTTATCCTCCAAAACAAATTACATTTCAAATTGATCGGTCGTTCAAAAGTTCCTTCATCACCTGTTGGAAGTTACGGTCGTCAAAGATCAAATTCTCACAAAATTCAAGTTATGAAGCCCGGATTCGACCGAATAGTATCTTGATCTCTACAACATATTGTGAAGCCCAGATTACGACCGGATAACAGTATCAGACTACCGCGAAGCCTGTATTACGACCAGATAGTGGTATCTCCTAAGAGCAAGCTATGAAGCCCAGATTCGACCGAATAATAGTTTAATCCCCAACAAGTTATTGTGAAGCCTGGATTACGACCAGATGGCAATACAAGTTTCTGTGAAGCCTGGATTACAACCAGACAGCAGCCAAGAATACTACGAAGCCTGGAGTCGACCAGATAGTGGTATATCTTTAACACAAGCCGTGAAGCCCGGATTTGACCGGATAGCAGCTCAACAAGTTATTGTGAAGCCTGGATTATGACCAGATGGCAATACAAGTTTCTGTGAAGCCTGGATTACGACCAGACAGCAGCCAAGAATACTACGAAGCCTGGAGTCGACCAGATAGTGGTATATCTTTAACACAAGCCGTGAAGCTCGGATTTGACCGGATAACAGCTCAACAAGTTATGGTGAAGCCTGGATTACAACCAGATAGCAATACAAGTTTCTGTGAAGCCTGGATTACGACCAGACATCAGCCAAGAATACTACGAAGCCTGGAGTCGACCAGATAGTGGTATATCTTTAACACAAGCCGTGAAGCCCGGATTTGATCGGGTAACAGCTCAACAAGTTATTGTGAAGCCTGGATTACGACCAGATGGCAATACAAGTTTCTGTGAAGCCTGGATTACGACCAGACAGCAGCCAAGAATACTACGAAGCCTAGAGTCGACCAGATAGTGGTATATCTTTAACACAAGCCGTGAAGCCCAGATTTGACCAGATAGCAGCTCAACAAGTTATTGTGAAGCTTGGATTACGACCAGATGGCAGTACAAGTTATGGTGAAGCCTGGATTACGACCAGATAGTAATACAAGTTTCTGTGAAAACCTGGATATCAACCAGATAACAGTTAACCGTTAACAGAATGAAGATTCTCATCCTTGAAACCTCAGAAGATTGGTATGCTCCCAATTTCTGACCCTTAACAGAATGAAGACTCTCGTCCTTAAAACCCCAGTAGATTGGCATACACCCAAGCTCCTGATATTCCCAACAGAATGAAGATTCTCATTCTCAAAGTGGCGTATAACCCAAGCTCCTGAGTCCCCAACAGTGGTCCCGGGATTTCTCATTTTCAACGATCAAAAGATTCTTGCAATCCCCTGCAGCAGTCAAGGATTTGCTTTCCCCGGCAGCAGTCAAAGATTTCATTATCCAGGATTCATCTATCCTCAGCAAGACAGCTCATCAGCTTACATGCGCATTCACTACATTCATATATCATAAACATTGATATAACATATATATTGCATCATACATTTCATGCAACATAACTTTGTGTTTCAGCTAATATTTTACCCTTTTCAGGATAAGATTAATAAGCTTCAACTTCAACTTCTGAAAACAGTTTATGGATTCTCCGAACACGGATGTTAATCTATCGCTTGTTCAGACTCAACTTTTGAAAACAGTTTACGGAAGCTTCCCAACATGGATGCTAATCTATTGCTTATTCAACTTCAAGACTTCTGAAAACAGTTCACGGATTCTCCAGATACGGATGTTAATCTATCACTTGTTCAGATTCAACTTTTGAAAACAGTTTACGGATGCTTCCAGATACGGATGTCAATCTATTGCTTATTCAGACCCCCAGCTCATAGATATTCCAAAACACGGACACCTTTCTGATACTCATTTCTTTCACCTACAACATACATTCCAGATGGCATCTCTAAGCCCATCCCCGACAAGATTCTGTCATATCTCCAGATGGCATCTTTAAGCCCATCTCCAAATGGCATCTTTAAGCCCATTCCCTCAAACTACGCTTTGACGAGTGCAAATTTTGTGGGCACTCTAGTGTCCAATCTCCTTTTACCTTCGAGTCGCGAACGGCAAAACTGCCAATCTAACTCTTCAGGTGCAAGAAGAATGAACAGGGGAAACTGTTTTACCCAAAAATTTTCCCTCTCATTTCATCAACATTTTCTCACCACAAGACTCTTGGAACTCAAGATCAAGTTAGGGTTTGCTCTGCTCAAGACCCCTCCTTGCACTGTTGACCCAAATTAGGTTTTGAGTTTGCACAGGGATGTTTTGATCTAAAATATCCAAAGTGACTTTCATGCTTCATGTTGGACTCACAAGTTTATCCATACCAAGTTTCAAGCCTTGATTCAAATCTTTGCCCAATCAATTGGACAGTTGACCTAGAAATCAGTTGTATTAGGGAAAAAGTCAACTGTGGCCAATTGACAGTCAAACCTCATGATTTTTGACCCACATCAACATTATGAACTCATATGAATCATTTGATCAAGTTTGGATCACAACTTCCCAAGAAATTTGATCAGATCACCAAAAGGGCAAAATAGTCATTTTGAGGGTTTTGACTGCACAAAGGCAATTTTTTGACTGTTTGACCTAACCAATGGCAAACCAAGCTCATATATGGACTCAAGGACTCAATGGTATTGTCTTGACCCATTCAACAAGTTCAAAAGATCTCAAGTGCATAGGATTGACAAATGAATTTTTCAGTCAACTGATCAAATTTTGACTGTATACTGAAAAGTCAAACTTTGACTTTTTGATCAAAATCAAGTGCCAAGATCCATTTTTCATCAAGAGATGTCAAATTATGAAAAATTTTCATCAAGAAACCTAAAATTACAAATTAGGGTTTAAAATGAAAAAATTTCATAACTTAGAATTTTTCTAAGTTATGAAATTTCTTTATTTTTTCCTAACTTTGTCCCATTTTTTCACCAAGATGCAAATTGATTCAAACAAAACTTGAAACATGAAAGTTGTAGTACATTGCAAAATCTACAACTTTGATTCACAAAGTTTTCTCAAAGGAAGCTTGTATCTCAAGTTATGAGTTTTGGAACAAGGGTGCCAAACACTTTTAACTTAGAAGAAATTTGCCCTATTCTAGGCAGGATTTTGGTCCAACTTCTTGGCCATTTTTCACATGGTTCCACTTGGAGTTTAAATTTTCATTACAAAGATGGATTATAGTACACATTCCAAGCTTTCCAAATTGTCCAAGAACTTCTCAAACACTCTTGTGATTAGAGAGAATCGAATTTGCAAAGTTGGCCAAAACTCACTTTTGTTCATTTTCCATACATGTTCATAGCAAATGGCATTTTCAAATCAGCTTTGTTTATGCTAGCTTGCAGGCCTCAAAACCCATTTACACTCCATAATTTAATGCCTAACCATTGTGTCAAGGTTTTATTTTGTTCATTTGGACATTGCACACAAAATTAAGCCTTAAGTAGTAAAAGGTGAATTGCCATTTTTGCTTAAAGTTGCTTTATGTAAAATGCCAAATCCTTGAGGCATGAGGCCAAATCTGAGAGCCACATCAAATCTACACATTCCAGTTACCAAGAGCTTGGTTTTGCTGCATACATTAGGCATTGTACTGGCTTGTATCCAAACACACACTCTCTTACTTACATTTGAAGAAACTTTGCAAAAACACTCCAACTTCCATTTCCTGTAAACACAGCCAAGAACAAACCTTGTAAACATCTTCCATACACCCAAACAGACCTAAGGCACGATTCAACCATCCCTCATACCTCCCAAAACACAAAAACACTGTTTTGCTGCAAAAACAGGGTATCCCTACAGTTTGACTTGCATAGCATCATTCACTCGTGCGTTTTGGCCAAAAGAAGTTCCAACACATTCCTTTCCATCTACCTAAACTATTCCAAGCCCTAAACACAAGTTGTAACACCCCTAACCTCACTTTCCATTTTCACTTTTCAGTTTTGCAGGTGGACTTCTATAGCACGATACAGGTTGATTCAAAGCAAGCTAGGTGTGGGAAAAGATTCCTTGGACCTCAGGCAAGCTATACAGAAGCTCAAACTCCATTGAAGTTGGCCACATTGTTGTACACGATTCAAGCTGAAACAGGTAATCCATGGACTTCTATCTCTCAATCTAGGAAGAGTTAGGCTTAGGTTTGTGAATGAAACATGTCCTACTCATAGCCCTGAAGCCATACATATGATTACTTTTCATTTATGTTAAGCGTGCTGTGAGAATTTTAGCCATGAACATGAGGAAAAAATTAGGTTAAAATTTAGGGCCATAGAAATTCTCTCTGGCCTTTGAGTGTTAATCCAAGTTTTTTATATGTTTGAACTCGTGATTTGATGCTCTATAATGTTTGTGTTATGAGTTTTGCATAAAAATCAAGGAATCAGGAGTTTGTGTTGGACAAGGAGAGGCGCGCGTTTTTTTTCCTGTTTGAACAAGAAGCTGAAGGTTGAAGATGATGGCTTGGGTTGGGCATGAGCCATCCTTACTTTTTGCACCCTTTTTCTCATTTTGCACCCCCCTGGCCCAAATAATTAAATACTTGTTATTTTTGACTTTTTATTTTTTATTCTAATTTCATATTTTTTTTGCTTAAACATAAAAAACACCAAAAATATTTTTCCAATTTTTTTATATTTATTTGATATTTGTTCCATTTTAATAGCTTATGTATGTAAATAAATATAAATACTTTTTTTATAAAAGCCTCAAAAATATAATACAAAAATATATTTATTTCTTAGTTACTATTTTTATTTACATCTTGAAAATATTTTATCAAATATACATTTTTTTTATATACATAAATAATTAATTTTCTCTTTTATATTTAATAGGTTTTTGTATATATATATATATATATATATATATATATATATATATATATATATATATATATATATATATATATATATATATAAATATATATATACTTGTATATTATATTTATTAGAATACTTAGGATAAAAATATAGAAATAATATATTTTTATTTTTATTAATATATGACACTAAAATACTTTTTTAACAATATACTTTTTATATTCTTGTATAAATTAATATATATCGTACATAGTTAATAAATAATACTATTTATTCAAAAATTAGGGTTTTACCCTAAACAACAAAAATAACCAAAAAATGACTTTTTTTTATTATGTTTATACTTCAAACATGAAAACCTTTTTCACATACATAAACAAATCTTTTTTTGCATAATACATTGCATTTTGATATTTATTTAATTGTATTTATTTAAATGCCAAATATTAATTTGTATATTCGATATGGTTGTAATAATTTTAACATTTATTTCCTTGTCAAATATCCCCCAATTCAAACTTGTATCCCCATCCCCATAATCATGTTGTAATAATTTAGGACTTTAAATTCTCGCACATTTAAAAATTTCCAAATTATGCCATGATAGACTTAGGGCTTGTATGCAAAATCAATCAACAAATAGCTTGACCTAATTCAAGATAGACATGCATGAAAAATGAACACAATGCACACTTGCACCCCTAGGGTTACATCCACTTGTTGCCTTCAAAAATGGGCCATGTTTGCATGTCAAGTAATTTGGCAAAACAAAACAAAACAAAAACAAACAACATGATCATAGTCCCTCGATGACGCTATCTTGTTGCCTAAACAAAATGATCATAGTCCCTCAAGAAAATTGCCAAAATACTTGACACTATTGCATTCATGGTCTAAACGATGACCCGCGCCCGTCCCGTTAACATCCTAACACAAGGTTGTTCACCAAATACAATGGTGAAACAACACTGTTAAAAGGGTTAAAACATGAGAAAGATCTTTGAGAAATTTAGAGTAGATAACTCTTAGTTACTTGATCAAACTTGCTAAACACACTTGCCATTTTCAAACACACTTCACAAACACAATTTCCAAAACAACTTTCAAAATATTGAAACATCTTTTCAAAAAGACAAACACCTTTGTAAAACATTCTAGTAAAGAATTGTTACAATGGTTGCCTAGACAAGGCATCTTTTTCAAAACATTTTCAAAACCACACACACAAAGCACCATTTCAAACAATTGAAAAGCAAAGGTAAGTGATCTAAGCAAGTAACTAAGAGCCCATGGATAACCATGGATGAAAAGGGTGCTAGCACCTTCCCTTTTCATAATCTACCCCCCGAACCCACGAAAACATCTCAAAGGTCTTTTCTGTGCTTTTTGACCTTTCCTTAGGATAAAATAAAAAGTCGGTGGCGACTCTTGCTAAACTGAACAAGTGCGAAAACAAACGCAAAACCCAAGTTAGTTCTCCCACCGTATCATAATGTGTATGGTATGTATGCGTATGTCATGATGTATGTTCATGAAATGCTGTCGAGGTACGCTCGCGTCTGGGAAAATAAATCCCTGACAGTTGCTGGAGATTTGCGAATATTCTGCCGAGAAGAGATGTTGAAGAATAACTCTGTGGGGACCAGACTTTGGGGGAAGAGATACTCTGTTGGTAGACCTGCTGACCTGGAGGAAATAAGCTCAACTGGGGATGAAATATACTGACTCGCCCGCGATTACGAACCTCGGCTGGGGATAGTGAACGGCAATGACTGTGCCAGAGATTTATTCTTTCGCTATTTGTGAATATTTTGCCAAGGAGAGACCCTGTATGAGAGTAACTCTGTGGGAGGAATGACTCTGTTGGAAGGTGGACTTCCGTAGCTGAAGTAATAAGCTCTATTGGGGACTGAGTTTTCGTACCCAGAGAAATAGACCCTGATTGGGGAGATGAAAATTTATGATGATCCGCTCACGATTGTGAAATTCGACTGGGGAACATAGGTGTCAGGTTTCTGGACGACCTTGGCTAGGGAGATTACTTCCCGTTTTGAGAGAACTGATATTAATGCTTTGATTACATCTACTCTATGGAGAGTACAGATGTTACAAGGTCACATGTACTAAAGACTGTGCTCTAAAGCTATCTCTGCCCTGGTACCTGCTAGATAGTGTAACTGTCGGGTTTTAACATGTTAGTTTTGTCCCTGTTTTTTAAGTTATGAGCAATTGTCTTTCTTTTTCCTATGCAAATGTTTGTGAACAGTAATCATATTTAAATGCATATGTCAAGAATAAATCATTGGACGTTCTTGCAAAACAAAGCAGAAAAAGAAAAACAAATAGTTTCGTAAAGATGACTTGTATTGATTTTTTGAAGTTGGCCTGTAACAAGCGTTTTTATACAAGGAAGTTGACACTCTAGTAAGAAAACGCATTTGTAAAGATGGAAGCTATACAATATTGTGTACAACGAAAAGAAAACAGATATGTGTAACAATCCTATTGAGTTTCAAATCTGCTATTGACTTTATGTCTTCAAGCGTCTCATCACTTTGCTTCTTGTCCGAAGGTTGATCATATTGGTTTGCGCCGTCCGAGCTTGATAGTCAATGCCGAAGTCTGTTCGCCAGATGATCCAATGAGACATAGTGGTACGCTTTATATCCCTAACTTTTTCCTGGACCACCCTTTCGAGTTTTCAGTCCATCGGGATACCCTTTTTTGCCCAAGCCGCCCTTTCGGGTTTTCGACTTGCTGGGTGTACAAATTTTTCATTTTCATCCCTTATTTTTGCCCGAACCCTTTTGGTTCGCCGGGAAGCCCTTATTTTTGCCTAGGCCAATCAAGCTAGCAGGTCTCTTAGGTGTAGTATTTTTTTACTATGTCTGCATTGACAGGGTGAGGAAGGTCGTCACCATCCATGGTGGTTAGAATCATATCTCCTCCCGAGAAAATGTTCTTAACCACAAATGGCCCTTCGTACGTGGGGGTCCATTTGCCCCTGGGATCACCTTGCGGCAGTATGATGCGTTAGATTACTAAATCCCCGACTTGATAATCTTGATGCCTAACTTTCTTGTTAAAAGCCTTGATCATTCTCTTTTGATACGTCTCACCATGGCAGATAGCAGTAAGTCTCTTTTCATCGATTAGATTTAACTGATCAAGTCGGGTTCAGATCCAATCGTCTTCGTTCAAACCCGCATCCTTCATGATTCGCAGAGAAGGGATCTGGACCTCAATGGGTAGGACTTCCTCCATACCATATACCAGAGAGTAGGGTGTTGCCCCTGTCGATGTCCATGCTGAGGTACGGTACCCATGCAGAACAAATGGTAACATCTCATGCCAGTCTTTATATGTCATTGTCATCTTCTGTACTATCTTCTTGATGTTATTGTTAGCTGCTTCAACAGCGCTATTCGTCTTTGGCCGGTAGGGAGAAGAATTATGATGCTATATCTTGAAATGTTTACAGAGCTCGGTGATTATTGTGTTGTTGAGATTCGTACCATTGTCAGTAATAATTCTCTCTGGCATACCATATCGACAGATCAGATTATGTCGAACAAACCGTGTCATGACGTTCTTGGTTATTGTAGCAAAAGAGGCTTTCTCAACCCATTTTGTGAAATAATCAATGGCTACAAGGATGAAGGGATGCCCGTTAGAAGCGGTGGGCCTGATTTCTCCGATCATATCAATGCCCCACATTGCAAAGGGCCACGGAGTTGTCAAAACATTTAAGGGGACTGGGGGCACATGCACCTTATCAGCGTAAGTTTGGCATTTATGACAAGTTCGAGAGTGCTGATAACAATCGGCTTCCATAGTGGACCAATAGTATCCTGCCCGTAGGATCTTCTTAACCATGGTATGTCCACTAGAATGGGTTCCGAAGGTGCCTTCATGCAGATCTGTCATGATCCTCTCTGCTTCGCTCTCGTCCACACACCGTAGTAGTGTGGATTCATGGTTGCGTTTGTAGAGGATTCCATTACCGAGGAGGAATTTCGCGGCGAACCTTCTCAGGAATTTCTTATCATTGACAGATGCCCCTCCGGGATACTCCTGAACTTTGAGATACCTTTTAACTTCGTGAAACCAAGGTTTATCTGCCACTTCTTCGGTATCAATCTCACAGAAGTGTGTTGGTTCATCCAACCTCTCAATGGCGATCTAGGGAGCTTCATTGTCCCACCTAACTTTGAACATAGAAGACATGGTAGCTAGTGCGTCCGCCAACTGGTTCTCCTCTCGTGGGAAATGTTCAAAAGTTACCTCCTCAAAGTATGGGAGCAATGTCAGTATATACTCTTTGTAAGGAATGAGATTCGGGTGCTTCGTATCCCACTCGTCTTTGATTTGAATTATCACCAGAGCGGAATCCCCGAGTACACTTAAGAACTTGATCCTTAGGTCATTAGCATATCAAAGGCCCATGATGCACGCTTCATACTCCGCCATGTTGTTGGTGCAATTGAAACATAATCGGGCAGTGAATGGAGTATGACAGCCCTCGGGAGATATGATTACAGTGCCAATGCCATTACCCAGTGCGTTTGAGGCTCCATCAAAATACATAGACCATCGGGATCCCTCCTCGGGTCCTTCCTCCGATCCATATCCTTTGTAGTCAGTCACCAGCATAATGTTCTCATCCGGGAACTAAAAATTCATACACTGGTAGTCATCCATGGCCTGATGAACCAAATGATCAAACAATACACTCCCTTTGATTGCTTTCTAGGTTGTATATTGTATATCGTATTCAGTTAAGATCATCTGCCATCTCGCTATTCTTTCGGAGAGTGTGGGCTTCTCGAAGATGTATTTGATCGGATCCATCTTAGATATCAACAAAGTAGTGTGAGTCAGCATATACTGTCTCAGTCGGCGAGCAGCCCATGCCAAAGCGCAGCAAGTTTTCTCGAGCAATCAGTATCGTGTCTCACAGTCGGTAAACTTTTTGCTAAGGTAGTATATTGCGTGCTCTTTTCGACAAGACTCGTCATGCTGTCCCAGCACACACCCCATTGAATTGTATAGCATTGTTAAGTATAATATCAAAGGTCTTCCTTCAACTGGAGGCATCAGAATGGGTGGTTCTTGAAGGTATTCCTTGATTCTTTCAAAAGCAGCCTGGCATTCATCATTCCACTTTACCACTTTTCTTCAGAAGCTTGAAGATTGGCTCACAAGTAGCAGTTAGATGTGAAATGAATCGGGAAATGTAATTTAGGCGTCCCAAGAAACCTCTAACTTCCTTCTCTGTACGGGGAGCTGGAATTTCTTGTATAGCCTTTACCTTTGCAGGGTCTACCTGGATGCCTTTGTCACTGACGATGAAACCCAAAAGCTTACCAGACCTTACCCCGAAGGTGCACTTGTTCGGATTTAACCTTAGCTTGTATATCTTCAACCTGTCGAACAACTTTTGTAGATGATCGAGATGTTCCTCTTTGGTTTGAGACCTGGCTATCATGTAATCAACATAAACTTCGATCTCATGGTGAATCATATCGTGGAACAAAGCGACCATGGCTCGCTGATAGGTTGCCCCAGCATTCTTCAACCCAAAAGGCATCACCTTGTAACAGAAAGTGCCCCACTGTGTGATGAAGGTTGTCTTCTCCATGTCTTCAGGAGCCATCTTGATCTGGTTGTAGCCAGAGAAACCATCCATGAAGGAGAAGATTTTATGCTGCACAGTGTTGTCGACCAGAACGTCAATGTGAGGAAGTAGGAAGTCATCATTGGGGCTTGCCCTGTTCAGATCTATGTAATCTACACACATTCATACCTTACCGTCCTTCTTAGGTACCGGAACAAAGTTGGCAACCCACTACGGATAAGAGGTGACAACTAAGAACCCCGTGTCGAACTGTTTCATGACCTCTGCCTTGATCTTTTCTAACATTTCGGGACGCATACGACGGACCTTCTGTTTAATCAGAGGACAATCTCCTTTAGTTGGCAGGCGATGTACCACAATATCAGGGTCCAAACCAGGCATGTCTTCATAGGACCAGGCGAAGATCTCAACATAGTCATGCAGTATCTGTATCAACCTCTGTTTGACGCTAAGCTCCAAATTTGCACCTATTTTAACCTCTTTTCTGTCTTCCTCAGTACCCAAATTCATTGTCTCAACCGGATCTTCATGAGGCTGTATGGCCCTCCCTTCCCGTAGTAGTAGCCTAGCAAGTTCTCCAGGTACCTCACAATCGTCCTCACCTTCGTCCCCAGCTTGGTTGATCGGATTTTTGAAGTCATAACTGGCAATAGCAGAGCTGTTATCAATGGGATCCAGAGTGGATATGGATCTGCAGTATGATACGTGAGTGTGTGTAAGAGCATAGCTATATTGATGAAGTAAAGGTAGAAAAGAAAAACAGAGAGCGCAAAATTTGTATGCAAAGAACGTCCAATGCTTCATTGATGAAATATGAGATGACATATGATAACCCTCACAGATAGAACCATCGTGCCTCGGGTAAGACACAAGGCCAAAATGTTTAAATTATTCATTACAAACTCAGAAAACAAGTAAGACAATTAATGCGGAATAAAAGAAACTGGAACAAAATCTCTAGCCATCCAGTTATTCGGTCTACCATTAGTAGTCGGGTAGATCCAGCTTTCGATGTCAGGGTCTTTCTCACTGTCTTCAATAGCATTGACCTCACGATTACTGATGCGTAGGGGAGGTCCTCCAACTCGAGCGCGTCGAACAACCCTTTGAGCCCCTGAAGTAAAGCCCAAGCCAAATTTGTCAGTTTTGTGAGTGAAATCAGGGAGCTGACCCCAATTGGCACACCCACCTTCTTCAACCACGGCCCTGGCGTCCTTGAGAGAAGCCATCTTCAGAGGAGGTTTGTTGCTAGTAGTAGTCTCAGTTGATGCCAAGATCCGTGGGACCTCTTCGAAGTTCTGACAAGGAGTTTCTATAAATTCCCCGTCCATCTCTACGTAGCGGAAGGAGTTGAGATGGCTCACCATATACTCCTCTTCACCCCGTACAGTAACAATCTTCCCTTTTACCGGATACTTCAACATTTGGTGGAGTGTGGAAGTAACTTCCCCAGCCTCATGGATCCAAGGACGACCCAACAAACAAGAATACGATGGCCTGATGTCCATCACAAAGAAGGTGGACTTGAAAGTCTGAGAGCCTATCTTGACAAGGATGCCCACTTCCCCATGCACCATTCTTTTTGACCCGTCAAAAGCCCTTACCACAATGTTACTAGGCTTTAAAGTCAAACCCTCGCAATCCAAACGGTCCAACGCCTTCTTGGGCAGAACATTCAGTGAAGACCCAGTATCCACCAGCACATGAGCCATGGTAGTGCCCCTGCATTCGATTGAGACATGTAGAGCATCATTGTGTTTTGTCCCTTTCAGTGTCAAGTCTGCATCTGAAAAACCCAGCCCATTGTCAGCAGTCAGGCTAGCCACACAATCTTTAAATTGATCAGCTGAAGTCTCTTGCAGCACATGCGCAGTTTTGAGGAATGCAATCAAAGCCTTCGCATGGGCCTCAGAGCACAAAAGCAGGGATAAGGATATCTTTGAGGGGGTATGCCCCAGCTGCTCGACCATATTGTAGTCACTCTTTTTAATTATTTTGAAAATTTCCTCTATCTCTTGCTTATAGGTTTCCATAACAATTTTTCTAGGTGCCTCCGTCCGAGCAGGCTCACCTACAACTTCTTTGCCTCGAATCCCAGATGACTTATCGACAGGGGTAATAGCTGGAGTAGTAATTGAAGTACTAGCGGGAGAAGAAGATGAAATAACAATAGGCTTAGTGACAGTCTTCGGGGAGATCTCGGGAGATAAAACCCTTCCACTTCTAGTAATCTTGTTGGTCCCGACAATGTTACTGATATCATGATCAGCTTCTTTGGTCTTCAAGTTTTGTTTAACGCCATGATAGTAAACATCGGTGCCATAATGCCAAGGGAAAGCTTTGTCTGAGGTGTACGAGACAGGGCCAGGATATTTGATTATCAACAGAGTGATTCTCGTAGTGGGTGTAACCTAACAGGTTTTCTCGAGGAAACCTTGGAAGGACTGGCGGAAATGGTTATAATAGCAATATCTTCACACAGAATAGTTGGAATCAAAGTCTTTTTGAACAAAATTTCTCGGTTGTCCATCAGGCGTTGGACACCTGTTTTTAGCAAATAGCAACCAGAAGGCAGGGATGAGCATATGTGGCAATCTTCATCACAACCTAGAAATAAACCAGCCAACAACAAATTCTTCTTAACAGTCATAAGGGGAGTAGAAACTTCATCGACTGAGGTCACAAACAGATTGGTATCAACGGTGTTAACCCCACGGTTGTGCCTAGACATGGGAGCAGTTATGACATTGGGCTTATCCGGAGCGTCGAACTCAATCTCCTTGGCTTCAATCAGATCTTGTACTTTATTTCTTAGAGCCCAGCAGTCATTTGTATCGTGACCAGGACTCTCAGAATGGTAGGCACACCGAGCATTAGGATTGTACCGAGGAGATGAGGTATTAGGATTCTTTGGGGCCTCTTTCAAAGTTGTCAAGTTGGATCTCAGCAGATGGGGTAGAACCTCTTCCAATGTCATGTTAATCCGGGTAAACTGCCTTTGGGATCTTTCTACCCTTTGCTGATTGTTGCATTGTGGGGCAGCTGCATGCATAGGTATCATTACAGCACTAACCGTTGGACGGTACTCCGTTTTTCTCTGACCTCTCGGACTATAAACGGCACTGGCCTCCTTCTTACTGGTGAAGGGCCTCTTTACTGAACTCGAAGAGGTGTCTTTCTGTATTTTGCCACTTCGGATTCCGGCTTCTACTCTTACTCCAGTTAATATCAGCTCTGTAAAACCAATCGATGAGCTATCAATTAAATGGTTGAAGAATGGACCAGACAGCGTCCCAAGAAACATGTCGACCAACTCCCTATCAGACAAAGGGGGTTGGACTCTCCCAGCCAAGTCTCTCCACTTCTGCGCGTAGTCCTTAAAACCTTCACCTGCACCCATGGACATACTCTGGAGTTGAGTACGAGTAAGGGCCAGGTCGGTATTGTATTGATATTGCTTGTAAAAAGCGGCAGCGAAATCCTCCCAGTTTCGGACTTTGGTTCCCTTCATTGGTAGAACCATTCGAGTTGAGTCCCTGAGAGGCTGTCTTGAAAGAAGTGAACCCACAAGTTTCTATCAGTGGTGTGGGGCTGTATCTTCCTTACATAGGAACGGAGATGAAGCTTTTGGAAAGACACCCCATCATACTTTGTGAAAACTAGAGCCTTAAATTTTCGTGGGATGACTACCCCGGACACCAACCCTAGTTCTTCAAAATCCAGCCCTGTTATTCTCTGGATCTCCATGGAACTTAACCGATCCTCTAACTTCTTGTACTTATCCTCAGTGGGAGGATACTGCTCATTGTTGTAGTCGGTATCATTGTCAGAGACTTCAAGACTTGGGTCCTCTTCCCTTGTCTGCCCCTCTTGATTTTCCCCCTCTTTGGATGAGGAAGTCACATCAACTGATTGCTTTAGTGGCCCCCCGAATCTTCTACCCATATTGTGGGCACCGACACGCTTCTTCTTCTTCTTCTTCTTCTTCTTCTTCTTCTCTTTCTATTTCAGGATGAGGGCCTTCAGATCCTCCTGTCCTTTTTCCAGAGTTGCGAACATCTGTTAAAATTGGGTATTTTGTGCCTGAAGATCTTTGATGTTTTGTTCAGAAGACATATCCTCTTGAAATAAACAGCGGAGGAGATGAGAAACCTGTAACAGAACCTGCTTATGCGATGTCATGGATGGTATGCGTATGTAATGATTTCAAGGAAATTAGAGATTTAAATTTGTTCAGACCAAAAGAGGAACACACGTCATATTAATAAATCCAAGTTTGAGTACATTATGCCTTTTTGGGCTTACAATGAGAGAAACAAAAATACAGGAAAACTCTTAAGACAAAAAGGTTGAACGCATCCTCTTTGGCGCGATGTAGGCGTTCAGATTCTCCTCTTCATGAAGCTGCTTGATGAGTTCCAGAACTTTCTTCTCACTGGCGTAAAATTGGGCTTCAAAGGTGTCTCGCTCTTCCTTCAACTGAACCCAAGCTTTCTACAAGTCTTCGAGAGAGGTAGGCATGCTAGGATGAAGAACAGTGTGTAGGACGTATCTTTCAACAACAGGCTCTATGGTAACAGGGAGGATAGAAGGGTAAGGCATTAAGAGACTTTGAGCATGAACCCGTACCCACCTAATGTAAGGCTCGAGAGGTATAGAGTTTTTGTGTCCCAAAATCCTAATATCCACTTTGTTCACAATTCTCCAAGCTCGTGTAAACCTCTGGTGGTAACCTTGGTCTTCTTTGTCATAGTCGAACACCAGACCTTGAATGAGCATCTCATGAGGGCCGTCTCTTCAGGCATACCCAAATTGTCGAAGAGCTAAGCAGGGATTGTAGGTGATACCTCCCCTAATACCAAGCAAAGGGATGTTAGGGAATTTCCCACAGTGGTCAATGATAGAGACGTCTTCCAAGGGACGAGTGTGGGATGTTTTTATTGTCATATAAGGCAGCTCATGGAACTTTTTAGCAAATTTCGTTTTGGGGACTAGATCGTTTATCGAAGGCAACATTGAGGGTCATCGAGGGACTACGATCTTTTATGGAGGATCTTTTGCGAAAACGCCCATGTTCGAGGGACATGACTATTTTTCGATAGGCCACAAAATGGGATTACCCTAAGGGTGCTAGTGTGAAAGTGTGTTTTATTGCGTGCATTTAGTCTTGCTTTTAGGTTGTCTATTTTGTTGTTTTCATGTCTTTCCATACACACCTTAATTACTAGTATTTACATTTGAAAGTGATAAATTGCGGAAATGTAAAGTCCTACGCTATTACAATATTTTAGGGGTGGGGGTACATATTTACAAATGGGGATTGCAAATAAAAATTAAATCCTAAGTTACTATTACAACCATATTGAATGGGTAAGAATGTACAAGAAAATGTGAAATGAACTTATTTAGAAAATGGTTTTTTGTCTTAACGAATTAAGAATAAAAAAGGAAATAAATTAATTAATAAAAGAAAATATTTTTATGTTAATAAAAAAGTTAATATAAAAAATGATAAAAAGGAAAATAAATGAAAGATAGAAACAGCTTGTTGCTGCAAGCAAAACAACAAGGATCAAAAGTTCTAAAGCCAGGCGCGTGGTGATTCAGAAGGAAGCGCCAGAAGTTCTGGATTGATACACTCTGAGGTCCTGCAAGACACATTAGATGAAAAACACAGAAGCTCTGGATTGCCATGTGCTGAACTTCTGAGTGTTAGAACAAGGAGAAAATCTTAGAAGTTTTGTATATTAAAACAGTGAAGAGAAATCAGAAGTTTTGTGTTATGCTAAAACTGTGAGTGAACATCAGAAGTTCAGTGTGCATTAACAGTGAGTGAATATCAGAAGTTCAGTGTGTTTAAACAGTGGGAAAATCATAGAAGTTTTGCATGTTAAAACAGTGAGGAGAACTCAGAAGTTGTGTTGTGCTAAAACTGTGAGTGAACATCAGAAATTCTATGCCATATTTCAACTCTTGATCAGCACATCAGCAATTCATTCAGTTCTTAATAAACAGCAAATTAGAAGGATAACCGCACAACATTTTATAGAAATTCTAATCCTAAATATGAGCCTAACCTTAACCAAGAAGTTCTGATCCACAGTTTTTTTACTTATGCAATGGTATGGACAACATTAATTTTGATATTTACATATTAATGATGTTCTGAACGACAAAAAAAATGCAAAGTCAGAGAGGCTTACCTTGAATCTGGAATGTACGTTTAGAACTTGAACTGCTGCCTTCAGTAAGAACAAAGGAAGAGAAAATGCTAAGTTCTTTGATTCAAAGGGAAGAACAAAAGGTTTTAGTTTTCTGTTTGGGAATTCTAGATTTTTTGTGAAGGTTTCACAGTTTTCTTTTCTCTCTTTTGACAATTCTCTCTCTCCAAAAGCCAGCCCCTTGAAAGTGTGATGGAGCAACTTATTTATAGATGAATTTATTGTGGTTTTGGGGGGAAAACAAATGGGATTTAAAATTTTTGGCACACTGTTCCATTGCTTTTTGATCACATCCTTTTGTATTTGATGCAAATACAGGATTTGGAAAAATGCAGGCGTGGACTGGATTAGCTACTGGTTAGAGCACTGTGATGTAGCAGTGCAGCAGGTTTTTTAAACGAGGTATTGGGATTTGGTGATGTTCTGATCGCAAAAGATCATAAATGTAACCTCCAAATGCTGAAGGGGATGTTCTGACCGGAGCGTTGAATATAGCCTTCATATGCTGAAGAATCGTGTTCTGACCAAAGAGCATCGCTTCTACATGTTCTTATTAAAGCATCATGTTCTGACCAAAGAGCATCTGTGATCGGTGGATCTGGAACTGACTGTTTAACGCTGGTTCGCGAAATGTCGCGGAAGCAAGAGTCGCCACCGTCTTTTATTTTCTCCAAATGGAAAGGACAAAAGCACAGAAAAATTCCTTAAAGAGATTGCTCTCGGTTCGGGAGGTAGGTTATAGAAAGGGAAGGTGTTAGCACCCTTTCTATCCATGGTTATCCATGGGCTCTTAGATACTTGCTCATTGTGTTTTCAAAAATGGTTTGTTTGCTTTTCAACTGTGGGTTTTAAAAAGTTTCTTTGAAAATTCCAGTTCGACTCTTGTATCGGTCCTCAAGAGTGTTTGAAAAATTGCTTTCGAAAGCTTTTTGAAAATGTGTCGGTGTGAAAAGTATTTTTGAATTTGTTTTGAAATTTAGAGCAAGTATCTACGAGAACCTACCTACCCTAAGGAATTCGTCTGTGTAAATGTCCTTTAAAGTAGTGCCATCCCACCATTGAGAGGTAGGTAGCACCACCGTTGGAGGTATTCGGGTCAATTCGAGTTTGTAGGGACATGGTGATCACCAGAGCAATGGGAAGACACCTTAGAAGCTACCCTCATGCCAGGTTCCCGGATCATGAGGACTTACTAAGACATCCTCTACTCGACGATCACCTTTCGAAGGCAAGGCAACAGTGAGGCGTACCCTAGGGGTGGTGTGTGCGATTTGTGTGTCGTTTTCATTTGTATTTGTCTTGTTCATGTTATTGGTGTTCTACGCTTGATTTTAATTAAGGCCATTCATTCTTGCATGCTTTGTTTAACAGTTAAAAATCGCGAAGAAAAGTAAATCTAAAGCTATTACAAATGGCGCGGGTCCACATCGCCAAAATTAAACCGGACCCGATTTGACAGAAAATAAAGAAATTAAAAATGCAAGAAGTTTAGTTACATGGCTTCGGGAGAGGTACATAATTATTTAAACAAAATAAAATACGCGAATAAAGAAATTAACTCGAGACGAGGGCGTTGGACCCTTTTGCAAAAAATTAAATTACATGATGAAATTAATTAATTAATTAAAGAAAGACTTGTTTTTGGTATTTTTAGTATTTTAAGAATTTAATGAAAAAGAGGATTAATTAAAATTGAATGCAAACCCTAATTCTAATGGCTTTTAAATTTATTGTGAAAATATTAAATTTAAACTAAATTAACCCTAATTTTTACATGCAAATTTAATTATAAAAAAATAAATAAAATAAATAAATATTATTATAAGGAAGAAACATTAAAAAGGAATAAAAACACTAATTAAACCTAATTCTACCCTTTTTTAGATTTTTTATGAAAAGAATTAATATTAAAACCCTAATTTATACTAAATTCAATTATATGCAATTTATTTATGAAAATAATTAAAATAAAATATTTATTATATTTTTTATCTTTTCTGGTTTTTTATGATATTTTGTATTTTATAAAAATAATTAATTAATTCAAAACAATAAAGAGGATAAAATAATAATTGAAAAAATAAAATATAAGGAAAATTGCAAACCAGGGGGGTGGAAGTCCCCAAAGTGGAGGTGTAATTTTGAATAATCTGGCCCAATTATCTGAGTCCATTTGACCTTTCCAATTAGCATGCTGAAGCGTTGACTTGAGTTTATGGTGTTCATCAATTTTGCACCCTTGGATTGCTGAACCTAAACACGTGGATGGCTTGATTAAGAGGAGCATGGTGCGTCCACAATATTATGCCTGCGCCTGAATATCCTTTGAAAAAAAATATATGGAAAGTGTGGGGACCTGGGATCGAACCCAGGTCCTAAGGGTTGCCAATGCGTTTGCCTGCCAATCGTGCCATTTGAACTCTTTGTATATTTAATAAACAATGAACATAATAAAAACAAACAAAAGTTAGTGCTTCAAAAACGCGCGCAATTCAAAAGAACCAATGGTTGTTGGCCACGAGGTCTTCTTCTTCGTTCCTGAAAATATCAAAACAATGGCCACGGTTTCATACGCGTTCCCTTAGGCAGGCTATTAGAAAATAGCGATTAGCCCTCAAGCACTCATAAATTGAGCGCGAGGGTTGATTCTTGTTCGTCCCAAAGCGTTGAATTCAATGATCCTGGTCTCGTCCTCCAATTTTACTTTATTTTAAAAGCCCTAATTCTAAGGTTGAAGAACCCTAATCTGCATCAATGGCATAATCATGGATATAGCACAAAAACGCAATTAATGTAAACGGTTAGCTTCAGAATCTCATAATAAACATGAATCCATGAATAAAATGCTGTGAAAATGCTTAGATTTGAGAATACGATTATGCAATTTTCACAAGATATCTCAGGTTCTGTATACCAATTCCTTGCGTGTTGATGGTTGTTAGTGATTGGGAAATGCTCAGTGATGCTTCAGGAAGCTATTGGAATAGTTTTTGTGCCTTGAATCGCCCTCTAAAGTGGTTTTCAGAATTTGAGTTTCTTGAGAAAAATTCAAGTTTGTCAATGGCCTTTTTTGAGCTGCTGCGTATCCCCTCTCATTAGGGTTATGATCAGGCATATGTAGTGAGTGCATTAGGTCCAAAAAAACTCAATCAAATCCATTGCATTCATTGATTTGGAAATTTGATTTTCTAAGGATCTTTTCATATCTTTTCCATGTGTTCTTTGTTCTCTATCATGCCAATCAGCCCAAATCTTTCCATATTGGTATATGCACGAGATCTTGAGTATAAAACATGTATAAAAAGATTTGAAAACTTAGGTTAGCATTTTTCATATATTTAATTTGATTTAAATGAATTAATATGAATAAAAATTCAAATAAATAAATAAAAAATGAATAAAGACTTCCCTTTGGGCCAAGTAGTCGTGCATATGCTATGGATGATGATTTGTGGAAGAAAAATGGGCCCATTAGCAATTTTAGGTCTTTTGCATCAATGTTGACTTTTCAAAATTTCCAAAAATTTCCCAACTTCCACAAGGCATAACTTTCTCAATTTTTAAGATTTTCTCATGTTCTTGGACATTTTGGAAAGGTCTTTGAGTCCTCTAACCAATGCCTTTGGTCCCATGTCATTTTGATTTACCAATCTCAAGTTATGGTCTTTGACTTAAAGTCCCTTTTTGTTGACTTTTGAAAATGACCTATAATGTTGAAATTGATAACTTTTTGTGAGAGCATTTCTTGGACTTGAAGTATGAAGATGAGTTGTAGGAAATGTCTTTCTCTTCAAAATGAGCTTTGGATGGAATTTTTATGATAATCCATGTGAAAGTTATGCCCTGGTCAATTTCAGTTGACTTTTTTCAGCTGTCCAAATAAGGAAACTTTTGCATCTTTGATGATTTCTGAGCCAAATTTTGAGAATCATGATCAAGCATTGATCAAATGATGTTTGTGGCTTCAAAATGATATGTTGACCAAAAATTTGAACTTTTGACTGTCAAATGACCATTTTGCCCCTACAGTTGACTGTAGTGCAATTAGGGTTTTTGACTGTGCAATTTTGTGCTGAATGCCTTGGAACTTGATATGAGGATATTTGACCATATTTGTAGGCATATGAGACTTGATTGGACCTTTGGAAACTTCACTTTCCTGATCAGAACACAAACCCTAATCTTGACTGTATAGGAGACCTTTGCACTGTATGACCCTTGGGGAATTTTGCAGCTTGACTTGGCAATTTCTTGAAGAATATGGGAGGGCAAATTTTGGGGTACAACAGCATCACTTCTACATGTTCTGATTGAAGCATCATGTTCTGAACCATGTTTGTAACTTCTGACTGCACTTGCGTGGAGGCTGGCTCAGAAGTTCTGAAGTATCATATTCTCTTAACACTTAGAAAATTTTCTAAATACTTAAAAATTTGATTTTTTTTCAAAGTAACTTCTGACTTCTGATTTTTTGGTGAACCAATTTCATGTTTTGATGAAATATAATTATTGAAACTTGATTTGGATCTAAAAGTCAAAGTTTGACTTTTCAGTGTGTTTTTGACCATTTTGCCCTTGTGAATGATTTTCTTGAAAAGTTGTAATTCAACTTGAAACTGGGTGGAAGCAAATCTGAGGGTCCAGAGTGATCCTTTGAGAAATGAGAGGGAAAATTTTGGGGTACAACAACATGGACCAATGGATCTTCCCAACGGTTACCGGAGGACTCACCAACTGGAAGGATAAAGACTTTGTGCCGATTACTTTTATTCAGGAGTAATTGTCCTTTTTTGTTTTTGGATATGTAATAAATGAATAATACAAACTCTAAAAACTTGTGTCTTACCCGAGGCACAATGGTTATTTTGTGAGGGTTATCATGTTTCATTATCATATGTCATTAGTAAAGCATGGTACGTTTTACATACAAATTTTGCGCTCTTTACCTTTCTTTTTTTCTTTTTACTTTATTAAAACAACTATGCTCTTACACACACACTCACATATCAAACTGCAGATCCACGTCCACTATGGATCCCATTGATAACGGTTCTGCTATTACTCATTATGACTTTGAAAATCCGATCAACCAAGCCGAGGACGAAGGTGAGGAAGATTGTGAGGTACTGGGAGAGCTTGTCAGACTGTTACAACAGGAAGAAAGGGCAATACAGCCTCATGAGGAGCCAGTTGAGACAGTGAACCTGGGTACTGAAGAGGACAGAAAAGAAGTCAAGATAGGTGCTAACTTGGAGCCCAGTGTCAAACATCGGTTAATACAAATGCTACATGACTATGTTGAGGTTTTTTCCTGGTCATACAAAGACATGCCGAGACTTGACACCGATATTGTGGTTCATTGCCTACCTACAAAAGAGGACTACCCTCCCGTGAAACAGAAGGTTCATCGTATGCAGCCGGAGATGTCAGAAAAGATCAAGACTGAGGTCATGAAACAGTTCAATGTCGGTTTCTTAGTTGTCATGTCCTATCGATAATGGGTTGCTAATGTTGTTTCAGTGCCTAAGAAGGATGGTAAGGTACGTATGTGTGTGGATTACAGAGACTTAAATAGGGCAAGCCCCAAGGATGACTTTCCACTTCCCCACATTGATGTTCTGGTTGACAACACCGCACAACATAAGATATTTTACTTCATGGATGGTTTCTCTGGGTATAATCAGATCAAGATGGCACCTGAAGACATGGAGAAGACAACCTTTGTTACACAGTGGGGCACCTTCTGTTACAAGGTTATGTCATTTGGGTTGAAGAACATTGGGGCAACCTATCAGCGCGCTATGGTAGCTTTGTTCCATGATATGATTTACATGAGATAGAGGTCTATGTTGATTACATGATAGCCAAGCCTCAAACTGAGAAGGAACACCTTGATCACTTACAGAAACTATTTGACAGGCTGAAGAAATACAAACTAAGGCTAAACCCGAATAAGTGCACTTTTGGAGTAAGATCCGGTAAGCTCTTAGGTTTCATAGTCAATGGCAAAGGAATTGAAGTGGATCCTGCAAAGGTCAAAGCTATACAAGAAATGCCAACTCCTCACACTGAGAAGGAAGTTAGAGGATTCTTGGGACGCTTAAACTACATAGCCAGATTCATTTCACATATGACCGCTACTTGTGAACCAATCTTTAAATTACTGAAGAAAGATCAAGAAGTGAAGTGGAATGACGATTGCTAGTATGCCTTTGACAAAATCAAGGAATATCTCCAAGAGCCTCCAATTCTGATGCCTCCAGTTGAAGGAAGACCTCTGATCATGTACTTAACAGTATTAGAGAACTCAATGGGGTGTGTGCTGGGGCAGCATTACGAGTCTGGTCGAAAAGAGCATGCAATATACTACCTTAGCAAAAAGTTTACCAACTGTGAAACAAGATACTCACTCCTCGAGAAAACTTGTTGTGCTTTAGCATGGGCTGATCGCCGACTAAGACAGTATATGCTGACCCACACTACCTTATTGATATCTAAGATAGATCCTATCAAGTACATCTTTGAGAAGCCCGCTCTCTCCAGAAGAATAGCAAGATGGCAAATGATCCTGACTGAATACAACATTAAATTTACAACCCAGAAAGTAATTAAGGGAAGTATAATAGCTGATCATTTGGCTCATTAAGTTGTGGATGACTACCAATCCACGAATTTTGAATTCCCAGACGAGAACATCATGTTAGTAACTGATTGTGAAGAACCTGGACCGGATGAAGGACCTGAAAAAGGATCCCGATGGACTATGGTTTTTGACGGGGTTTCTAACACCCTTGGAAATGGCATCGGTGCTATGATCATATCTCCTGAATACTGTCATACTCCTTTCACTGCTAGGCTATGTTTCAACTGTACTAACAATATGGATGAGTATGAAGCATGTATCATGGGTCTTAAGCTGCAATTGATTTAAGGATCAAGTTCTTAAGTGTGTTTGGAGACTCGACTTTGGTAATCAGCCAGATCAAAGGAGAATGGGACACGAAGCACCCTAATCTCATCCCATACAAAGAGCATGTGTTGACATTAATCTCATACTTTGAAGAAATTACCTTTGAGCATTTTCCACGAGAGGAAAATTAACTAGCGGACGCGCTAGCTACGATGTCATCCATGTTCAAGGTCAGGTGGGATAATGAGGCTCCTCAGATCACCATTGAGAGGATGGACGAACCAACATATTGTCACGAGATTGGTACTGAAGAAGTAGTGGATAAGCCTTGGTTCCATGAAGTCAAAAGATATCTCGAAGCCCAAGAATATCCTGAGGGAGCTTCAGTAAATGATAAGAAGTTCCTAAGGAGGTTCTCTGCTAAGTTCTTTCTCAGTAACAAGATCCTTTACAAGCGTAATCACGACTCTACCTTGCTTCGGTGTGTAGACAAGAGTGAGGTTGAAAATATTATGGTTGATTTACACGAAGGTACCTTTGGCACTCATTCCAGTGGACATTCAATGGCTAAGAAGATCCTACGGGCAGGATACTACTGGTCCACTATGGAAGCAGACTGCTATCAGCATTCACGAACTTGTCACAAATGTCAGATCTATGCTAATAAGGTACATGTACCTCTGGTTCCTCTGAACGTCTTGACTGCTCCTTGATAATTTGCAATGTGGGGCATTAATATGATCGGAGAGATTAGACCTATAGCTTCTAATGGGCACCGTTTCATCCTGGTTGCCATTTATTACTTCACAAAGTGGGTTGAGGCAGCTTCATTCGCTTTCGTTACTAAGAACGTCGTGGCCCGTTTCATCAGACATAAACTTATCTATTGATACGATATTCCAGAAAGAATCATTACAGATAATGGTACCAATCTCAACAACACCATGATCACTGAGCTTTGTGTGCAATTTAAGATTCAGCATCATAACTCTTCCCCCTACCGGTCGAAGATGAATGGCACTGTTGAAGCTGCTAACAAAAATATCAAGAGAATCATACAGAAGATGATGGTGACATATAAAGATTGGCATGAGATGTTACCATTTGTTCTTCATGGTTACCGTACCACAATGCACACATCAACAAGGGAAAATCCTTTCTCTTTGGTATATGGTATGGAAGTTGTTCTACCCATTGAGGTCCAAATCCCTTCCTTGAGAATCATGAAGGATGCAGGTTTTAGTGAAGATGAATGGGTTCAGACTCAACTTGACCCGTTAAACTTGATTGACGAGAAGAGACTCGCGGCTGTCTATCATGGTTAGATGTACCAAAAACGTATGATCAAAGCTTTTAATAAGAAAGTCAGACGTCAGGTATATCAGGCTGGTGATCTGGTAATCAAGCGCATCGTACTGCCGCAAGGTGATCCCAAGGGCAAATGGACTCTGTGATACGGTGGGAGAACTGACTTGGGATTTTGCGTTTGTGTTCGCAAAATGTTTCGGTTTAGCAAGAGTCGCCACCGACTTTTTATTTTATCCTAAGGAAAGGTCAAAAAGCACAGGAAAGACCTTTGAGATATTTTCTTGGGTTCGGGGAGTAGATTATAGAAAGGGAAGGTATTAGCACCCTTTCTATCCATGGTTATCCACGGGCTCTTAGTTATTTGCTTAGATCACTTGCTTTGCATTTCTATTGTTTGAAATGGTGCTTTTCAATTGTTTGAAATGGTGCTTTGTGTGCGATTTTGAAAGATGTTTTGAAAAGAGGCCATCATTGTGGCAACCTTTGTAATGATTCTTGTTTGAATGTATACAAAGATGTTTTAGTCTTTTGAAAAGTTTTCAATGTTTGAAAGTAGGGTTTTGAAATTGTGTTGTGAAGTGTGTTTTGAAAAGTAGCAAGGGTGTTTTTTGCAAGCTTGATCAAGTAACTAAGAGTTGGTCTACCCTATTTTACTCAAAGATCTTTCTTATGTTTTTAACCCTTTTAACAGTGTTGTTTCACCATTGTATTTGGTGAACAACCTTATGTTAGGATGTTAACGGGACAGGCGCGGGTCAACGTATAGACCATGATAGCAATGGTGTCAAGTATCTTTGGCAATTTTCTTGAGGGACTTGATCATTTTGTTTAGGAAACTCAGATAGCGTCATCGAGGGACTATGATCTTTTGTTTTGTTTTTGTTTTGCCAAAGTACTTGACATGCAACCATGGCCCATTTTTGAAGGCAACAAATGGATTGAAACCCTAGGGGTGCAAGTGTGCATTGTGTTTGTTTTCATGCATTGTTATCTTTGGATTAGGTCAAACTACTTGTTGATTTTATTTCACATACAAACCCTAAGTCTAAGCATGGCATAATTGGAAGCTTTTAAATGTGCGAGAATTTAAATGCTACACTATTACAACATGATATAGGGAGGGGTACAAATTTAAATTGGGGGTATTTGACAAGAAATTAAATTCTAAATTATTACAATCAAATCGAATGTATAGGCAATATTTAAATATGCAATAATTAAATGAAATACAACAAATAAATGTTAAATAAAATTTATTATGCAAAAAGTTTTTATGTATGTAAAAAGCATTTTTTAATATGAAATGTAAATAAATAAATAAAAAGAGTCAATTTTAATTATTTTGTTATTTAGGGCAAAAACTCTAATTCTTAAATAGTATTATTTATTAATTATATACAATAATATATTAATTTATACAAAAAAAATATAAGTATATTGTAAAAAAAGATATTTTTAGTGTAAAATATTATTAAAATGAAAATGTATTCTTTTTTTATATTTTTGTTCTAATTATTTAACTAAATAAAGTATATATATATATATATATATATATATATATATATATATATATATATATATATATATATATATATATATATATATATATATATATATATATATATATATATATATATATATATATATATATACTGTTTGCAGTGAATGCTTCTTACCACTATACCAATCCATTTTCTTTGTTACATATATGCATCAATAAATATTCATATCATTAACATATTAATTACAATTATCAATAAATTTTCTTAACTAGTTGGTTTAAATAATTTTCAAAAAAATGTTTTACATATTTTATCTTTTTACTGTAACTTTTTTTAAATTTTAAATTTTCAAAAATCACTTAAATTTAAAAAAAATCACTTAAATTTTCAAAAATCACTTAAATTTAAAAAAATCACTTAAATTTTCAAAAATCACTTAAATTTAAATCACTTAAATTTAAAATCACTTAAATTTTCAAAAATCACTTAAATTTTCAAAAATCACTTAAATTTAAAAAAATCACTTAAATTTAAAAAAATCACTTAAATTTTAAAAAATAAGTTAAATTTAAAAAAATCACTTAAATTTTCAAAAATCACTTAAATTTAAAAAAAATCACTTAAATTTTCAAAAATCACTTAAATTTAAATCACTTAAATTTAAAAAAATCACTTAAATTTAAAAAAATCACTTAAATTTTCAAAAATCACTTAAATTTAAAAAAATCACTTAAATTTAAAATCACTTAAATTTTCAAAAATCACTTAAATTTTCAAAAATCACTTAAATTTTCAAAACTAAGTGATTTTCAAAACTAAGTGATTTTCAAAAATCACTTAAGTGATTTTTGAAAATTTAAGTGATTTTAAATTTAAGTGATTTTTGAAAATTTAAGTGATTTTTTTAAATTTAAGTGATTTTTGAAAATTTAAGTGATTTTTTTAAATTTAACTTATTTTTTAAAATTTAAGTGATTTTTTTAAATTTAAGTGATTTTTTTAAATTTAAGTGATTTTTGAAAATTTAAGTGATTTTAAATTTAAGTGATTTAAATTTAAGTGATTTTTGAAAATTTAAGTGATTTTTTTAAATTTAAGTGATTTTTGAAAATTTAAGTGATTTTTTTAAATTTAACTTATTTTTTTAAATTTAAGTGATTTTTTTAAATTTAAGTGATTTTTGAAAATTTAAGTGATTTTTTTAAATTTAAGTGATTTTTGAAAATTTAAAATTTAAAAAAGTTACAGTAAAAAGATAATATGTAAAACATTTTTTTTAAAATTATTTAAACCAACTAGTTAAGAAAATTTATTGATAATTGTAATTAATATGTTAATGATATGAATATGTAACAATTGGAACTTTTTTTTTGGCAGGGGGTTTTTCAAATACACCTCATATGTCAGGGGTGAAAATAGGTATTAACCCAATAAAATATGAAAAATATAGAAAAATATTTTTTGGCATTTTTTATATGCGGACAAAAAATAATAAATTCAGAATAAAAAATAAAAATGTCAAAATGATAAATATTCAAATAAATGGGCCAGAGGGGTGTAAACTGAAAAATGGGGTATCAAAAGCAAAGCAAACCAGGCCCAGCCCAGAATCCACTTCTTCTTCTTCCTTTGAATTGTAACACGCGTGCCTTGTACAGAAAATGCCATCTCCTGATTCTTTGATTTTTTGATAAAACTCATAACATGAAAATTGTAGAGCATTAAACAACGAATCAAACCATGTAAAAAACTTGAACTAACTCTCAAAGACCAGAGAGAATTTCTCTGGCCCTAATTTCTAACCTAGTTTTTTCAGAAAGTTCATGGGTGAAATCTCTTAGCACGATTAATGTAAATGAAAACTAAGCATATGTATGGCTTCAGGGCTATGAGTACAACATATTTTATTCACAAACCTAAGCCTAACTATTCCTAAATAGAGAGATAGAAGTTCATGAAATACCTGTTTCAGTTGAGTTCGAGTTGGACAATGTAGCAACCTTCAATGGTGTTTGAGCTTCTTTTGAGCTTGCCTGAGGTCCAAGGAAGCTTTCCCGATGCTTGGCTTGTTTTGAAACAGCTTGAATCGTGCTATAGAACTCAACCTGAAAAGCTTTGAAACAAAAATGGCAAAGTGTGTTAAGGGTGTTACAGCTAGAAATGGATGATCTGGATAGCTTAGGAATGTTGGTTGGAAGGTGTTTGAAGTATCTTTGGACAAAACGCACGATGGAATTTGGTTATGGCTTGAAGTTTGTAGAACTTGCCCTGTTTTGCAGAAAAACTGTGATTCTGCGTACAAGGGAGTTTTAGAGGCAAAGGGGTCGTGTTTCTGGCTTGTTAGGAGGTACAAAACTTGTTTGCAATGTTTGTGTAAGTTGGTTTTTACAGATGTAAGAGATGGCTTGTATTTTGCAAGTTTCTTCTACTTGAAGCAAGAGTGTGTATCTGTCCAATGCAGGCCTGTACAAGTCCTATATCATGCTGCACAATTTTCTCTTGGTTACTGGAATTGGTAGATTTGATCTTGCCTCAAAGATCTGGCCCCATGCCTCAAGGATTTTGTTTTGACATAAAGTGCAACTTTACAAAAATGGCATTATACCTTTTACCATTTAGGGCTTAATTTTGTATGCAATATCCAAATGAACAAGATAATACCTTAGCTCAATGGTTATGAATTAAATTATGGAGTACAAACTGGTTTTGAGGCCTGCAAGCTAGTACCAAACATGCTGATTTGAAAATGCAAGTTTGTATGAACATATATTGGCCATGGATCAAAGTGAGTTTTTGCCAACTTCAAGCATTCGATTCTCTCTAACCACAAGGGTGTTTGAGGAGTTCTTGGACAATTTGGAAATCTTGGAACATGTACTATAATCCATCTTTGAAATGAAACTTGAAACTCCAAGTGGAACTAGGTGAAAAATGGCCAAGAAGATGGGTCAAAATCCTGCCTAGATTAGGGCAAATTTTCTCTAAGTTAAAAGTTTTAGGTACCCTTGTTCCAAAAATCATAACTTGAGATACAAGCCTCTTTTGAGAAAACTTTGTGAATCATAATTGTATACTTTGTGATGGACTACAACTTTCATGTTGCAAGTTTTGTTTGAATCCATTTGCATCTTAGTGAAAAAATTGGACAAAGATAGGAAAAAAATAAGAAAATTTCATAACTTAGAAAATTTCTAAGTTATGAAATTTTTCCATTTTAAACCCTAAATTGCATTTTTGGGTTTCTTGGTGAACAAGTTTCATAATTTGACATGTCTTGATGAAAAATGACTCTTGGCACTTGATTTTGACCAAAAAGTCAAAGTTTGACTTTTCAATGTACAGTCAAATTTTGATCAGTTGACTGAAAAATTCATCTGTCAATCCTATGCATTTGAGATCTTTTGAATTTGTTGAATGGGTCAAGACAATGTAATTGAGTCCTTGAGTCCATGTGTGGTCTTGATTTGCCATTGGCTAGGTCAAACAGTCAAAAATTGCCTTTGTGCAGTCAAAACCCTAAAAATGACCATTTTGCCCTTTTGGTGATCTGATCAAATTTCTTGTGGAATTGTGATCCAAACTTGATCAAATGGTTCATATGAGTTCATGATGTTGATGTGGGTCAAATTTCATGAGTTTTGACTGTCAATTGGCCACAATTGACTTTTTCCTCAATACAGCTGATTTCTAGGTCAACTGTCCAATTGACTGGGCAAAAATTTGAATCAAGGCTTGAAACTTGGTATGGACAAACTCGTGAGTCCAACATGAAGTATGAAAGTCACTTTGGGCATTGTAGGTCAAAACATCATTGTGCAAACTCAAACCCTAATTTAGGTCAACAGTGCAAAGGGGGTGTCTTGAGCAGAGCAAACCCTAACTTGATCTTGAGTTCCAAGAGTCTTGTGATTGAGAAAATGTTGATGAAATGAGAGGGAAAATTTTGGGGTACAACAGTTGCCCCTGTTCAATATTCTTGAACCTGAAGAGTTAGATTGGCAATTTTGCCTTTCGCGGCTCGAAGGTAAAAGAGGATTGGACACTAGAGTGCCCGTAAATTTGCACTCCTCAAAATATTGTTGAGGGAATGGGCTTAAAGATGCCATTTGGAGATGGTAGAACCTTGCTGGAGATGGGCTTAAATATGCCATCCAAGATTGTCTGTTGAACTTGGAGACTGGGTTTATATGAGCAAAAGAACGGCGTCCGTGTCTGGAGCGTATCTGAGCTGTAACTGTATTCGAACTTTGAATGAATATCAGAATGACTGCCGTGTTTGGAGTGTATCTGTATTGTATATGAATTCTGAATGGGAGACAGAGAAACATCTGTGTATGGAGCATCTCTGGGCTGGGGATAAATTCCGAATGAGTGACAGAATGGCAACCGTGTCTGGAGCGTATCCGGACTGTATCTGAAGTTGAGATCTATATGAGTAGCAGAATGACTTCCGTGGAGATTGCACTGGGGAGGATCAAACTTCTGGTGTAACGGTCAGAATGGCATCCGTGTCTGGACCATATCTGAACTTGAAGTTGACAGTTGAATCTGAATAAGAGATAGAATGGTTGTCGTGTCTGGAGTGTATCTAGCCTGTATCGGATTGCTGAAGTCTGAATGAGTAGTAGAATGACCACCGTGTCTGGAGTGTATCCGTACTGTATTTAACTTAAGATTCTGAATGAGTAATAGAATGACCGCCGTTTCTAGGGTGTATCCATACTGTATCTGAATAATTGTTAACAATAGCCTTTTAAACTTATCCTGAAAAGAGTAAAATGTTAGCTAAACACAAAGTTATGTTGCATGATATGTATGATGCAATGAATCATGTTTCATCAATGTTTATGATATATGAATGTAATGGATGTGCATGTAAGCTGAGTAGTTGTCTTGCTGAGGAAAATAAATCCTTCATGACTGGAGATAATGAAATCTTTGATTGTTGTCGGGGAAAGTAAGTCCTTGACCAATGCTGGGGATTCCAAAAATCTTTAATTACTGAAGAGGAGAAACCCTTTGCTGACTGCTGACTGCTTGGGGATTAAAGATCTCTGATTGCTGAGAAGGGGAAATCCTGGGACCACTGCTGGAGATTGAAAATCCTCGGCAATTTGTGGGGATCAACAAGGCCTTTGACAACTCCTGCAGGGATGTGAGGATCCTTCATGACTTTCCTAGGGAATGAGGAAAACTCTGATGATCTCTACTGGGGAATTGAAACCTTGGAGGCTTCTGCTTGGAGAAATGAGACCGGGAATCTTCAATCTTGCCGGGAGATAACTCTGTGGGGAGATATTCACTATTCTGACTCCGCTGGGGATAGGATTTTCAAGGTTTTCGGGCTCTACCGGGAATCTTGAAGCTTAACTCTTGATGGGAATTTTGGAATTCAACTCGGCTGGGGAATCAAGCTTTAGGCTGCACTGGCTCCGCTGCGGATCTTGAAGCTTAACTCTGCTGGGGAAATATACTCCAAATTTAGCCTTGTTGAGGATCTGAATGATGTATTACAGGGGACTTCTTTTGGAATGGCATAAAGATATCTTCATACACCTTCAACCTATCAGTAATTATCCTTTTTCAATTTCGTTTTATTTGTAAGCAGTGATTATATTCAAATGCATATGCTTATTTAACAAAACATTGGACGTTTTCAAATAAAACATAAGTGTAAAAAGAAAGGAAAGGCAAACAAATTTCTGTACTTTGAAGTATATTTGTATTTAACTTTTGTGAGTATCTTTGTACAAAGGAGACAGACATCCTAGTAAGAGAATGTTGTCGTAAAAATTGAAAAATTTTATACAAAAGAAAGATGGCTATGTGTAACAATTCCATGGGATTCCCATTCTACTATAGCCTTCACAACTCTGAATATCTTGTCCATTCGCTGCTTCGTCCGCCGATGACTGGATTGATCAGAAGCTTTGGAGCTTGTTGGTGAAGAGATTGTTTTTAAAGTGATCCGACGAGACATAGTTATACGCTTTAATTCCCTAACTTTTGCCGGGACCGCCCTTTCGGGTTTTCGATCCACCGGGAATCCCTTTTTGCCCAAGTCGCCCTTTCGGGTTTTCAACTTGCCGGGTGTACAGATTTTTTTGTTTTATCCCTAATTTTTGCCTGAACCGCCCTTTCGGGTTTTCGATTCACCGGGATGCCTATTTTTTCCCAAGTCGCCCTTTCGGGTTTTCAACTTGTCGGGTCATTTTATGCGTAGTATCTTTTGACTACATCTGCGTTCGCAGGGTGCGGCAAGTCGTCGCTGTCCATGGTGGTCAGAATCATTGCCCCACCAGAAAAGATGCTCTTGATCACAAATGGTCCTTCGTAAGTAGGAGTCCACTTGCCCCTGGGATCACTTTGCGGAAAGATGATTCGCTTGATTACAAGACCTCCGACTTGATATACCTGACGTCTGACTTTCTTGTTGAAAGCCTTGATCATGCGTTTTTGATACGTCTGACCATGACAAACAGCAGTAAGTCGTTTCTCGTCGATCAGATTAAGTTTATCAAGCCGGGTCTGAATCCAATCGTCTTCACTTAAACCGGCATCCTTCATAATCCTTAAAGAAAGAATCTGAACTTCCATAGGTAAAACAGCTTCCATGCCATACACCAAAGAAAATGGGGTTGCCCCTGTTGAAGTACGTGCCGTGGTGCGATATCCATGCAGAGAAAACGGTAACATCTCATGTCAGTCCTTGTAGGTGACTGTCATCTTTTGAATGATCTTCTTGATATTCTTGTTCGCGGCTTCAACAGCACCGTTCATCTTCGGCCGATAGGGAGATGAATTGTGATGATAAATCTTGAACTATTCGCATAGAGCGGTGATCATAGTGTTGTTCAAATTTGTACCGTTGTCTGTGATGATCCTGTCAGGGACACCGTACCGGCATATGAGGTTCTGCTTGATAAAGCGGGCAACCACATTCTTTGTAACTGAGGCAAAGGAAGCTGCTTCGACCCACTTGGTAAAATAATCAATAGCGACCAAGATGAAGCGATGTCCATTGGATGTCGTGGGCTTGATCTCTCCAATCATGTCAATGCCCCACATTGCGAATGGCCAAGGAGCTGTCAGAACATTGAGAGGAACAGGAGGAATATGTACCTTGTCGGTGTAGACTTGGCACTTGTGGCAAGTACGGGAATGTTGGTGACAATCAGCTTCCATGGTAGACCAGTAGTAGCCTGCCCTTAGAATCTTCTTAGCCATCGTATGTCCGCTCAAGTGGGTGCCAAATGTGCCACTGTGTATCTCAGTCATGATCAACTCTGCTTCAGCTTTGTCCACACAACGAAGTAGAACACAATCATGGCTGCGCTTATAAAGGATGCCATTGCTTAGGAAGAACTTGGCAGAAAATCTCCTTAAGAACTTTTTGTCATTGACGGAAGCTCCTTCAGGATATTCTCTAGTCTGGAGATACCTTTTGATTTCATGAAACCAGGGTTGTTCCACTACTTCTTCGGTATTAATCTCATGACAATGTGCAGGTTCGTCCATTCGCTCGATGGTAATTCGGGGAGCCTCGTTATTCCAATTGAGTTTAAACATAAAAGACATTGTAGTCAGAGCATCTGCTAGCTGATTTTCTTCTCGCGGGAAATGCTCGAAGGTAATCTGCTCGAAATGAGGCAACAATTTCAGAACATGTTCTTTGTATGGCATAATATTAGGATGTTTAGTGTCCCATTCTCCTTTGACTTGACTGATAACCAAAGCCGAGTCCCCAAATACGACCAAAGATTTGATCCCCAAGTCCATAGCAGCCTTGAGACCAAGATGCAAGCTTCATATTCAGCCATGTTGTTGGTACAGCTGAAGCAAAGTCGGGCAGTGAAGGGAATATGGAAACCTTCCGGAGAAATGAGTACCGCACGGATACCGTTGCCAAGTGCATTTGAAGCACCATCAAAGTACAGGGTCCATCGGGATCCTTGTTCAGGTCCGTTATACGGTCCGTTACCTTCAATGTTGTCCAAAGTCATGATGTCCTCGTCTGGGAAGTCGAATCTCATAGATTGGTAATCTTCGACGGCTTGATGAGTTAGATGGTCAGCTAGTACACTCCCCTTTATAGCTTTTTGGGTAGTATATTGGATATCGTACTCAGTCAGGATCATTTGCCATCTAGCGATTCTCCCAGATAAAGCAGGCTTCTCGAAGATATACTTGATCGAATCCATCTTGGAAATCAGCAAAGTGGTATGAGTCAACATATACTGCCTTAACTGGCGAGCAGCCCATACCAAAGCGCAGCAAGTTTTCTCGAGCAGTGAGTATCGAGTCTCACAGTCGGTAAACTTTTTGCTAAGGTAATAAATGGCATGCTCTTTTCGGCCAGACTCGTCATGTTGGCCCAGTACACACCCCATTGAGTTATCCAAAACAGTCAAATACATGATTAACGGCCTTCCTTCGACGGGTGGCATTAGAATAGGAGGTTCTAGTAAATACTCCTTGATCTTATCAAAAGCAACTTGACAATCATTGTTCCATTCGACTACCTGATCTTTCTTCAATAGTTTGAAAATTGGCTCACAGGTAGATGTCAGGTGAGAGATGAACCTTGCGATATAGTTTAAGCGTCCCAAGAATCCTCTAACCTCCTTTTCAGTGCGAGGGGCAAGCATTTCTTATATAGCCTTTACTTTAGTTGGATCAACCTCAATACCTTTGTTGCTGACAATAAATCCCAAAAGTTTACCAGACCTAACTCCAAAAGTGCACTTGCTTGGGTTCAATCTGAGCTTATACTCCTTTAACCGGGCAAACAGCTTTTGCAAATGACCAAGGTGTTCTTCTTCTGTCTGTGATCGAGCTATCATGTCGTCTACGTAAACTTCGATCTCATGATGTATCATATCATGAAACAAAGCTACCATGGCGCTTTGATAAGTTGCCCCTGCATTCTTCAGTCCGAATGGCATCACTTTGTAGCAGAAAGTACCCCATTGCGTGACGAAAGTAGTTTTCTCCATGTCCTCGGGGGTCATTATGATCTGGTTGTATCCCGAGAATCCATCCATGAAGGAAAAAACCTTGTGCTGAGCTGTGTTGTCAACCAAGATGTCTATATGTGGCAGTGGAAAATCATCCTTGGGGCTAGCCCTGTTCAAATCCCGATAGTCCACGCACATTCTGACTTTGCCGTCCTTCTTAGGCACGGGCAAGATGTTAGCAACCCATTGTGGGTAGGAGGTAACAGCCAGAAAGCCAGCGTTGAATTGCTTCATTACTTCAGCCTTAATCTTCTCAGACATGTCAGGCCTCATTTGGCGGACCTTTTGTTTGATCGGTGGACAGTCCTCTCTTGTAGGGAGACGGTGGACCACGATATCTGTGTCTAATCCTGGCATGTCTTCATAAGACCAGACGAAGATTCCAACATATTCATTTAACAATTGCACTAAGCGCTCCTTGACACTTGGTTCCAGGTTGGCACTCACTTTTACTTCTTTCCTGTCTTCCTCTGTCCCCAAGTTGATGGTTTCTAGCAACTCTTCATGAGGCAGAATAGCCCTCTCTTCTTGTTGTAAAAGTCTGGCTAACTCTCCCGGCACTTCACAATCTTCGCCAACTTCGTACTCAGCATGATTGACCAGATCTTCAGAATTATCAAAGGCTAAAACAGAATAGTCACCCATGGAATCCGGAGTGGATGGGTACCTGCATTTGTGAGTGTGGGTGTGTGTAAGGGATAGCCATCCTTAAACAAACAAAAATGCAAAAGGAAAGAAAATGAACACATAAATTTATAGATGAAAAACGTCCAATGATTCATTAAAACATGGCATATGATTATGAAGAAAATCAAGCCCTTACAAATGGACCTACATGCCCCGGGCAAGGCATGAGGTGAAAATAGTGTGTAGATTGTTTAGTTATTACAGACCATAAAAATGGGAAATTGTTCAAAGATAAAATTACTAGTTGATAAAGGTGATGGGAACAAAATCCTTTGCTTCCCAGTTGCTCAAACCCTCTTTGACAGTCGGAAAGATCCAATCTTCAAAGTGGCTCTCTTCATTTTCATCTTCTACAGCATTGATTCCATGGTGAGAGATCTTGACGGGTGGTCTTCCAATCTTAGAGCGACGCATAGCCTTTTGTCCTTCAGCAGTGAACCCTAATCCAAACTTGTCTGTCTTATAGGGAAAGTCAAGCAACTGCCCCCATACTGTGCTCTTCCCCTCCTTAATCACAGCCTCTGCGTCTTTGAGATATGCCATCCTAGATACATGCTTGGGAATGACAGACACCTCAACCATTGTCTTCGCAACTGCTACCTCAGGAGAAACTTTCTCAAAATGTTGGAAAGGCGTTTCGATGAACTCGCCATCCAACTCCACATAGCGGAAGGAATTGAGATGACTTATCATGTACTCTTCCTCGCCGTGCACTGTTATAATCTTACCCTTAACAGGATATTTCAGCATTTGGTGCAAAGAGGAGGTAACTGCCCCGGCATAATGGATCCATGGTCTTCCTAACAAACACGAATATGACGGACGAATGTCCATCACATAAAAGGTGGAGTTGAAAACTTTTGTGCCTACTTTGATAGGAATATTAACCTCTCCATGAACCATTCTTTTTGAACCATCAAAATCCCTAACAACGATGTTACTAGGTTTGAGGGTCAGTCCTTCGCAGTCCAAACGATATAAGGCTTTCTTCGGCAGCACATTCAAGGAAGAACCAGTATCAACTAAGACATGGGCGAGAGTGGTTCCCCGGCATTCAACTAAGACATGTAGCGCGCCATTGTGTTTCCTTCCTTTGGGAGTTAAGTCAGCATCGGAAAAGCCAAGGCCATTATCAGCAGTAAGACTGGCCACACATTCCTGAAACTGGTCAGCCGAAGTCTCTTGGGGTACATGTGCCACCTTCAAGAATTTGATTAGGGCCTTAGCATGGGCCTCAGAACAGAGCAGGAGAGCTAACATTGAAATTTTAGAAGGGGTCTGCCCTAACTGTTCCACAACGTCGTAGTCACTTTTTCTTATTAATTTCAAGATTTCATCCATTTCTTTCTGAGTGGTTTCGGGGATAACCACAGCATGAGCCTTCGTCCTGATAGGCACTTCTATTATCCCCTTACCCTTGTCGGTAGTATCAGCAGATGGTCTTACTTCAGGAGTATCCAATTCTTCAATCACTGGGCCTTGCACAGATGGTCCAACAGGTACAGAAGCTTTCAAGGGTCCAAAAACTGCTCGAGGGGGAGCAATCTCCAGAGAAAAGATCTGGCCGCTGCGGGTTATCTTGCTTGTACCTGCAATGTTCCCTATATCATGGCTTTCTTCTTCATAAATCTCTTGGACTGTTTCGATTTGTTTGATGCCATGGTAGAAGATTTCTCCCCCATAGTTCCATGGTATCATTTTGCTTGATTGGTACGGGACAGGTCCCGGCATGGTGATCTTTAATGGTACACATTCAGAGTTGGGTGTAATCCTGACAGGCCTTTTGCAAGCCTTGGGAGGATTGTCGGAAATGGTTATAATTGCAATATCGTTGGTTGAAGTAGCACAAGTAACAGGAGTAACAAGATTGAAGGTATCAATGGGAGTCTTCTGGAAAAGTATCTCTTGGGTATCCATCAGGCGTTGGACACCTGACTTCAACATTGGGCAATCACCTCGTATGTTCAAACAAAAATAGCAGTCTTTATCACAACCAGGAAAGATCCCGGCTCTCAACAAATTCTCTTTAATCACAAGTAATGGTGTCAACAGATCAACAACATCAGTAACATGAGTATCCTCCATAACAGCATGCACATTGTGGCCGTGCTTGGGCATCGGAGCAGATATAACATTGGGCTTCTCAGGAGCATCAAATTCTACTTCCTTAGCATCAATCAGATCCTGGATTTTATTCTTAAGCACCCAGCAATTATTGGTATCGTGCCCAGCACTGTCGGAATGGTAAGCACATTTGGCATTAGAGTGGTAGTATGGAGAGGAAGTGTTAGGGTTTTTTGGCGCTTCCTTCAAACTGGTCAGATTCAGCTTCAACAAATGGGGAAGCACCTGAGCGGGCGTCATGTTGATGCGGGTGAAATGTCGTTGTGGCCTTTCCACCCGTTGTTGATTAGGTCTCGACTGATTGTTACGAGGTTGATCATTTGACGAGTTTTGAATCATCACAGCCCCTACAGTCGGTCGGCGCTCAGTTCTTCCCTGTCCCTTCTGAGAATACACAGCAGATGCTTCCTTCTTAGCCGGAAAGGGTTTCTTAACAACTGTGGATGCGGAAGCATCCTTTTGAATCTTTCCACTTTTTATTCCGGCCTCAACCCTTTCGCCAGTCAGAATTAGTTCAGTAAATCCTGCGGAAGAACTCCCGATTAGATGGTTGAAGAAGGGGCCACACAGGGTCCCTAGAAACATGTCAACTAACTCCCTATCTGATAGTGGTGGCTTCACCCTTCCAGCCAGATCACGCCATTTTTGAGCGTACTCTTTAAACCCTTCATGGGAAGCCATCCCCATACTTTGTAACTGAGTACGAGTGGGCGCCAAATCAGCATTGTATTGATACTGACGATAAAAAGCAGCTGCCAAGTCTTCCTAATTGTAAACCTCTGATCTCTCGAGTTGATAAAACCAGTCTAGTTGCATGCCAGACAAACTGTCTTGGAAAAAGTGTACCCAGAGGTCTTTATCGGATGAGTGGGTTGGATTTTTCTGACATACGACCTCAAGTGCATCTTAGGGCAAGACAGACCGTCGTACTTGGAAAATGTTGGCACCTTGAACTTGGGAGGGATAACAATCCCAGCCACCAGCCCCAGTTCTTCAAAATCCAAACCCGGTACTCTCTGCAACTCCATAGCTGCCAGTCTATCCTCAAGATTCTTATATTTGTCATCCGCTGGTGGATACTGTTGTTCGGAGTAGTCTTCGTCTTCTTCCTCTTCCTCCTCTTCTACCTCAGACTCAGAAGGTACAGTAACTCCTTTCCCTTTGCCAGCCCCTTCGTCAGATGTTGAGGGGAACTCCAGAACCTTCCTAACATTGCTCTCAAACCTTCTTCCGAAAGTGGCTACCCCATGTCTCTTTTTATTTTTCTCTTTGTTCTTCTCCAACAAAACTTTGAGGTCCTCTTGACCCTTTGCCAAGGTCATGAGGAGTTGTTGGAACAGTGAATTTTGTGCCTGCAGATCCTTTACCGTTTGCTCCAAATCCATTTTGTTGAAATAAACAGCAGAAAGATAAGGAAACCTGGTGTGAAGACCTGTTTATGCATATGATGAATGGTATGTTATTCATGTAATGCATTCAAGGATTCAGAAATTCAAATTTGTTGCAAACAAAAAAGAAACACACGTCATATTAAGAAGAAATTGTTAGTACATAAGTGCCTCATGGGCAAAATATTACAAAATTCTTAATGTAAAAAGACATTGCGCATCCTCTTTGGTGCAATGTAGGTGTTGAGAGTTTCCTCCTCGTGAAGTCGGCGGGTAAGCTCCAAAACCTTCTTCTCACTGGTATAGAAGATGGCTTCAAAAGTATCTCGTTCTTCTTTGAGTTGGATCCAACTCTTTTGCATTTCTTCCCATGATGTTGGCATGTCAGGGTGTAGGATGGTTTATGGAACCTCTCCTTCCGTAATAGGCTCTTTGATCAAGGGGAGAATGTAAGGGTATGGCATCATAAGATTCTGGGAGCAGGTTCGTACCCACTTGAGATAAGGCTCAAGGGGGATGGAATTCTTGTGCCCCAGTGTCTTACTATCCACCTTGTTGGGCATCCTCCAATCTCTGATGAACCTTTATCGAAGTCCTTGCGCATCATTGTCGAAGTCAAAAACTAGGACAGGGATCAGCATGTCATGAGGGCCATCCCTCCGAGCATATCCAAATTCTCTCAAAGCTAGACAGGGGTTGTAGGTAATGCCTCCCCTAATGCCAAGTAGTGGGACATTAGGGAATTCCCCACAACAATCAATGATGATGACATTTTCTCTTGACCAAGAACACCAATGTACATCAGAATGTGTGAGGGTCATCAATCGTTGTGACCACCTTAAACCCTGCTCATTCTTCAAAACCGATTGTGGAAGGTGAGAAATAAACCACCTTGCAAGGAGAGGAGTACGGCATATGAGAACACCTCTTTTCCTCATTGTTCGTGTGTAAAATGAGTGTAGGATGTCCCCAAGCAATGTAGGTATGGGATTCCTGGATATGAAAATCTTGACAACATTCACATCTATAAGTTGGTCAGGGTTTGGGAACAGGACCAACCCATAGATAAGGAGTGCCACAATCTCTTCAAAGGCTTGTAGATCAAGAGAATTCCAGCAGTCTTGTGCTTTCTCAAACAGAAACTTTGCCAAGAAACCCTTGACTCCACTTCTGGTTTCCCAATACCCCTTGATGTCAGATGGTTGCAAGTGTAATGCTTGAGCAACATCTTCAGGCTTTGGTTCTTTTTCCGTACCGTTGTAGGGTAGTTGATGAAGAATAGGAATTCTCAGGAGTTGAGAAAATTCCTCCAAAGTAGGCACCAATTGGTAATCAGGGAATGTGAAACAGTGGTGTAGGGGGTCAAAGAACTGGAAGAGAACTTTCACCATGTCTTCTTCAATGTTGGTGTTGACCAAGTTGATGAGTCTACCATGTCTTTCACTGAAGAGAGAATTCTCTGGAATCCTGGAAATAAGCTCCTTGAGTTGAGGAGGGATTCTCACAAGGTTGACTTGAATTGTTTTCCTGCGAAGAGATTCCATGACCTACAAAACAAGAATAAAGATGAAGATCCAAACCCTTGAAATGGTTAGTGGATGCATATGATGCTTTATGATGTTCATGATGTATGCACAAGCACATGTACAAGCAAGTCACACAAACCCTGGTTTCAGGCTTGCATGAGGTTTCATAGGTGTTGTACCCCAAAATTTGCCCTCCCATATTCATCAAGAATTGTCAAAGTCAAGGTCACAAAATCCCCCAGGGTTGTGCAGCTCAACTGTCTCCTATACAGTCAAAACTAGGGTTTGAATTCTGGTCAAGCAAATGAACTTTTCAAAAGCCCAATCAAGTCTCATATGCTTAAAAAGATGGTCAAGTGTCCTCATGTCAAGTTCCAAGGCATTCAGCTCAAAATTGCACAGTCAAAACCCTAAATTGCACTACAGTCAACTGTAGGGGCAAAATGGTCATTTGACAGTCAAAAGTTCAAATTTTTGGTCAACATATCATTTTGAAGCCACAAACATCATTTGATCAATGCTTGATCATGATTCTCAAAGTTTGGCTCAGAAATCATCAAAGATGCAAAAGTTGCTATATTTGGACAGTTGAAAAAGTCAACTGAAATTGACCAGGGCATAACTTTCACATGGATTATCAGAAAAATCCCATCCAAAGCTCATTTTGAAGAGAAAGACATTTCCTACAATTCATCTTCATATTCCAAGTCCAAGAAATGCTCTCACAAAAAGTTATCAATTTCAACATTATAGGTCATTTTCAAAAGTCAACAAAAAGTGACTTTAAGTCAAAGGCCATAACTTGAGATTGGTAAATAAAAATGACATGGGACCAAAGGCATTGGTTAGAGGACTCAAAGACCTTTCCAAAATGTCCAAGAACATGTGAAAAGCTTAAAAATTGACCAAGTTATGCCTTGTGGAAGTTGGGAAATTTTTGGGAATTTTGAAAAGTCAACATTGATGCAAGAGGCCTAAAAATGCAAATGGGCCCATTTTTCTTCCAAGTTTCTTCATGCCAAGCCTATGCACGACCACTAGGCCCAAAGGGAAGTATTTTCATATTTTTTAATTATTTATTTGAATTTATATTAATTTATATTCATTTAAATCATTTTAATACATGAAAAATATAAACCTAACCCAAAACAAATCTTTTCATGCATATTTATTCACAATGATTCGTGCATACCCCAATTAGGCAGGTTTTGGATTGATTTGAGCTGATTGAACACAAAAGGCCATGGAAAAGATGCAAAAAGATTCTTAACAAAATCAAATATTCAAAACAATTATTGCCATGGATTTGATCTAATTTCTTTAACCTAATTGCTTCCTTACATAACCTAGATCATAACCCTAATGCCATTGGACTCTTGGCTGCGCTACAGAACCATTGCCAAACTTGCAAAATTTCTCATAAAATCAAATTCTGAAATCATTATTGGGGGAGGATTCAAAGCCTAATTCTTTTCGCAACAGCTTCCTTGTGGTTCACCAAACGCATTCCCATACCTAACACTCATCAAAAGACAGAAGAACGCTGTACAGAACTAAAAGTTTTCTTACAAAATTGCATACACGCATCTTGAGTTTAAGGCATTTTCATAACATTTGATTTGCATATTCTTATTCAGTGATGTTTGCTAATGCTTATCATGTGATTTAATTTGATTTTTATGCATCATACACGAGTTTGCCATGGCTAAAATCTAGGGTTGCAGGTTTCTGGAATTAGGGATTTCGCATAGAAGAAAAATTAGGGCTTGTGAGTATCATGGTTGAATGCAGCAGGTCTGGACGAAGAAAACTCAAGCCTCGCGCTCAATTTATGAGCATTCAGGACTCAATCGCTATTTTGAAAACAAGCGTATATTGAGGGGGTTCAGAACCCCCGCTAAGTTATTTTATATTTTCAGGAAATAAATCAAACGGAGAAGATGATGTGCTGGCCGGTGTTGATAGGTGGATTTGAAAAATTCGCGCGCGTTCCAAGCGTTATTCCATTTTGCTTTTATATTATTTCGTTGTTATAATATATTAAAAGTGATCAAAGTGGTTCAGTGGCAGGTGGAAGGCATTGGCAAGGCATGAGACCTGGGTTCGATTCCCAGGTCTTCAACAATTTCATGTTATTTTTCAAAAGCTAATCCTATGCAGGCACGCTCTTAAGGATCACCATATGTCCTCCTCACCTATTGTCCACGCGTCCCACAAAAGCAAGTCAAAGGCATGGATTGAAGGCCTACCATGGAAGCTGGTCAACGTATCCCACATAATCCAAAAAGGTCAACGAAAACTGAAGCTCAATGGGCCAATGTCTAAGGCCTGAACCTCCATAATGGGACAGCAAACCCCCCCTGGTTCTATCTTTTTTTCTAAATTTTCTTTTATCTTTTATTATCTTTAATTGTTTATTTGTTTATTTATTTTCTGATTTAAATTAAATATCTTTTTTACAAAATACACAAAAAAATCATAAAAGTCAGAAAAATAGGAAAAATATAATATTTATTTTATTATGGTTATTTTTAAATATGTAAATTATTTAGTTAATTAGGTTTTGACTTTAATTCTTTTCATAAGAAATATAAAAAATGTAGAAATTAGGTTTAATGAATCCCTTTTCTTTTTAATTTTTCTCCTTTTTACCATAATATCATTACTTATTTATTTTTATAATTAAATGCATATATATAATTTAGATTTAAATTAGGTAAAATTTTTAATCTTTCATAATAATTAAAAATATTAGAATTAGGGTTTGCCGTTTAACTTAATTTCAATTAACTTCTTTTAAATCTTAAAAATACAAAAATACTAAAAAAACATTTTTTTTCTTAATATTAATTTTTAATTCTCGTTAATTTAATTATTCTTGCAAAAAGGGTCCAACGCCCGTCGCTTTTAATTATTTAATCTTTTGCGCATTTATTTTATTGCTTATTATAATCATGTAAATCTCCCAAAGCCATGTAACTTTACTTTTCGCACCTTTATTTATCGCATTATTTATTTTCCGCTAAATCGGGTCCGGTTTATTTTGGCGATGTGGACCCGCGCCTTTGTAATAATCGTAGATTTATTTTCTCGCAATTTATAATTGTTAAATAGGCATGAAAGAATGTATGGACTTAAAATAAAATCAATGCGTAGATCGTAACCAAACATGACAAGATAAATATCTGAAAACGACACATAATGCGCACACACCACCCCTAGGGTACGCCTCACTGTTGCCTTGCCTCGAAAGGTGGTCGTCGAGTAGAGGGCGTCTTAGTAAGTCCTCATGATCCGGGAACCTGGCATGAGGGTAGCTTCTAAGGTGTCTTCCCATTGCTCTGGTGATCACCACGTCCCTAAAACCGAATTGACCCTAAAACTCGAATTGACCCGAATACCTCCAACGGTGGTGCTACCTACCTCTCAATGGTGGGATGGCACTACTTTAAAGGACTCTTACACAGACAAATTCCTTAGGATAGGTAGGTTCTCGTAGGTACTTGCTCAAATCTCAAAAAATACTTTTCACACCACACAAAAGCTTTCAAAACAAAAACTTTTCAAACACTCTGACGTATGAGTCGATCTGAAACTTTTTCAAAAGAAACTTTTTAACCCACATTTGAAAAGCAAACACACAAATTGAAAACACATTGAGCAAGTACCTAAGAGCCCATGGATAACCATGGATAGAAAGGGTGCTAACACCTTCCCTTTCTATAACCTACCTCCCGAACCGAGAGCAATCTCTTATAAGGAATTTTTCTGTGCTTTTGTCCTTTCCATTTGGAGAAAATAAAAGACGGTGGCGACTCCTGCTTCCGCGACATTTCGCGAACCAGCGTTAAACAGTCAGTTCCAGATCCACCGATCACAGAACTGGCGACTCTGCTGGGGAGAATTTTAAAGTGAGGTGTACCTTAGGGCTAGGTCATAACTATGTTTTCAATTGTCTTCTTTGCTTGCTTTATTATTGTGGGTTGCTTGGGAGTTCTATAGATCCTAACCCGGATCTGGGGATACCTTCTTAGAAAGTAGCAACAAGGCTGTGAGGGAACTGTGCGGGGTATACCGACATGGTTGAAGCAGTCTGCTACGTTGATGTGGCACTTTGGTGTGTACCGGTAACCCTTGAGTTCAGTCAAGGAGAGTACGGGGCCTCCGCGTGGTGTCGTGAAGCATCAACAGACCTTAGGAACCTTAATTGAACTATCTTGGCCTCTTTAGGGTAGTGAGATAACTGACTTTGGTGCAGTCCGAGGTTGGTTGATACTCGATACTACGCTCAATTGAGGGTTGCTTTCCTGGAATATTTCGGTCGCCAGTTCAGTGGCTAAATCGAAACGATGAACAATGAAAGCAATCCCGTGATATTGGGAACCTTAGAACCCGGTTACTTTGATTAGGACAGGTTGAACCATCCAACTCCAAAAGGGTACTACCCAGACCCCATGCTGGCCTTAAACCTTAAGGGCTTGTCTTGTGTGCCTTGTGTGCCTTACATGTTTGTCTTTGTAAATATCTGTGGTGTGTTTAATCATAGCATCATGACATCATCCAGCATCATATGCATTGACTAACCATTTCAGGGGCTCGAATTTTCATCTTTGTTCTTGTTTTGTAGGACATGGAAACTGCTCGTAGAAAGACAATTCAGGTCAATCTTGTAAGGGTTCCTCCTCAGCTTAAGGAACTTATATCCAGGATTCCCGAGAACTCGTCATTCAGTGAAAGGCATGGAAGCCTCATCAGCTTGGTCAACACCAACATTGAGGAAGATATGATAAAGGTCTTGTTCCAATTCTTTGACCCTCTGCATCACTGTTTTACCTTCTTGGACTATCAGTTGGTACCTACATTGGAGGAGTTCTCCCGGCTCCTGAAGATCCCTATCCTTGATCAGCTACCCTTCAACGGTACAGAAAAGGAACCTAAGCTGGAAGAGATTGCTAAAGCCTTGCACCTACAGTCATCTGATCTCAAGGGACATTGGGAAGTTAGAAGTGGTATCAAAGGTTTCTTAGCCAGGTTTCTGTTTGAGAAGGCCCATGAATGTTGGAACTCCCTTGACTTGCAAGCTTTTGAAGAGGTTGTGGCCCTCCTTGTGTATGGTTTGGTGCTGTTCCCTAACCCAGATCAGCTCATTGATATCAGTGCCGTTCAGATCTTTATGTCCAGGAATCCTATCCCTACATTGCTGGGGGACATCCTTCACTCATGTTACACTCGAACCATGAGAAAAAGGGGTGTCCTTATGTGTTGCACTCCTCTCCTGGGAAGGTGGTTTATTTCGCACCTTCCACAATCAGTCTTGAAGAATGAGCGGGGTTTGAGATGGTCACAACGGTTGATGACTCTTACACACGCAGATATACATTGGTGTCCTCGGTCCAGAGGAGATGTCACTATCATTGATCGTTGCGGGGAGTACCCTAATGTTCCTTTACTTGGAATCAGAGGAGGTATTACCTATAACCCATGCCTGGCTTGGAGACAGTTTGGTTATGCTCGGAGGGACGGTCCTCATGACATGTTAATTCCCGACATAGTTTTTGATTTCGACAACGATACTCAAGGACTTCGCCAGAGATTTATCAGAGCTTGGAGGATGCCAAATAGGATAGACAGCAAGACACTGGGGCACAGGAACTCCATTCCATTGGAACCTTATCTCAAGTGGGTACGCGCCCGCTCCCAGAAGTTAGTGATGCCTTATCCTCACATGCTTCCAGTGATCAAAGAACCTGTCTTGGAAGGGGAAGTGTCCTACACTATTCAGCACCCCGATATGCCCACCTCCTGGGAAGAGATGCAGAAGAGCTGGATCCAGCTTAAGGAAGAACGGAATTCTCTTGAGACTAATCTGCATGCTAGTGAAAGGAAGGTCTTGGAGCTCACCCGTCTGTTGCATGAGGAGAGGAATCTCAACACCTACATAGCTCCGAAAAGGATGCGCAGTGTATTTTGGGATTGACTTGATTTTTGTACTTTTGCCCATGAGGCTTTGATGTATTAAACAATGATTTTCTTTAATAATAACGTGTGTTCACTTTTTGGCTACAACAAATTTGAACTTTCGAACCCTTGAATGCATTGCATACGCATTTCATACATCATGTGCATAGCAGGTTTTTCCCTTTTCAGGTTGCTTACAGTTCTTCGCTGTTTATTTCAGCATCATGAATTCCGGATCTGAATCAACTGAGGCTTCAATCAAGGCTCTCCAGGTGCAGAATGCGCAGTTTCAAGAGTTAATCCTGGGTCTAGCTAAAGGCCAAGATGAACTGAAGACCATGCTCCTGAAGAAGGAGAAGAAGAAGAAAAGAAGAACTGTTCTATTCAACTCGGGCCGAAGGTTGGGTAATACTCTGCACCAGGAAGAGGCTGTTTCTTCTGTTGGCAAGAGTCCTTCTCAGGCAGAAGCAAGGGTTCCTAGTCCGGTGGTCTCCGACAACGAGACCGATTTTGATGAAGAGCAGTACCCTCCTGAAGACAACAAGTATAAACAACTGGAGGACAGGTTGAAGGCCATGGAAGTTCAACAGGTACCTGGACTGGATTTCGGAGATCTGGGTTTGTCGACGGGTGTGGTTATTCCACATAAATTCAAAGCTCCCACCTTCTCCAAATATGACGGGGCATCTTGTCCCAAGCTGCATTTGAGGTCTTATGTTCGAAAGATTCAGCCGTACTCTGCGGACAAGAATCTATGGATCCACTTCTTCCAGGAGAGTCTTTCAGGGACTCACCTCGAATGGTTCTATCAGCTGGATGGGACCAAAATTCGTAACTGGGAGGAGCTGGCTACTGCTTTCTACAAGCAGTATCAGTATAATGCCGACCTTGCCCCCACGCGTACCCAACTCCAGGGTATGTCGTTGGGCGTAAGCGAAGGTTTTAAAGAGTACGCGCAGAAGTGGAGAGATCTGGCTGGCAGGGTACAGCCACCTTTGACTGATCGAGAGTTAGTGGATATGTTCTTGGGGACCCTATCTGGGCCGTTCTTTAATCATCTCATTGGGAATTCTTCTGCTGGTTTCACTGATTTGATCTTAACTGGAGAGAGAATTGAAGCTGGGTTGAAGTCTGGAAAGATTGCAAAGGCTGCATCATCATCTGGGTCGGACAAGAAACCGTTTAAAAAGGAGTCTAGTGCTGTGTATGGCTCCAGAAAATCAGAAAGACCTGATCGCCGCCAATCTGTCAGTGCGGTCATGATTGCTACGCCTGCTGCCGCTCCCCGGTCAAACAATCCTCAAAGGGCTGATAGACCCCGGAGAGAGTTCACTCGGTTAAGCATGACCCTGTCGCAAATCCTGCCACAGTTACTATCCACCAATTTGGTGACTGTCAAGGAGGCGCCAAAGTTCCCTAACACTACCTCTCCCAAGTACAACCCGAATGCCCGTTGTGCTTACCATTCAGATAGCCCGGGGCATGCCACTGACGACTGTTGGGCACTAAGGAACAAGCTGCAGGACCTCATTGATGCTAAAGAGGTACAGTTTGAGGCATCTGACAAGCCTAATGTGGTGACAGCTCCCCTACCTGCTCATGGAGTTAATGCTATTGGGGATGAAGAGGAAGTTGATGAAGCTGAGTTTGATAGCTGGATCTACCCGGCTGCTGATGGTGGACTTAACAATTGGAGCGCCAAGGACAACCTCTCTGTTTCTTTTGTCACTAAGTAATAAACTTCTTTGTTTCATTATGTTATTTTGTAATAGACAATGATAAACTCTATGGCCCGGTGTCTTACCCGAGGCACCGTGGTTCTATTTGTGAGGGCATACAAACTGTCATTTCAAACATCATGAATGAAAATCTTGGACTTTTTCGCATTGCAAATATTGTGTTCCTTTTCTATCTTTTCTTTCCTTTACATAATTTTCAAAACAGCTGTATTTACACACACACTCACTCATACAGGTTCCAATCCACTCTGGATCTCACTGATAACAGCTCTGCTAATGCCAATTATGACTTCGAAAATCCGATCAACTTAGCCGAAGACGAAGGTGAAGATGATTGCGAAGTGCCGGGCGAGCTTGCAAGACTGTTGCTTCAGGAGGAACGGGCAATTCAACCCCATGAAGAGCCAGTGGAAACTATAAACCTGGGTACTGAGGCAGACAGAAAAGAGGTAAAGATTGGTGCTAACCTAGAGCTCAGCGTGAAGCAACGGTTAACCAAGATGCTGCATGACTATATGGAGATCTTTGCCTGGTCCTACGAAGACATGCCAGGGTTGGATACCGATATTGTTGTCCATCATTTGCCGACTAGGGAAGACTGCCCTCCAGTTAAACAAAAGGTTCGTCGGATGCGTCCAGAGATGTCCGAGAAAATCAAGGCCGAGGTCATGAAACAGTTTGATGCCGGGTTCCTTGCAGTGACTTCTTATCCTCAGTGGGTTGCTAATGTGGTGCCGGTACCTAAAAAGGACGGCAAGGTCAGAATGTGTGTCGATTACAGGGATCTGAACAGGGCCAGCCCCAAGGATGACTTCCCCTTACCTCACATTGATGTCCTTGTGGATAATACAGCTCAGCACAAAGTATTCTCTTTCATGGATGGTTTTTCAGGTTACAATCAGATAAAGATGGCACCTGAAGACATGGAAAAAACTACGTTTGTTACTCAGTGGGGCACCTTCTGTTACAAGGTCATGCCGTTCGGACTAAAGAATGCTGGGGCAACCTACCAACGTGCCATGGTTGCCTTATTTCATGATATGATCCATCATGAGATCGAAGTATATGTGGACGACATGATCACTAGGTCCCAGACTGAGGAAGAGCATCTAGATCATCTGCAGAAGTTGTTTGACCGGTTGAAGTTGTATAAGCTGAGATTGAACCCGAACAAGTGCACCTTCGGGGTAAGATCTGGGAAGTTGCTAGGCTTCGTGGTCAGTGATAAAGGTATTCAAGTGGACCCTGCTAAGGTCAAAGCTATTCAAGAGATGCCAGCTCCAAAGACAGAGAAGGAAGTCAGAGGCTTTTTAGGACGCCTGAATTACATTGCTCGATTCATATCTCATTTGACTGCTACCTGTGAGCCAATCTTCAAGCTGCTGAAGAAAGATCAGGTAGTACGTTGGAACGATGAATGTCAGGTTGCTTTCGACAAAATCAAAGAGTATCTCCAAGAACCACCTATCCTCATGCCACCGGTTGAAGGGAGACCTCTGATACTATATCTGACAGTGCTAGACAACTCAATGGGGTGTGTGCTGGGGCAGCATGACGAGTCCGGCCGAAAAGAGCACGCCATTTATTACCTTAGCAAAAAGTTTACAGACTGTGAGACCCGATACTCACTGCTTGAGAAAACTTGCTGCGCTTTGGTATGGGCTGCTCGCCGGCTGAGACAGTATATGCTGACTCACACTACCTTGTTGATCTCAAAGATGGATCCGATAAAATACATATTCGAAAAGCCTGCTCTGTCTGGGAGAATTGCAAGATGGCAGATGATCTTGACGGAATACGACATTCAGTATACAACCCAGAAAGCCATCAAGGGAAGTGTACTGGCAGACCACTTAGCTCATCAAGCTGTAGATGACTACCAATCAATGAACTTCGAGTTTCCGGATGAAAGCATCATGATTGTGACTGATTGTGAAGTGCCTGGACCGGATGAAGGACCTGAACCAGGATCCCGATGGTCTATGCACTTTGACGGAGCTTCCAATGCTTTGGGAAATGGTATCGGCGCCATCATCATATCCCCTCAAGGTACTCATACTCCACTCACTGCCCGGCTGTGTTTCAACTGTACCAACAACATGGCGGAGTATGAGGCGTGTATCATGGGTCTTCAAGCTGCGATCGACTTACGGATCAAGTTCCTCAATGTCTTCGGAGATTCCGCTCTTGTGATCAATCAGATCAACGGAGAGTGGGATACGAAACATCCAAACTTGATTCCTTACAGAAAATGTGTGTTGACCATGATTCCCCACTTCACAGAGATAACCTTTGAGCATTTTTCAAGAGAAGAGAATCAGTTAGCGGACGCGTTAGCTACAATGTCTTCAATGTTCAAGGTTAAATGGGATAACGAAGCTCCCCAGATCACCATCTGGAAACTGGACGAACCGGCATACTGTTGTGATCTCGAAGCTGAATTGGTAACTGAGAAGCCTTGGTACCACGAAGTGAAGAGATATCTGGAAGCTCAGGAATACCCTGAAGGTGCCTCTGTCAATGATAAGAAATTCCTGAGACGGTTCGCATCCAAGTTCTTCCTAAGCAACGGCATCTTGTACAAGAGAAACCATGATTCAACCTTACTGCGTTGTGTGGACAAGACTGAAGCGGAAAGAATCATGGGAGAGCTACATGAAGGAACCTTTGGTACGCATTCCAGTGGACATACCATGGCTAAAAAGATCCTACGGGCAGGATATTACTGGTCCACCATGGAAGCTGATTGCTACCAACACTCCAGGACATGCCACAAGTGCCAGATCTATGCAGACAAGGTGCATGTTCCTCCGGTTCCCCTGAATGTTCTGACTGCGCCTTGGCCGTTTGCAATGTGGGGCATAGACATGATCGGCGAGATAAAACCTACAGCATCCAACGGACATCGCTTCATCCTAGTGGCGATTGATTATTTTACAAAGTGGGTTGAAGCAGCATCCTATGCCACGGTAACCAAGACTGTTGTGGCACGGTTCATTCGGCACAATCTGATCTGTCGATACGGCGTCCCTGAGCGGATAATTACAGACAACGGTACCAATCTGAACAACAAGATGATTGCTGAGCTTTGCGAACAGTTCAAGATACAGCACCACAATTCTTCTCCTTACCGACCGAAGATGAATGGGGCTGTAGAAGCAGCTAACAAAAACATCAAGAAGATCGTGCAGAAAATGACAGTAACGTACAAAGATTGGCACGAGATGTTACCGTTCGCCCTGCATGGGTACCGTACCTCAGCAAGGACGTCAACCGGGGCAACTCCTTTCTCTCTGGTTTATGGCATGGAGGCAGTCTTGCCGATCGAAGTACAAATTCCCTCTCTCCGGATAATGAAGGATGCAAACCTGAACGAAGATGATTGGGTCCAGACACGACTTGACCAACTCAATCTCATTGACGAAAAGAGACTTGCTGCTATCTGTCATGGTCAGACGTATCAGAAACGGATGATCAGGGCATTTAACAAAAAGGTCAGACCACAGGAATATCAAGTCGGGGATCTGGTTATCAAGAGAATCATCCTTCCTCAGAGTGATCCAAGGGGCAAATGGACCCCTACGTACGAAGGGCCGTTTGTGGTTAAGCATGTGTTCTCAGGAGGAGCAATGATCTTAACCAACATGGATGGTGACGACCTTCCTCACCCTGCCAATGCAGACATAGTTAAAAAATACTACGCATGAAAAAGACCCACTAGGCTGACATGCCTAGGCAAAAGTTAGGGCTTCCCGTCGAACCAAAAGGGTTCGGGCAAAATGTAGGGATGAAAATGAAAAAAATCTGTACACCCGGCAAGTCGAAAACCTGAAAAGGCGGCTTGGGCAAAAATGGGTATCCCGGTGGACTGAAAACCCGAAAGGGCGGTCCAGGCAAAAATTAGGGATAAAGCGTAAAACTATGTCTCATTGATCACTTTGCATCCAGAATCCGGTATCTGCATCAGGTTCAAAACGGCATCGATCAGTCAGCTTCACCTTCAACTAAGGTCATCAAGTGATGAGACGCTCGGAGTTATAAAGGCAATAGCAGAGTTGAAACCTAGTGGATCATTCATCTTTCACACAGCTGTTTTATTTTTCTTTTTTGATCGGCGACGTACCTCTTACTAGGACGTCAGCCTCTTGTATACAAAACGCCTATTTTCAGGCCATTCAAAAATCAATAAAAATATATTTCCAGTTAAACGTGCCAAGTATTTTCTTTTTCTGTTTTGTTTTGCGAAGAACGTCCAAGGTTCAATTTGTGATGTATGCATTGACAATAATTTGCTAACTCATAAATATTTGCATACGAAACAAAGGAATTCATTGCAGGTGACACTGGAAACAGGGGCAATAAAAGAGTTGTCTGAGCAGTCTAATTGTTCTATCCTCCGAGGTACCAAGGTAGGTTCAGCTGAAGAACACGGCCAAGTGTATCTTAATTCCCCAGAGAGTAGCAGTAAAACAATACATGTCTCTCCGAGCTATCATCAAACATCAAAGGAAATTGAGTATCCTCCCGCAGATCTCAATACCTCCCCAGCAGCATGCATTCTTAACAAGCATCCCCGGCAGTCTTGGTCTAAAGATTGTTCCCCGGCGGTATCCCAATATTCAAAAGAATCACTTCCCTGCAATTCAAACCTCCCCCAGAAGAGTCCAATCCAGTTTCCCCAGGAAAGTTGGAATTCATATCCCCAAACAATAAGCTTATCCCCAGTAGATTCTGGAAGTTTACCCCTTGCAGAGCACGAACGCGTCGCCCGGCTTTATTTAAAGAGTTATTTTCTTAACAGGATATAACTGGGTTATCCTCAGCCAGAAGCCACGGAAAGAGCGTCTTTGGCAAAATATCCTCCTACCCCCAGCGAAGTCTATCAACACTTCCGACAACAAGGATATCCCCAGCGGAGTTATCTTCATCAACCCAGCAAAGCATCGCTATCCCCACAGAGTAACACTCCCCAGCATGATCGCTAGAGTATCTTTTCTCCCGCAGAATTATTTCATTTGCCAAGTTTATTCCTCAACGGAGTTATCTTCTCATATCGGTATTCTTGCAACAATCATCCACAGCGGAAGCACAATCTCTTCCTCAACATCAGCCCCGGATATGGCTTCCAGGCACCCGTCAAGGATTTATTTTCCTAGACGAAAACATACACGAATCATCACATACATCATTGTAGCATGCATAACGTATTGCATCATACAAGTCTCATTTATGTTGAGAACATCATTGCTTGATCCATATCATGCATTGCATATAACTGACCTTTACCTTTCAGGAAAGATGCAATTGAAATTCTCAAACATATTTCAAGGATTTCTCTAGTCCAGTTAAATCGACTCCAAACAGATTTTTCTGATAAAGACTCAGTAGAAGTTACGGTTCCCTCTCCAACGGCGTGTGAGGTAGTAATCCCTTCTTCAGATGTTCCCCTCTCCGGCATGAGCGTGAGGTGATAGTCTTTTATGGTCCCCTCTCCGGCGGTGAGCGTGAGGTGGTAATTCCTTTTTCAAGATGTTTTCCCTCTCCGACGATGAGCGTGAGGTGATAGTCTTTTGTGGTCCCCTCTCCAACGGCGTGTGAGGTGGTAATTCCTTCTTCAGATGTTTCCCTCTCCGGCATGAGCGTGAGGCGATATTCTCTTATGGTCCCCTCTCCAACGGCGTGTGAGGTGGTAATTCCTTTTTCAGATGTTCCCCTCTCCGGCATGAGCGTGAGGCGATATTCTCTTATGGTCCCCTCTCCAACGGCGTGTGAGGTGGTAATTCCTTCTTCAGATGTTTCCCTCTCCGGCATGAGCGTGAGGTGATATCTCCTTTTAGATTATAATTTCTTATAGTTCCCTCTCCAACGGTGAGTGAGGTGACTCCCTGTGAGATTATAATGTCCTTGGGTTCTCTTCCTGACACTACAAAGATGGTAATTCTCACCAAGATTTTCTCAACGAGCGTTGTTGAGGTTGAAATCATTCAGGATTCTCTTACCATCCACACTAAGGCAGTAACCATCCCTGGTTCATTCATCAACGTTTGAAGCTCCAGACCCAGCTCCTGTAACCAGTCAGGACGTATCTATATCAAGCATCTAAAATCAGCTCCTGCGACGTGTCAGGTACTCATTTTTCTCTTTTGCAGGTATGCAGGTTCTAGTGAAAGAATCTCTTACGCAGTCAGCATCCAGATGGCATCTATAAGCCCATCACCCTATTCAGCAATCTCTAAATGGCATCTATAAGCCCATTCCCCATCATTGTCACTATGTGAGCGCAAATTTCTGGGCACTTTAGTGTTCAATCATCTTCTACCCTCGGATTACGAAAGGCACGTCCGCCAATCTGCATCCTCAGGTCTAAGAAGATTGAACAGGGGCAACTGTTGTACCCCAAAATTTGCCCTCCCATATTCATCAAGAATTGTCAAAGTCAAGGTCACAAAATCCCCCAGGGTTGTGCAGCTCAACTGTCTCCTATACAGTCAAAACTAGGGTTTGAATTCTGGTCAAGCAAATGAACTTTTCAAAAGCCCAATCAAGTCTCATATGCTTAAAAAGATGGTCAAGTGTCCTCATGTCAAGTTCCAAGGCATTCAGCTCAAAATTGCACAGTCAAAACCCTAAATTGCACTACAGTCAACTGTAGGGGCAAAATGGTCATTTGACAGTCAAAAGTTCAAATTTTTGGTCAACATATCATTTTGAAGCCACAAACATCATTTGATCAATGCTTGATCATGATTCTCAAAGTTTGGCTCAGAAATCATCAAAGATGCAAAAGTTGCTATATTTGGACAGTTGAAAAAGTCAACTGAAATTGACCAGGGCATAACTTTCACATGGATTATCAGAAAAATCCCATCCAAAGCTCATTTTGAAGAGAAAGACATTTCCTACAATTCATCTTCATATTCCAAGTCCAAGAAATGCTCTCACAAAAAGTTATCAATTTCAACATTATAGGTCATTTTCAAAAGTCAACAAAAAGTGACTTTAAGTCAAAGGCCATAACTTGAGATTGGTAAATAAAAATGACATGGGACCAAAGGCATTGGTTAGAGGACTCAAAGACCTTTCCAAAATGTCCAAGAACATGTGAAAATCTTAAAAATTGACCAAGTTATGCCTTGTGGAAGTTGGGAAATTTTTGGGAATTTTGAAAAGTCAACATTGATGCAAGAGGCCTAAAAATGCAAATGGGCCCATTTTTCTTCCAAGTTTCTTCATGCCAAGCCTATGCACGACCACTAGGCCCAAAGGGAAGTATTTTCATATTTTTTAATTATTTATTTGAATTTATATTAATTTATATTCATTTAAATCATTTTAATACATGAAAAATATAAACCTAACCCAAAACAAATCTTTTCATGCATATTTATTCACAATGATTCGTGCATACCCCAATTAGGCAGGTTTTGGATTGATTTGAGCTGATTGAACACAAAAGGCCATGGAAAAGATGCAAAAAGATTCTTAACAAAATCAAATATTCAAAACAATTATTGCCATGGATTTGATCTAATTTCTTTAACCTAATTGCTTCCTTACATAACCTAGATCATAACCCTAATGCCATTGGACTCTTGGCTGCGCTACAGAACCATTGCCAAACTTGCAAAATTTCTCATAAAATCAAATTCTGAAATCATTATTGGGGGAGGATTCAAAGCCTAATTCTTTTCGCAACAGCTTCCTTGTGGTTCACCAAACGCATTCCCATACCTAACACTCATCAAAAGACAGAAGAACGCTGTACAGAACTAAAAGTTTTCTTACAAAATTGCATACACGCATCTTGAGTTTAAGGCATTTTCATAACATTTGATTTGCATATTCTTATTCAGTGATGTTTGCTAATGCTTATCATGTGATTTAATTTGATTTTTATGCATCATACACGAGTTTGCCATGGCTAAAATCTAGGGTTGCAGGTTTCTGGAATTAGGGATTTCGCATAGAAGAAAAATTAGGGCTTGTGAGTATCATGGTTGAATGCAGCAGGTCTGGACGAAGAAAACTCAAGCCTCGCGCTCAATTTATGAGCATTCAGGACTCAATCGCTATTTTGAAAACAAGCGTATATTGAGGGGGTTCAGAACCCCCGCTAAGTTATTTTATATTTTCAGGAAATAAATCAAACGGAGAAGATGATGTGCTGGCCGGTGTTGATAGGTGGATTTGAAAAATTCGCGCGCGTTCCAAGCGTTATTCCATTTTGCTTTTATATTATTTCGTTGTTATAATATATTAAAAGTGATCAAAGTGGTTCAGTGGCAGGTGGAAGGCATTGGCAAGGCATGAGACCTGGGTTCGATTCCCAGGTCTTCAACAATTTCATGTTATTTTTCAAAAGCTAATCCTATGCAGGCACGCTCTTAAGGATCACCATATGTCCTCCTCACCTATTGTCCACGCGTCCCACAAAAGCAAGTCAAAGGCATGGATTGAAGGCCTACCATGGAAGCTGGTCAACGTATCCCACATAATCCAAAAAGGTCAACGAAAACTGAAGCTCAATGGGCCAATGTCTAAGGCCTGAACCTCCATAATGGGACAGCAAACCCCCCCTGGTTCTATCTTTTTTTCTAAATTTTCTTTTATCTTTTATTATCTTTAATTGTTTATTTGTTTATTTATTTTCTGATTTAAATTAAATATCTTTTTTACAAAATACACAAAAAAATCATAAAAGTCAGAAAAATAGGAAAAATATAATATTTATTTTATTATGGTTATTTTTAAATATGTAAATTATTTAGTTAATTAGGTTTTGACTTTAATTCTTTTCATAAGAAATATAAAAAATGTAGAAATTAGGTTTAATGAATCCCTTTTCTTTTTAATTTTTCTCCTTTTTACCATAATATCATTACTTATTTATTTTTATAATTAAATGCATATATATAATTTAGATTTAAATTAGGTAAAATTTTTAATCTTTCATAATAATTAAAAATATTAGAATTAGGGTTTGCCGTTTAACTTAATTTCAATTAACTTCTTTTAAATCTTAAAAATACAAAAATACTAAAAAAACATTTTTTTTCTTAATATTAATTTTTAATTCTCGTTAATTTAATTATTCTTGCAAAAAGGGTCCAACGCCCGTCGCTTTTAATTATTTAATCTTTTGCGCATTTATTTTATTGCTTATTATAATCATGTAAATCTCCCAAAGCCATGTAACTTTACTTTTCGCACCTTTATTTATCGCATTATTTATTTTCCGCTAAATCGGGTCCGGTTTATTTTGGCGATGTGGACCCGCGCCTTTGTAATAATCGTAGATTTATTTTCTCGCAATTTATAATTGTTAAATAGGCATGAAAGAATGTATGGACTTAAAATAAAATCAATGCGTAGATCGTAACCAAACATGACAAGATAAATATCTGAAAACGACACATAATGCGCACACACCACCCCTAGGGTACGCCTCACTGTTGCCTTGCCTCGAAAGGTGGTCGTCGAGTAGAGGGCGTCTTAGTAAGTCCTCATGATCCGGGAACCTGGCATGAGGGTAGCTTCTAAGGTGTCTTCCCATTGCTCTGGTGATCACCACGTCCCTAAAACCGAATTGACCCTAAAACTCGAATTGACCCGAATACCTCCAACGGTGGTGCTACCTACCTCTCAATGGTGGGATGGCACTACTTTAAAGGACTCTTACACAGACAAATTCCTTAGGATAGGTAGGTTCTCGTAGGTACTTGCTCAAATCTCAAAAAATACTTTTCACACCACACAAAAGCTTTCAAAACAAAAACTTTTCAAACACTCTGACGTATGAGTCGATCTGAAACTTTTTCAAAAGAAACTTTTTAACCCACATTTGAAAAGCAAACACACAAATTGAAAACACATTGAGCAAGTACCTAAGAGCCCATGGATAACCATGGATAGAAAGGGTGCTAACACCTTCCCTTTCTATAACCTACCTCCCGAACCGAGAGCAATCTCTTATAAGGAATTTTTCTGTGCTTTTGTCCTTTCCATTTGGAGAAAATAAAAGACGGTGGCGACTCCTGCTTCCGCGACATTTCGCGAACCAGCGTTAAACAGTCAGTTCCAGATCCACCGATCACAATAGGTAAGTACCCTCTTGAGTTTAGTTGGCTCAAACCTGTCCTATAAATAGTAACCGGGTTCTAAGGAGCTCAATATCACTGGATTGTTATCTATGTTCATTGTTTTGGTTTAGCCACTTAACTAGCGACCAAAATATTCCAAGAAAACAACCCTCAATGAGTGTAGTATCGAGTATCTACCAACTTCGGACTGCACCAAAGCCGGTCATCTCACTACCCCTAATAAAAGGCCAAGATGGTCAAGTAAGGTTCTAAGAGTTCATTAGTGCTTCATGACATCACTCAGCGGCCCCGTATTCTCTTTGATTGACTCAAAGGCTACCGGTACTCACAAATATGTCGCACTAATATAGCTATTGCTTCAACCGTGTCGGTATACCCCACACAGTTTCCACAACGTATTGCTATTTACCTATGAATGTTTCCCAAATCCGGGTGGAGGATTTCAAGCCCAAACAAGAGAACCAAATGTAAAGCAATCAAAGCACACAATAGTCATGCAAAGGGTGATCTAAGCCCTAAGGTTACTCCACTTTTAAATTTTTCCCCAGCAGAGTCGCCAGTTCTGGTGATACGGTGGGAGAACTGACTTGGGATTTTGCGTTTATGTTCGCAAAATGTTTCGGTTTAGTAAGAGTCGCCACTGACTTTTTATTTTATCCTAAGGAAAGGTCAAAAAGCACAGGAAAGACCTTTGAGATATTTTCTTGGGTTCGGGGAGTAGATTATAGAAAGGGAAGGTATTAGCACCCTTTCTATCCATGGTTATCCATGGGCTCTTAGTTACTTTCTTAGATCACTTTCTTTGCATTTCTATTGTTTGAAATGATGCTTTTCAATTATTTGAAATGGTGCTTTGTGTGCGATTTTGAAAGATGTTTTGAAAAAGAGGCCATCATTGTGGCAACCTTTGTAATGATTCTTGTTTGAATGTATACAAAGATGTTTTTGTCTTTTGAAAAGTTTTCAATGTTTGAAAGTAGAGTTTTGAAATTGTGTTGTGAAGTGTGTTTTGAAAAGTAGAAAGGGTGTTTTTTGCAAGCTTGATCAAGTAACTAAGAGTTGGTCTACCCTATTTTACTCAAAGATCTTTCTTATGTTTTTAACCCTTTTAACAGTGTTGTTTCACCATTGTATTTGGTGAACAACCTTGTGTTAGGATGTTAACGGGACAGGCGCGGGTCAACGTATAGACCATGATAGCAATGGTGTCAAGTATCTTTGGCAATTTTCTTGAGGGACTTGATCATTTTGTTTAGGCAACTCAGATAGCATCATCGAGGGACTATGATCTTTTGTTTTGTTTTTGTTTTGCCAAAGTACTTGACATGCAACCATGGCCCATTTTTGAAAGCAACAAATGGATTGAAACCCTAGGGGTGCAAGTGTGCATTGTGTTTGTTTTCATGCATTGTTATCTTTGGATTAGGTCAAACTACTTGTTGATTTTATTTCACATACAAACCCTAAGTCTAAGCATGGCATAATTGGAAGCTTTTAAATGTGCGAGAACTTAAATGCTACACTATTACAACATGATATAGGGAGGGGGGTACAAATTTGAATTGGGGGTATTTGACAAGAAAATAAATTCTAAATTACTACAACCAAATCGAATGTATAGGCAATATTTAAATATGCAATAATTAAATGAAATACAACAAATAAATGTTAAATAAAATGTATTATACAAAAAGTTTTTATGTATGTAAAAAGCATTTTTTAATATGAAATGTAAATAAATAAAAAAAGGGTCAATTTTAATTATTTTGTTATTTAGGGCAAAAACCCTAATTCTTAAATAGTATTATTTATTAATTATATACAATAATATATTAATTTATAAAAAAAAATATAAGTATATTGTAAAAAAGATATTTATAGTGTAAAATATTAATAAAATGAAAATGTATTCTTTTTTTATATTTTTGTTCTAATTATTTAACTAAATAAAGTATATATATATATATATATATATATATATATATATATATATATATATATATATATATATATATATATATATATATATATATATATATATATATATATATATATATATAGAAATAAAAATTAATTATTTACAAAAAATGTGTATATCCAAGAAAATGTTTTCAAATGTAAATAAAAATAATAAATGAAGATAAGTATATTATTTGTATTATTTTTGAGTTTTAATAAAAAGAAAATAGATTATTTACATACTTATACTAGTAAAATAAATATAAATATCAAATAAAATATGAAAAATATAGAAATATATTTTTTGGCATTTTTTATATGTGGACAAAAAATAATAAACTCAGAATAAAAAATAAAAATGTCAAAATGATAAATATTCAAATAAATGGGCCAGGGGGTGTAAACTGAAAAATGGGGTATCAAAAGCAAAGGAAACCAGGCCCGGCCCATAATCCACTTCTTCTTCCTTTGAACTGTAACACACGCGCCTTGTACAGAAAATGCTATCTCCTGATTCTTTGATTTTTTGACAAAACTCATAACATGAAAAATGTAGAGCATTAAACAACGAATCCAACCATGTAAAAAACTTGAACTAACTCTCAAAGACCAGAGAGAATTTCTCTGGCCCTAATTTCTAACCTAGTTTTTTCAGAAAGTTCATGGGTGAAATTATCTTAGCACAATTAATGTAAATGAAAACTAAGCATATGTATGGCTTCAGGGCTATAAGTACAACATATTTTATTCATAAACGTAAGCCTAACTATTCCTAAATAGAGAGATAGAAGTTCATGAAATACCTGTTTCAGTTGAGTTCGATTTGGACAATGTAGCAACCTTCAATGGTGTTTGAGCTTCCTTTGAGCTTGTCTGAGGTCCAAGGAAGCTTTCCTGATGCTTGGCTTGTTTTGAAACAGCTTGAATCGTGCTATAGAACTCAACCTGAAAAGCTTTGAAACAAAAATGGCAAAGTGTGTTAAGGGTGTTACAGCTAGAAATGGATGATCTGGATAGCTTAGGAATGTTGGTTGGAAGGTGTTTGAAGTATCTTTGGACAAAACGCACGATGGAATTTGGTTATGGCTTGAAGTTTGCAGAACTTGCCCTGTTTTGCAGAAAAACAGTGATTCTGCGTACAAGGGAGTTTTAGAGGCAAAGGGGTCGTGTTTCTGGCTTGTTAGGAGGTACAAAACTTGTTTGCAATGTTTGTGTAAGTTGGTTTTTACAGATGTGAGAGATGGCTTGTATTTTGCAAGTTTCTTCTACTTGAAGCAAGAGTGTGTATCTGTCCAATGCAGGCCTGTACAAGTCCTATATCATGCTACACAATTTGCTCTTGGTTACTAGAATTGGTAGATTTGATCTTGCCTCAAAGATCTGGCCCCATGCCTCAAGGATTTTGTTTTGACATAAAGTGCAACTTTACAAAAATGGCATTATACCTTTTACCATTTAGGGCTTAATTTTGTATGTAATGTCCAAATGACCAAGATAATACCTTAGCCCAATGGTTATACATTAAATTATGGAGTACAAACTGGTTTTGAGGCCTGCAAGCTAGTACCAAACATGCTGATTTGAAAATGCAAGTTTGTATGAACTTATATTGGCCATGGATCAAAGTGAGTTTTTGCCAACTTCAAGCATTCAATTCTCTTTAACCACAAGGGTGTTTGACGAGTTCTTGGACAATTTGGAAAGCTTGGAACATGTACTATAATCCATATTTGAAATTCAACTTGAAAATCCAAGTGGAACTATGTGAAAAATGGCCAAGAAGATGGGTCAAAATCCTGCCTAGATTAGGGCAAATTTTCTCTAAGTTAAAAGTTTTAGGTACCCTTGTTCCAAAAATCATAACTTGAGATAAAAGCCTATTTTGAGAAAACTTTGTGAATCAAAGTTGTAGACTTTGTAATGGACTACAACTTTCATGTTGCAAGTTTTGTTTGAATCCATTTTCATATTGGTGAAAAAATGGGACAAAGTTAGGAAAAAAATAAGAAAATTTCATAACTTAGAAAATTTCTAAGTTATGAAATTTTTCCATTTTAAACCCTAAATTGCATTTTTGGGTTTCTTGGTGAACAAGTTTCATAATTTGACATGTCTTGATGAAAAATGACTCTTGGCACTTGATTTTGACCAAAAAGTCAAAGTTTGACTTTTCAGTGTACAGTCAAATTTTGATCAGTTGACTGAAAAATTCATCTGTCATTCCTATGCATTTGAGATCTTTTGAATTTGTTGAATGGGTCAAGACAATTTCATTGAGTCCTTGAGTCCATGTGTGAGCTTGATTTGCCATTGGCTAGGTCAAACAGTCAAAAATGGCCTTTGTGCAATCAAAACCCTAAAAATGACCATTTTGCCCTTTTGGTGATCTGATCAAATTTCTTGTGGAATTGTGATCCAAACTTGATAAAATGGTTCATATGAGTTCATGATGTTGATGTGGGTCAAATTTCATGAGTTTTTACTGTCAATTGGCCACAGTTGACTTTTTCCCCAATACATCTGATTTCTAGGTCAATTGTCCAATTGACTGGGCAAAAATTTGAATCAAGGCTTGAAACTTGGTATGGACAAACTTATGAGTCCAACATGAAGTATGAAAGTAACTTTGGGCATTGTAGGTCAAAACATCCCTGTGCAAACTTAAACCCTAATTTAGGTCAACAGTGCAAGGGGGTGTCTTGAGCAGAGCAAACCCTAACTTGATCTTGAGTTCCAAGAGTCTTGTGATTGAGAAAATGTTGATGAAATGAGAGGGGAAATTTTGGGGTACAACAGACTCCCACATACGAGGGGCCATTTGTAATCAAGAACATATTCTCTTGTGGAGCCATGATCCTAACCACTATAGACGGTGACGACCTTCCACACCCGATAAACGCGGACATTGCATAAATAAAGACCCGCTAGGTCGACTGGCCTAGGCAAAAATAAGGGCATCCCGACGAACCAAAAGGGTTCGGGCAAAAATTAGGGATATACATGAAAAAATTGTATACCCGGCAAGTCGAAAACCTAAAAAGGCAGCTCGGGCAAAAAAGGGTATCCCGATGGACTGAAAACCCGAAAGGGCGGTCCAGGAAAAAGTTAGGGATTTAAAGCGTATAACTATGTCCCATTGGATCACCTTACAGCCAGTCTTCCATATCAACTATCAAGCTCAAAGCGGTACTAATCAATCCAATCAGCTTCGGACAAGCAGTGAAAGGGATGAGACTCTCAAAGACATAAAGGCAATAGCAGAATGGGAACCCAATGGGATTATTTCACATAGCTGTCTTTTTTTGTATATAATTTTTGTATAAATCTTAAGACGGCACTCTCTTACTAGGATGTATGTCTCCTTGTACAAAAACACTTATTTCAAATTAATACAAAACTACTTCTTTAAAAGTTGAAAATTTCTATTTTTATTTTTCTGTTTTGTGTGCAAGAACGTCCAATGATTATTTTTGAACATATGCATTAGAATATGATTACTGCTCACGAATACACGCATAAAAACAGAAAGATAATTTCTAATGACTTTAAGAAATGGGACAATATCTAAGGGCCATCCACAAGATCCCCGCAAATGTCTTCCCTTGCAGATACCTTCTCCAGCATGTACAGGGGCAAGGGCATTTTACTACAAGGTCACTGCCATATTCTCAGTAGGTAACTTATTGATGTCAGTTGTCCTCGCATCCTCGACAGAAGCAAAAATCTCCAATTACTGCTCCAAAATCCCCAGTGAAGTCGACAGGCTTCTCAAGATTCCCCTACAAGAATTCCATGAAACCCCCGAGCAGTTTATAGAGTTCACCTTCCGCAACAAAGTTTTGTAAAACTCAAATAGTTTATAAAACCTTATCCCCAGTAGAGTTTATTTCTTTAGCCACGAAAGTTCATTCCCTAGCGGAGTTTATTTCTCCAAATTGGTGAAACATTCCAACAGAACTCTTCCTCTCGGAAAAATCATTCTCAAACAGAAGCCGAAGATCCTCGGCAGAGAAAGGGAATTGCCAACAAAACTATCTCCATCCCCAGTGGAAATTGAAGAATCACTTTCTTCATTCACCAACAGCAGTCCAGGATTTAGCTTCCCAGCAACAGTCAGGGATTTATTTTCCTAGACAAATATCATGCACAACAGCATTACATGTTCATACATTATGGCGTGTGCATACAAATACATATATCATAATCTCGTTTACTTTGGGATCATCATGCAATTCATACATCATGACATCGCATGAAACTGATTTTACCTTTTGAGGTTAAATTAGAAAACAGACAAATGCTATCAACTTTTACAACAGGTCAAAGATTAATGCCTGAAACCAAACGGGGAAACTATCTGCACGACCAAGTGGTATAAACTCCCGAAATAAGACAGGTTTACCAACAAATGCAGTAGGCTACAGATTAATTCCCGAGACTAGAAGGGGAAACTATTTATGTGACCAGCAAAACAAGTTCCAGATTAATGCCTGAAACCAGCAAGGAAAACTATTTGTGGACGACCGACTATGGATTAATACCTGTAACAAGCCAGGAGAACTATCTATATGAAGAGATTGAAGATTAATACTTGTCACAAGCCAGGAAAACTATCTTTCTTTCTTAAGTAAGAGATTAATACCTGAAACCAGCCAGGACAACTATCTCAACAACCAAACAAAAACATAGTTCCAGATTAATACATATAACGAGCCAGGATAACTATCTGTCAACGATTAACATTTTTCAAATTCCAGATTAATACCTGAAACCAGACAGAAAACTATCTTTATTTCTTGGGTCAGAGATTAATTCCTGAAACCAGACAAGGCAACTATCTCAATGACCGACAATTCTCAAATTCCAGATTAATACCTGAAGCCAGACAGGACAACTATCTGTGAATAAGCTGATTATAGATTAACACTTGAAACCGGACAAGAAAGTTATCTACATGACCAGACGAAGCAATCTTACACGGGTTTCTTCTCATATATTTCCGGGTGCAGACTAATATGGACTCATCCTGGAACATCCCTACGCAGAATCTTTATAATGCATCTTCAGGTAACGGTTAATTCCATTATCCCTAGCAAATCACTGGAAACCTGGACTTCAACCAGAATACAACAAACTGTCATCTCTCCAGAGATAACTCTTCAGCAGAGCCTTGGACAACTGAAGTTCCTAGACTCTATTCCCTATAGAGTTTTCCTCAAATAGGGGAACAACAAAAACCCACATCCCCCAATGGACTCCTCCTCAGACAGCAGGAACAGGAACCCTAAAGGGACCATGTGTAAATCAACATCTATTTTGGATGGCCTCTTTAAGCCCATCTCTGATGACTCTTTGTCATCTCCTCCAAATGGAATTTGTAAGCCCATTCCCTACATCATCAATCACCAGTGTTACTTCATGTAAGTGCAAATTTCTGGGCACTCTAGTGTTCAATCATCTTCCACCTTCAAATCACGAAAGGTAGACAAGCTGTTGTACCCCAAAATTTGCCCTCCCATATTTCTCATAACATTTCAAGAAAAATTCACAAGTCCAACCCGGCGCGTCATATTCAGGTGTTCTTTCGCCAAGATATCTCTGATAACGTATTCTCAAATTCAGGTTCGGCTCAAGAGTCAATTCTTTAAAGAAGGTATCTGAATGTGTGAGTTTTCTTGAAGAAATATGATGAAAAAGTGTGCTGAAAGTGCAGTTTTTACGCGCTAAAAAATTCATAACTTGAAGATCATGGCTCGTTTTGAACCCGTTCCGGTGGCCAAAATTCCGTCTTGACATTATCTACGTTTTCATCTCTCACGGCTGGAAGCCAATTTCGATCAGAAGGTCTTCAAAAATGTGGATTTATCAAGTATTTTCATACAGAAAATTTGTGACAGAAGTTTATTTGCGTCATGTTAAGAAAATCATAACTTGGTCGATTTTCATCGTATCGAGCTGGTTCCGGCGCCAAAATTTCACAAATTGAGTTGGCTACATTTTCACAGGAGGTATCGAGTTCGAACGGTGTTCAAAAGGCCTTCGTTTTTTGCTCAGAGTGCGTGACACGCTGAAAATCCTGAATGCTGAATATTATTTGATCTGGGCCGAAACTTCGAAAATTCATAACTCGGTCAATTTTTATCGGATTGGGCTCATATTTTTACACAAGGACACTGACTCAAATATATACAACTTTGCTTCAAAAGTCGAGACCGGATTATGCTCCGATCAATACCAGTTTTTTATTAAAGAACGTGTCAGAGTCGACACTGGAGCCCAAAATAAGTTTGTCTGAGCTGAAACTTCAAAAATTCATAACTAATTCACCGTTTATCCGATTGAGCCGATTTTCGGACAGGAGTTAGTTATCGATGTCGGCTACATTTTGTTTTCACATTTCAACTTCAAAAATTGCACTTAAGTCCCTGCGATTTAGCCTAGAAAGTGACGAACTCAAGTGAACATTGGAGGCCCAATTGCACATTCAAAGCCCATTTTCTTTACCCTAATTTCCATTATATAATCACCTTCTTTTCACACAAACCAGAGAGAAGGAAAAGAGAGAAAAAACCTTGCCACAATACTGTTAGAATATCAAATTCTTTCAAGAACCCTAAAACCTTGAAATCCTTATTACAAATCCCTCTCTCACTACAAACAAGCCATCACAGTTACAAACCAACACCTCACTACTTCTTCAGTAAGGATAAGGCTGGCTTGATCTCCATGATCCAAAGGGCATAAAAGCATTCAGGTCACTAATTTTCCAGTAAGGGTAAGATTGATTTGATCTCCATGATCAAAAGGGTATAATCATTCATACATGCCATATTGTGCCTAAACATTGAATTTCTTCATATATTGGCTTTATTTGCATTTTATGATTGTATTTAATGTGTTCGTGAGATTCAACACTGCGGATTTAGACAGGATCCCATGCAGGTTCATTAAGGAACGTTGAGGCTAAAAGCCAAAAGCCAAAAGCCAAATGGCCAAAAGAACAACTTATGCATGACACCAATATATGGCGAGACAGACATCCTGAGAAGGTTAAGGAACGTTGAGGCCAGAACACAAATGGCCAAAAGCCAAAACACAAATGGCCAAAAGCCAAAACACAAATGGCCAAAACAAAACAGTTTACACATGACGCCAATAGTTGTTTCACCCCTCCAATCAGGCTCGTATACTCCTAAACTCTCTCTCTATTTTTATTATTTTCCTTTAATTAATTAATCGTTATTCTTTTTATTAATCACTAACCAATTAACATTTTTTTCATAATAAAATTCAGAAAACTAACATTTTTAGTATTATTATTATTTAGTAATTTCACTATTAATTATTTTTTGTAAATAAATTCTAACAAATTAATTTAGTTTAATTAGGTTTAATTTTGGCTTTTTCATAATAAATAAAATAAATTAGAATTAGGTTTTACTAACTTTTGACTTTATTTTATTTTATTTTTATTTTTCATTAAAGACATTAAAAAACCAAAAATACTTTTTTCTTTTATTTAAATAATTAGTTCTAGGTTTAATATTAATTAAATACCAAAAACATAAAAAACATTTCTTTCCTTTTATTAAATAATTAATTTACTTTTTAATTTCATTTAATTTCTTTAAAGGGTCCAACGCCCTCGAACGTTCTATTTTTATTCTTTTCGCACGTTATTTCTTTTCTTGTGAATATTATGTAACTGTTCAAGCCATGTAATAGTAATTATGAATTTATTTTACTTTCCGCATTTTTATTAAAACGGGTCTTTGTAATTTGGCGATGTATAGACTCGCGCCTTGTAATAGCGTAGGATTTTACTTTCCGCATTTAAATTTCCGCACTTTAAATTATAATCGCATGAAAGAATGTATGGCCTAAATTAAAAACAAACGTAGATCACCGTGATACATGTACGAGATAAAACATAACATGAAAATAACACACAAATTCACACACCACTCTTAGGGTACGGCTCACTGTTGCCTTGCCCTCGAAACGTGGTCGTCGAGTATAAGACGTTTTAGTAAGTCCGTATGTCCATGACATGATCCAGTTGCCTCGAAACGGTTGCCTCGAATTAAAAAAAAGGATCAATGGCATAAGGGTAGCTTCTAAGGTGTCCTACTGTTGCTCTGGTGACCATACTGTCCCTACAAACGAATTGACCCGAACACCTCCAACGGTGGTGCTACCTACCTCTCAATGGTGGGATGGCACTACCTTAAGGACATTTACACAGCCTAATTCCTTAGGGTAGGTAGATGACTCATAGATACTTGCTCTATTCAAAACCAATCAAAACTCTTTTCACACCGACACTTTCAAAAAGCTTTCAAAACAATTTTTCAAACACTCTTGAGGACTGATACAAGAGTCATTCTGAAATCTTTAAACGAAACTTTTTCAAACCCACTCACACTTTGAAAAGCAAACATTTTGAAAACACAATCAGCAAGTATCTAAGAGCCCATGGATAACCATGGATAGAAAGGGTGCTAACACCTTCCCTTTCTATAAATCTACCTCCCGAACCGAGAAACTATCTCATAAGGAATTTTGCTGTGCTTTTGTCCTTTCCATGTTGGAGAAAATAAAAGACGGTGGCGACTCTTGCTTCCGCGACATTTTGCGAACCATCTTTAAAACAGTCAGTTCCAGATCCACCGATCACAGAACTGGCGACTCTGCTGGGGAGACCATAAAAGTGAGGTGTACCGTAGGACTAAGATCACTTGTGTTTTCAATTGTCTGAATTGTTTGCTTTATTATTGTGGGAACTGTCTTGGGAGTTCTATAGATCCTAACCCGGATCTGGGGATACCTTTTTAGAAAGTAGCAACAAGGCTGTGAGGGAACTGTGCGGGGTATACCGACATGGTTGAAGCAGTCTGCTACGTTGATGTGGCACTTTGGTGTGTACCGGTAACCCTTGAGTTCAGTCAAGGAGAGTAAGGGGCCGCCGCGTGGTGTCGTGAAGCATCAACTGACCTTAGGAACCTTAATTGAACCATCTTGGCCTCTTTAGGGTAGTGAGATAACTGACTTTGGTGCAATCTGAGGTTGGTTGATACTCGATACTACACTCAATTGAGGGTTGTTTTCTTGGAATATTTCGGTCGCCAGTTCAGTGGCTAAATCGAAATGATGAACAATGAAAGCAATCCAATGATATTGGGACCCTTAGAACCCGGTTACTTCTGATAGGATAGGTTTTGAGCCCACCAACTTCAAGAGGGTAGTACCCCAAACCTCATGATGGCCTAAACTCTAAGGGTTGTCTTGTGTGACTTGTGTGCCTTCAAACTTGACTATTTGCATGCTTGTTATCTAACAACACAGGTTCCTTGCAGGTTTTGTTTATGGTCCTTAATCTGGACCCATAACAGGGTTACTTATATCACCCCACGCATAACATGACATCATACCATCATACCATTGCATGCATCCTGCATAAAGACTAACCCATTTCAAGGATCTCAAAGGCTTGTGATGCAGGTCATGATAAACCAATGTCTAGCAAGGGGCAAAGGGGATTTATTTTCCTCTAGCCAAGGTTGTCAGGGGCTATGACCCACTCGATATGGTGAGCCTTGACCCTTGAAGAAGGACTCTCAACAAACATGAAGTTCCTTCAATCAAGCTACTGGATCCCAACTCTAACAATTTTCTTGTCTACCCCGCGAGATCCTTGAAAACATTGCATGCATATATACATATCATTGCATTACAGGTATCCCTTTTTACAGGTTGCTTACCTTCTTCGCTGTTTATTTCAGCCAATCATCATGAATCCTGAGTCATCTACTGAGCAATCCATCAGGGCTCTCCAGGATCAAAACGCCCAGTTCCAAGAGTTGATCATGAGTTTGGCCCAGGGGCAACAAGATCTGAAGACCCTGCTTTTGAAAAAGAAGAAGAAGAGGACGGTGTTGTTCAACCCTAGACGCAAATCTGGGAATGGATCACGAAATGAAGTTGAGCAGACTACCCCATCTGTTGGGAAAGACAGTCCCCAAGAAAGGGAGGTTCCTAGTCCAGTGGTCTCCGACAACGAGACCGATTACAATGATGAGCAGTACCCTCCAGCTGAGGACAGGTATAAACAGTTGGAAGACCGGCTAAGTGCCATGGAGATAAAAAAAGTGCCCGGCCTGGACTTCGAGGATCTAGGTCTGTCTTCTGGGGTAGTAATCCCGCACAAATTCAAGGCACCTGCCTTTGCAAAGTACGACGGGGCATCCTGTCCTAAGCTGCATCTCAGGTCTTACACAAGGAGGATCCAGCCCTACACGGCTGACAAGAATTTATGGATTCACTTCTTTCAGGATAGTCTGTCTGGAACCCAACTCGACTGGTTCTATCAACTGAATGGAGCTAACATCCGCAGCTGGGAGAATTTGGCCACTGCATTCTACAAGCAGTACCAGTACAATGCCGACCTTGCTCCCACGCGCACTCAGCTTCAGGGAATGTCTATGGGTGCAGGTGAAGGTTTCAAAGAATATGCTCAAAAATGGAGGGACCTTGCTGGAAGGGTACAACCACCTCTGACTGACCGCGAGCTCGTCGAAATGTTCTTGGGGACCCTGTCTGGTCTATTCTTCAACCACCTGATTGGGAATTCTGCTGCTGGGTTTACAGATCTGATCTTAACCGGGGAAAGAATAGAAGCTGGCATCAAGTCGGGGAAAATACATAATGGTGACTCCTCGAACATTGAGAAGAAACCATCCAAAAGAGAATCTAGTGATGTCAATGTGGTAGTATTGCAAAGTCGGCCGGTGCTCCTCAGCGTCACAATCAACAAAGGGAGGAGAGACCTAAAAGGCAATTCACTCCCCTCGGCATGACTTTGTCACAGATATTGCCACAGCTGCTGGAAACCAAGTTGGTAACTCTCATGGACCCTCCAAAGAATCCCAACAGGACTCCTTCAAGGTATAACCCCAACGTTCGCTGCGCTTATCATTCTGACAGCCCGGGGCATGCTACAGATGACTGTTGGACTTTGAGAAACAAGGTTCAGGATCTGATTGATGCAAAGGAAGTCCAGCTCGACTCCCCAAAGGCTCCCAATGTGATCACTGTTCCCTTGCCAAAACATGGCTAGGACTGGATTTTTTGTTCATTCGAATGTTCAAGTTTTATTTTTCTTTGATTGTTCAAACATTTATTCATGTTAAACATTGTTATTTCATTAATGCGCTACACATGTCTGTTTTGAAGTAATTATTTCGTATTCACTATATGCAAACTGTTTTCATTTTTCTGTGATGATCAATTCTCGGTTAATAATTCTAAGCCTCTTGAGGGAGGATGACGAAAACGATACCACGATTTTTACAGTATGCTTTTGAACAGACCCCGCTGATGAGGTACAGGCATTGTTTCAATTCCTAAACACTGGAGTTATAAGGAAGATAATCCCTCGTCAACCCCTTTGAGCCAAAGAAGTTGGAGTTTTTCTTTTCAAAAATTAAAACCCTTAATCATAACCTGGGGCAGGGTAGTTCTCTCAGTTGATCCAGGTGCACAATGAATGGCATCAAAAGAGTCCTTACAGAACAAAAGACAGTGATGGTTCCGAATAATCATCAAGACAGACAGTCGTTATCTATCAAAATAAAAGCCCGTTAAGTCAAAACCTATGAAGGAGACTTACAAAACTGGGGCATCCCGCTGACTGTAATCATAAAAGAAACAGTTCAGGCAAAAAACAGGGATAACAAAATCAAAAAAGAAAGAGGTCCTACAGACCCTCAACAAAAAAAGGAATGACTGCCTATTCCAAATAAACTGTCAATATCCGAACCATCACTGGTATATCAAAGCAAAGACTCAAACAAGGTCTAACGCACGGTCAACTGAGTTTAGGTTTGAAGAACATCACGAAGAACGGGTGGATACAAATAAAATTTGAGCCTTTATCCTTTGTTTCTTAAACCGTGAACCAGGCCACGTTACAACCCTAAAAAGTCCTAGCTGAAGCATGGGCTAGTTTGAAAGCATACTGTTACAAAGGTATCCTGACTCCTTAAGGCTCGCAGTAAAATAACGAGTTTGACATCACAGTTTACAAAAGAACTCACTTGTTTTATTAAAAAAACTGCATTTTCAAAAACTTCGAAACAGACATAAGCTTTGCATTTTTAACATAACTTTGTTTGCATACGACTATTTGTTTGAACAACATAGAAGCTCGCACGACGAATATCGGATGAACAAAAGCACTCCCAAACAAGGGGCATGGCATGATCATTGTCCATCATCTGGGGCAGTTAAGTCAAGATTCGGAGAATCTCTCAAAAGGCCAACCAGCTTGGGGCAAATCTCCATTTGGATCATTTGGGGCATCGGATGATCAAATGAAGATCTTCTGGTGGTATGACAACGCAACACTACTGACAGGGGCACCTCCCTACATCCTGAGAGCGTGGACATAGTCGAAAAAAATACTGCGCATAATCAAAGACCCGCTAGGTTGACGCACCTAGGCAAAAATAAGGGATGAAATGAAAAAAAATCTGTACACCCGGCAAGTCGAAAACCTGAAAAGGCGGCTTGGGCAAAAATGGATATCCCGGTGGACTGAAAACCCGAAAGGGCGGTCCAGGCAAAAGTTAGGGATCAAAGCGTACGACTATGTCCCGACATCTCGTCACTTGCCTACCAGAAGAAGATCGGTCAAATCGGCAGTTATCAAGCACCTTCACAGGTACCTTCTTCTCCAACAGAAACTGGGGCAATAATGAGTTGTCTAAATGATCCGGTTGCCCTGTCCACCGAAGTGCCAAGGTAAGTTCAGCTGAAGAATGTGACCAAGATACCTTCACTCCCTGCAGAGCGAACGCGTCTCCCCCGGTTTTATTCAAAGGTTATTTCTCCACCAGAGCTTATAACTGGGTTATCCTCAGCTAATAGCCACGGAAAGATCGTCCTCGGCAAAGTTCTTCTTATCCCCCAGTGGAGTTCATCAATTCCTTCAACATAACTCATCAATGGTATCCCCAGCGGAGTTATCATCAAATCTCAGCAAAGTATCTCTTTCCCCACAGAGTTCACTCCCCGCAGAGTAATCTATTCGCCAAGTTTATTCCCCAACGGAGTCATCTTCTCCTACCGGTATTCTTGCAACTACCATCCCCAGCGGAAACAAGAAGCTCTACTATTCAGCATCAGCCCAGGATTTAACTTCCCGGCACCCGTCAAGGATTTACTTTCCTAGACGAAAACATACATTCCTGAACATCATATCTTCATACATTATGGCATGCATACGCATCATACGACACAAATCTCATTTATTTTTAAGAACATCTTAAAATCATGCAGTTCATGCATCATGACACTGCATATGACTAATACTTTCCCTTTCCAGAAAAAAAAAGGTCAATCAAAAGATGATTACCGTCTACCTCTATATCTCAAGATCAACATTGGTAACAAGCCAGGAAAAATCAATGGACGACTGATCATGGGTTAATATCTGAAACCAAACAGGACAATTATCTACTGGATCATCTTCGGGCAACCCTACACCGGTTCCTTTTCTTTCAGAAGAAGTCTTACACGGGCTCATCAACAGGCAACCCTACACCGGTTCCTTCTCAACCTCAGATGTAGTTTTACACGAACTCATCATCAATCAACCCTACACCGGTTCCTTCTCAATTTTCAGACAAAGTCTTACACGGACTTATCATCAAAGTAACCCTACACCGGTTCCTTTTCTTCATCCAGAAGTCTTACACGGACTTATCTCAAGATGACCTTACCCCGGTTCATCAAGAAGTTTTACACGAACTTATTCTACAGTAACCTTACCCCGGTTCATCAAGAAGTTTGACACGAACTTATCCTACAGTAACCTTACCCCGGTTCCTCCAGAAGTCTTACACGGACTTATCTCAAGATGACCTTACCCCGGTTCATCAAAAAGTTTTACACGAACTTATTCTACAGTAACCTCACCCCGGTTCATCAAGAAGTTTGACACGAACTTATCCTACAGTAACCTTACCCCGGTTCCTCCAGAAGTCTTACACGGACTTATCTCAAGATGACATTACCCTGGTTCATCCAGAAGTTTTACACGAACTTATTCCGAAGAAACCCTACACAGGTTCTCTCTCTCCAGACGTAGTTTTACACGGGCTCGTCGTCAAAGAAACCATACACAGGTTCTCTATTCCCAAAGATGCAGTTCTACACGGACTCGTCATCAGAAACCCTACCCAGGTTTTACTTCTTCCAGGATGCAGTTTTACACGGACTCATCATCAAAGTAACCCCATACAGGTTCCCTTCTCAAACTCCAGACGTAGTTTTACACGGACTCGTCATCAAAGTAACCCTACACAGGTTTCTTCTCCATTTCAGATGCAGATTTACACGAGCTCATCACTAGGCAACCCTACACAGGTTCCCTCTTTCAACTTACAAAAATTACCTATCAACTATCGCAACTCAAGATCCGATTCCTGTATCTCGCCAGGGTGTATCTGTTGACGACTATTCTCCGGACTCGATTCCTGTATCCTGCCAGGGCACGTCTGAAGAGTTTGAAGATTCGATTCCTGTATCTTGCCAGGGTGTATCTGTTGACGACTAATGCCAGACTCGATTCCTGTATCCTGCCAGGGCACGTCTGAAGAGTTCGAAGATCCGATTCCTGTATCTCGCCAGGGTGTACCTGTTGACGACTATTCTCCGAACTCGATTCCTGTATCTTGCCAGGGCACGTCTGAAGAGTTTAAAGATTCGATTCCTGTATCCAGCCAGGGCACATCTACAAAAAGAGTGTGAAGATCAACTCCTGTAACAGGCCAGGTAATTATCTTTCTTTCTCAGGTACGCAAGTTCTCGCTAAGGAATCTCTTACGCGATCAACCTCCCGATGGCATCTATAAGCCCATCTCCACAACTATCCATTACAGTTCCAAATGGCATCTATAAGCCCATTCCCGACGAGGTTCTGTCACATCTCCAGATGGCATCTATAAGCCCATCCTCCTATCCATCAGTCTCCAAATGGCATCTGTAAGCCCATTCCCTACATCACACTGCTGATACTCTACTATGTGAGTGCAAATTTCTGGGCACTCTAGTGTTCAATCATCTTCCACCTTTGGATTACGAAAGGCACGCCAGCCAATCTGCATCCTCAGGTCTAAGAAGATTGAACAGGGGCAACTGTTGTACCCCAAAATTTGCCCTCCCATATTTCTCATAACATTTCAAGAAAAATTCACAAGTCCAACCCGGCGCGTCATATTCAGGTGTTCTTTCGCCAAGATATCTCTGATAACGTATTCTCAAATTCAGGTTCGGCTCAAGAGTCAATTCTTTAAAGAAGGTATCTGAATGTGTGAGTTTTCTTGAAGAAATATGATGAAAAAGTGTGCTGAAAGTGCAGTTTTTACGCGCTAAAAAATTCATAACTTGAAGATCGTGGCTCGTTTTGAACCCGTTCCGGTGGCCAAAATTCCGTCTTGACATTATCTACGTTTTCATCTCTCACGGCTGGAAGCCAATTTCGATCAGAAGGTCTTCAAAAATGTGGATTTATCAAGTATTTTCGTACAGAAAATTTGTGACAGAAGTTTATTTGCGTCATGTTCAGAAAATCATAACTTGGTCAATTTTCATCGTATCGAGCTGGTTCCGGCGCCAAAATTTCACAAATTGAGTTGGCTACATTTTCACAGGAGGTATCAAGTTCGAACGGTGTTCAAAAGGCCTTTGTTTTTTGCTCAGAGTGCGTGACACGCTGAAAATCCTGAATGCTGAATAGTATTTTATCTGGGCCGAAACTTCGAAAATTCATAACTCGGTCAATTTTTATCGGATTGGGCTCATATTTTTACACAAGGTCACTGACTCAAATATCTACAACTTTGCTTCAAAAGTCGAGACCGGATTATGCTCCGATCAATACCAGTTTTTTATTAAAGAACGTGTCAGAGTCGACACTGGAGCCCAAAATAAGTTTGTCTGAGCTGAAACTTCAAAAATTCATAACTAATTCACTGTTTATCCGATTGAGCTGATTTTCGGACTGGAGTTAGTTATCGATGTCGGCTACATTTTGTTTTCACATTTCAACTTCAAAAATTGCACTTAAGTCCCTGCGATTTAGCCTAGAAAGTGACGAACTCAAGTGAACATTGGAGGCCCAATTGCACATTCAAAGCCCATTTTCTTTACCCTAATTTCCATTATATAATCACCTTCTTTTCACACAAACCAGAGAGAAGGAAAAGAGAGAAAAAACCTTGCCACAACACTGTTAGAATATCAAATTCTTTCAAGAACCCTAAAACCTTGAAATCCTTATTACAAATCCCTCTCTCACTACAAACAAGCCATCATAGTTACAAACCAACACCTCACTACTTCTTCAGTAAGGATAAGGCTGGCTTGATCTCCATGATCCAAAGGGCATAAAAGCATTCAGGTCACTAATTTTCCAGTAAGGGTAAGATTGATTTGATCTCCATGATCAAAAGGGTATAATCATTCATACATGCCATATTGTGCCTAAACATTGAATTTCTTCATATATTGACTTTATTTGCATTTTATGATTTTATTTAATGTGTTCGTGAGATTCAACACTGCGGATTTAGACAGGATCCCATGCAGGTTCATTAAGGAACGTTGAGGCCAAAAGCCAAACGCCAAAAGCCAAATGGCCAAAAGAACAACTTATACATGATACCAATACATGGCGAGACAGACATCCTGAGAAGGTTAAGGAACGTTGAGGCCAGAACACAAATGGCCAAAAGCCAAAACACAAATGGCCAAAACAAAACAGTTTACACATGACGCCAATAGCTGTTTCACCCCTCTAATCAGGCTCGTATACTCCTAAACTCTCTCTCTATTTTTATTATTTTCCTTTAATTAATTAATCGTTATTTTTTTTATTAATCACTAACCAATTAATATTTTTTTCATAATAAAATTCAGAAAACTAACATTTTTAGTATTATTATTATTTAGTAATTTCACTATTAATTATTTTTTGTAAATAAATTCTAACAAATTAATTTAGTTTAATTAGGTTTAATTTTGGCTTTTTCATAATAAATAAAATAAATTAGAATTAGGTTTTACTAACTTTTGACTTTATTTTATTTTATTTTTATTTTTCATTAAAGACATTAAAAAACCAAAAATACTTTTTTCTTTTATTTAAATAATTAGTTCTAGGTTTAATATTAATTAAATACCAAAAACATAAAAAACATTTCTTTCCTTTTATTAAATAATTAATTAACTTTTTAATTTCATTTAATTTCTTTAAAGGGTCCAACGCCCTCGAACGTTCTATTTTTATTCTTTTCGCACGTTATTTCTTTTCTTGTGAATATTATGTAACTGTTCAAGCCATGTAATAGTAATTATGAATTTATTTTACTTTCCGCATTTTTATTAAAACGGGTCTTTGTAATTTGGCGATGTATAGACTCGCGCCTTGTAATAGCGTAGGATTTTACTTTCCGCATTTAAATTTCCGCACTTTAAATTATAATCGCATGAAAGAATGTATGGCCTAAATTAAAAACAAGCGTAGATCACCGTGATACATGTACAAGATAAAACATAACATGAAAATAACACACAAATTCACACACCACTCTTAGGGTACGCCTCACTGTTGCCTTGCCCTCGAAACGTGGTCGTCGAGTATAAGACGTTTTAGTAAGTCCTTATGTCCATGACATGATCCAGTTGCCTCGAAACGGTTGCCTCGAATTTAAAAAAAAAGGATCAATGGCATAAGGGTAGCTTCTAAGGTGTCCTACTGTTGCTCTGGTGACCATACTGTCCCTACAAACGAATTGACCCGAACACCTCCAACGGTGGTGCTACCTACCTCTCAATGGTGGGATGGCACTACCTTAAGGACATTTACACAGCCTAATTCCTTAGGGTAGGTAGATGACTCATAGATACTTGCTCTATTCAAAACCAATCAAAACTCTTTTCACACCGACACTTTCAAAAAGCTTTCAAAACAATTTTTCAAACACTCTTGAGGACTGATACAAGAGTCATTCTGAAATCTTTAAACGAAACTTTTTCAAACCCACTCACACTTTGAAAAGCAAACATTTTGAAAACACAATCAACAAGTATCTAAGAGCCCATGGATAACCATGGATAGAAAGGGTGCTAACACCTTCCCGTTCTATAAATCTACCTCCCGAACCGAGAAACTATCTCATAAGGAATTTTGTTGTGCTTTTGTCCTTTCCATGTTGGAGAAAATAAAAGACGGTGGCGACTCTTGCTTCCGCGACATTTCGCGAACCAGCTTTAAAACAGTCAGTTCCAGATCCACCGATCACACAAGCCAATCTAAATCCTCAGGTTTAAGAAGATTGAACCGGGGCGGCTGTTGTACCCCAAAATTTTCCCTCTCATATTTTCCCAAGATATTTCTCTTACATAGTGATCACAAGCATTTGATTAAAGGAAAGATAAATTTTTTTAAAGATAAACAAGGAGTCTGCGATTGGAATTTTGACAAAATCCTTCGATTGGCATGTTAAAAGGCCTTTCGATTGGTATTTGGATAGGCTTCGGCTGAGCGCCTAACCTCCTCCAAGTTGGCCTCAAATTTCTAAGCTTCGATTGAAGCCTTGGTATTTGGCTTGTTTGCTGCACACCAGCTTCGACTGGGCATGTTTTCCCTTTAAAAACCGCCTCCTTTGATCCAAAGGGGAAGGGCTTATTTTCAGTGCTCCTTCGATTGCACCATTGTCTTTGTATGCTGGCTTGACTCACAAATGCAATGGCTACCTGCATGCAAGCTGGATCCCTGCTTCGATTGGGCATTTGTTTTCCTTGAAGCAATCTTGTTTCCTTCTTCTACTAGGAAAATTATCCCTCTGGGCATGCCTTCAGCGCCCAAAGCAAGAACCTCTCCAAATTTTCATTTGATTCACAAAGCTCCCACTAGGCAAAAGACCCCTCAGCGTATCACCAGCGCACATATGCCTTTTCAGCTTGCCTTAGCATACAAGGCCACGAGTCCTTCAGAGTTGCCTTCAGGCAAAAAGCTTCTTTTGACACGCCAGGCAAAAGAGTTGCCTTCAACCACAAGGCACTGGCCACCTTTGTGTCAGCTTCGCCTAGGCAATGGCCTCCTTTATGCTTGCCTTGACTTGCTTCATGCTAGCATCTATAAGGCATAGGCTGCCTTTGTGCCAGTTTCGACTAGGCGTTGACCCCCTGTGAAATAATTGTACACACTTCAACACACCAAAGGCCCATTCGAAGGGTACACCAAAAGGACCATCTAAAGATCCATTCGAAGGAAGTAATACTAGAGCCAGTCGAAGGGTACACAAGAAGTACATTTGAAGAAGCATGTAGAAGGCCCAGTCGAAGGCTATACAAGAGGTCCAGTCGAAAGAGGCAACTTGAGCCCAGTCAAAGGCTACACAAGAGGTACAGTCGAAAGAGGCAACTTGAGCCCAGTCGAAGGCTATACAAGAGGTCCAGTCGAAAGAGGAAACTTGAGGCCAGTCGAAGAGCAACACTAGAGGGCATTCGAAGGATTCAAAGCATGTTTAGGTTCATTCAAATTCAAAAAGGGACAAGTTTCCATGACTTTTGCAACATTACAAAACTTCATTCATGGCCTTGAAAACATTTGTTTATGGAAGTTTAAACTTTTGTCTTCTTGTCCCCTCCCTTCTACTCTATATAAGAAGCATGCTTGCAAGCCAAAAAGAGATTGACACAAAAATATTGGAGATACGTTACTCCATAAACCCACCAAAATTATCAAAAATCTCATAAGTGATCCAAATCAAATCATCCCTTAAACAAATGTACCCACATCCAGAAGTCAAATCGAAGCAATCATCAAACAAGGGTACCCACACCCACCATCACATATTCATCCATCAACCATTGGTAAGAATTGGTAAAAATATCAATCTCTACATTTGCATGACACATCAACATTTATAAGTTTCATTCGATTTGTTGTTCAAGAATAAAGATCTGGGTTTGACCCCATGTCTGCCTTTGTTTTGCTGCTAACACTTGCTGTAGATGTAGCCTGAATAGACCCAACGCATGCAGAATCGAAAGACCTGGGTTGGGCACCCATGTCATGCTTTTCATTTTGCCAACATGTTTGCAGATGTAGTTCCCTCAAAAGTGATCCATCGGGAAATTCCAGCAGCACCCTCTGGATCGAAAGCCACATCCTGCCACTGGATCAAAAGGGGAAATCGAAAGACAACTTTCCCTTCATAGAATCGAAAGACACCATCTCCATGCAATTGAAGGATGCTCCTGGTTCTATTTTTATTTTTGTTTTCATTTTTTTATTGACCCTCTTTTATTTAAATTGACCTTAAATGAAAAATCACAAAAAATATATTAGGCTAGTTATTTTTCTAAATAAATTAATTAATTATTCTAACCTTTTTTCCTTAAATTAAAATTAAATAGACTTAGGTTGTATTTTCTTAAGATAAATAAAAATAAAACAAAAAGATTTTTCACCTTAGGATTTTTTAGGCATCTTTTCTACTTCGCGCGCATTTACTTATTTGCATATTTTTCCATATCATTGTATCTGCCTACTGGATGTAATAGATTAAAACTAGGACATTTACTGCTTTATCCCCCTCATTCTTGTACATTGTAAATCCCCTCCCCAATGCATTGTAATAGCGTAGACTTAAAATTCCTGCATTTTTATATTCTGCAATATATAAATTAATTGCTAGTAATTAGGTGTGTATGATAATACTAATAATCAAACGCTAGCAAACTTAATAAAAAGACAAAATAACTGAACATAACACATTTGCACATATACACCTCTAGGGTACCTCACTTTGGTTGCCTTCAGAAATAAAAACAGTCATGAGGCATGAACTCTTTAGCAAAGACCCGTAAATCAAAAAGATCATAGTCCCTCGATGACCTTATAGTTGCCTTCTCGATAAATGGTCTAGTCCCTAAACAAAATTCCTAAAGCGTCTCCACAAGTTGCCTTCGTGACTGTAACGTCCCTTCAAATGTCCCTCATACACCCAACGATAGGGCTACCTACTCACTAATAGTAGGATAGCACTATCTAAAGGATAGGAGGAAAATAACGACCCTTTTCGAGTATAAAAGTAGATAGTTGTTAGAAGTTTGCTCAAAAACATCTTTGCACTTACACAAAAAACTACTTTTCAAAAACATTTCCAAGACACTTTGTATACTTTCTCCACATTCTCGAGAAACATTACAAAGTCTGCCATACCAAGGCATTTTCAAAAATAAACTTTCAAATACACAAAGCACAAAAGTATTTCAAAATGAGCAAACCTCTAAGAGCTCGTAGATAACTACAAATGGAAAGGGTGCTAACACCTTCTCTTTCCATATTCTACCCCCTTACTCAGAAAATCTCGAAAAGGTATTTTTCTGTTCTTTTCACCCTTTACTTAATTTGGATAAAAGAAAATCTGGTGGTGACTCTTGCTTACCGCAACATTTGCGAACACAAACCAAAACCAGTATTAACATTCGGTTCTGCCACCGTATCATAACAGTGTTCAAAAGTGATTTCTTCGAAGTACGAAATTAATGTCAACACATGCTCTAGATAAGGAATGAGATTTGGATGCTTCGTGTCCCATTCTCCTTTAATCTGACTGATCACTAGGGCTGAGTCCCCATATACATTCAAGAATTTAATTCTTGTATCGATCGCAGCCTAGATACCCATGATGCATGCTTCATACTCAGCCATATCGTTCGTACAGTAAAAACAAAATTTAGAAGTGAAAGGAGTATGGAAACCCTTGGGAGAGACAATCACAACACCAATTCCATTACCAAGCGCGTTTGAAGCTCCATCAAAAACCATAGTCCATCGGGATCCCGATTCAGGTCCTTCATACGGTCCAGGTTCTTCATAATTAGTAACTGGCATGATATTTTCATCTAGGAACTCAAAATTCATAGACTGATAGTCATCTACTGCTTAATGAGCAAAATGATCTTCCAATACACTTGCTTTGATTGCCTTCCGAGTAGTGTACTGAATGTTGTATTCTGTCAAGACCATTTTCCATCTTGCTATTCTTCCAGAGAGAGCGGGTTTCTCAAATATGTATTTTATTGGGTGCATCTTAGAGATCAACAAAGTATTATGAGTCAACATATACTGTCTTAGTCAGCGAGCAGCCTATGCCAAAGCGCAACAAGTTTTCTCGAGCAGTGAGTATCTTGTTTCACAGTCGGTAAACTTTTTTCTAAGGTAGTATATTGCATGATCTTTTCGACCAGACTCGTCATGTTTGCCCAATACACACCTCATTGAGTTCTCTAATACTTTCAAGTACATGATCAGAGGTCTTCCTTCAACCGGTGGCATCAGAATTGGAGGTTCTTGGAGGTACTCCTTGATTTTGTTGAAGGTTATCTGACAATCATCGTTCCACCTCACTACTTGATCTTTCTTTAGTAACTTGAAGATTGGCTCACAAGTAGCAGTCAAGTGGGAAATAAATCTTGAAATGTAGTTCAATTGTCCCAGGAAACCTCTAACTTCCTTCTCAGTACAGGGAGTTAGCATTTCTTGAATAGCTTTAACCTTGGTAGGATCAACTTCAATACCTTTTCCACTGACGATGAAACCTGGCAGTTTACCATATCTTACCCCAAATGTGCACTTGTTTGGATTCAATCTCAACTTGTACTTCTTTAATCTTTCAAATAGCTTGTGCAGGTGGTTGAGATGTTCTTATTCAGTCTGAGACCTGGCTATCATGTCATGAACGTAAACCTCTATTTCATGATGAATCATATCATGGAACAAAGTTACTATAGCACACTGATATGTTGCATCGATGTTCTTCAAACCAAAATGCATAACTTTGTAACAGAAAGTGCCCCACTGTGAGACAAAGGTAGTCTTATCCATGTCTTCAGGTGCCATCTTGATTTGATTATAATCATAGAAACCATCCATGAAGGAAAATACTTTATGCTGAGTGGTGTTGTCGACCATAACATCAATATGTGGAAGCGGAAAGTCATCTTTGGAGCTCTCCCTATTCAAATCCTTGTAGTCTATACACATATGCACCTTATCGTCCTTCTTAGGTACCAGAACCACATTTGTAACCCACTGAGGATAGGATATAACAACTAAGGAACATGCATTGAACTGCTTCATAACCTCATCTTTGATCTTTTCAAACATCTCGGGACGCATACGACAAACCTTCTTCTTTATAGGAGGACAACCTTCCTTCATTTATAGATGGTGAACCACAATTTCAGTATCAAGCCCTGACATGTCTTCATAAGACCAAGCAAAGATCTCAACATAGTCACGTAGCATCTGGATTAATCTCTCTTTGACAATGTCTTCTAGGTTGGCACTCATCTTGATTTATTTCTTGTTCTCTTCAGTACCCAAATTCACAACCTCGATTGGCTCTTCATGCGATTGTATGGCTCTTTCTTCATGTTCTAACAATATAGAAATCTCTCTCGGTACTTCACAATCTTCCTCACCTTCATTCTCAGCTCAGTAGATCATATTTTCGAAGTCATAATTGGCAATAACAGAATTGTTACCAATGTGATCCATGGTGGATGTGGATATGCAATTTGTTATGTGGGTGTGCGTAACAACATATAGCGATTTTGAAAGCAATAAAGTAAAAGAAAGACAAAGAGCACAAAATTTGAATGTAAATGTCCAATGATTTATTAAATGAAAAGATGCGGATGAAAAATGACAACCCTAACAAATGGACCGTTGTGCCCTGGGTAAGGCACATGGTTTAAATTTTTTGTTCAAATTACATAACCAGAAACTTGAAAGCAAGAAAACATAAAATACCATTTACTCCTGACTAAAGGAGATTGGTATAAAGTCTTCAGCCTTCCAATTGTTGAGTCCACCACCGATAGTAGGGAAGATTCAACTGTCTATGTCGCAGTCGCTATTAGCGTCTTCCACAGTGTTGACTTGATTTTTGTGAACTCCATTGTTGTTGATGCAGAATGTCGGTCTCCCAGAATTAGCACGAGCACGACGGACAACCCTCCGAGCCTCTGAGGTGAAACCCAAACCAAATTTTTTGGACTTGTAAGGAATGTCGGGAAGCTAATCCCAAACAGTGCCACCACCTTCTTCTACCATAACCTTAGCGTCTTTCAGAGAAGTCATTCTAGGTGGAGTCCTATTAACCTTAGGAACAGTAGGAGCAGCTTTAGAAACAGGGGTTATTTGAGGAATAAATTCAAAGGTCTGGCAAGGAGTCTCGAAGAATTCACCATCCATCTTAACATACTTGAAGGAGTTCAAATGGCTTACCATGTATTCTTCTTCGCCAAAAACTGGAATGATTTTTCCTTTCACAGGATACTTCAACTTTTGGGGTAAAGTAGAAGTAACAGCGCATGCCCCGTGAATCAAAGGGTGTCCAAGAAAACATGAATAGGCTAGAGGAATGTCCATCACATAGAAAGTAGATTCAAAAACCTGGGAACCCACTTTGATTGGAAGATCAACCTCTCCAAGCACCATTCTCTTTGAACCGCCAAAATCTTTCACCACAATGTCACTGGGTTTCAGCACAATCCCTTCACAGTCAAGTTTGTCTAAAGAAGATTTTGGCAATACATTCAATGAGGAACCTGTGTCCACCAACATATGAGATAAGGTAGTGCCCCTACACTCAATAGAGACATGTAGGGCCTTATTATGGTTCCTTCCTACGGGATTTAAATCAGTGTCATAAAATCCTAGCCCATTATCAGTTGTTAGGCTAGTAACACAATTTTCAAACTGATCAACAGATATTTCTTGCGGTACATGAGCAGATTTCAGAAATTTTACCAAATCCTGAGCATGGGCTTTAGAGCACAACAATAGAGATAGCATAAATATTTTGGAGGGGGTCTTCCCCAACTGTTCCATAAACTTATAGTCACTCTTTCTAATAATTTTCAGTACTTCCTCCATCTCTTGCTTGGATGTATCTTCAACCGTAACCTCTTTCGGTGCCTCAGTCTGGGCAGGCTCAGTCATCTGTTCTTTGCCTCGAGTCTTAGTAGTTGATTCAGTAGCAGTGATACGAACTGGTGTAGCAGCAGCCTTTAGAGAGATCTCTAGAGATAAAACCCTTCCACTTCTGGTAACCTTACTAGTCCCAGCAATATTGCCAATATTGGGATCAATAACTTCAGTATTTTAATCTTTGACAACCAATGGTTCTTGGTTTATGCCATGGTAGTAGACATCAGCTCCATAATTCAAAGGGATAGCCTTGTCGGAGGAACATGGAATTGGCCCAGGTGCGGTAATGATCAGAGGAGAAACCCTAGGCTCGGCAGTAATCTCCGTAGGAACTTTAGAAGTGATCCTTACAGGAGTACCAGAAACTGTAGACACATCTTCAAGCTTCAGGCCTTGAGACATACTTTTACATAAGCTCTTCACAAAAGAAGTCTTCTCAAATAGAATTGCACGATCATCCATCAAATGCTGAATACCTTCTTTTAACAGTACACAACCATTGGATTAGGACGCACAGTAGTTGCAATTTTCAATACAACCCAGAAATAAACTGGCTTGTAACATCTACTTCTTAACAATCATCAGAGGAGTAGTCAAGTCATTCATAGCAGAAACATAAGAAACATCATCAATAACATTAACGCTTTTGTCATGATTAGGCATAGGTGTAGTGATCACATTAGGAGTTTCAGGAGGGTCAAATTCAATCTCCTTAGAGTCAATCATATCTTGAATATTATTTTTTAGAGCCCAACAGTTGTTAGTGTCATGTCCAGGACTATTGGAGTGATATACACACCTTGCATTTGGATTGTAACGGGAGAGGAAGTATTGAGATTCTGAAGAGGATCCTTGAATGTAATCAGCTATGCCTTTAACATGTGTTGCAATGCTTGAGACAATGACATGTTGATTCTTGTGAGCTGTCTTTTGGGTGCATCCTGCCTACGCTGATTGTTCTATTGTTGTTGTTACACTGGTGTAGGATTAGAGATTAGAACTGCCCCCACAGATTGGTTGTGATCATTCTTATTACGACCCCTCTGGCTAAACACAACATTGGATTATTTATTACCATTGTATGACTTCTTTGTAGTATTCGAAGATGTAGCCAATTGAATTTTACCACTTCTAATTCCATTCTCAACATGTTCCCCTGTCAATATCAGTTCAGTGAAACCGGCTGGAGAACTTCCAAGTAGGTGGTTATAGAAAGGACATGTTAGCATACTCATGAACATATCAACCAATTCCCTATCAGCTAAAGAAGGTTGAACTCTGCCTGCAAGATCTCTCCACTTTCGTGTGTACTCTTTAAAGCCTTCCTCAAAACCCATGGACATACTCTGTAGCTGTATGCAGGTTGGTTCCAAATAAGAATTATATTGATATTGTCTATAGAAAGCTGCAGCCAAATCTTCCCAAGTATGGATATTGGTACCTTCGAGTTGATAATACCATTCTCTTGAAAGAAATGCAACCATAATTTCTTGTTAGCAGCGTGTGGCTGAATTTTCCGAATATATGATCTCAAATGCAGCTTCGGGAAAGAAACGCCATCATACTTAGTAAAGGTAAGAGTTTTGAATTTAGGAGGAATGACGACTCCTGAGACCAAACCCAATTATTCAAAGTTTAAGCTAGGCACCTTCTATATCTCCATAGCTTTCATACGCTCTTCTAACAACTTATACTTCTCTTCAGCAGGGGGTATTGTTCATCCAAATAATCCTCTTCCTCTTCATCATAAAATTTGTCAGAACCATTATTGTTTTGTTCGGTTTTAACAATATTACCATCTTCATTCTGTTTGTCATCTTCATCCGATGGGATATCAAGATCTTGAGCTCGCTTAACTGGACCTATGAACTTTCTCCCTGTGTTAAGGATACCGATTGGTTTCTTTGTTTTCTTCTTCTTCCCATTGGCGATGAGTGTAATGCCTGTAATTTAATTAAATTATTTTTGGAATAATTGTGAAGTTGTGTTATGATGATAGTTGACGTGTTGTGATTAGTTGGAATTAATTATTTTAATAAGTTGTGGAATAATATTAGAATGATAATATTATTTGATGTGGGATTGTTTTAAAGGATAGAAGTAGTAATAAGGGGGTGTAGTAGTCTTAAGCCCATTAAGGTATTTTGAGAATAATAGGGTTATTTTATTATTGTTAGAAATAATAAGGAGAAAAGAAGAAGCGGTAAGAGAGAAAGAATAAGGGTTTGAAAGAAGAGAACGTGAAAGTTGTTGGAAAGAGGAAAAGAGGCAGAACATAAATTCAACCGGAAAAATTGTAGAGCAACCTTCAATCCAAGGTAAGGGTGGGGTTCTGACTCTATAATAGGGTTTATGATGATTGGTTTATGGGATTAGATGTGAAAATGTTGTCTTGTTCATGATTTGAATGTATATGTTGTTGTATGATGAGAATCGGTGATTGAAAGATGAATAATGATGTCCCAATGTTGTATATTTGATGTAGAATTATAGGATATTTATAAGTGAGGATTTCCTATGATTAGAGGATGTTTTTAGGGCCTAAAGTATGGAAATCGTAATGAAAATGCAGTGAAATCGCATAAAATATCTGTGACTGAGCATGCAGAACACTTAAGGGTAGTATTGCAAGTTTTGAAAGAGAAGAAGTTGTATGCAAAACTATCCAAGTGTGAATTCTGGTTAAAGGAGGTTAGTTTTCTTGGTCATGTGATCTCAGGTAGTGGCATTGTTATAGATCCATCGAAGGTTGATGTTGTGCTGCAGTGGAAAACTCTGAGGTCAACTACTGAGATTAGGAGCTTTTTGGGATTAGATGGTTACTATAGAAGGTTTTTCTAAGTTGGAACTTCCATTAACTAAGTTGACTTATAAAGGTAGAGCTTTTGTGTGGGATGTTCAGTGTGAAGAAATTTTTATAGAGTTGGAAAAGAGGTTGACGTCGGCTCCAATTTTGACGTTGCCTAATCCAGGAGAGCCTTTTGTGGTGTATTGTGATGCTTCTAAGATGGGTTTAGGAAGTGTGCTTATGTAGAATGATAAGGTAGTTGCTTATGCGTCAAGGCAGTTAAGGACTCATGAGAAGAACTATCCTACGCATGATTTGGAGCTTGTTGTAGTTGTGTTTGTGTTGAATATTTAGAGGCATTATCTTTATGGTTCTACATTTGAAGTGTTTAGTGACCATAGGAGATTAAAGTATTATGTTGATGGTTCATCTGAAGTTTTAAAGTGTTATGTATCCACGATGAATGCAATGTATTTTTAAAGTTGAATTTGTGGCATTCTGATTTAGTTGCATGAATTTTATGACTCTGATTTGCATATATAATTGTCGGGTATAATCGGGGTGTTACAATGAGCGCCTTTAGTTCTTCTTTCCCCTTGGCTAAGTTTAGGAACATCTCTTGGAACAGAGAATTCTAATCCTGGTGATCTTTGACTGTCTGTTCGAGAGCCATTTTGCTGAAATAAATAGTAAGAAGATGAGAAAACCTGTATTGGAAACCTGTTATGCAATGAATATGTATGGCATGTAGATGCATATGCAATGTTTTCAAGGACCTCATGGGATTTAACTTTGTTAATCAAAAGGCAACAACAATAAAGTCTCTTGTTAGTAAGTTCAAATTATAAATTCCCCTTAGACTTACAATGAAAAAGAAAAAAAGGGTTACAAAGGAATAAATTATGACTCAAGTCTCCCATGGGCGCTTCCTATTTATTTTGACATATGCATTAAGGCTCTGCTCTTCGTGAAGTCGTTTTGTCATCTCTAACACTTTCTTCTCACTAGCATAGAATTGAGTCTCAAAGTTGTCCCTTTCTTCTTTCAACTGAATCCAAGACTTATGTAGCTTTTCAAGGTCAGTAGGCATATCTGGATGAAAGATGGTATGAGGAATATCTCCTTCAATAACATGTTCTATAATTACTGGTAGGATAGTAGGATATGGCATTATAAGATTTTGAGCACAAGATTGCACCCATCTGAGGTAGGGCTCCAAAGGGATGAAGTTTTTATGTCCTAAAGTCTTGCTATCAATCTTATTCACCATGCCTAAAGCACGTATAAACTTTTGACGGTAACCTTGAGGATCGTACCCGTGATCGAATACAATACCCTGGATAAGCATATCATGAGGACCGTTTCTTTGAGCATAACCAAATTGACGTAGAGCTAGAGATGAGTTATAAGTAATACATTCCCTTATGCTAAGGGGTGGCACATTAGGGAATTCCCCATAGCAGTCAATAATAGTGATATCCTTCTGAGATCGGGAACACCAATAGATATCTGAATGAAAGAGTGACATCATCCTTTGAGACCACCTCAAACCTTGTTCATTCTTCATCACTGGTCAGGGAAGGTGTGAAATAAACCACTTGGATAGTAAAGGTATGCAACACATGAGAGTCCCTTGCTTTATCATAGTACGAGTGTGAAGAGAGTGCAAAATATCTCCAAGCAAAGTAGGCACATGATTATGAGTAAGAAATATTTTGATGGCATTCACGTCTATGAGTTGGTCTGAATTAAGGAATAATACCAAACCATAGATTAACAGAGCCAAGATCTTCTTAAAAGCATCAAAAATCATATCATCTAGAACCAATTGAGCCTTCTCTATCAGAAATTGAGCAAGAAGTCCTTTGACTCCACTTCTTGTTTCCCAATTAGATACAATATCTAACCGCTTCAGATGTAAGGCTACTGCAATATCTTCAGGTTTTGGAACTTTCTCTAACTGGTGAAGGGTGTCTGATCAAGAATATGTATTCCAAGTAGCTTAGAAAACTCTTCCATTATGGGTACCAACTGATAATCTGGGAAGGTAAAATAATGATGCTTAGGATCAAAGAACTGGAACAGAACGCTCATCATGTCTCCTTCAAAACCCGGGGTAACCAAACTGAGTAGATAACCATGCCTCTTGGTGAATTGAGAGTTTCTTGGAACCTTTGAGACTAACTCCTTAAGCTTGGAAGGTACCCTTACAAAGTTGATTCAAATAGTATTTCTGCGAGCGGAGGCCATAACCTGCAACAAGGAACAAATCCTTAGGTTTAAAGGCTTGCATGAAGTCCAAAGGTAAATACCATTCCCCATTGAAGTTAAGTTGGCTCAGCCTGTCCTAAAATAGTAACCAGGTTCTAGGAATCTCATATCACCGATCTTTCTCGCGGGCTTTATTTTAGCATGGCAACTGGCTTGCCACCAAAACATCCCAAAAGTCAAACCTCAATGAACGTAGCCTCGAGTATCAACCAAATTTGGACTGCACCAAATTCGAATATCTTACTACTTTCTAATGGCCAAGATAGGTCAATCAAGGTTCTAAAAGTAAGTTAGTGTTAACGACACCACGCAGAAGCCTAATGTTATCCTTGATTGACTCAAGGAACATCAGTAGAAACCAAAGTGTTACACTAATTGTAGCTATCATGTTAACTATATCAGTCTGCACCGTACAGTCTTTATGATCTATTGCTACTTACCTAAGGAATCACTAGACCCGGCTGTAGGATCTTTCACAAGCAATAGTACCCAAGAAATCCCTTAAAGCAGAGCAAACAATTAAAATAATTAAAGCGAGTAAAAGTGATCTAAACTCTAAGGTAACCTCTCTTTTTAAGTTATCCCCAGTAGAGTCGCCAGTTCTGTAATACGGCAGGAGAATTGACTTTTTGGTTTTACACAAATATGTGGATAGCTAGAGTCGCCACAAACTTTTCTTTTATCCAATATTTAGGAAAGGTGAAAAGAACATGAAAGACCTTTGATATATTTTGAGTTCCGGGGGTAATTTATGAAAAGGGAAGGTGTTAGCATCCTTTTCATCCGTAGTTATATATGGGCTCTTAATTGCTTGACTCACTTTTGAAAACTTTGCTTTGTTTGTATGTGTGATTGGTTTGAAAATATTTTTAAATGCCAATGTAAAGCTAACTTTATAATTATTCTTATATCAGTCCTCAAGAATGTATACAAAATGTTTTGGAAAATATTTGTTTTGAAAGTGATGTGTGAAAAATGTTTTGTTTGTGAGAAAAGTTGTGAGCAAGCAATTAAGAGTTCTTACCCACTAAGTATAATCTTTCTTATTATTTTCCTTCTCCGTTAGAGATAGTATTATCTATACCATTATTTGGTAGGTAATCCTATCTATTGGATGTGAAGGGACAGATGTAGGATCATTGTATGGTCATCAAAGGCAACATGTAAGGATACTTTAGCAATTGTATCGAATGGGCTATCATCATTTTGCTTGTAGGATCATCGAAGGGACTAGATCATTTTGTAGGCAACTCGAAGGGTCATTGAGGGACTATAATCTTTGTTCAAAAGGGACTATGATAATTTGATCGAGGGTCTTTTGCTAAATTATCCCCACTTTAGAGGGACATGACCAATATTCGTAAGGCAACAAGAGAGGTTACCCTAGAGGTGCAAGTGTGTGAAGTGTGTTATTTTATTTATATTAAAGTTTAGGGTTATCTATGTTTTCTTTTAGTCTTGTCATACAAACCCTAAGTACTAGCAGTTAAATATGTATAGAAAATTAAAGTGCGGAATGTAAAACTTAAACTATTACATGGCTTTGGGAGAGATACATGGGTATAGAAATTTGTGGGAAATGTAATCCTACATTGTTACATCCTCGGAGCTGATACATAATAGGAAAAAGGTGCGGGAATATAAATCTAAACTATTACATCGATAGTGCGACCTATACAATTTGTCTAAGAAATGAAATAGCACAAGATAAATAGAATAATGTTAAGAAAAATGTTTAAAGACCTAAAATCTAAGTGTTAATGTTTTTGGTGTTTTATAGAAAATAATTTAAGTGATAATAATAGTAATTAAAACCTAAATTCTAATTGATTTTAATATTAAGGAAAAAAGCCAATTTAATTAATTAGTAAATAAAAAAATATCAAAAAAAAATAATTACTAATTAAAAACCCTAATCCTAATTTGTTAAAGTGTTAAAAAAATTAGGGTTTGTTAATGATTAATTAAAAAGATAATTAAGAAAAAAAATAGAATGAAAATTAGGTTAGAAAAATAAGGAAAAAATCAATTGCATGGGGTGGGTGTTGAACCCACGCCCTCAGCCTCACAGGATGGTCCTTTCACCACTAGGCCATGCACTTGTTGGTGTCTAGAAATAAGAACCAATCATTATATTATAGACCTGCATTGAAATCCTGAAAATGAACAAAATAATTGCAAAATGTAGGGATCAAACACACACCCCTTATGTTAACAGTCACGCTTCTCACCATCTGCGCCTTGCGGATTTTGTGTTATTAAACATAAATCAAATATTATATAATAAAAGCATTGGATAAGAGAAGCGTCAGAGCCCTAGCTCCGGTCGTCTTCTCCGGTGATGCAAAATCTCAACCTACAAAAAACGCATGAGTTAGATCATAATAAGGACCCTATCCCCATAATTTGACCCTTGCAAATCCAATGGTGGTGTTAGTTTGGCCTGAAACTGCTTGTATCATGAGTTTCAAATTCAAACATAGATCATGCCCTAACAATGGTGTTTCATCGTCCTTGCGCCATATCTCACAAGTAATGGATTAAAATAGTTCTAAACATCATCATGAACACATATGTATGCATCAAATCATTCAATAATGCATGAATTAAGAATTTGAGATTGAAGAAGTTTACCAAAACCGATGCAGTTGGATATGGTTGTTTTGGACGTGAAATTGCTTGACAAACGACTTGGATCAACTCCTTTGATCCTCAGGAAGTGATTGTTGGCTTTGGTTTGGATTGAGACTGCTTGGAATTCAAAACCCGATTCCTCACTTTTTCTTGAATTTTTGTACTTCAAACCCTATTCTATTGGCTGCCCAAAAACGTGTCCTCTTGGCCTGAATATGTTGAGTATATATAGGAGAGTGATTTAGGTCAACAAACATGAGATGAAACTTATGCAATCATAGTCAAATATTTGATTTAATATTTTTCATGAAAAGCTTCTATTTTAGGCCAAAATAAATATTCATGATTGTGATACGGTGGGAGAACTGACTATGGTTTTGCGTTTATTTTCGCAAATGTTTCGGTTGAGCAAGAGTCGCCACCGACTTTTTATTTTATCCTAAGGAAAGGTTTAAAAAGCACAGCAAAAACCTTTGAGATGTTTTCTTGGGTTCGGGGAGTAGATTATAGAAAGGGAAGGTATTAGCACCCTTTCTATCCATGGTTATCCATGGGCTCTTAGTTACTTGCTTAGATCAACTTACCTTATTTTTCAATTGTTTGAAATGGTGCTTTGTGTGTGTGTGGATTTGAAAATGTTTTTTGAAAAGAAGCCAATGTGGTGGCAACCTTTGTAATGATCCATGTTGGGATGTATACAAAGATGTATGTCTTTTGAAAAGGTTTTCATTTGTTTTTGAAAGTTGTTTTGAAAGTGTAGCGATGTGTGGTTTTGAAAAAATAGGCAAGTGTTTTGTTTTGCAAGTTTTGATTCAAGTAACTAAGAGGTTGTCTACTCCTAAATTTCTCAAAGATTATTGCTATGTTTTAACCCTTTTAACAATTTTGTTCCACCATTGCATTTGGTGGACAATCTTATGTTAGGATGTGAACGGGACGGGCGCGGGTCATCGTTTAGACCATAATTGCAATGGTGCCAAGTATCTTTGGGCAATTTTCCTTAAGGGACTTGATCATTTGTTTAGGCAACTTTTTGAAAGCGTCATCGAGGGACTATAATCATTTGATTGTTTTGTTTTTCCCAAAGAGACCTAACATGCAATATGGCCCATTTATTGAAGGCAACAAGTGGAATACCCTAGGGGTGCAAGTGTGATTAGTGTTGTCCATTTTCATGCTTGTTTATCTTGAACTTAGGTCAAACTATTTTTGTTGTTTTTGATTCGCATACAAACCCTAATTCTAACATGGTATAATTAGAAAGCAATAAAGTGCGAAAAATAAAGTTACTAAGCTATTACAACACAATATATGGAAAGGGGGGTACAAATGTTCAAATGAGGGTTTTTGACAAGGAATTTAAACCTAGACTATTACATCAATTTGGGATTATACAATTTAATTAATGTACAATAATTAAATAAAATGGAATAAATATGCAAGATGCAAAAAATGTTTTTTATGTGTATGAAAAAAGGTATTTTTTATATGTCAAATAAACAAAAAAAAGTATTAATATTTGAGTATTTTCATGTTTAGGGCAAAACCCTAATTTATTAAATAAAAGGTATTATTTACTTAATATGTACAATATTTATTATTTATATACAAAAATAAAATAAAAATGAAGTATATTTGTCAAAAAGGTATTTTTTATGTTAAATATTAATAAAAATAAAAATGTGTATATTTTGTATTTTTCCCTAAATGTGCTAATAAATATGTATTCGTATTTGTATTATTTATCAAATATATTAAATATGTGCAAAATAATAATATTTAATATTTATAAAAAAAAAGTATATTTTATATAAAATATTTTCAGAAGATAAAATAAAATAAAAATGAAAAATAAAATGGGTTTGCATTATTTTTAGTATTTTTAAATAAAAAGGGTTTTATGTATTATTTTATGTACAAAATGTTCATCTAAACAAATAAATGCCTAATAAAATTAAAAATGATGTGAAAAATATTTTTTATATTTTTTATATTATGAGAAAAAATAAATAAGTCAGAACAAAAAAGAAAATGTCAAAAAATCATAAAAATAAGCATAATGGGCCTAGGGGGTGTAAAAGCAAAAATGGGGTGTGAAAAGAAATAGCAAAGCAGGCCCAGCCCAAAGGCTGTTGTCTTCAACCTTCAGCCATTCAAAACAGAAAAGCGCGCGTTTTCCATGCTTCCATCAAACTCCTGATTCCTTGAGTTTTAACAAAAACTTACAACACCAAAAATGTTAAGCATTGAATCACGAATCCAGACATATCAAAAACTTGATCTAACTCTAAAAAATGAGAGAGAATTTCTCCATTCCCAAATCTTAACCTAATTTTTTATCAATGTTCAGACATCAAATTCTCATGGCACACGTAACATAAATGAAAACTAACTACATGGGCATGTTCAGGGCTATGAATGTGACATATTTTCTTCACAAACCTAAAGCTAACAATGCCTGGATAGAGAGATACGAGTTCATGAACTTACCTGTTCAGTTGAAGTTGTATCTGATGATTGAGGTACTTTCAGTGCAAGATGATGATTGGTACAGCTTCCTTGATGTCCAGGGATGCTATTCCAAGTTTTACTTTGCTTTGAAACTAGCTGAATCGAGTTGTAGAACTTCAACTGCAAAACAAGAAAATGAAAATGGCCAAACTGATTAGAGGAGTTACAGTCCACTTCTAATGCTTTGGATAGTTTGCATTGATGGTAGGGAAGGTGTTTGAAGTGGTTTGGGCAAGAATGCACGATGGAAATGAGTTGTGGGATTCAAACTGCAGCAGGTGCTCTGTTTGGACAGTTTGAGGGTGATTCTGTGTTTGAGAGGGCAATGGAGGTGGATAGCTCGTGTTTCAGCTTGGGTTGGATGATTAGAAAGTGTTTGACAAGTTTGCTTAAAGTCCTCTATGCTGAGATGAGAGTTGTCTAATGTTATGCTATCTTTCTTCACACTTAAGCAAGAGATGGCAAGTTGGTGTTTCTAGCTAGTACAGGCCCCCAATCTATGCTGCATACATTGGCCTTGATCAGTGCAATTTGCTCATAAACTTGTGCCAAAGAGATTTGAACTGTACCACTTGGATTTGCAAATGGACATAAAGTTCTACTTTTTCAAAATGGAAATAATGCTTTTTCTATTTAAGGGTTAATTCTCCATGTAATGACCAAATGCATAGAACAACATCTTGGCACAATGGTTTAGCATTGAATTATTGAGTGAAAATGGGATTAGAGGCCTGCAATGTAGCTTGCACATGCTGAGCTTGAAAATGCACAAGTTATGGACATGTAAATGGACCTAGAACAAAGTGAGTTTTTCCCAACTTGCCAAATTCGATTCTCCCTAACCATGAGGTTGTTTGATGAGTTCTTGGACATTTTGGAAAGCTTGGAATGTGTACTACAATCCATCTTTGAAATGCAAATTGAAATTCCAAGTGGAAGTATGTGAAAAATGGTCTTGAAGTTAGATAAAAACCTTGCCTAAAATAGGTCAAATTTTCACTAAGTTAAGAATGGTTTGGTACCCTTGTTCCAAAACTTGTATCTTGAGCTACAAGCTTCTTTTGGGAAAACTTTGTGAATCAAAGTTGTAGATTTTGCTATATGCTACAATTTTCATGTTTTGACTTTTGCTTGAATCCAAATGAATCTTGGTGAGAAAGTGGGACAAAGTTAGGAAAAAATTAGGGTTTTTCATAACTTAGAAAAATTCTAAGTTATGAAAAATCTTCATTTCAAACCCTAATTTGCAATTCTTGATTTCTTGATGAACAAGTTTCATGATTTGGCATGTTTTGATGAAAAATGAATCTTGACACTTGATTTTGACCAAAAAGTCAAAGTTTGACTTTTCAGTATACAGTCAAAATTGATCAATTGACTGGGAAATTCAACTGTCAATCTTGTGTATTTGGGATCTTTTGAACTTTTTGAACATGTCAAGACAATGCCATTGGGTCCTTGAGTCCATATGTGAGCTTGGTTTGCCATTGGCTAGGTCAAACAGTCAAAAATTGCCTTTGTGCAGTCAAAACCTTAAAAATGACCATTTTGCCCTTTTGGTGATCTGATCAAATTTCTTGTGGAATTGTGATCCAAACTTGATCAAATGGTCCATGTGAGTTCATAATGTTGATGTGGGTCAATTTTCATGAGATTTGACTGTCAATTGGCCACAGTTGACTTTTTCCCCAATACAGTTGATTTCTAGGTCAACTGTCCAATTGACTGGGCAAAATTTGGAATCAAGGCTTGAAACTTGGTATGGATAAACTTGGGAGTCCAACATGAAGCATGAAAGTCATCTTAGGCATTTTAGGTCAGAATATCTTTGTGCAAACACAAACCCTAATTTGGGTCAACAGTGCAAGGAGAAGTCTTGAGCAGAGGAAACCCTAACTGAATCTTGAGCTCCAAGGGTCTTGTGATGAGAAAATGTTGAGGAAATGGGAGGGCAAATTTTGGGGTACAATAGTTGCCCCTGTTCAATCTTCTTGAACCTGAAGAGTTAGATTGGCAAGTTTGCCTTTCGTGACTCGAGGGTAAAAGGAGATTGGACACTAGAGTGCCCGAAAATTTGCGCTCGCATGTTGGAGTATCAGCAATGTGATGTCGGGAATGGGCTTATAGATGCAATTTGGAGAGATGATGGATAGGGAGATGGGCTTATAGATGCCATCTGGAGAGGTGACAGAACCTTGTCGGGAATGGGCTTGTAGATGCCATTTGGAAGTGTTGATCGCATAAGAGATTCCTTAGCGAGAACTTGTGTATTTTGAGAAAGACAGATGTTTTCCTGGCTTGTTACAGGTGTTTTGATCTTCAATCTCTTCATGCAGACATGCCCTGGCTAGATACAGGTGTCGAATCTACAATCGGATGCTCACAGATATGCCCTGGCTGGATACAGGTATTGAATCTGGAAATAGTCGTCAACAGATATGCCCTGGCTGGATACAGGAATCGAATATGGAAATAGTCGTCAACAGATATGCCCTGGCTGGATACAGGAATCGAATCTTCGAACTCTTCAGACGTGCCCTGGCTAGATACAGGAATCGAGTCTGGAAATATGGTCAACAGATATGCCCCGGCTGGATGCAGGAATCGAATCTGGAATTGTGACAGTTGAAGGTAGTTGTCTTTGGGGTTGTCTTTTTCCCTGAAAAGGAAAAACATCAGTTGTATGCAATGTCATGATGTATGAAATGCATGATGTCATGATGTTCAACATGAGATAGTGTTGTATGCACTTTATCATGTATGTAAGCAAGACGTATGAAATGTGAAATGTTTATGAATGTATTTTCATCTAGGAAAATAAATCCTTGACGACCGGCCGGGGAATTAAATCCTGGGCTGACGTTGAAGAGTAGAGTTCTTCGCTTCTGCTGGGGATGACGGTTGTAAGAATACGCCGGTAGGAGAAGATGACTCCGTTGAGGAATACACTTGCTGGAGAGATTACTCTGCGGGGAATTGCTCTGTGGAAGAGATACTTTGCTGAAGTTTTGATGAGAGGCCCGCTGAGGATTTCAATGATAAACTCCGCTGGGGATAACAATGATAAACTCCGCTGGGGATAGGAAGAACTTCGCCGAGGACGATCTTTCGTGGCAATTAGCCTGCAGGGGATAAGCTTCAAGAATCTACTGGGGATAAGCTTCCTGCTGGGGAGATGGATTCCATTTTCCTGGGGAAACTTTTGGATTGGACTCTCCTGGGGAAATTTTGGATGTCTGTATACCGCCGGGGGACAATCTTAGATCAAGACTGCCGGGGATGCTTGTTGAAAAAGTTTGTATAATGCTGGGGAATGCCTATACTCCACTGGGGAATGTTACTATCTTGTCTTACTCTGTGGGGAGTTGAGATAACTTGATCACATTCTTCAGTTAAATCTACCTTGGTACCTTGCCGGACAGAGCAACTAGACTTCCTGGACAACTTTACATTGCCCCTATTTCTGATGTCACCTGTAATTAGTCTTTTTGTTTCATATGCAAGTATTTATGAATTAGCAATTTAATGTCAAATGCATATATCAAAAATGAACATTGGACGTTCTTCGCAAGACAAAACAGAAAAAGGAAAAACAATTGGCAACTTGTTTGGAAAAGTGAATTTGTATTGATTTTGAAATTTTCCTGTAAATAGGTGTTTTTTGTACAAGAGGCTGACGTCCTAGTAAGAGAACGCCGCCGAATAACACAAAGTTTATACAATTTTGAAAAGGAAACAAAACAGCTATGTGCACAATATTCCCACTGGGTTCCAACTCTGCTATCGCCTCTATGTCTTCAAGCGTCTCATCCCTTTGCTGCTTAGTTGAATATGAAGCTGCTTGATTGGTTCCGAAGTCTAAGCCAGATAGTTGATGCCGAATTCTGGATACAAGGTGATCCAATGAGACATAGTGTTACGCTTTATCCCTAACTTTTGCCTGGACCGCCCTTTCGGGTTTTCAGTCCACCGGGATACCCATTTTTGCCCAAGCCGCCTTTTCAGGTTTTCGACTTGCCGGGTGTACAGATTTTTTTTCATTTCATCCCTTATTTTTGCCCGAACCCTTTTGGTTCGCCGGGAAGCCCTTATTTTTGCCTAGGTATGTCAACCTAGCGGGTCTTTTATTTACGCGTAGTATCTTTTTACTATGTCTGTATTGGCGGGGTGAGGAAGGTCGTCACCATCCATGGTGGTTAGGATCATGGCTCCTCCTGAGAACACATGTTTAACCACAAATGGCCCTTCGTATGTAGGGGTCCATTTGCCCCGGGGGTCACTTTGAGGAAGGATGATGCGCTTGATTACCAGGTCCCCAACTTGATACTCTTGTGGTCTGACTTTCTTGTTAAATGCCCTGATCATTCGTTTTTGATACGTCTGACCATGACAGATAGCAGTGAGTCTCTTTTCGTCAATTAGGTTTAATTGATCAAGTCGAGTCTGGATCCAGTCATCTTCACTCAAGTCTGCATCCTTCATTATTCGGAGAGAGGGTATCTGGACTTCAATCGGCAAGACTGCCTCCATGCCATAGACCAAAGAAAAGGGTGTTGCCCCGGTTGACGTCCTTGCTGAGGTACGATACCCATGAAGAGCAAACGGTAACATTTCGTGCCAATCTTTGTAGGTCACTGTCATCTTCTGCACAATTTTCTTGATATTCTTATTGGCTGCTTCTACAACCCCATTCATCTTCGGCCGGTAAGGGGAAGAGTTGTGGTGCTGTATTTTGAATTGCTCGCAGAGCTCAGTGATCATTTTGTTGTTAAGATTGGTACTGTTGTCTGTAATGATTCTTTCAGGGACGCCGTACCGACAGATCAGGTTATGCCGGATGAAACGTGCCACGACGCTCTTGGTTACCGTGGCGTAGGAAGCTGCCTCAACCCACTTCGTGAAATAATCAATTGCTACCAAGATGAAGCGATGCCCGTTGGACGCCGTCGGTCGGATCTCGCTGATCATATCGATGCCCCACATTGCAAAAGGCCAAGGTGCCGTCAGGACGTTCAGAGGGACCGGAGGGGTGTGCACCTGTTCAGCATAGATATGGCATTTGTGACAAGTTCGAGAATATTGGTAACAGTCGGCTTCCATTGTGGACCAGAAATATCCTGCCCGAAGGATTTTCTTTGCCATGGTGTGTCCACTGGAATGTGTTCCGAATGTACCTTCGTGTAGTTCCATCATGATCTTTTCTGCTTCAGCTTTATCCACACAACGCAGTAGAGTTGAATCATGATTCCGTTTGTAGAGAATGCCATTGCTGAGGAAGAATTTTGCCGCAAACCTTCTCATGAACTTCTTGTCGTTGACAGATGCACCTTCAGGGTATTCCTGAGCTTCCAAGTATCTCTTCACCTCATGATACCATGGTTTTTCAGTCACCTCTTTGGCCTCAAGATCGCAGCAGTATGCAGGTTCGTCTAACTTCCAGATAATGATCCGGGGAGCCTCATTGTCCCATTTAACTTTGAACATTGAAGACATCGTAGCTAGTGCGTCCGCTAACTGATTCTCCTCTCTTGGGAAGTGTTCAAAAGTTATCTCTTCAAAGTGGGGAAGCAAAGACTGCACATACTCCTTGTAAGGAATAAGATTCGGGTGTTTCGTATCCCACTCGCCTTTGATCTGATTGATCACGAGAGCGGAATCTCCGAAGACACTCAGAAACTTGATCCTTAAGTCGATTGCAGCTTGAAGACCCATGATACATGCCTCATACTCCGCCATGTTGTTGGTGCAGTTGAAACATAGTCGGGCAGTGAGTGGAGTATGAGTTCCTTTGGGAGATATGATTACAGCGCCGATGCTGTTACCCAAAGCGTTGGAGGCTCCGTCGAAATGCATAGACCATCGGGATCCTTCCTCAGGTCCTTCATCCGGTCCAGGTACTTCACAGTCAGTTACCACCATGATATCTTCGTCCGGAAATTCAAAGTTCAATGATTGGTAATCGTCCACAGGTTGGTGTGCCAAATGATCTGCCAATACACTTCCCTTGATTGCTTTCTGAGTTGTATACTGGATATCATATTCTGTCAAGATCATTTGCCATCTTGCTATTCTTCCAGACAGAGCAGGCTTTTCGAATATGTACTTGATGGGATCCATCTTTGAAATCAACAGAGTAGTGTGAGTCAACATATACTGTCTCAGCCGGCGAGCAGCCCATACCAGAGCGCAGCAAGTTTTCTCGAGCAGTGAGTAACAAGACTCACAGTCGGTAAACTTTTTGCTCAGGTAATAAATAGCGTGCTCTTTTCGGCCAGACTCGTCATGCTGCCCCAGCACACACCCCATTGAATTGTCAAGCACAGTCAAGTATAGTATCAGAGGTCTCCCTTCTACTGGAGGCATAAGAATGGGTGGCTCTTGGAGATACTCCTTTATCTTTTCAAAAGCGGTCTGACATTCATCGTTCCAACGTACTACCTGATCTTTCTTCAGCAATTTGAAGATTGGCTCACAAGTAGCAGTTAGATGTGAGATGAACCGGGCGATGTAATTCAGTCGTCCCAGAAAGCCTCTGACTTCTTTCTCTGTCTTGGGAGTCGGCATCTCTTGTATGGCTTTCACCTTGGCAGGGTCCACCTGAATACCTTTATCGCTCACAATGAAACCTAGCAACTTTCCAGACCTCACCCCAAAGGTGCATTTGTTTGGGTTCAACCTCAGCTTGTACAACTTCAGTCGGTCAAACAGCTTCCGCAGATGATCAAGGTGTTCCTCCTTGGTTTGGGACCTTGCAATCATGTCATCAACATATACCTCAATCTCATGATGAATCATATCATGAAATAAAGCAACCATGGCGCGTTGGTAGGTTGCCCCAGCATTTTTCAACCCGAATGGCATGACCTTGTAGCAGAAGGTCCCCCACTGAGTCACAAAGGTAGTCTTTTCCATATCTTCCGGAGCCATCTTGATCTGATTATACCCTGAAAAGCCATCCATGAAGGAGAACACCTTGTGTTGAGCAGTATTGTCAACAAGAACGTCGATGTGAGGTAGAGGGAAATCATCCTTGGGGCTTTCCCTGTTCAAATCCCTGTAGTCGACACACATTCTGAACTTACCGTCCTTCTTCAGCACTGGCACCACATTAGCAACCCATTGAGGATAAGAAGTCACTGCTAGAAATCCGGCATCGAATTGCTTCATAACCTCAACTTTGATCTTTTCGGACATCTCTGGGCGCATACGGCGGATCTTTTGCTTTACCGGAGGGCAGTCTTCCTTGGTAGGCAGGCGATGGACCACAATGTCGACATCCAAACCAGGCATGTCTTCGTAAGACCAAGCAAATATCTCCATGTAATCATGTAGCATCTGGATCAATCGTTGCTTCACGCTGAGCTCTAGATTGGCACCAATCTTGACTTCTTTTCTATCTGTCTCAGTACCCAGGTTCACTGTTTCCACGGGCTCCTCATGCGGCTGAATGGCCCTCTCTTCCTGGAGTAGCAGTCTTGCGAGTTCACCAGGCACTTCGCAATCATCTTCACCTTCGTCTTCGGCCAAGTTGATCGGATTCTCGAAGTCATAACTGGTGGTAGCAGAGCCGTTACCAGTGAGATCCAGAGTGGATTGAAACCTGTATAAGTGAGTGTGTGTAAATATAGTTGTTTCGCAATATATAACACAGAAAGAAAAAGAGCGCAAGATTTGAAATGCAACAAACATCCAATGTTTTGATTAATGATATATGGAAATGTCATACAAAAAGCCCTCACAAATGGAGCTACGATGCCCCGGGTAGGACACCGAGCCAATAAAAGTTTCAACATATTGTTTGTTACAAATTGAAAATCAAAAGAGTTAATTACTGCGTGACAAATGTAATAGGTGTAAAGTCCTTTGCCGTCCAGTTGCTTGGTTCGTTGCTGGTGGTTGGATAGATCCAACTGTCAAATTCTGCTTCCTCTACGTCCTCCTCAATAGCATTCACCCTTGGGTTGGAGATGAACACCGGAGCCTTTCTGATCTTTTCTTTGCGCACAACCCTCTGAGCCTCTGCAGTGAAGCCCAGCCCAAACTTGTCGTTCTTTTGAGTGAAGTCAGGAAGCTGACCCCAGTTTGCACATTTGCCTTTCTCGATCACTGCCCAGGCATCCTTCAGGGAAGCCATCTTCAAGGGAAAGTCTTCTTCAACCACTGTCTCAGCTGATGCCAACGTTGGAGGTACCTCTTCAAAATGCTGAAAGGGGGTTTCAATAAACTCCCCGTCCATCTCGATATACCGGAATGAATTCAAGTGACTAACCATGTATTCCTCCTCGCCCTGCACAGTAACAATCTTCCCTTTGACAGGGTATTTGAGCTTTTGGTGTAGAGTGGATGTTACTGCCCCAGCCTTGTGAATCCAGGGTCGACCCAATAAACAGGAATAAGATGGACGAATATCCATTACATAGAACGTTGAGTCGAAGACTTGGGAACCCACACGAATAGGAATGTCTACCTCACCGTGCACCATCCTCTTAGAACCGTCGAAAGCTCTAACAATGATGTTACTAGGTTTCAATTCCAGGCCCTCACAATCCAAGCGATCCAATGCCTTCTTGGGCAAAACATTCAGGGAAGAACCGGTATCCACCAACACGTGTGCGAGAGTAGTGCCCCTGCACTCTATAGAGACATGCAGGGCATCATTGTGATTTTTCCCTTTGGCGGTAAGGTCAGCATCCGAGAACCCCAAGCCATTGTCAGCTGTTAGATTAGCCACACAGTCAGTGAATTGATCTGCAGAGGTCTCTTGTGGCACATGGGCCATTTTCAGAAATGAAATCAGGGCCTTAGCGTGGGCCTCTGAGCACAGCAGCAATGATAGCATAGAGATTTTGGAGGGGGTATGCCCCAGCTGTTCAACAACATTAAAGTCACTCTTTTTAATGATTTTAAGGATTTCCTCCATTTCTTGTTGGGAGGCTTCGACAGCGGTCTTTTTTGGTGCCTCCGTCCTGACAGGCAAATCGGTAGCAACTTCTTTGCCCCGAGCATCAGAGGATTCGGCGGCAGTAGTAGACACAGGAACTTGATTTGGAACATGCACACTTGCGGGTGTGATGATGAGAGGTTTTCGGATAACGGGTGGTGCAATATCAAGAGAGAAGAGCCTGCCACTACGGGTAATCTTGGAGGGACCAGTGATGTTACTGATATTGGTACTGGTGTTGAACTCTTGCTTCACTCCAAGCACATACACGTCTGCCCCATAATGCCATGGGACAGCCTTGTTAGATTCATAGGGGATGGGCCCCGGAACAGTAATGGTAATGGGTGCAACAGACATAATTTGGACTGGCTTCCTCGGGGGAGCTTTGGTAGGATTGTTGAAAATTGTGACGACAAATACTTCTTCAGCGGAAACAAACGGAACAGCAGTTTTCTTGAACAGAATTTCTTTGCTATCCATCAGGCTTTGGATGCCTGATTTCAGCAGCGGACAACCGGTAGGGATAACAGCACACAGGAGGCAACCCTTGCTACAACCCGGAAATAAACCGGCTAGTAGTAGGTTCCTCTTAACAGTCAAAAGAGGGGTAGCAACATCATTCACCGAAACAGCATACAAATCTTCCTCGACGACATTTACTCTATGCTGGGGCATAGGAGCAGTTACAACATTTGGCCTCTCAGGCACCTCAAACTGAATTTCCTTTGCATCGATAAGGTCTTGCACCTTATTTCTCAAGGCCCAGCAATCATCAGTAGTATGTCCGGGGCTATCGGAATGATAAGCGCAGCGGGCATTTGGGTTATACTTAGGAGATGCAGTATTCACGACCTTTGGAGCCTCTTTGATGGTCACCAAGCTGGTTGATAGCAGTTGCGGTAAGATTTGTGACAAGGTCATACTCAGTCGAGTATACTGCCTCTTGGGCCTTTCACCTCTTTGTTGGTTGTACTGCTGAGGAGCAGCAACAGGCTTTGAAATGACTAAGGCATTGACGGCTTGACGGCTCTCTGGCTTGACTTGTCTTCTAGGACCATATACTGCACTTGCTTCTTTCTTGAAAGGCCTCTTCTCAGTACTTGCGGAAGCAGCTTTCTGTATCTTTCCTGACCTGATGCCAGCTTCTATCCTTTCACCTGTCAGGATCAAATCCGTAAACCCAGCGGAGGAATTACCAACCAAATGATTGAAGAATGGACCAGACAAGGTCCCTAGAAACATATCAACCAGCTCACGATCAGTCAATGGAGGCTGCACCCTGCCAGCCAAATCTCTCCATTTTTGAGCATATTCTTTGAACCCTTCGCCCGTTCCTAGAGACATACCCTGAAGTTGGGTACGCGTAGGAGCGAGGTCAGAATTGTATTGATATTGCCTATAAAATGCGGTTGCCAAATCTTCCCAATGTCGGATACTAGTTCCATCTAGTTGGTAGAACCACTCAAGTTGTGACCCCGAAAGGCTATCTTGGAAGAAGTAAATCCAAAGGTTCTTATCTGCCGTGTAAGGTTGGATCTTTCTTACGTACGACCTTAGATGCAGTTTTGGACAGGAAGCCCAGTCGTATTTGGCAAAGGCAGGCGCCTTAAACTTGTGTGGAATTACTACCCCAGAAGATAACCCCAAATCTCTGAAATCCAGCCCCGACACATTCTGAATCTCCATGGCACTTAAGCGGTCTTCTAATTGTTTATATTTGTCAGCAGCGGGAGGGTACTGTTCCTCATTGTAATCCGTCTCGTTGTCGGAGACTGCAGGGCTAGGAGCTCCTCCCCCTTTGGGACTGTCTTTCTCTGCAGAGGAAGTAACTGGATCAGCCTCGTTATGGAGTGTGTTCCCAAACCTGCGTCCAGTGTTGAATAACGCAGTCCTCTTCTTCTTCTTCTTCTTCAGGAGTAGAGCCTTCAACTCTTGCTGACCTTGGGCCAGGCTCATGACCATTTCTTGAAACTGTGCATTTTGGGCCTGAAGGGCCTTGATTGCCTGCTCACTGGATGATTCTGGATTCATGATGACTGTTCAAACAAACAGCGAAGAAGATTAAGCAACCTGTGGAAAAAGGGTACCTGCTATGCATATGATGTAATGAGATGCGTATGTTTTATGTTTTCAAAGACAAACGAGATTCAACTTTGTAGAAAAAATGGAAACACACTTTATTAGATTCAAAATTTAAATTGTTCAACAACTTGCCCTTAGGCATTACAGGAATGAAAAATACTGAAAAGGAAATAAAAACTGTAAAAGGAAATATTCAAAGCCCATCAGTGCTCCCATGGCCTCCTCTTCTCAGTGTGGATGTAGTCGTTCAGGACCCGCTCCTCCTCCAATTGCTTAGTCAGCCTCTGGATCTTCCGTTCCTGCTCGTTGAATTTTTCCCGATAAAAATCCCGTTCTTCCTTTAGCTGCGCCCAAGACCTCTTCATTGTGTCAAAATCAGTGGGTATCTGAGGAGGGAGGACAGTTGGAGGAACCCCATCTTCATCAGGAGATTCAAGAATGATAGGTCTGACCGCTTCGTATGGCATACCTAACTTCTGAGCACGGACGCGGACCCATCTGCAATAGGGTTCCATTGGTAGAGAAGTCTTTGGTCCCAACTCATGTGGGTCAGCTTTGTGAATTCTGTCCCAAGCCTTAATGAATCCATGGCGTAGTTTGTCACTATCTACCTGAAACTCAAAATAGAAGTGAGGAACCAACATTTCATGAGGCCCTACTCTTCTGGCTCTTCCAAACTGGCGAAGAGCTAAGAATGGATTATAAGAGATTCCTCCTTGGATACCAACCAATGGAACATTAGGGTATTCTCCGCAACGATAAATAACAGCTACCTCGTCCAAACCTCTGAGAGTCCAAGTGATGTCATTATCAGTGAGAGACATTAACCTATGAGCCCAACCCTTTCCTTCTTCATTCTTCAACACGAACTTAGGAAGGTGCGAAATAAACCACCTCACTAGCAAAGGAGCACAACACCACGGAGTTCCCCGTTTTCGGGCAGTACGAGCATAGAGTTGTTGTAGGATATCACCCAAAAGAGTGGGTACAGGATTCCGAGACATGAAGATCCTTATGGCATAGATACTGATAAAGGTGTCAGGATTTGGAAATAATACCAGACCATAGATCAAAAGGGCCAAAATGTCTTCGTACGCCTTGAAGTCTAAGTCATTCCAGAAATCATTAGCTTTGCCAACCAGAAACTTAACCAAAAAGCCCTTAACTCCACTTCTAGTTTCCCAGTTAGCCAATACCTCTTCTTTGGTCAAAGGAAGGATTGCAGCAATCTCTTCAGGCCTAGGAGTCTTTTCCCAACCAGTGAACGGAGTCTGCTCCAAAACAGGGATACCAAGCAAATCAGAGAATTCTTCCAGGGTAGGGACCAGCTGAAAGTCTTGAAAGGTGAAGCAGTGATACAGGGGATCATAAAACTGGGTCAGGACACTTATGAGTTGTTGGTCCCACTTTGAAGTGATCAAGCCAAGGAGAGAACCATGCCTCTTGATGAAGGAAGTAGTGTTTGGAATCCTACCAACCAAATCTTTGAGCAAAGTGGGTGGTTGAACAAAATTGAGCCGGATAGTATTCCTACGCACGGGCATCATGATGTCCTACAAAACAGAGCAAAGATGAAACCCTCTTGTCTTTGAAATGGGTTAGTCCTTATACAGGATGCATGCAATGGTATGATGGTATGATGCTACGATGAAGCACACCACAAGTATTCACATAGGCAAACATGATAAGGCACACAAATCACACAAGACAACCCTTAGGTTTCAGGCCAGCATGAAGTTCAGGTATTACCCTCTTTTAGTTTCGTTGGTTAAAAACCTGTCCTATCAAAAGTAACCGGGTTCTAGAGGATCTCAAATCATTGACTACCCTCAATCGGTCATAACTCCAGCATCGCAATCTTTTCTTGCGGCCAGAACCATCGCGAGAGTTTAGCCTCAATGAGTGTAGCATACTGCTACTGTTCTATGGCCAAGTTTGGTCAAATTAGGGTTCTAAGGTCGGTTGGTGTTTAATGACTCCTTAGAAGACCCATATTCTCCTTGTTACAACACAAGGGATATCAGTACAGACCAAGGTGCCACACCAACGTAGCCACTGCTTCACCCATGTCGGTCTACGCCGGACAGGTCCCTCACAGATTATGCTACCTAAAAAGGTATTCCCCAGATCCGGGTTAGGATCTATGAAACTCCGATGCAAAGCCCACAAATATAAAAGCAAACAAAGCAAACAATTGAAAACAAAGGTGATCTAAGCCCTAAGGTTACTCCACTTTAGATTTTATCTCCAGCAGAGTCGCCAGTTCTGTGATACGGTGGGAGAACTGACTATGGTTTTGTGTTTGTTTTCGCAAATGTTTCGGTTGAGCAAGAGTCGCCACCGACTTTTTATTTTATCCTAAGGAAAGGTTTAAAAAGCACAGCAAAAACCTTTGAGATGTTTTCTTGGGTTCGGGGAGTAGATTATAGAAAGGGAAGGTATTAGCACCCTTTCTATCCATGGTTATCCATGGGCTCTTAGTTACTTGCTTAGATCAACTTGCCTTATTTTTCAATTGTTTGAAATGGTGCTTTGTGTGTGTGTGGATTTGAAAATATTTTTTGAAAAGAAGCCAATGTGGTGGCAACCTTTGTAATGATCCATGTTGGGATGTATACAAAGATGTATGTCTTTTGAAAAGGTTTTCATTTGTTTTTGAAAGTTGTTTTGAAAGTGTAGCGATGTGTGGTTTTGAAAAAATAGGCAAGTGTTTTGTTTTGCAAGTTTTGATTCAAGTAACTAAGAGGTTGTCTACTCCTAAATTTCTCAAAGATTATTGCTATGTTTTAACCCTTTTAACAATTTTGTTCCACCATTGCATTTGGTGGACAATCTTGTGTTAGGATGTGAACGGGACGGGCGCGGGTCATCGTTTAGACCATAATTGCAATGGTGCCAAGTATCTTTGGGCAATTTTCCTTAAGGGACTTGATCATTTGTTTAGGCAACTTTTTGAAAGCGTCATCGAGGGACTATGATCATTTGATTGTTTTGTTTTGCCCAAAGAGACCTAACATGCAATATGGCCCATTTATTGAAGGCAACAAGTGGAATACCCTAGGGGTGCAAGTGTGATTAGTGTTGTCCATTTTCATGCTTGTTTATCTTGAACTTAGGTCAAACTATTTTTGTTGTTTTTGATTCGCATACAAACCCTAATTCTAACATGGTATAATTAGAAAGCAATAAAGTGCGAAAAATAAAGTTACTAAGCTATTACAACACAATATATGGAAAGGGGGGTACAAATGTTCAAATGAGGGTTTTTGACAAGGAATTTAAACCTAGACTATTACATCAATTTGGGATTATACAATTTAATTAATGTACAATAATTAAATAAAATGGAATAAATATGCAAGATGCAAAAAATGTTTTTTATGTGTATGAAAAAAGGTATTTTTTATATGTCAAATAAACAAAAAAAAGTATTAATATTTGAGTATTTTCATGTTTAGGGCAAAACCCTAATTTATTAAATAAAAGGTATTATTTACTTAATATGTACAATATTTATTATTTATATACAAAAATAAAATAAAAATGAAGTATATTTGTCAAAAAGGTATTTTTTATGTTAAATATTAATAAAAATAAAAATGTGTATATTTTGTATTTTTCCCTAAATGTGCTAATAAATATGTATTCGTATTTGTATTATTTATCAAATATATTAAATATGTGCAAAATAATAATATTTAATATTTATAAAAAAAAAGTTATTTTATATAAAATATTTTCAGAAGATAAAATAAAATAAAAATGAAAAATAAAATGGGTTTGCATTATTTTTAGTATTTTTAAATAAAAAGGGTTTTATGTATTATTTTATGTACAAAATGTTCATCTAAACAAATAAATGCCTAATAAAATTAAAAATGATGTGAAAAATATTTTTTATATTTTTTATATTATGAGAAAAAATAAATAAGTCAGAACAAAAAAGAAAATGTCAAAAAATCATAAAAATAAGCATAATGGGCCTAGGGGGTGTAAAAGCAAAAATGGGGTGTGAAAAGAAATAGCAAAGCAGGCCCAGCCCAAAGGTTGTTGTCTTCAACCTTCAGCCATTCAAAACAGAAAAGCGCGCGTTTTCCATGCTTCCATCAAACTCCTGATTCCTTGAGTTTTAACAAAAACTTACAACACCAAAAATGTTAAGCATTGAATCACGAATCCAAACATATCAAAAACTTGATCTAACTCTCAAAAATGAGAGAGAATTTCTCCATTCCCAAATCTTAACCTAATTTTTTATCAATGTTCAGACATCAAATTCTCATGGCACACGTAACATAAATGAAAACTAACTACATGGGCATGTTCAGGGCTATGAATGTGACATATTTTCTTCACAAACCTAAAGCTAACAATGCCTGGATAGAGAGATACGAGTTCATGAACTTACCTGTTCAGTTGAAGTTGTATCTGATTATTGAGGTACTTTCAGTGCAAGGTGATGATTGGTACAACTTCCTTGATGTCCAGGGATGCTATTCCAAGTTTTACTTTGCTTTGAAACTAGCTGAATCGAGTTGTAGAACTTCAACTGCAAAACAAGAAAATGAAAATGGACAAACTGATTAGAGGAGTTACAGTCCACTTCTAATGCTTTGGATAGTTTGCATTGATGGTAGGGAAGGTGTTTGAAGTGGTTTGGGCAAGAATGCACGATGGAAATGAGTTGTGGGATTCAAACTGCAGCAGGTGCTCTGTTTGGACAGTTTGAGGGTGATTCTGTGTTTGAGAGGGCAATGGAGGTGGATAGCTCGTGTTTCATCTTGGGTTGGATGATTAGAAAGTGTTTGACAAGTTTGCTTAAAGTCCTCTATGCTGAGATGAGAGTTGTCTAATGTTATGCTATCTTTCTTCACACTTAAGCAAGAGATGGCAAGTTGGTGTTTCTAGCTAGTACAGGCCCCCAATCTATGCTCCATACATTGGCCTTGATCAGTGCAATTTGCTCATAAACTTGTGCCAAAGAGATTTGAACTGTACCACTTGGATTTGCAAATGGACATAAAGTTCTACTTTTTCAAAATGGAAATAATGCCTTTTCTATTTAAGGGTTAATTCTCCATGTAATGACCAAATGCATAGAACAACATCTTGGCACAATGGTTTAGCATTGAATTATTGAGTGAAAATGGTATTAGAGGCCTGCAATGTAGCTTGCACATGCTGAGCTTGAAAATGCACAAGTTATGGACATGTAAATGGACCTAGAACAAAATGAGTTTTTCCCAACTTGCCAAATTCGATTCTCCCTAACCATGAGGTTGTTTGATGAGTTCTTGGACATTTTGGAAAGCTTGGAATGTGTACTACAATCCATCTTTGAAATGAAAATTGAAATTCCAAGTGGAAGTATGTGAAAAATGGTCTTGAAGTTAGATAAAAACCTTGCCTAAAATAGGTCAAATTTTCACTAAGTTAAGAATGGTTTGGTACCCTTGTTCCAAAAATTGTATCTTGAGCTACAAGCTTCTTTTGGGAAAACTTTGTGAATCAAAGTTGTAGATTTTGCTATAGGCTACAACTTTCATGTTTTGACTTTTGCTTGAATCCAAATGAATCTTGGTGAGAAAGTGGGACAAAGTTAGGAAAAAATTAGGGTTTTTCATAACTTAGAAAAATTCTAAGTTATGAAAAATCTTCATTTCAAACCCTAATTTGCAATTCTTGATTTCTTGATGAACAAGTTTCATGATTTGGCATGTTTTGATGAAAAATGAATCTTGACACTTGATTTTGACCAAAAAGTCAAAGTTTGACTTTTCAGTATACAGTCAAAATTGATCAATTGACTGGGAAATTCAACTGTCAATCTTGTGTATTTGGGATCTTTTGAACTTTTTGAACATGTCAAGACAATGCCATTGGGTCCTTGAGTCCATATGTGAGCTTGGTTTGCCATTGGCTAGGTCAAACAGTCAAAAATTGCCTTTGTGCAGTCAAAACCTTAAAAATGACCATTTTGCCCTTTTGGTGATCTGATCAAATTTCTTGTGGAATTGTGATCCAAACTTGATCAAATGGTCCATGTGAGTTCATAATGTTGATGTGGGTCAATTTTCATGAGATTTGACTGTCAATTGGCCACAGTTGACTTTTTCCCCAATACAGTTGATTTCTAGGTCAACTGTCCAATTGACTGGGCAAAATTTGGAATCAAGGCTTGAAACTTGGTATGGATAAACTTGGGAGTCCAACATGAAGCATGAAAGTCATCTTAGGCATTTTAGGTCAGAATATCTTTGTGCAAACACAAACCCTAATTTGGGTCAACAGTGCAAGGAGAAGTCTTGAGCAGAGGAAACCCTAACTGAATCTTGAGCTCCAAGGGTCTTGTGATGAGACAATGTTGAGGAAATGGGAGGGAAAATTTTGGGGTACAACAATGATCCACGTGGTTTTGGCCAGTTTTCACCAACTTTTTAGGTTTATGATTTGATTCAAAAATAAATCCACACGCCTTATATTATTTACTTGGTATTTTATTTGATTTATTTTGCTTTTAATTGAATAAAATCAAAATAAAAAGAAATAAAAACCACAAAAGTAAATGAATGGATTTATAGGTCTATTATGAGGTCATGAACACGTTTGAACCTAAAAACCTAGGCCCATTAGCCCAAAAATTTAAGTTTGCTCAATTTGGACTTCATGTATTTTCTCAAAATTGCTCAACTTGCATCAATCACATCTCACTCAAATTTTGTCATATGAAGGTGATCTTGGACTTTTTGGAAAGCTCAAGATGTCTGCTACAACTTTCACGCGGGTCATTTTTTCATTTGAAGTCTTAAACTTGATGTAAATTGCTTTGACAAAAACTGTCTTTTTGTTGACTTTTAAAATGACATGTAATGTTTTGGCCCATATCTCTCAAATGAAGCGTTTTTTGCCTTGATCTTAGAGAGAAAAAGTTGTAGAGAATTGAATCCCCTTCAAAATAGGCTTTGGTTGAGGAATTTCTGATGAAGTATGTGAAAGTTATGTTTGATCAAAGTTCAGCTGACTTCTCCTTAAGAAAACCCTAATTTAGTAACTTTTGACTTTTGATGAATCTTGAGTTTTCTTGATGAATCATGATCAACCCTTAATCAAATGATGAATGGACTTCAAAATCTTGATGTTGACCAAAAATATTGAAGTTTGATTGTAAATTGGTCAAAGTTAACTTTTTGTCCAATACAGTTGATTTTCAATCATCTAGCTAATTGACTGCAAACTTGTGATGCAAGGCTTAAAATTTGGCATGAGGATACCTTGAGACATATGGGAAACCATGAAATCCACTTGATGCATTATAAGTCCAATTTCCTTTGAAAAAAGTAAAACCATGGTTGCAGGTCAATTATTTAGTAGGAGAGTTTGTCTGGTCAACCCTTGAGTAGTCTTGAGTAATTGAGACCTTCATGTGCATGAGGAGGTATCTTGAATTAATTTATCTCAAAGATGGGAGGTGAAATTTTAGGGTACAACAATTTGCATCACTTCAAGAAAGGATAACTGAATCTGGATATGCACAGATTCTGGCTGTTATCACATACGAGTGGAAAAGGCTTAAGGGAACATGTCTAAGGTTAATCTAGGAAAAGGGAAGATAGGAGCCAACCTCTTCCATTCAATCTTGATTAAGAAAATATTCTCACATTTTAAAAATGACTTAGTGTTGGATCAAGCATTGAAGTTTATCATAAAGGTGTTTTAAGATGAGATATGAAGTGATTTAGAAAATAAGACTTGATGTTGATCAAGTGTTTGAAGTTATCTTAGAAAAGATTGACTTTATCGTGCATTCATTTTATATTGATTAACAAGGAGTATTGTCTAAAGTGAATGGCAAAGAAGATGAGAAACGTGCTCAAGATCAACATACAAGCATAAAAACACACAAGAATATGGCAAGCAATTCATGCAACAATCCTAACAAGATTAATTTTGAGAAATGACAAGTTAAAAGGAACGAAATATTCTGTGTTATGCGTGTCTAAGTTTGCTCTGCTATCGTTACTGAATTGACGTCTGCGTGAGTCTGGAGGGTGTCGTTGTTGTTGTTCATTTTGGCTGGGACTTGTCGTTTTTTAATGTGTGTGAGTGTTAGGTTATGTGAAGGTTCCAGTTGAGGGCTGAGTCTGTGGTATGAAAACAAAGGTTTGATGAAGAGTTTTAGGCTGCATGGTGATTTGTGAGTATAAAAGTGAGGGTCTGGTTTATGAGATTTGTTTTGTAGGGAGTGTTTGTTGTGAATTATGAAGGGTTGTGAAGTTATTATAGTGATTATTTACATTGTATGATTAGTAGGTGGTTCGTGTGATATTGGTGAGGTTTGAGGGAAGAAATTGGTAGAAGTTTGGTATATTCATTGGTTGAGAATTTGCAGTGTGAGTTACTGCAGAAATTAAGAGGTGGATTGAGGGATTAGAGGTGAATTTCAGCAGAAGTTCTATGTAGTTTTTTTTTGTGAATTTGTGGTGAATGAAGAGGGCGAGTTGAAAGGGTTTTTCAACATAAGTTTTAATGGTATTTCTGTGTGATTTTAGGTGTATTGAGCAGAGTTTGGGGATAATTTTATCAGTCTGTACTCTGCAGATGATTGGGTAATGATTGAAGGTTTATATAGGGGATTGAGAAGGAGGGTATAAAAAAGATTTGTCAGGTGGGTTGAATGAATATGAGGAAATTTGAGAGATTATGAGTTGTTAGTTTTGTTGTATTTTTTGTGTGAATTGTCTCTAGAAGCATGATGTGGTATGTATGTATTTGTGTACTGATTTGCTGATTTTTTTCGGTACGTATTTTGAAAGGTACATGGCCACTGATGAAGCATGAAATGTGAAGAGTATGACCCCCTTGGAGAGAACTCAAATTATTTTATCTGTCAGTGATCCGCTGTCGCGCACAGATCAAAACAAGTATTTTGTAAAACGGTAGTTTAGCGACAATGGCTCGAGTATCTTTCTCAAAGATTCTTGTATAATTATTAACCAATCGATTGGAACAATGGGGGATTTTAGGTTTTCGATTAAGAAAAGTGATTAATATAATTGATTATTGAAATAAATGATTATAAAAAACGGATCCACTGAGTCGGTTCTTACTTAAGCGAATTTTATATCCTATTTGATAACAATATCAGTCAACAAGTGTGATTGATACTATGAGAAACATGTTCCTATTGTCGGATTAAGCATATGGTTATAAATAATACAAATTAACAATTAAGCAAAGTTAATTGTGATTAAAATTGGGAACATAAATCAATCAAATTAAATGAACAATGTTGTATGATATTCGAATTAAGCAAACAACAATCACATAACATAATTGAAAGGAATCGAAATTTAATTGTAAATATTATAACAGTCTCAAAGTTTGCAACCTAAGCACAGTAAATCTGTCCAGAAGGTGTTAGTTCTCCATGAGTTCTACAAAGCGTATAATTTTCTCGTGGAAATTCAGTAACAAAAAACAATATAGCAGCTGCGAGCCTTATAAAACAAAATAAGGTTTTCACTAATAATCCAAACTGGGTCGAAAACATAACCTAGTCTCAAAAAATCACCCAAAACAAATTAATTCATAAGGTCTGGAACTTCAATGAATTTTCCGAGGCATCTACAATTTGAATCAGCTTCTAGCTTCAACATGAAAGTTGTATCTCTTTCTCTCAGCTTCCCAACGAATATTAGAACGCCTCAATCCGATTCATGTAGCTCCAATTATAATTTTTTTATTGAAAGCTGCTAATACTGAAAATAAAATACGAAAATCAAATAAGACTAGAAACAAGCTTAAATATGAAAACACACTAAAATGAAGAAACTAATGAAATAAATTAAGAAAATGCCTAATTATAAGAGTAGAAGAATGTGCATAAAGATGCATTGATCAGTCAGAAATCAGAATACTGTAAAAGTTAACAAGTTCAAGGCCTTGTACCATTGTAGATGAATTATGTACATGGAGTGATGGCATGATACGAAAATGATGGGGCATGAAGACTGCTTCTATTATTATTATTTTTTGTACTTTAGTAATAAAGGCCACTAATTCACTTTGTATTCCATGTAAAATGAATGGTACTTTGCCCTTTTTTTGGGTATTTGTACAATATACTGAATTGTTGTAAAAACCAGTAAAATGTACCTATATTAAATTGATGAAATAAATGTAGTGTAACAATGGAAAGAATTGGAGCTAAAGACTCTCTTTTGTTATATCTTATGTTTAAAAATGACAAAATATCTTTTTTGATCTCTTAAATATACACTGGGGTCCATTTTAGTCTCTTAACTTTAAAAAATTCTAAAGTGGTCCTTTAATTGTTCAAAAAGGTCCACGTTAGTCCTTTCCGTCCAATTTTCACAAATGAAATCAACTTTTGCACTAGTGGCATATGACATGGCACCTGTTTGTACACGTGGTTGTTTATCATTACAAAAATCCAAAAAATATTCTACTTTTGCTAAGAATCGAAGTCACCTAGGTTTCCATACAACATATTTTGCCACTAAGCCATTTTGCCTCTTGATGATTTAATATGAAAATTATCATATATATATATATATATATATATATATATATATATATATATATATATATATATATATATATATATATATATATATATATATATATATATAATATAAATTATTTTTTCCTTAACTTGAGGAAACCCAACAACAACACCATCAGTTCAAAACACAGAAGATTGAAATCAAAAGTCTGAAAACAGACGAACTCAAACAATACATAGATCAAAACAATACACAAACAAGGTTGGCAAAATGAATGCCTTCTATTTAACATTTTACTAAATATATATGCCCAAATCTTCAAATAATACTGATAGCTCCTTCTTTGTAAATATATTGTTGAAACTAATAGTTACTATGGAAAAAGAAGGTTGAAACATACTTAAAATATCTAACATATAAAGAAAACAGCCATGTCCTGGTAACATTCACCAAACACTTCCAGGAATCAACTAAAACTTCAAACCAAGAGATAAACTCGCACTAGCATCCTGAATCAACTCAAAAATTACCAATTAACAGAAATTAGGGTTATGGATTTGGGGCTTTAGGGTTCAAATAGGGATGAGATGAATCGATGTATGAGAAGTGTTAATGTTGTTGTTATTCTATTAGAATTGAGAGAGGCGAGAGAATCGATGAATTTGATGATGTTATTGTTCTTCAGTTATTATTGTCTACAACTTGAAGAAACCTAGGTTGAGGAACTTTGGAGAAACTCAGGAAAAAGAGAGAATTAATATATTTTAATTAGCAAAAATTTATTCACAAAAGGAGAAATCCCTCAGTGGTAAAGTAACTTCTATGGTGACCACCATGTACCTGGTTAGAGTCCATATTTAAGGCAAAGTTTTTGAGTTTTTGTTGAATTTTAATTAATAGTATGATACTCATACGCCACATCAGCGCCAGGTGTATACCAAGTGGTCATCTATTTTGACTTTAACTAACGGAACAAACAGAAAGGACTAGCACGAACCTTTTTGAACAATTAAAGGACCACTTTGGAACTTTTTAAATTTAATGGACCAAAATGGGCCCCGAGGTAAACTTAAGGGAACAAAAAAAATATTTTGCCTTTAAAAATAATATACAAAAAGCAGTTAAAAAGTGCGATAAAATTGATGAAAAATGATATAATTTGCAAAAATGGATGTTAAAAGCAAAATGGACATGTTATAAGAAATGGATGTGAAGTGAATAATAAAATGATTAAAAATGAAAAATATGTGAAATAGGCGGCTTTCGACTTTTTTAAATATGAACACAAATAATGCATGACAAAATAAATGATTAATCGACTAAAAATGAACGATACAAACCAAGTCAAAAACTAGGTACAAACTATGCCATAAACCAGGTCTTGACTGAGCTAGATACCAAGGTTTGGACTGTGTCACAGGCTATGCCACAGACCAGGCCACGAACCAGGTTACAGACTAGGTCAAAAACTAGGCCACGAATTAGACCACAAACCAGGTCACAGACTATGCCATAGACTAGGCAACATACCAGGTCACATATCAGGTCATGCGAAAATGAAAAAAGATCAAAAAGTCAAACTCTTCGACTTCTGACTATGCAGATGAAATGATGATGTAATGCGACGAATTACCGACTTTCACATGAAATGGAAAGGGGAAAAATGGGGTATGACAACACCCACCAGTTGGTCTATAAAATCATCTATTCTCGGAAGTGAATACTTATTCTTGATTGTCACTTTATTCAGTTATCGATAATCCATGCACAACCTTATACTACGATCTTTCTTCTTTACTAACAACACTGGAGCTCCCTAAGGTGACACACTTGGTTTTACAAATTTGTTTTCCACCAGATTCTCTAGATTCCTTTTCAATTATGCTAATTCTGACACTAACATCCAGTATAGTGCCATATAAACAAGTCTGGTACCAGGGACAAGATCAACCGAGAACTCCACCTCTCGCTCTGACAACACATCGGACACATCATTCGAAAAACAATTGGAAATTCACTCACCATTGGAAATTCATCAATCACAACTTGAATTTTAAAAGATAAAGACGCAAATAAAGCAAACCCATGCGCTTCATCCTACAACAGTTCTTCCACCCGTCTAGCAGATAAGAAACCAACTTCTTCTTCCTCAACAAGAGCAAGAACCATACTGATTTGTTATAACAATTTATATGCACATGATTGGACCTCAACCAGTTCATTCCAAAGCTGACATCAAGATCCTTCAGCGGAAACCAAATAAGATCAACACCAAAATATATATCAAAAATAGACAGAGAACAGTTCAAACAAACCAAAGAAGTAGTCACTGATCCCTTAGCAGGAGTATCAATAACAATCTCTCCATTCATGTAAGACACTTCAAGGCCTAACCTTTTCACACAATCAACAACAATAAACGAGTGCGTAGCACCTATATCAATAATAGTAATTAAATGAGTACTATTAATGTAACATATACCTCTAATCAACTTGTCAATATTGAAAGTCTGAGTCCCCAATAGAGCAAACACCTTCCCCCCGAATTGAGCTTGCTTCTGCTTCTGGAAATGAGTAATGATGTGTCATGGGTTGCCACAGTTATAGAAAGTCACCACATTATCTTTGTAATTAACAACTAGATGCCTTATCTTCCCACATCGAAAACACTTTTTCACATCATTATTACATGCATTGGCACAATGACATGGTTCACCACACCTAAAGAATTTAAGAGGAGCAGGAACACCTCCCCAACTTGGCCTCTTACCATCAACAACCTTCTGTTTAAATTTTTTAGCTGGAGCACTATAAGGCTTCCCATAGTTCATATGTTGCTTCCCTCTATTCTTGCCCAGACTCTTATAGTGAAGTGATTTAGCCTTACTATATTCCTCTAAGATTCTACAACTATTCACCAAATCTAGAAACATGCATATCTGTTGATATCCAATAGCTTGCTTGATCTCAGGATGCAACCCATTCTCAAACTTAATATATTTCGAGAACTCAACAGCTGCCTCACTGTAATATGGATAGAACTTCCCAAGTTCCACGAACTTGGCAGCATACTCAATAATAGATAAACTCCTTTTCTTTAGCTCTAGGAATTCAATCTCTTTCTTCCCACGAACGTCTTCTAGAAAATACTTCCTCAAAAACTCTCTGTTGAACACAGCCCAAGTGACAACTTCACCTCCAGCTTCCAACACTTGACGGGTGTTGACCCACCAATCATCAACCTTCCCATCTAGCATATGTGTACCAAATCATACCTTATTCTCTTCTGAGCAGTCCATCACACAGAAGATCTTCTCAATCTCTTTGATCAAAGCATGTGCTCCATCAGAATAATACCTACTCTTAAAAGTAGGCAGATTGTTCCTCTGAAACTTCCCCAGATTACGAAACTCATTATTCCCTCCAGCATTAGGCTAATTCTACATAACCTGAGCCACAGTATACAAAGCAGTAACAATTGCAACATTGTTTCTTCAAACCATTTTCTTTTTCACACCAATAACAACAAACAATGGTTAGTAGAAACTATCTCGATATGACTCAACTGTCACACTCTACATACTCGATAACTTGGTCGGACATACCGACCTACTCTGATACCACTATGTAACACCATAAATTCCTCAGTAATTTAAAAATAAAAATCAGAGTAATTTCAAGTAATTAAGCAATTAGGATGCTACTTTCGTCTTCAACCAAGCTCATACAAATAGATATGTAACACATACGATAATTAAAGAACATAATATGAGTCTAAACTTCAACACTTTATTAGTAGCGGAAAAAAAATCAAAAATTGAATGGTTTAACTCCTCAAACATAATTATAACCAAAGTAATTATAAGAAATTCTCAAACATAGGAGATTCACATAATAATCCCCAACAAACATAAAATAAAGAAACAAGCGTTCTCTCTCTCAGTGTTACATATCAGAGCATATGCCGACTCAACAAAATCATAAAAAGAGTAAATCTTTTCCATTCACTTGCATGCCTATACTGCGAATTATCTGCAAGATGCCCATATAAAGGCAACATTCAAACAGAAGGGTGAGAATTCACATTTATATAATAAAAATTGCATAATAGTATGCAAGCATATAAATATCGCATATATGATTGTAGCGGTAGAAATTCTCAAGACTAAGCCATTGGATTGACTAGACTTTATACAAATCAGAATAAAAATCGTCACCGTGCTTTATTGTTTCCAAAGGAATGGGAAAAGAGCGAATAACCCAAAAAGAGGGGGAAAGATTCAAGGTAAGGGGGTTGGTTATGCAAAGGGATGGTATTAGCATCCTAAACATCCACGGTACTCTGTAGGAGCCTCTTTGTAAAATCTGTATATTTTGGCTATAAAAACTGTTGTATATAAAATGGATGGTGGAGGTGAGAAAAGAAATTTTTTTTTTTTATGATTTTTGCACCCGCCGCGGTTGCGAACCTTTAGTGCCTACGTACCACCTTTCATGCAATAGGGAATCAGGGTACACGTAGTTCCTCTTTTAAAAATTTGAAACACAAATGCGTTGGTCAATTTTATGAGATAAAACATCATCGTCATTGTCCGTGTGAAAAACATACCTACTACCCACAATCATGAGAAAGGAGAATTTGCATCATCTCAAAGTAGAGGATACGACTTGGATTTTAAAATCAACAATGCCTCACTCAACACCCAAGTGGAAAATATCTCTCTTCACTACATATTGTAGAAGTATAGTTGTTTGCATCACTACAAGGATTGACAAGAGTTTAATCTTTTGAGAAAAGTTTAAAGTAAAAGCCAAAGTGGCAAAATGGTTTAAATGAGATTGATTGACTTTTAGTCTTCTCACAAAAAATGTCAAGGTATCATTAAATTGATTGGAATTTATTTATGAAAATGTTTTGAAAATGCATGGATATAAGTTCGAGTTTATCATGAAAATGGTTCAAGTTTCAAAACAAGAAGAGTTTTCAAAAGGAGGAAGAAGATTTTTGAAATTAAAGAAGATGGGAGGAGAAGAAGAGGCTATCCTAAAGCATAAGATAAAAATTAGAGATAAGAACCATCTAACCAACGAGAAGCCAAAACTTGACATTATGAGCCAAGATAGAATTCTCATTCCTTGGATTGAAACCAATCAAGCAAAGAAATACTAGACCTCTTGAGAGAACTTTTAAGTGTATTAAGTCCACAAAAATTGGACAGAGTAACAGCTGTATACGGGTGAATTCCATATCACAAATAGAGGATGTGGTTACAAAAACCTACACACAAAACAAACAAGCAACCCAATGTCTTGAGGTAAACCTCAAGAACTCCAGACAAAATAATCAGATAAGATCTCTAAGATAGGTCAAGGTTTCTAATCCTAAGTCCAAGAAAAGTCCCATGCTCCATAATGCCAAGGATAGTAACCAAGTAGTCCAAGTACCATTAAAATATTTTTAGGGTTTATGTTGATTATTAAGTATCTTAAGAAAGGAAGGGAAAAAGCTCAAGTGAGCAAAATAAAAATGGCACGAAAATAAATACTCAAATGAGCAAAGATGAAAATGGCATGAAATGTAAATGCTAAAAGTGAATAGTACATAAAGCATAAAAAGAATAAAAGCATAAGGTAAAACAATTCAACAATTAGTGGTTAGTTGGATGACCATCTTGAAACTTGCATTTGAAACTCATTAGAGGATTGGTAGAACCAAAGCCTCCACACAACAAGTTGCATTTGCTTTTTGTCAAGTATATCATCCATTTGGAATTCTCATAAGTATCATTTAATGATCAACGATGTTTAAGTGATCCGTGTTGACCAAAGGTGTTGTAGATCCATTAGAGGATTGGTAGAACCAAAGCCTCCACACAATGAATCTCAAGGTTATTGGATCAAAGAGATCAAATTAACATACTTGGGCTTACAATCATAAGTTTGAGCCACAAATGATCATTTATTCGAATCGGGACAAAATTTAGCGCTATGTTAAGCAATCGTAACTGGACTTATATAGAAGTCGCACCTATTTTGAGGTCGGTCAATAGCAATTTATGCACCATTTATTTTGAGACATGATATAGAGATCATGCTCCAACAACATTTAGTGCAATAAGAAGGGGATGAGATGAAGAGGGATAGGGGAAAAAATATACAAACCACATTTGAATTAAATTTTAATCAAACTATTATTAAAATCATTCATCCATTTTTTGTGGAGTTAAACTCAACACCATGGATCCAATGATGTTAATAAAGTTCATGATCCAAAACCTAACCCAAGATTAGCCAGAAAATAATCACAAAATAATATCACATTTAATATAGAAAAAGGATTTAAAAAAATGTTTTAAAAATAGAAAATAATGAGAAAAATATTAATTATGTTCAAATTAATCAAGAAATGAGAAGTAAGGCCATAGAAAAATCAGAAATGGATCCAAATATTTTTTATAAAATTTTTGGTAATTTTTTTAAAAGTCAGAAACTATTTTTAAACTATTTAAAATTGCTCAAACAAACATAAAATAGGTCAAAAATAGTAAACCTCAGCATAAAATTTTCAGAATGTCAAAAATATGCAAAATAATATCTATGAATTTTTTCAGAATTAAAAAATGTCAGAAGGTATTTTTTAGGTAATTAAAAGAAAGCAAATAATACAAAAAATACAAAACATACTAAATGTCAAAATAAAAATGTGAAAAAATAGTCATGAGATCAAAAATAATTCAAAGTATTTTTGTGAATTTTTTCATAATTTTTGGATAAAAAATAAAAGAGTTATGAATTTTTGAAAATTTAATCAATATAAATATAAAATCAGAAAATAAAATAAAACCAAAAAGATATGGACCATCAGATCATAGTCAAAACGCGTTAGTAAGCTAATCCAGTGGACCAGGCGCGCTGTGCTTGATATGGACCTTAGTGAGATACACATAGGATCAGAAAAAGAGCAACTGATGAAATTAAAACGTTTGGCACACTATCATTGGATGAGACGAGACATGTCATCATCTTCAACCTCTAGACACTCTGCAATGGGGATTTTGTGAGATCCTTCAAATGGAAAAATTAGGATCCCAGGCTAGCATCATTGAACTCATCTCTTCAAGACGATTCTAACACAACCATCGCACCGAATTTATATAAGATATGGAGAGAGTTATGAATCAAAAACCCAGAAAATAGCCAGCACATTTAATTTGAGATTTCTCTCTCAATTTTCAATGGATTTAAAAATTGTAAGCAGCATTAGAATCAGGAGAAGGAGTAGAATAGATTAGTGCTTGATTTGGATCCAAATGGTGGAGAATTCTACCTTTTCGAAGTTCAAGGAAGAAGCTCTGAAACTGGACTTCCGTAGCTTGAATTACAGCTCGTTTTGATTGGTTTAAGTGCTGGAGAGTTTATATGATGATCAAGGATGATGAATGCGCAAAGAATTTTGGAAAAGGGAGCTGAAATCTCAGAAACTGAATTCAAAAAAGATGGGTTCGTGTGAGGTTTTTGCAGGGTGTTTTTGGCTCTCAAAGCTTGAAGAAATTAATGGGGAAGGATCCTCTATTTATAGGGAAGTGAATGGGAATGAAAATTTGAAGAAACAAGGAAGTTTGGAGGGAAATTAAGTGAAGGTCGAACACGAGTGAAGTGTGACTTCATTTCCATCAAAACTCAACCAAATCTTGCATTTTGGGGTGCTAATCACTTCTAGAAAGTTTGATAATCAAGTTTAAATAAAAAACACGCATAAATCTTGTGTTTAGAAATCACATTATGGATTTCAAAATTCTGACTTTGTGAAAAAAATCAGTTTCAAGTTACCAAATTCAAATCCATGGCATTTCCAACTCAAGGGGTCTTAGGGCATGATTCTTGATGTTTTAGAAAGATGAGGTTACAAGATTTGCAATGGAAAAAGAATGGAATCAAATGGAAGCTTGAGCTGAAAGTTACATTGAGTCAAAGTTGAAGAAAAAGGGTTGACTTTCCATACTTAGAAATATTTCAAATTCTTCTTCAAAAATGACCTATAATCTTTTGCATCCAAACATGGCCTTCCACTTGGAATTTGCTCTTGACCAAAAAAGATGGAATAAATTAGATCTATTAAATAACATTTTGGGACTTGAACCATTCAAAATATCCAAAAATTGAGAGAGTTATGACTTGTTGAAGTTGGCCAAAAATCATGAAATGACCTATAATCTTTTGCATATTTAAGGCAACTTCCCTTCATTTTCTCACTTTGCACATAAAATAAGGCATAAAGTACGCATATTCAAGATCATTATGTAAAAAAATGGATTCAAGGTGATAAAAATTGACCAAGTTATGACCATTTGAAGTCACATGTGGAAAATTGTGGGTTCATCTGGATGACTTGTAATCTTTCTTCTTCACCAAGTTTCTTCCACATGAAAACTCTTTGGAATTTTTGAAGTGGTTTGTTGATAACCCTTTGAAGAGAAAGATGTCTTTGGAATTACTCAAAAATACCAAAAGGTGAGCAAGATAAGCTCCTTTGAAGTTCAAAACCCTAGCTTCTAGATCAAGAGAATGCCTTGGAGAACTTTGACAAGTTTGAACAAACTTCTTGTACCAATATTCTTTCTTTGTGAATAGAAGTTGTTAAGGATGATAATGAAGACTCGTAGTCACCAAAACCACTTCCATATATTCAATTTTGAGAGAAATATGCTCTTGTGACCAATAGGAACAAGGCCTTGTCCAAACATGACAACTTCTCCAATCAACCCCTTGTACTTTTGGGTCAAATTTAATAACCTTGAAATATGGTGAACCAAAACAATCTTGCCATGCCAATTATTCCAAAACCAATCCAATGATGAGGTTTGAACTTCTCAAGCTTGTATTGACTAGGGCATGGAAATAAACTCATGAACCCATGGGGCAACTTGTTAAATCTCATTGCCCTTACCTACATGGATAACAAACAAGGCAAGCCAACATTGTATTTTATAAGTGAAGAAATCAAAACAATACTCATGATCACAAAAGGAACATAAGTCAGGATGCTTGGTAATCCCTCAAAAGGAGCACAACTCAAAGTAGGGAGGGGAACCAAGGATCCTAGTGTGATCTTATTGTGAATAAATCAACATGGTATGATGAAGGGAACTTAGGGGGAAAAATTGGGGTACAATAGTTGCCCTTATTTGAGTTTCTTCTAGCCGGAGATACGAAGGTTAAAAATCTTCGCGTCAACGCGATCGAAGATACTTAAATACAAAATAAACCTTATTTTTGGCCCTAAGATGCCATGCAAATGCTTATGCATATGAATGCATATGAACAGTACCAAAGAGACGCAAAGTATCACTGGGGATGCAGCAATAATAAATAAATAAAGGAGCAACCCTACCAGGAAAATAAATAACTGGTGGACCAAAAGAACTGAATCAAAGAGGATTGTAGGATGGTCACAGGACACACCAACTTCAACTGAAGGCGAAGCCACCAACGTTCACTGAAGGCAGAGAGAAAGATAACAAACATCGACGTTCACTGCCGATGGTCTACCAACTTTCACTGAAGGTAGAAAGAGAAAATAATATCACCTCCGTTCACTGACGATGATCTATCAATGTTCACTGAAGATAGCAAAAGGATAACAAGCACCAACGTTCACTGCCGATGGTCTACCAACTTTCACTGAAGGTAGAAAGAGGAAATAATCATATCACCACCGTTCACTGCCGATGTCCTACCAACATTCACTGCCGATGGTCTACCAACTTTCACTGAAGGTAGAAGGAGAAAATATCATATCACCGCCGTTCACTGACGATGAACTACCAACGTTCACTGAGCGTAGCAAAAAGATAATAAACATCGATGTTTATTGTTGATGGTCTACCAACTTTCACTGAAGGTAGAAGGAGAATACATCATATCACCGCCGTTCACTGACGATGAACTACTAATGTTCATTGAGGGTAGCAAAAAGATAATAAACATCGATGTTCACTGCTGATGGTCTACCAACTTTCACTGAAGGTAGAAAGAGAAAACATCATATCACTGCCGTTCACTGACGATGAACTACCAACATTCACTGAGGGTAGAAAAAAGATAACAAACACTGACGTTCACTGTCGATGGTCTACCAACTTTCACTGAAGGTAGAAAGAGAATATCATATCACCGCCATTCACTGACGATGATCTATCAACGTTCATTGAAGATAGCAAAAAGATAACAAATTTCCCCAAGATTCTGGTGTTTCTCCTAGAACGGGTCTCAACTTCTTCTTTAACCAAGGCACTCCGCTTGTAAAGGATAACACATAAGTTGTCTCAAATAAAGAGACTTGCTATTCGTGGTCACGGAGGATCGTAAAAGGAAATGACTTCTTTTTTTTTTGGGCAAGAGGTATGCCTTCCTAGGGAGGTGTCATGATATTCTTACTAAGGGGATAAAGTTTTCTTGTGCAAAATAAATGCACTAACCAAAGCTTGGAGTTTTTCAGAATTCCAAACTAAATAACATTGTCGGGGAGCCACCGATCCAAACCAAAAATAAACTGGAACGAAACCATCAACCTGAATTCATCCTTTAAGAAATAAACTCAAGAGGAAAAATGAAATTTATCCAAATAGGGCACTATACAGGAAGGTTTAAAGATAAAATCTTCTATGAGGGACAACTCAGTAGGGAAATTGAAAGAATATACGTTTTCTGCTTAAGACCAATGCTCTAATGACAAGAGGGTAACTTATCTCTGCAAAACAGGGTAATATGTCAACAAAAATATTAACAAATGTCAATGAACGATGATTTGTCAATTTTAGCCATGCATGATGTATGTATGAATGTATGAGTGCTATCGTGTGTATGCTGACAAAACAGATACATAATCATTGGGAACAAACAAACAAAACTGCCTCGGGCACTAACAACACTCGGCTAAGCTTCGACCAAGATGATCATTCCAAGAAAGGTAAAGGCCAACTGCGGAAACCAAACTTACTGCCTGCTTTAACTTTACTGAGGAGAAACATAATCCAGAGGTAGACAACTCAAATAGATACCGGGATATAACATCCTTCTTCCGGCTTCATCGGGGAAACCAGTTTTTTCAAAAGTAACATGCCTACTGGGGATTGCAAGACCAGTCTCAAATAAAGCAGACTGACACCGAAACAATCAAACTTCACTGGGGAATTCAAGCCTACTTCCCTGGAGAAAAATGCGGATTGAAACTTCACATCATGAAAACTCAGAAAAGAGGAGAAATGAACCCAAACTTGTCCGTGGATACCGGAACCATAAACCTAATACGGCGAAAACAACCCGAGTAGACCTTCCCGAGGGGAACAAAGATTATCAAAACAACTGGAGTTCGTTCATTCCTGGGATCGCCATTTTGTTGTCATTGTTTCATCACAAATCTCAAAGTAAAAGTAAATTGTAAAAATCATTTTTTTTTTGAAAAATCAATTTTATTATTTAATCTCTTTGCTTTGAAAGTTATTATCAGTAGTAAATGGAGTCTTTGCAAGCTAAATAAAATAAGTAGCATAAAGAATTGGGTAACAGCTCGAATTTCATTAATAGAATGGTAGTCTGCGAATGGCGAGACTCCATAGATGATTACAAAGTTTGGGAAATGGTAATACATAATGGAAAAGATACATTGAGATACAATGACCACTATCCCCCCTAACAACTTTTGAAATCCTGAGCAGCAGCTTTTGTTGAAGTATGGTGAAGATCCGAGAAGATTGTTGCTTCAACGATCAAGTCTTGTCTGACGTAGTTACTTGCCAAGAAAATCCCTAAATTTTTCCTAAGCTTCCCTTGCGGGTTTTCAATTTAGCGGGAAACTCATTCTGTTTATGACTCTAATTTTTGCCTAGACTGCCCTTTCAGGTTTTCGGCCTACCGAGACGCTCTTTTTTGCCTAAGCAGCCCTTTCGGGTTTTCAACTTAGCGAGCTGTTCTTTTATTTCTTTAGGCGAAGTACTTCTTGACTGCGTCAGCATTCATGGGACGTGGGAACTCCTCGCCATCCATAGTTTTAAGAATTAACACACCGCCAGAGAAGGCTTTCTTGACAACATATGGGCCTTCAAAATTGGGAGTCCACTTGCCCCTAGAATTAGTGTTGAAAGACATGATCTTCCTGAGCACGAGGTCGCCTTCTCTGAATTCACGAGGCTTGACCTTTTTATCAAAAGCTTTCTTCATTCTCTTCTGATATAACTGCCCATGACACAAAGCTGACATTCTCTTATCCTCAATCAAATTCAATTGGTCAAACCTGTTCTGGACCCATTCAGCCTCTGACAACTTGGTTTCCATTATCACACGCAACGAGGGAATCTCCACCTCGACTGGGAGTACAACTTCCATTCCGTACACTAGGGAGAACGGGGTCGCTCCTGTTGAAGTGCGGACAGATGTTCGATATCCATGCAGAGCAAAAGGGAGCATTTCATGCCAATCCTTATAAGTAATGACCATTTTCTAGATAATTCTCTTGATATTCTTATTAGCAGCTTCAACAACCCCATTCATCTTTGGCCTGTATGGAGATGAATTGTGATGGACAATCTTGAATTCTTCACACAGTTCTGTCATCATCTTGTTGTTCAAATTCGAACCATTGTCAGTGATGATTCTGCTCGGCACACCATACCGGCACATAAGATTATTCTTGATGAAACGCACAACCACCTGTTTAGTAACATTGTCATATGAAGCAGCCTCCACCCATTTGGTGAAGTAGTCAATTGCTACCAAGATAAAACGTTGCCCATTCGAAGCTTTGGGTTCTATCATCCCAATCATGTCAATACCCACATAGAGAAAGGCCATGGGGAGGAAATCACATTGAGAAGTGTCGGAGGCACATGGACCTTGTCTGCATAAATCTGGCATTTATAGCTCTTCTTTGCAAATTTGTAACAATCAGACTCCATTGTCATCCAATAATAACCTGCCCTTAGCATCTTTTTAGCCATTGAATGTCCATTGGCATGAGTGTCAAATGAACATTCATGAATCTCATGCATTAACATGTTTGCTTCGTGTCTATCCACGCATCTGAGAAAGACCATGTCATAATTTCTCTTATACAACACATTTTCACTGAGGAAGAAACTGCCCGCCAATCTTCTCAATGTCTTTCTATCTTTCTTTGACGCACTGATCGGGTATTCCTGAGTCTGGAGAAAATGCTTGATATCATGATACCAGGGTTTTTCATCTGCTACCTCCTCTGCTGTAAACACACGAGTGGGAATATCCAGCCGTCGAACCGTAATTCGGGGTATATCATTCCAAGTATTTACTTGGTACATGAAAGCCAGAGTTGCCAGAGCATCCGCCATTTGATTTTTCATCTCTAGGGATGTGATGGAATTCAAATTTATTGAAGAAGGGTAATAATCTTCTAGAATAATCTTTGTAAGGGATCAAGCCATGGTGACGAGTGTCCCATTCTCCTTTAATCTGTTTTATTACCAAAGCTGAATCACCATACACATCTAGAATTTTGATTCTGAGATCAATAGCTTCTTCGAGACCCATGATGCAAGCCTCATATTCTGCCATATTATTAGTGAAATCAAATGTTAACCTTGCAGTAAAAGGAATGTGCGATCCATGAGGAGTGACAATCAAGGAACCAATTCCTTTACCATAAGCATTCACAACTCTATCAAATATCATACTCCAACGAGATTCAGGGTCAGGGCCTTCCTCAGGCAATGGTTCATCACAATCTTTCGCTTTTAGGAACACCACATCCTCATCGGGGAATTCATATTCTACAAACTGGTGATCTTACACCGATTGGTGAGCAAGATGATCTGCCAACACACTACTTTTAATAGCCTTTTGAGTGAGGTATTCAATATCATATTTAGATAACAACATTTGCCAGCGGGCGATTCTCCCAGTAGGAGCAGGCTTTTCAAAAATGTACTTAATTGGATCCATTTTGGAGATCAACCGAGTGGTATGATTCAACATATACTACTGCAAATGCTTTGCCACCCAGGCCAAAGCATAACATGTCTTTTCCAGCATGGAATACCACGAATCAGTGAATTTTTTGCTGAGATAATAAATGGGGAACTCCTTCTTTCCTGTTTCATCTTGTTATCCCAGAATACAACCCATAGATTTATCTAACACTGTCAGATACATAATCAACGGTCTTCCTTCTACGGGAGGGAGCAAGATAGGAGGTTCAAGCAGATATTCTTTAATACTCTCAAACTCCCTTTGGCAGTCATCCGTCCACACACAACCTTAATCTTTCTTTAACAACTTAAAGACCAGTTCACATGTTGCAGTCATGTGGGAAATAAATCTAGAAATATAATTCAAACGCCCGAGGAAACCTCTGACTTGCTTTTCAGTTCTTGGTGTTGGCATTTCTTGAATTGCTTTGACTTTATCAGGGTCAAATTCGATTCCTTTCTGGCTAACAATGAAACCCAACAACTTCCCCGATCGAACACCGAAGGTGCATTTGTTTGGATTCAAGCGGAGACGATACTTCCTCAAACGCTGAAACAACTTCAACAAATCTTCTATATGCCCTTCTTCAATCTGGGATTTGGAAATCATATCATCAACATATACTTCTATTTCCTTGTGCATCAGATCATGGAATAGGGTTGTCATAGCCCTTTGGTATGTTGCACCAGCGTGCTTCAACCCGAAGGGCATCACTCTGTAACAAAATGTTCCCTAGGGTGTGATAAACGTTGTTTTTTCCATGTCCTCTGGAGCCATTATTATTTGATTATACCCGGAAAATCCTTCCATGAACGAGAATACTTTGAATTTTGTTGTGCTATCCACTAACATGTCGATGTGTGGCAATGGAAAATTATCTTTTGGACTAGCTTTATTTAGATCTCTGTAATCTACGCACATGTGGACTTTTCCGTCTTTTTTCGGTACTGGGACAATATTGGAAATCCATTGAGGATACACTGGCGTCACAAGAAAACCAGCATTAATCTGCTTTAGAACCTCCTCTTTGATCTTTACTGCCATATCTGGGTGAGCTCTTCTCAACTTTTGTTTAATTGGCGGACACTCTGGCTTCAACGGCAAACGGTGCTCGACAATATATGTATCTAGACCAGGCATGTCTTGGTAAGACCAAGCAAAAATATCCACGTACTCTTTCAACAACTCAATCAACCTTCTTTTTACATTGGGATATAACGATGCTCCAATCTTGACCTCCTTCGGATCTTCCTCTGAACCCAAATTGATCACTTCCAAAGGCTCTTTATATGGCTGAATGGTATTTTCCTCGTGCTCAAGCAACCGTGATACCTCTTCTGGAATCTCATCATAATCTTCTTCTTCAGCCTCATACACAGGACATTCAAAGTTGGGAGAGGGTGCAGAGTCGTTGTATTCAACGGGTTTTTTAATTAATCTGCACACATGATTTGTGATTGCTTTTAGAAACTGACACATATAACAAGTGATCATGCAGATTGAATTTCAGTTATTATTTATTTTGAAAGGTTTTTTCTGATTACCATTTTCCAAGAAAAAGCAGAAAATAAAGACATAATTCGGGAAGCAAAGATAACTTTTATTAATGATCTTAAAAGTCACAGCAAACAGATAAGCCCTACAACATTAATACTTCCACCTTGGGCAGAGTGAAAGCTTTTCAAAAGAAAGATTAACAAATCAAATTATTTTGAAACATGTATGCAAGAGGGAACATCAATGGTGACCCAGTTCTAAACCCTAACTCCATGTGTCACATTATTCGATACTTCCTGTTCTGCTTCATACTCTTCAACAGCATTAATTCCAGCATCAATTGGATGGAGGTAGCCTCCGCTGCAGAAAACATCATGATAACTATTCATAATAGACTTTGACTTCAAACTTTTTCCTTTTCCATTCTTCAAAGAGAAACCCAAACCAGTTTTGTTCTTGTTCACGGGTGGATCCACAATTTGTCCCCAAACTGCATTATGACCATTGCGCACAACCTGCGGCGCGTCCTTCAGTGAAACCACAAAATTCTCATTTCTCCTTATGTTGTCAATGGATAGGGCTGGAACTGAGTTCCAACAGCAGCCTCATCAGCTTCTACAATACTGAAAGAGGACAAATGGGATATCAACAACGCCTGCTCCCCATTTATGATCACCACCTTCCCTCCACACACAAACTTTAGCTTCTGATGTAGAATTGAAGTGAAAACCCCTGCTTCATGTATCCATGGCCGTCCTAGCAAACAACTATATGCGGGAATAATGTCCATGACCTGGAAGGTTATCTGGAACAAATATGGTCCTATATGGATGGGTAAGTCCACTTCACCGATGACAGATTTCCTCGACCCATCAAATGCTTTCACAATGATGCCACTCGGGCGCATAAGTGCTCCTTCATACTTTAACTTCATGAGAGTACTCCTCGGTATAACATTCAACGCGGATCCATTATCAATTAGCACATTGGATAGCGAATCATTCTTGTAATTCATAGAGATGTGGAGGGCCAAGTTATGATTCCTCCCTTCATCTGGTAATTCATCATCGCAGAAACTCAAGTTATTACATGACGTAATGTTTCCTATTACGCTGCTGAATTGATCTATTGGCATATCACTCTCCATAAAAGCTTGGTCTAGTACCCTCATCAAGGATTCTCTGTGAGCACAGAAGTTCATCAATAAAGCCAAGATGGATATTTTTGAAGGAGTCTGTAGTAGCTGATCTACAATTCTGTAGTCACTCATCTTAATTATCTTCAAAATATCATCTATCTCTTTCTCTAACGTAGCTCCACTAGTCTCTCATGTAGCCTTCTTAGGTTCATCATTCTCAACAACTTTCTTTCCAGCAGCAACATCTCTCCGAACAACCGACGCAAACACACGACCGCTACGGGTCACCCTGCTATTTTCAGCTATATTTCCAACATCAGGCATTGGCTGGATGGGAACTTCCACTCCATCTTCTAAGATTGTAGCGTTGTATTTGTAAGGCACAACCTTATTTGATTTGTAGGGGATGGGACCTGGCAAACTAATTACCAATGGGGTAATAGTTGGCTTGCTATGGTACTCAACTTCAAAATGAGCGGGTGCACCAAAGAAAGGCACAATGACGTTTACCCCTTCCTCAACACAATCAGTCATCAAAAAGTCATTTTTGGAAAACAAATCTCCGTCTGAAGAGAAATACTCATCCGTGGAGGCATACTCTTCCTCTGACTCTTCTTCCATTAAACAAACTCTAACCATATCAACCTCAGGATAATGATCCCTTTGACCTGTGATCTTGATAGTTCCATTGTATAACAGCAACTGAACACCCTCTCTCACAATTGAACATCCTCGAGGATTTCGACAACAAACCAGGCAAGATCCATATTGGTGTTCCACCTAACCAGCCGTATGGCATAAGGTAGCATGCAACTGCACAAGATCCTCATTCAAATGCTCCACATCAAAAATTCTGAATTCACCAGGACATCTAGAAACCATATTCACTTCCTCTTCATACTCTTCCCTAGGCCTGATTATATAGATTAAGCCATTATCCATCATCTCCTATAAATCAGCCTTTATCTTCTCGCAACCCTGTATATCTATACTGCAAGTAGCACAATCAGCATGGTCATGCGTATAGTAGCTGAATTCATAGAGGTCTGCGTGCATTTTCACCAAATCTCCTCTAAATAAATTAATTTCAAAAATCCGGAAGTCTCCTGGACAACCGACCACCATATTTACAGCATTTACTCCCCCGTGCTTGGGTAGAGGGTTATCTTTCACATTAGGTCCCATGTCCTTGAAAGATAGAATTCCAGACTTCACCAACTTTTACACTCCAGTCTTCAAAGGATAAAAAATCTCAACACTATGCACTGGTGCTCCCTGATGAAAAGCATACGTTTGGTCTGCTTTATAATACCAAGGCAATGGTGATGGTACGACGGGAGGTGGTCGTGTCTGGACTAACTTTTTCTGAATCAATGCTGGTAGTAGCTCTGCATAGCTCATGGGAATAGGGTCATAGTTCTCTCTTCTCTGATTATACCCTTGATTCCCCTGCTGGGATGGTCTTTGATAAGCAACGGTAGTCGGACCGGCATTCATCACAGGAGTAACTGAGGCGACTTACTGGTGATGCTGATAATTCCTTCTAGGAGTGTTTACCCTCCTCTCTTGCATAACAGAATTTGCATCTCCCTCTTTCTTCTTGGCAAACCCATAAGATGGCTTCTTCGCACCTCTAGATCCTTCACTTTTCGTCAAACGGCCTTCTTTTATGACCTCTTCTAAGAGGATACCCATTCCTACCATCTCAGTAAAGTCACTTGACGCGCTTTCTACCATCCTCTTATAGTAGAAAGCATCCAGCATTTTCAAGAAAATCTTAGTCATCTCCTTCTCTTCCATGGGAGGAATCACTTGGGCAGCTACTTCGCGCCATCTCTACGCATACTCTTTGAACGATTCCCTGTCTTTCTGAACCATGGCCCTAAGTTGGTCACGGTCAGGCGCCATGTCCACATTGTACTTGTATTGTTTGATGAATGCTTCTCCCAAATCATTAAAAGTATGGATATTGGCGTTGTCCAAACTCATATACCATTTCAGTGCTACGCCGGTCAAACTATCCTGAAAAAAGTGAATCAGCAGACGCTGATCATCAGTGTGGGTAGACATTCTTCTCACGTACATCACTAGGTGAGCACGAGGGCTAGTGTTGCCCTTATACTTCTCAAATTCTAGGACCTTGAACTTAGCAGGTATCTTAACATTCGGGACCAAACATAGCTCATTCACATTCTTCCCAAATAGCTCTTTTCCCTTAAGAGCCTTCATCTCTCTTTGCATCTTGTCAAACTGTTCTTGAAAATCATCCATTCTGTCATAAAGACCCAAGTCTTCACTCGGCGGAGGAAAAGGACGACACGCATCATCATTAACAAAAGGAACCAAATTCACCAAAGGAGGTGCAGCAAGAACAGCATGCACCACAAGAGGTGCTAGAGTAACAATAGCCTGAACCACTGGAGTATCTTGAGGACCAAGGTTGAAACCTTCGGGTGTCAAATTCTCTGTCATTCCCCATGGATAACCTTGAGGCATACGGTTCTGAACAACAGCCGGAGTAGCGGATACAGGAACAGTCGGAACTTCAATATTTGCCCTTATTGGTTGAGGTTGAACACTCGGTGGCTGATTCTGAGCAGCCACCAGAGCTTCCACCAGAGTAGTCAGATTGGCCATGCCGGCCTTCAAAGCAGAAACTTCCTCGCACAGCTCGCGATTCTCCTGTTCTAAGTTGTCCATCTTCTTTTTGAAATTAGCCCGAGTATTGTAGTGATGAGTCAGCTTGCTGAACGAGTAAAGAAGCTGGGTAAGATACCTGGATATGCATAATAAATGCAAGAAATATGTGCAATATGATGCGTGATATGGAATATATATGATTATTTTTGCTTCATTATTTAATATTTCAAGGGATTTAAGGTTTATAGACATATTGCAAACATCAAAGTAATAAAGCTTTTGAAATACTGAAAATTTTTATTATAATAACTCTAAAATGGATTACAAGTTTCAATGATCTCAAGTACAAGATGAAAATACAATCTAAAATCCTGAGAAAAAGAATTGATGGAGATCAATTTGTACGTTGGCGCTTCCCCGTGAGCCTGGCAATCTGAGCCTTCAGCCTCTGGTTTTCTTCTGCATGTCTGATGGCAACCTCCTTCCAATCATCTGAATCAGGAAGTGAGTGATCAACACCTGATTGAGGCTTAGGAGAAAATAAATCCCCTTGCCTCTCCATAGACTCTATTGCTCGACTCTCAAGAATCTCAATCAAATCGTCTTTCTCCTTTAAGTCTGCTTTATAGGAACTCTCTAAAGTCTGTAACTTGTTCTTCCAAGCATCCATTTCCTCTTGCATCCTAACCAAAGCAAGTTGCAGCTCTTCTAGATCATCTAATAAGGGAGGAGTTGTATTCACAAATAGATTAGGCATGGGTGTCTCCCGAGTATACGGCATCTTTAACTGAATAGCTCTCAATCAGACCCATTGAAGATATGGCTCCAAAGAAACAGCACCCCTGGGTCCCAAATCCTTCATACTCTTCTTATGAATGTGACGCCAGGCCTTTGCAATCTGCTCCCTAGCTTCCCTATGGTCTTCCCCTTCCTTCACAAAGAAACTACTCAAATGAATACTATTTTGTTTATCCCTCATCGGATAACCAAGCTGCCGCTGTGCAAGAACAGGGTTATAGTTAATTCCTCCCTTTGTACTAAGAAGCGATACATTGGGGAAACTACCACAACTATCAATAATCTCTACATCTTGGTAAGCTCGATGATACCAATCAATATCCGAGTGAGTAAGTGCCATGATCTTAGGAGCCCAACGGGGTTCCTTCTTGACATCCCAAAAAGCATCAGACTGAGGCATATGAGAGATGAACCACCAGTACAACAGAGGCGTGCAACAGATAATCATTCCCCCATGATAAGAATTCCGAAGATGAATAGAGTAATAAGCATCACCCAACAGTGTAGGAACTGGGTTTCCAATCATGAAAATTCTGATAGCGTTAATGTCGACAAACTTGTCCACATTAGGAAATAAGAACAATCCGTAAGCAAGTAGAGCAAAGATGGCCTCAAAAGCAACTGTACTCTTCATTCTGGAAAAGTAACGAGCTTTCTCCAATAAGAACTAAGTTGGTAATCCTCTAATCCCTCCCTTAGTAGTCGTATGGGCTTCAACCTCAGACTTCCCCAGGTGAATCAAAGCAGCAATCTCATGTGGTTTTGGCTCACTCTCCAAACAAGTAAAAGGAACATGATCGGTAATAGATAAATCCAATAGATAAGAATACTCCTCCAGTGTAGGCATCAACTGATAGTCGGGAAAAGTAAAGCAGTGATACATCGGATCATAGAACTGGACCAAGGTCGAGAGAATACCCTCCTTCATCTTCAGCTTCATGAGAGGAATAATGGATCCATACTTCTTCTGGAAGTATGCAGAACACTCGATCTCGGGAATTAGACTGATCAACTCATCAATCTTGGGATCCTTGAAACTGTATTTCCCGGTCTTTCTCTTTCCATAATCCATGGTTAAAAGTACCTGAGATATTCACAAATAGTCAACCTTTAAATCCCTTGAAATATGGTTTTCTTCAAAAGATGCTTATGAGTGCATGGATGCATGATGCAACAATCACACACAAGATCACGTATATAGGGTTTATAGGTTCAATGTCACGAGCATGAGGTCGAAGGTACTACCCATAAGGTGTTGGTCTAAGAGTTATCACCTTCCGAACAAGGTTCTAAAGGTTCCCAGAGTCTACATCCTTCCTTCGGATATTACCAACTTCTTGATTAACTCAGTAATTAGTAATATTCTCAAGAAAGACTCGTCCGAGTGTAGTATTGTGTGACAACTATTTCCGGATTACTCCATCATAGCTTCCGCACTACACCTAAAAGGCCAAGATGGGTTAGGTATTCTACGGTCCTCAGTTTCAGCAGGCTCCCAGGTCGAAAGCAATACGTCTTCTCAATTACTCGGAAAACGACACTACAATCAAAGGGGCCTCCACTGAGTGGGGGATCTCGTGCCTCATTTTTTAGGATTACTCCCTCAAAGTTAACATGACTATACCGCCCGTCCTATCCTAAATTTTGCCCAAGTCCGGGTATAGGACTTATGAGTAATCACCAAGCACCCTGAAAACCAGGAAAATCCAGAAAAACATATATACAACATATAACACAAAAACAGTAATAACACATATACATATATAAATAAAGATAAGCTTAACCCACTTAGGGATGGACCAGCAAGAGGTCAATCTTTCCCCAGTGAAGTCGCCATTTTTCTGTAGCGGTAGAAATTCTCAAGACTAAGCCATTGGATTGACTAGACTTTATACAAATCAAAATGAAAATCGCCACCGCGCTTTATTGTTTCCAAAGGAATGGGAAAAGAGCGAATAACCCAAAAAGAGGGGGAAAGATTCAAGGTAAGGGGGTTGGTTATGCAAAGGGAATGTATTAGCACCCTAAACATCCACGGTACTCCGCATGAGCCTCTTTGTAAAATATGTATATTTTGGCTATAAAAACTATTGTATATAAAATGGATGGTGGAGGTGAGAAAAGAAATATTTTTTTTATGCTTTTTGCAACCGCCGCGGTTGCAAACCTTTAGTGCCTACATACCACCTTTCATGCAATAGGAGGTCAGGGTACACGTAGTTCCTCTTTTAAAAATTTGAAACACAAATGCGTTGGTCAATTTTATGAGATAAAACATCATCGTCATTGTCCGTGTGTGTAGCGATAAAAAATGTAGCGGGGTAAATCGGAGATCGAACTATTACTTAATTCGTCTCACAAAAGCAAGAGTCGCCACCGCGCTTTATTATTTCCAAGGGAAAAGGGAAAAGAGCGAAATAAAACCCTAAAATATGCAATGTAAAATAATACTTTAAAAGTAATGAAAATACAAGGCGTTTTTGAAAAGAGGTCTAAGGTTCGGGGGTTGGTTATACAATGGGAAGGTATTAGCACCCAATGTATCTATAGTATTCTATAGGAACCTTTTGAAATATTTGTTTATTAAAATGTTTGTTTGATTAAAATGGTTCATTTGGCTAAAAATAGGTGTGGGTGAGAGTTTGAAGATACGACGACCTAACGTCAAAGTTTTGACTTAAAAGGTGTGAGTTTTGAAAAATTGAGTATTTGGGAAAAATTATCTTAAGTTTTTAACGAGATAATAAACGGAGGATGAATGAGGGTATTCGCACGATTTTTTTTGATGACATGAAGTCGACAAAAATTAAACAATCCCCTTGGATTTTGCAAGCAACATGAAGATTAAAACTAAAAGTATAAACACTCCAAGATTTTAAAAGAAAACCAAAAGAGAAGCCATGGAATTAAATCGAAATTATCACAAACTCAACCAACATGTATCATGGGAGGAACATCATAAGGGGCAATAAATTCAAAGAGATAACTTACAAACTTATCCATAAAAGACTAGTTAAAAAAACTAACAAAATTAACTAAAATACTGACCAAACGAAATATCAAGATTTAAATAAATTATAAAACTAAACTAATTAATTGGGTTATAAACTGAAAACAAAATAAAGGTCCAGCATGGGACTGAAATCGAAATCGAAAAATGCTCCTTTCGAACTCTCTTTTTTTTCTCTTCGAACTCCCTCTTTCGAACTCTGCTTTTCTCTCTTCGAACTCTCTCTTTCGAACTATGATTTTCTCTCTTTCGAACTCTCTCTTTCGAACTCTGCTTAAAACGAAATCGAACAATACCAACAATGAATCCTGATCCATCAATTCGAACTCTTCTCACTCTCTAAATCAAAAACGAACAACAACACTGCTTCTGGCTTCGAATTCCTTCCCAAATCAAAAACGAACAACAACACTGCTACTTGTTTCGAACTCTTCCTAAATCAAAACGAACAACACCACTACTACTGGTTTCGAACTCTTCCTAAATCAAAACGAACAACACCACTGCTTATGGGTTCGAACTCTCTCTCTCCTAAATCGAACAACAACACTGCTTCTGGGTTCGAACTCTCTCTCCCCTAAATCGAACAACACACTGTTTCTGGTTTTTTCATGCAGTTAAACATCAAATCAACAAGGTGACAAACATTCATGGCAAGAGAAACAACAATAACAATCTCAGGGGTTCTGATTTATTGAAACATCAACAACAAAAAATGCAGCAACAACATCTAGTTCACAGCATACATCATTATGACAAGCATGGCAACAGATTTTTTGAAAAAAAGTAGGGAAACTTACAAGATCAGTGCAAGTCTGATGGTTTCAATTTTTGATGATGAAATAATAAAGAAATCCAGAGATGAAGTAATATACTCTTTTAATTCCTTCTGCTTCCAGAAACTGACTCGAAAATGTTGGTGTCGTTGAGAGTTTGCTGGTATGATTGGAGCTTGGTTCGAAATAATGCAGGTTAAAAGGTTTGGTTCTATTTACAATTTGTGGTTTTGGTAAGGAAGGCGGACTTGAGTTATGCAGGCTATCCTGCTTGGTTCGAAACAGGCTTTGAGTTTGTTGTTTGGAGGTTTCGATGCAGGTTACAAGTTTGTTTGTGTTTTTGGTAACTTGCAGTTTTTGCTTGCAGGTTTGAAGTTTGCTTCTGCAAGTTTGCGTTTTTCTCTTTGTGAACTATATCTTTTTTTCGCTCCCCCCTCTCTTCAATTGTATCTGCCTGCTTTATAGTGAACAAGGATGAGGTTTTGGGAGGGAAGATTTGGTGAATTTAAACAAATGTGATGATCTGATTTCGACACTTTTTGATGCAGTTTTGGTGTGTGTTATTTGAGGCAATTCTTGGACTGATGTGCACAGGTTTTTGGACTGGTGTTCAACAGTTTTTTGGTTGTGGAGGCAGTAGAGATGTGACCGTTAGTTGGGCAGCAATAACACAGAATTTTGTACTGAGCGGCATATGGACAGATTTAATGGACATATTTATATTTTCATAATATTAATAATAAACAACAATGACAATAATAATAGAATAATCGTTAGTAAAACTAAACTGAAAATATAAAAGTGAAATAAAAAGATATTAAAAGTTTTGGTTTTTTTCAAATAAAGTGATGCAAAATATATAAATTATATGTAACTAAGATTTTTTTGATAATTTTAAATTAATATAAAGAACTTGCAAAATAAAAATAAAAGAATGTAAAATTACTATTTTTTGAGATTTTTTACTAAATTAAATCTAAAAGACTATAATTTTAACTTAAATGATACAAGAACAAAAAACTAAATGAAACTTAAGGAAACTAATTTTTTGTATTTTGAATATTTTGAATAAAAACATAAATAAAATGAAAATAGCATGAACTAAATATTTTTTAGGATTTTCTTTTTTTATGGAAATAAGAATAAAAGAAAGATGATAAAAAAATGAAAAAAACAAGATTTTATAAAGTCGGACAAAAATCAGTTAAATTTCACTAAATTCACAACAATTTCTAACGTTTCTATTTTTCCGTGGATTTTCAAAGCATAATCATCTCTTGACTCGTAAAGAAAAGTTGTAGTTGTTGCAGAGGAGAATCATATGTAAAAGAACCACTAAAAAAAATTTCGAAATTTGAAGAAGTTGTGAATTTTTGAAATCTGACCCGAGAATTGGCAAAAATAGATTGAAACGCTTGTAAACGCTTGCTATGTAATAATGCAGATGGGAGGTGGTATCTTAGGTCAAAATTTGGGGTATGACATCTACCCCTATTTAATTTTCTTCTATCCGGAGATATGAAGATTAAAATCTTCGTCTCGACGAGATTGAAGGTACTTAAATACATAATACGCAATTTTTGCCCTAAGATACCGCCGTTATGTTTGTGATATGAATGTAGTATTTAAATTCACAAAGAATGATATTGTATGAGACAAGATAATGCTGGAGAAACCAAACACCAACAAAACACAGGAACATAGATTATACACTATTGGGGAAATGAGCCATCGACTTCAAATGATAGACTCTTGACGGTGAATGAAATTTGAGAGAAAATGACCTCTGACCCTAACAAAGAAGGCATCTTGCATAGGCCACAAAACAGATTATTGACCTAAAAATAACAGTGAGTTCCCAACTCAAGGTCAAAGATAGACAAAAGATGTATCAAATTTGCTGATAATAGATTACCGACTTCTGAAGGTAAAGATTCATAACAAACTTTTCTGCAAGATTTCCGGAGAGATAACAATTAATGCTGAAACAATAATATGGTTGTAGATACACAAGCTGCTCAAATAAAGAAGCTGCCACTTGTTGTCGTTCAAAGATGTCAATAGCATACAAGCTGCTCAAATAAAGAAGTTGCCACCTGCTGTCTCCAAAAAAAATACTATGACATACAAGTTTCTCAAATAAAGAAGCTGCCACTTGATGTCTTCCAAAAATACTGACGTACAAGTTGCTCAAATAAAGAAGCTGCCACTTGCCGTCGTCCAAAAATGCTATGACATACAAGTTGCTCAAATAAAGAAGCTGCCACTTGTTGTCTTCCAAAAATAATAACGTACAAGTTGCTCATGAAGAGCTGCCACTTGTCGTTTTCCAAAAATAATAACGCACAAGTTGCTCATGAAGAGCTGCCACTTGTCGTTTTCCAAAAATAATAACGTACAAGTTGCTCATGAAGAGCTGCCACTTGTCGTTTTCCAAGAATAATAATGCACAAGTTGCTCATGAAGAGCTGCCACTTGTCATTTTCCAAAAATAATAACGTACAAGTTGCTCATGAAGAGCTGCCACTTGTCGTTTTCCAAAAATAATAACGCACAAGTTGCTCATGAAGAGCTGCCACTTGTCATTTTCCAAAAATAATAACGTACAAGTTGCTCATGAAGAGCTGCCACTTGTCGTTTTCCAAGAATAATAACGCACAAGTTGCTCATGAAGAGCTGCCACTTGTCGTTTTCCAAAAATAATAACGTACAAGTTGCTCATGAAGAGCTGCCACTTGTCGTTTTCCAAAAGTTAATTCAGAAGAAAATTGTGATAACATTGTCAGAGAATAAAATCTTCGTCAAATGGAACCATGAATAGATCCTTCCCGAGGAGATCAAATACTTAAATGTGCAAAATAAATGCACCATTCGTCTAGGTTGCCTAGCTTGGAGAAAACCACGAGATAGCCTATGCAAGAGGCGACAACTCCCTCCAGGAATAAACCAGAGAGAAAACAGTCAAACAAGACTCCGCCCAATGAGAAAATAACTCGATTGGGGATTCATCCTATCCAGAAATGGACAAGGAAGGCTAAATAAAAAAAATTATCCACGAGGATTAGCTCAGTTGGGGAATTTAGAAAGGAAGCATATTTTCTGCCTAAGCTAACATTCTACTTGGAAAGAACATGTACATTGTCTTAATAAACATAAACAAGGTATACGACCCAAAATCAACGACAAATGTGAATATGCATGTGTGATATAAGTGTAAATGAATGAATGTTATGCTGACGAAACAGGCAGACGGAATATCTTGAAGATGATAAGATATCACAAAATAATAGATACTCGACCAATCTTAAAGAGACGGAAAATAACTGGAACTGGAACCAAAAGCAACTTCAGAGCGTATCACGCTACAAGGCTCGAATCTTCTGGGAGAAAAGTAATCAAAACCAATCTTCTAATCTCCAATAGACCACTGGCATGAGACAAAGCGTATCACACTTCAGAAATCTGCTCAAATAAAGATAACTGAAACAAAGCTTAACTGGAAAAGCTGGGGAGTCACCAAACTTAGTACCACTAGGAACAAAAGTTTACACAACCAACACCTCGTGAAGATTTTGAAGGAAAACATGTTCATCATGCAAGGATAAATTACTGTATTGTCTTGCATTTCATGGCTTGACCATCCTCGGAACAACTGTTAATATTCCTTTCATTATTCACGACACATTTTAAAAATAAGAATACTTTAAATAACTTTGTTTCAAATATTGCCGTAAAAATAAAATTTTGCCCACAAAAGGTAAATGCTCAAATTTCATTAATAAGATGGTAGTTCGCTAACAACGCGACTCCAACGGTTTACAAAAGTTTGGGAAATAGTACATGAAAGAAAGGGTTACATAAAAACAATGATCACTATTCTCCCTAACAACTTCGAATTCCGAAATGTGCTCAAATGCCACAGCCAGTCTGACCAAAAGCCTGCTTAAGCCGCCCCTTCGGGTTTTCAACTTAGCGAACTGTCAACTAAAACCTAGGCGAAATACTTCTTGACTGCGTCGGCGTTCAAGGAGCGCGGGAGCTCTTCACCGTCCATACTTGTGAGAATCATTGCACCTCCAGAGAAAACTTTCTTAACGACATATGGTCCTTCATAATTCGGAGCCCACTTTCCCCTAGAATCAGGTTGGAAAGATAATATCTTTTTGAGCACAAGGTCACCTTCTCTGAACTCGCGTGGTCGAACTTTCTTATCAAAAGCCTTCTTCATTCTCTGCTGATATAATTGACCGTGACACAACGCTGTCAATCTCTTCTCTTCAATTAAATTCAACTGATCATATCTACTTTGACACCATTCAGCTTCAGAAAGTTTAGCTTCCATCAAAACTCTCATGGATGGAATCTCAACCTCCACGAGGAGTACTGCTTCCATACCATAAACTAGGGAAAATGGGGTTGCACCTGTTGAAGTTCGAACTGAAGTACGGTATCCATGTAAAGCAAACGGAAGCATTTCATGCCAATCTTTATAAGTTACCACCATCTTCTGGACAATCTTTTTGATGTTCTTATTAGCAGCTTCAACTGCCCCATTCATCTTCGGCCTGTAAGGAGAAGAATTATGATGTTCAATCTTGAACTCTTCACAAAGCTCTTTCATCATCTTGTTATTTAAATTCGAGCCATTATCAATGATGATCTTGCTCGGGATGCCGTATCGACAAATGATCTGATTCTTGATAAATCTGACTACCACCTGTCTGGTTACATTAGCATAAGATGTTGCTTCCACCCATTTAGTAAAACAATCGATCGCTACTAAGATGAAACGATGACTATTTGAAGATTTGGGTTCAATCATTCCAATCATATCAATGCCCCACATAGAGAAAGGCCAAGGTGAAGAGATAACATTGAGGAGGGTCGGTGGCACATGTATCTTGTCCGCATAAATCTGGAATTTATGACATTTCTTCACATATTTGCAGCAATCAGATTCCATTGTCATCCAATAGTAACCAGCTCTCAACATCCTTTTAGCCATTGCATGTTCGTTGGCATGAGTGCCAAAGGATCCTTCATGTACTTCTTGCATCAGCATATCTGCTTCATGTCTGTCTACACATCTGAGTAGGACCATGTCGTAATTCCTCTTATATAACACTTCTTCATTGAGGAAGAAACTGCTTGCCAATCTCCTCAACATCTTCCTATCTTTATTAGATGCCCCAGGCGGGTACTCTTGAGTCTGAAGGACACGTTTAATGTCATATAACCATGGTTTGTCGTCGGTGACCTCTTCTACTGAGAACACATGAGCAGGTCTATCGAGGCGCATAACTATGATTGTAGGCACATCGTTCCAACCATTCACTTAAAACATTGAAGACAAAGTAGCTAAAGCATCAGCCATTTGGTTTTCATCTCTAGGAATATGATGTAACTCCACTTTGTTGAAGAAGGTTAACAATCTTCTAGCATAATCTCTGTAAGGGATCAAACCAGGATGACGAGTCTCCCATTCTCCTTTGATTTGATTAATTACCAATGTCGAGTCTCCGTAAATATCAAGAATCTTAATCCTTAGATCCACTGCCTCTTCGAGACCCATAATACATGCCTCATATTCAGCCATGTTGTTCGTACATTCGAACTTCAATCTCGCCGTGAACGGGATATGAGTACCTCGGGGAGTGACGATGATTGCCCCAATTCCATTTCCATAAGAGTTCACAGCTCCTTCAAATATCAAACCCCAACGGGATTCGGGATCAGGTCCTTCTTCAGGTAACGGCTCTTCACAATCTTTAGCTTTCAAATACATAACATCTTCATCTGGGAAGTCAAACTTGATGGATTGATAATCTTCAATTGGTTGGTGAGCCAAATGATCGGCTAAAATACTCCCTTTGATTGCTTTCTGAGTGTGATACTCAATGTCATATTCAGATAACAACATCTGCCAACGGGCTATTCTTCCAGATAAGGCGGGCTTCTTAAAGATATACTTGATCGGATCCATTTTGGAGATCAACCAAGTGGTGTGGTTAATCATATACTGGCGCAGACGGCGAGCAGCCCAAGCTAAAGCACAACAGGTTTTCTCAAGCATTGAGTATCGAGACTCACAGTCTGTGAATTTCTTACTCAGGTAATATATGGCATGTTCCTTTCTTCCAGTCTCATCTTGTTGACCAAGCACACATCCCATAGAATCTTCCAATATAGTCAGATACATAATCAAAGGTCTTCCTTCCACTGGAGGAATCAAAATAGGAGGTTCAAGTAAATATTCTTTGATGCTATCAAAAGCTCTCTGACAATCTTCTATCCACACACATCCTTGGTTTTTTCGGAGAAGCTTGAAAATCGGCCCACAGGTAGCAGACATATGAGATATAAATCTAGAAATATAGTTAAGTCTCCCAAGAATCCTCTTACTTGTTTTTCCGTCTTGGGTGCGGGCATTTCCTGAATAGCTTTGACTTTATCAGAATCTACCTCAATACCTTTCTGACTGACAATGAAACCCAGAAGTCTTCCAGAACGAACACCAAAAGTGCACTTGTTGGGATTCAAACGGAGTTTATACTTTCTCAAACGCTGGAATAACTTCAATAAATGTTCCAAATGATCTTCTTCAGTTTGCGATTTGGAAATCATGTCATCTATATACACTTCTATCTCTTTATGCATCATATCATGGAACAAAGCAGTCATGGCCCTTTGGTATGTTGCACCAGCATTCTTCAAACCAAACGGCATTACCCGATAACAAAATGTTCCCCAAGGTGTAATGAAAGATGTCTTCTCCATATCTTCTGGTGCCATCTTGATTTGATTATAACCAGAGAAACCATCCATGAAAGAAAAGACTTTGAACTTCGCAGTACTGTCGACCAAAACATCAATGTGTGGTAAAGGAAAATCATCCTTTGGGCTAGCTCTATTCAGATCTCTGTAGTCTACACACATCCGAACTTTGCCATCCTTCTTAGCAACAGGCACTATATTGGCTAACCATTGAGGATAGACCGACGTAACAAGGAAACCTGCATTAATTTGCTTTTGAACTTCTTCTTTGATCTTGTCAGCCATATCGGGACGAGTCCTTCTCAACTTCTGCTTAATCGGCGGACATTCCGGTCTCAACGACAAATGATGCTCCACAATATTGTTATCCAAACCTGGCATATCTTGGTAGGACCAAGCAAACACGTCAAAATACTCTCTGAGAAGCTCCAACATTTTCTCTTTGACTTCTGGGATAAGCAATGCTCCAACCTTGACTTCCTTTTTATCTTCTTCATCACCCAAATTGATCATCTCTATAGGCTCTTCAAACGGCTGGAAAGTTTTTTCATCGTGCTCAAGTAAATGGGAAATTTCATCAGGAACTTCTTCACTATCTTCTTCCTCGGCTCCGAACACAGGGAATTCAAAGTTGGGAGGGGGCATAGGATCATTGTTTTCAATGGTTAAGTCATGGATTAATCTGCACATATGATTATGCTTTATTTTAGAAATCGATTAATATGAATGTTGTACAAATAAAACAAAAGGTCATTATATTTTCCTATTACTACCAATTAATTTTCATTACTATTTCCCAGAAAAAGTGAAAAATAAAACAGTAGTGGACAAAATAACATTTTTATTCATGATTGGCAATACTTGAAACAAAGAGCCCAGACATTTTCTCTTTTGCCTTGGGCAGAGCAAAAGGATTTATTTTCAACATAGCCCGACACAAATACTCTTCGCCTTGGGCAGAGCGAAATTTTTTCAAAAATAAAACAAAACATTACTCAGAAATGTGAATCACAACAGGAACATCAACAGCAATCCAATTCTGGCAAACCACTCTGTGATCGGTGGATCTGGAACTGACTGTTTAACGCTGGTTCGCGAAATGTCGCGGAAGCAAGAGTCGCCACCGTCTTTTATTTTCTCCAATATGGAAAGGACAAAAACACAGAAAAATTCCTTATGAGATTGCTCTCGGTTCGGGAGGTAGATTTATAGAAAGGGAAGGTGTTAGCACCCTTTCTATCCATGGTTATCCATGGGCTCTTAGATACTTGATCATTGTGTTTTCAAAAGTGTTTGCTTTTCAATTGTGAGTGGGTTTGAAAAAAGTTTCTTTGAAAGTTTCAGATCGACTCTTGTATCAGTCCTCAAGAGTGTTTGAAAAATTGTTTTTGAAAGCTTTTTTTTTTAAAGTGTGAGGTGTGAAAAGAAGTTTTTGATTTTGTTTTGAATTAGAGCAAGTATCTACGAGTCATCTACCTACCCTAAGGAATTAGGCTGTGTAAATGTCCTTAAGGTAGTGCCATCCCACCATTAAGAGGTAGGTAGCACCACCGTTGGAGGTGTTCGGGTCAATTCGTTTGTTAGGGACAGTGTGGTCACCGAGCAACAGTAAGACACCTTAGAAGCTACCCTTATGCCATTGATCTTTTTATTCCGAGGCAACCGTTCCGAGGCAACTGTTTCGAGGCAACTTGTTTAAAGGCAACTTGATCAATGGACATAAGGACTCACTAAGACGTCCTATACTTGACGACCACGTTTCGAGGGGCAAGGCAACAGTGTGGTCACCGGAGCAATAGTAGGACACCTTAGAAGCTACCCTTATGCCATGTTCATGGACATAAGGACTTACTAAAACGTCCTTTACTCGACGACCACGTTTCGAGGGGCAAGGCAACAGTGAGGCGTACCCTAGGAGTGGTGTGTGAATTGTGTGTCATTTTCAGTTATAGTTTATCTTGATCATGCATCAGGTGAGCTACGCTTTGATTTTATTTGGGCCATTCATTCTTTCATGTGATTAGCAGTTAAAAGGTGCGGAAATTAAAATGCGGAAAATAAAAGTCCTACGCTATTACAAGGCGCGGGTCTATACATCGCCAAATTAACAAAGACCCGATTTTGAATAAAAGTGCGGAAAGTAAATGTCCTAATTATTATTACAAAGCTTTGGGGCAAATACATTACATTAAAAATGAAAAATAGAAACAAACGCGCGAAAAGAAATTAGAAACGAATATACGAGGGCGTTGGACCCTTTAAAGAAATTAAATTGAAATTACAAATTAATTAATGTTTAAATAAAGATAAGAAATTATTTTTTATGTTTTTTTTGTATTTAATGGAAATAAAGAGAATTAATTAAAAGAAGAAGTTAAATAAAAACCCTAATTCTAAATTGTTTTTAATTATTAAAGAAAAATATTTAAGTTTTAACCTAATTTACTCTAATTAATTAATGACATATTTATTTACAAAATAATTAATAGTTAATAATAATAAGAAGAAGAAAAATATTTATTAAGCAAAAAGAATAAAATGCTAAAACCTAAGTTCTACATTTTTTAGTTTATTTAAGAAAAAAAACATTAAAGTTGAAGACCTAAAATTAAACCAATTTGATTATTAAAATTTGTTTACAAAACTATTAATGAATTAAAAATTAAATAAACATATTTTATTTTTTGATTTCTGATTTTTTTGGTTTTATTATGAAAATTATTTTTGGAATTTAAAGGGAAAAGCAATTAATAAAAAAAACAAATAAAAGAATAAAAAGAAAAAAAATAAAGAAAGAAAAAGAATTAGAAGATGGATCAAACCCTGGGGGTGTCTGGACCCAAAGGGGAGTTTTTGAAGCACTTTGGCCCATTGCAATCCAGGCCTTGTTTGACTTTTTATGGTCACGTGTGCCTCAGTTGACTAACGTGCATGGTGGACTCCAGGTTTTGGCCTTTGGATTGGGGCTTCAGGGCGCGTGGCAAGCCAAGGTGTTGGGTGTATGGTGAGCCCTGGAACGTGCACTGCATGGAAACATGTGAAACAAAATAATAGAAACAATTTGAGGGGACCTGGGATTCGAACCCAGGTCCCAAGGCTTACCAGCGAATGCCTTGACCAAGTGAGCTATTGGTGCGCGTTTGTAGTGTAATAGATAATAAATATTATAAAACAAAACCAAAGTCAATGTTATGAAAATAAAAAAATGCGCTGGAATTTAAATCCTCCAGTCATGTCTCGCCACGCAATCTTCTTCTCCGTTCGTCCCTGTAACAAAAAGAGATAGCGGGGGTTTTAAACCCCCCCAAAACACAGACCTATGGATAATAGCGATTAGGCCATGCTTGACCATAAATTGAGCGCGAGGTTATGAAGCGATTCGTTTGGACATCACGAATTCAACCATGGCAGTTTGATATCCCAATTTTACAGTATATGCAAACGCCTAATTCCAAACCTCTAAAACCCTAATGTCCATCAATGGCAACTTTTGATATGGGATCCTATTGCTCAATCAAGTAATACCAAAAGCTTCAGGATGTTAGTATGAATGTAAATCAATTCAAAAAATGTCAAAAAAACGCATGAGTGATCACATAGAATTCAAGAAAAAAAGCAAACCGTTTGGGCCTGAGTGCTGAGATTCTGGGCACGTTTGGATTGGCTTTTGATTGTAAAAGTTTCCTTGAGATGCCAGCAATGTGTTTGGATGGGAATGGGGACTTAAAACGTGCTGTAAGGAGGTTTTCAGATTTCAAGTTTGTGTGACAATTTTGCAATTTTGTATGGCCATTTTTGGAGCTCTTAGGTCGTGATCCTGCCTGTGTTAGCTTGCATACATCTTATGTAATGAGTCTTGATCAAAATTATGGCCAATAATGCAGTGCATTCATGCTTAAGATTTTGCTATGAACTCCATTAAAACACCTTCCACTTTTGAGCCAAAATTTGAATTCCTGCCTCATTTAGCCCTTGCACGAAATTGGAATGTCAATGATGATGTATCAAAGCAATTCAATACAAGAAATATCCCCTTAATTAACTTCTTTGATTTTATTTGATTTTAAATGATTTAAAAGGAATTAAATCAAATAAAATTAAATAAAAATGAAAAAATTAATTTTAAATTTTGAAATAATTTGTGGGACACGTGGGAAGCATGGCCAAGCTGAATCAAGTGGAAAAAGTGGGGCCCTTTTGTCAAAAATGAAATTTCAAGGATAAATGATTTTGGCCATTTCACAAAAATTTCCCAACTTCTCCAATGCATATCTTGCTCAATTTTGAAGTTATGAACTGATCGCAAAAACTTGATTGCAGGACTTTATCGTCTGTTAATCGGGAGACTGCAAGTGCACAATCCTATCGCGTAGTTTTAAAAGATATCGAACCCACAGAGACTATAAATCGATCTAATGTTATCCTAAGTTACGGTACACAGCTAAGGCGAATAGTTCTTTTAGAATATTGGTTAAGGAATATAAATATAAATAAAACGGATATCGGTACGTAAAGTAGTGAACCTAAGCGGCTTAAATTGAACTTAAGCGTATAAAGATGGTTAACTTAATTATTCTGTAGAATTAATCAGTTTAAAAACCCTCAACTCACACTTTCATGGTCTTATCTCGGATTATACGTCTAAAGCCCTATATCTGCTTTCGCTAGCCTATAAGTGTTTAGAAGTATTTTTTGGAAACTTAATTAATTCTAATTTGGTTTAAAGCGCTTTCACTGTATTTAAATCAAATGCCTAACTTTAGCTATCCGGTTAAAAACCTCACACTTTTATGGTCTCGATCTAACCTATTTACTCTTCTTACTTTCGTAACAAAGAGCGTAGTTTTAATTATAAAAAGTCATAACCAGAAATTAAGTTAATTAGTATTTTAACTTATGAACAATTTAATTCCTACTCTTACTACTATTACTCACCGATACCTAAACGGTTTAGCCGGACATATTTATTAATTCGGACATGCATAAATAATAAGGTTCAATATATTTAAACATTCCCATAATCAAATAAATAAATACCAAGCAACAATACTTAAATAAAATAAAATAATTATATTAAGAACCTGGAAATAATAATGATTGAATAATCTTGTTCTTCGAAATAAACGAGCATTCCCCCACAAGTCGGTTGGATCTGCTCGGAGACTTCTTGAATTGAAAAGAAAAATTACGACAAGAAATAAAAAGCACTAGGTCTAACGTAAGGTTAGATCAGTGAAAATTATAGAAACTTAAACTAAAATAAAAACTAAAGAAAGAAAGAAACTGAACTAGAATAGTATGGTAGAAATACAAAACTGAAAAGAAAATACGAAAACAGAAAAATAAAGAAAGACTAAATAATGGTTGTTCGGTAAAATTGCCGACCCTTGCTCTGAAGGTTGAACTTGTATTTATAGGCTTCATTTGTAACTTCCCGTTTCCATGTTGTACGAAGGCTAGTGGAGATCATGGGAATAACTACCAGAATCATGGGAGAACATGGGAATAACTACCAGAATCATGGGAGAACATGGGACTAACTACCAGAATTATGGGAGAACATGGGACACGTCTCCACGACGTGAGGAAGTTGAAATATAGCGCGTTACGGTCGTCACAGGTCTGTTACGGTCGTCACAAGGCTATTAGCGTGTTACGGTCGTCACAAGGCTGTTACGGTCGTAACACCTTGTGGACTGAACTTCTGCTGGGCTTTTGCTCTTCTGGGCTTAGTCTTTTTCTTTGTATAATTATTTCTTTCTTCTTAAATCCTCCTTTTTTCTATATCACCCCTTTTGCTTCATTTCTTTGGCTTTTTAATCCGATTTTCCCTCAATTTTGTTTCTTTGCTCAATTGATCTTTTATTTAATACAAATACCTGAAACAAAAGAAATACCAACGTAATACAAAAATAAAATAGAATAAATGAATAAAAATACTAATATTATCTATGAAAATTAAGCCAAATATGTTATATAAATTCGTGTTATCAACACCCCTATACTTAAACCTTTGCTTGTCCTCAAGCAAAAATTAAAAATGAAAAATTACTTAAGCATAAGTCAAATGTAGATATAGAACACAATTCAATTCGTATTTGGTTGCAGGTCAATTCTTTTGTTTGGATAACTGAAGTTCAGACTTCGACACCAAAATTACCGTAATGACACTAGATACCCTCATTTATGCAGACCAAATTAAGTCATGAGTTATAACTCGACCTAATACTTTCGTTTCGTTTCACCCGTTTTCATTCTGGTGCAATCACATTAAGCCTTTTACCTTACGCGCACATAGTGGAGTAACCGGTTAGTGACTTTGATCTTTATAATCTAGCTTGGAGTTCTGGTAGTTATATTTGGTACTCCTTTATCCAATTACACATTGTGGGGGATCGGACCGTCGTCCGCCCTACCAAGTTCAGCACCAGAGACCACTGAACCAATTCATAATGGTTGTTTGCATAAATATTTTATAGTTTCTGCAACCGTTGAATTAAATGATCTGGTAAGGATCATCTAACTTAATAAGTGCATCTTCTAATAAAAATTTCTCTTTAAAAATCTTGATCAAACACTTATATTCATCGATTCTCCACGTAGTTTGTCGTTCAAGGCGGTGCTGACTGCTTTTATAAACTACTCGGGATTACTTTAAAACTAAGTCTTAAGGTGTTGGTATAATAAGTACTTAAATCAATCTAACACGTTGGGGTATTGAAGTGTTATGATGATAATAATTTTGCTTTAGTCGCGCTCGAGTTCTTATTTATAAAAATAAGCAACCTTAATACTAGTTGAATATGTTAATATAACGTTTGAATTTTTTCGTTATGGCTCAAGAATATGGAGGAATTCGAATAAGCACGAGAATTTTACATAAAAGGCTAAAATTTCATAAACATGTATTTTATTAAATGGAAATTTCGCAGTACATAGGAGAAAAAAAAGGAAACTAAAAGGGAATACTAAATAGAGCAAAGATAATAAAAACGAAGTAAGAAATGTTCTGACTCCCCTAAACTTAAAGTAAGCATTGTCCTCAATGCGATAGTACCAGGAGAAATCAGAAAAGAGAAGGGTGATCACTCGTTGCTTGGAGAATTTTGTCCTCTTGCTCCTCTATTTTTATTTCGTTGTCTTCTACGTCTATCAGAGTCGTAATCATGCAATCCATCGATTCTAAGGTTTAAGGCATGTATGGACTCGTTGAAATCCTCCATTTGATTTGATATCGCTTTGTAATTGCGGTTATTCCAATGTGCGTAGTCGTGTTGGTCGCGTTGCATTTCTCGAACTAGGCACAATGTTTCATTTTGAACGACTTCCATTGCTTGGAAACGTTGATCTTGTTGTAGAATCGTAGCATACATTGCTTCTAGAGTAGCCGGAGGATGATCATTATCTGGTTGTGCAGCCGGCTTGACTGGTGCATTCAAATTGAAACGCCAATTTTGGAAATTTTGCACATTAATCTGATTTGGACATGGAAGTATTATTTTGGGAATCAGATGTGAATCGCGGCAGTACATAACATCTAGCGTCTGGGCCGGCATCATATATTGTCCCAAGGACAAAAGCTCGTCGAAAAGGCCTAAAGCATATGCTAAAGATGTGATGATTCCACCGAAGAAAAATGGGTTGGTACCGGCCGCATTTACGCATGTGTGAAAGTGGCTAAGCATGAAGGGAGCGGCGTTGACAGCTTGACCGTTGAGGGCACAGAAAATAAGAAACATCTCATTTTGGTTGACCTTGTGATTATTGGTCCTCCCAAAAATGATGTTTGCGAGAATTCGATGAAAGTACCTCAGAGCGGGATTATGAACATGCGAAGCGCAGAGATCTCGCCAACTTTTCGTGGGTTGACCGGTTAGATCATCCCAAAGGGAAAAACAAACTTTATCCCAAGAAATGTCGCCTTCGGGGTCGAAAGGTTTGCAATGAACGGTCGGACCTCTAGTGAATTCTAAAAGTTCAGCGACTCTTTCTTGATCAATTGAATATTCTTGATTAAACATGCGGAAGTTCGCGGTACCGGTTGTGAATGGATCGTCGGGAGGCGTATTGTATGAGAATGAACTGAGGAAATCAAGCACGAGCAGTTCGAAGGTCGGAGAAGGATTTAAACAGAGATTTAACAAACTCGTATTCGTAAGCATAAAAGTGATGCTTTCCGCCCTACCCAAGGCATCCAAACAATCGGTGTCCACATATTTAGTGGGGACAACCGAACGGGAATAGAATTTCATGTACTTTCCTCTTTGTTGGCCATCATCGTCTTCTCAGAATATAATCGTGGATAGGTCGGGTGGTGGTCGGTCTGGCCTCACTTGACGTTGAGTGTTTCGTGGAGCCATGGAAGAGTATGAAATGAAGGATAGAATGGTAGAAAATGAAATGGATGAGAGAAAGTATATGAGAATTAGATGGAAGGGACGTGAAATGAGGAGAAATGTAGAAGAGTGTTTATAGAGGGTTAAGATTGAAGAGGAATTATTATAATAATAATGTGTTGGGAAATGAAGAGGGAAAGTTTGAATAAGAATTATGGTGGAAGATGAATAAGAAGAATATTTTGATGGAAGAGTAAATAAGAGTTGAATGGGAGTAATGTGGGAAAATGAAAAGAAGAAAAGGACGAAACAAACAGTCAGTCAAGGGAGCAGAAAAGACAACATGCATCTGGAGAAGCACGAGCTGAGGCGGGGGTTATGGACGTAGTGGGATGGTTATGGAGGTAGTGGAAGAAGAAGAGATTCTGTCTGCTATAGGGGTTACTGATATAACCCGTGTTACGGTTGCAACACGGGCATGACGGTCGTAACACGCTAAAAGGCGTGTGACGGTCGTAGGGGCTTTGTTACGGTCGTAACAGCTACAAATTTTGTAACTTTTAGCAGAACAGAGTTGTTTCTGTTCTGTGACATTTCTTTCTTACTACAGATACATTACAAAGCATTATTGCGTCCAGTATTTATTTTCAAACTAGTGCAGATATATTCCAGAGCATGGTGTGGGGACTTGAGGCGACCGTCTTGGGCAGCGATTTGAATTTAGGCAGAATAAGGAACAAGGAATTGTATTTCAGCTCACATGCATACATACTACATACTGTATATATATATATATATATATATATATATATATATATATATATATATATATATATATATATATATATATATATATATATATATATATATATATATATATATATATATATATATATATATATGTATAATAGATAAATCTAGAATTTTAATTAATAGTATATATATATAATACTAGTATATAATGCATTATGATTGATACTATAAATATTGGGAAGTATTAGTTCAGTATATTAATACGAGACGGGGAAATACGATAATTAAAATAATACTCAATTATAATTATAAATATTAACGTGAATTATTTAATTGAGTATAATTATCGGTATTACGGGGAAATAGTTCAAACGCATCAGATGAAAGGGTGCAACCGATAATCGACTTAAATATAAAATTTAACATAAAATAGAAAAAAATGAAAATATGGAAGAGAAAATTTAAAATTAGAAACCAGGACGACTACTGGTTGATTTTCCATGGCCACTTATCAAGCCATCTCACATATCCCTCACCTTTTTCTTTTCTTTCTTCTGTAGGGTGGTTTATTCTTTCGAAATTGTGGTAGTGGTTCTGGATCTATCATAAGTATAAGTTTTTCAAATTTGGGCTTAGTGATTTCATCAATCGCCTCATAAGTTAACCTCATCCTTTTAACAGCAATTATACCATTAATTTTATGGTCCTCTAATTTTCGCTTTTTAGGCAGGACTTCAAATAGTGGTACATTAATGTGGATATTTTTTAATACCTCAACATACGTTTTAAATTGGGAGTCTACCGGAGTTTCCATAAAATATTTCGGGAAAGAAATCAGTGGGATGTAGTGATTTGGGATTACAATTTGCGCTTCCTTCTCTACCTCGTTTACAACCTCCTTTTCGAACAGCGTTGGTGAATCTGTCTCAATCTCCACTATTTTCTCGTCAGAACTTTCCTTGGCCGCAATATCACTCTCTTCAAACTCATCATCACTCTCTAGATTTTCAAATAGTTTTTCTATAATGGTTGTTTCAACAGCCACATCTTCTTTGGGGAATGGTCCTAGAAGGTTTTGTTCAAGTTGGGAGATTTGAGTTTCTAAGGCCAATTTGTGAGTCGTGAGGGACTCAACCACAATGGTTAGTTGGCCAAGGTCTTCATTATTTTGAAAACTTTGTTTTCTTACCTCTTCATTTTGGACAGTTTGTGTTTCTACAAAATGCTCAATCATAGACTCTAACCTAGCGTTGGTTATCATCTCATCAGAATCCTCTATTGGTGTTTCGAAGTTAAAATCTTGCGATTCTTCAGAGTCTTGGAAGTAAGTTAAAGTCTCCTTTTGTGTTTCCCCTAAGTGTTTTATCATCCTAGATGTTTCATTAAAATTTTCCATTAATATTTCGAGATCAGATTTATATGGTTCAGGTGATTCTTCAAAATTTTGGGTGTGGTAATTATAGAGAGAATTGGGTTGAGGAAAAGTTTGGTTGAAATTATAAGTTTCTTGTGGTTCCTCAAAATGTGGGGATTGGTAGTTTTGGAGGTAATTTGGGTAAGAGTAGGTTTGTGAAGCATTGAAATCTTCCATCAGTATTTCAAGGTTGGATCTATGATATTCTTGTGGTTCCTCAAAATACTGATAATGGGCGTAAGAAAAATTTGGGTTATACATAGTAAATAAAGTAAAGGTGCCTTAGTCTATACGGTGTTACACCAGAGTTACAATATCGACTTAAATAGTCCCCGGCAACGGCGCCAAAAACTTGGTCGCAAAAACTTGATTGCAGGACTTTATCGTCTGTTAATCGGGAGACTGCAAGTGCACAGTCCTATCGCGTAGTTTTAAAAGATATCGAACCCACAGAGACTATAAATCGATCTAATGTTATCCTAAGTTATGGTACACAGCTAAGGCGAATAGTTCTTTTAGAATATTGGTTAAGGAATATAAATATAAATAAAACGGATATCGGTACGTAAAGTAGTGAACCTAAGCGGCTTAAATTGAACTTAAGCGTATAAAGATGGTTAACTTAATTGTTCTGTAGAATTAATCAGTTTAAAAACCCTCAACTCACACTTTCATGGTCTTATCTCGGATTATACGTCTAAAGCCCTATACCTGCTTTCGCTAGCCTATAAGTGTTTAGAAGTATTTTTTGGAAACTTAATTAATTCTAATTTGGTTTAAAGCGCTTTCACTGTATTTAAATCAAATGCCTAACTTTAGCTATCCGGTTAAAAACCTCACACTTTTGTGGTCTCGATCTAACCTATTTACTCTTCTTACTTTCGTAACAAAGAGCGTAGTTTTAATTATAAAAAGTCATAACCAGAAATTAAGTTAATTAGTATTTTAACTTATAAACAATTTAATTCCTACTCTTACTACTATTACTCACCGATACCTAAACGGTTTAGCCGGACATATTTATTAATTCGGACATGCATAAATAATAAGGTTCAATATATTTAAACATTCCCATAATCAAATAAATAAATACCAAGCAACAATACTTAAATAAAATAAAATAATTATATTAAGAACCTGGAAATAATAATGATTGAATAATCTTGTTCTTCGAAATAAACGAGCATTCCCCCACAAGTCGGTTGGATCTGCTCGGAGACTTCTTGAATTGAAAAGAAAAATTACGACAAGAAATAAAAAGCACTAGGTCTAACGTAAGGTTAGATCAGTGAAAATTATAGAAACTTAAACTAAAATAAAAACTAAAGAAAGAAAGAAACTGAACTAGAATAGTATGGTAGAAATACAAAACTGAAAAGAAAATACGAAAACAGAAAAATAAAGAAAGACTAAATAACGGTTGTTCGGTAAAATTGCCGACCCTTGCTCTGAAGGTTGAACTTGTATTTATAGGCTTCATTTGTAACTTCCCGTTTCCATGTTGTACGAAGGCTAGTGGAGATCATGGGAATAACTACCAGAATCATGGGAGAACATGGGAATAACTACCAGAATCATGGGAGAACATGGGACTAACTACCAGAATCATGGGAGAACATGGGACACGTCTCCACGACGTGAGGAAGTTGAAATATAGCGCGTTACGGTCGTCACAGGTCTGTTACGGTCGTCACAAGGCTATTAGCGTGTTACGGTCGTCACAAGGCTGTTACGGTCGTAACACCTTGTGGACTGAACTTCTGCTGGGCTTTTGCTCTTCTGGGCTTAGTCTTTTTCTTTGTATAATTATTTCTTTCTTCTTAAATCCTCCTTTTTGCTATATCACCCCTTTTGCTTCATTTCTTTGGCTTTTTAATCCGATTTTCCCTCAATTTTGTTTCTTTGCTCAATTGATCTTTTATTTAATACAAATACCTGAAACAAAAGAAATACCAACGTAATACAAAAATAAAATAGAATAAATGAATAAAAATACTAATATTATCTATGAAAATTAAGCCAAATATGTTATATAAATTCGTGTTATCATGAACATGTTCTTGAACATTTTGGAAAGGTCTTGAAGTCCTCTAACCAATGTCTTTGGTCCCATGTCATTTTGATTTACCAATCTCAAGTTATGGTCTTTGACTTAAAGTCCCTTTTTGTTGACTTTTGAAAATGACCTATAATGTTGAAATTGATAACTTTTTGTGAGAGCACTTCTTGGACTTGGACTGTGAAGATGAGTTGTAGGAAATGTCCTCCCCTTCAAGATGAACATTGGATGGAATTTTTCTGATGAACCATGAAGAAGTTATGCCCAGGTCAAGTTACAGTTGACTTTTCAGCTGTCCAAAAATAGAAACTTTTGCATCTTGAGTCTTTTTGAGCCATACTTTGAGAATCATGATCAAGAATTGATCAAGTGATGTTTGTGGCTTCAAAATAAGATGTTGACCAAAAATTTTGACTTTTGACTGCCAAATGACCATTTTGCCCCTGCAGTTGGCTGTTGAGCAATTAGGGTTTTTGACTGTGCAACTTGACCTTGTGAGCCTTGAAACTTGACATGTAGGTGCTTGACAATGTATATGAGCATATGGGACTTGATTAAGCCCTTGAAAACTTCAACTTCCTTGCAAGAACCAAAACCCTAGTTTGACTGGCTTAGGAGGATGGTTGACTGTGTACCCCTTGAGAGATTTTGAAGCATGCTCTTGGCAAACCTTGAAGAATATGGGAGGGCAAATATTGGGGTACAACAGTTGCCCCTGTTCAATCTTCTTAAACCTGAGGATGTAGATTGGCTTGTGTGCCTTTTGTGATCCGAGGGTAGAAGATGATTGAACACTAGAGTGCCCAGAAATTTGCACTCACATAGTTGAGTATCAGCAGTGTGATGTCGGGAATGGGCTTACAGATGCCATTTGGAGAGATGGTGGATAGTAGGATGGGCTTATAGATGCCATCTGGAGGTGTCGATTGCGTAAGAGATTCCTTAGCGAGAACTTGTGTACCTGAGAAAGAAAGAAAATTACCTGGTTTGTTACAGGAGTTGATCTTCGAACTCTTCAGACGTGCCCTGGCAAGATACAGGAATCGAGTCTGGTACTGTAGTCGTCAATAGATACACCCTGGCAAGATACAGGAATCGGATCTTCGAACTCTTCAGACATGCCCTGGCAGGATACAGGAATCGAGTCTGGTAATGTAGTCGTCAACAGATACACCCTGGCAAGATACAGGAATCAGATCTTCGAACTCTTCAGACGTGCCCTGGCAGGATACAGGAATCGAGTCTGGTACTGTAGTCGTCAACAGATACACCCTGGCAAGATACAGGAATCGGATCTTCGAACTCTTCAGACGTGCCCTGGCAAGATACAGGAATCGAGTCTGGTAATGTAGTCGTCAACAGATACACCCTGGCAAGATACAGGAATCGGATCTTCAAACTCTTCAGACGTGCCCTGGAAAGATACAGGAATCGAGTCTGGTAATGTAGTCGTCAACAGATACACCCTGGCAAGATACAGGAATCGGATCTTCGAACTTTTCAGACGTGCCCTGGCAGGATACAGGAATCGGGTCTGGTAATGTAGTCGTCAACAGATACACCCTGGCAAGATACAGGAATCGGATCTTCGAACTTTTTAGACGTGCCCTGGAAGGATACACGAATTGAGTCTGGTAATGTAGTCGTCAATAGATACACCCTGGCAAGATACAGGAATCGGATCTTCGAACTCTTCAGACGTGCCCTGGCAGGATACAGGAATCGGGTCTGGTAATGTAGTCGTCAACAGATACACCCTGGCAAGATACAGGAATCGGATCTTTAGTTGCGACCGTTGATGGTAATCATCTTTGTACTGACCTTTGTCCTGAAAAGACAAAACGTTAGTTGCATGCGATGTCATGATGTATGACATGCGTGATGTTCTCAGAATACATGAGATGGTATGTTCATGATGCGTATATGCATGCTATAATGTATGAAAATGTGATGTTTATGAATGTATGTTTTTGTCTAGGAAAGTAAATCATTGACGGGTGTCGGGAAGTTAAATCCTGGGCTTGATGTTGAAGGATAGTGCTTTGTCGTTTCCGCTGGGGGTGATGGTTGCAAGAATACCGGTAGGAGAAGATGACTCCGTTGGGGAATAAACTTGGCGAATAGATTACTCTGCGGGGGAAAATTATTCCAGCGATCTTGCTGGGGAACAATACTCTGTGGGAAGAGAGATACTCTGTTGAGATGTTGATGATAACTCCGCTGGGGATACCGTTGATGTGTTGAAAGTTTTAATAGACTCCACTAGGGATAGGAAGACTTTGCCGAGGACGATCTTTCCGTGGCTTTTGGCTGAGGATAACCCAGTTATATCCTGGTGGGGAAATAACCTTTGAATAAAGCCGGGGGAGAGCGTTCGTACTCTGCGGGTGATAAGCTTCAGAATCTACTGGGGATAAGCTTCCTACTGGGGAGATGATTCAAACTTTCCTGGGGAAATCTGGATTGGACTCTCCTGGGGAAATTCTTGAAATATGTTGGGGAAGTGGCTCCACTGAGTGTCTGATATACCGCCGGGGAACAATCTTAGATCAAGATTGCCGGGGATACTTGTTAAGAATATCTGTATAATGTGCTGGGGAATGTTGAGATCTGCTGGAGGATACCCAACTTCCTTAAGGCTGCCTGTGGACTAATTCTTCTTGGGGAGAATATCATTGACTTGCTGGCTCACTCTCTGGGGAATTAAGATATCTTGGTTATGTTCTTCAGCTGAACTTACCTTGGTACCTTGGTGGACCGAGCAGTTAGATCGCTTAGACAACTTATTATTGCCCCTGTTTCTAATGTCACCTGTAATTAACCCTTTGTTTCGTATGCAAATACTTATGAGTTAGAAATTAGTGTCAAATGCATATATCACAAACTGAACATTGGACGTTCTTCGCAAAACAAAACAGAAAAAGGAAAAAACAATTGGTAATTTTAGCTGAGAAGTGAATTTGTATTGATTTTCAAATTGCCTGAAAATAGGCGTTTATGTACAAGAGGCTGACGTCCTAGTAAGAGAACGCCGCCGAACAAAAGAGTTTATACAATTTTGTGAAAAGGGAAAACAAAACAGCTATGTGAAAAGAATAATCCCACTGGGTTCCAACTCTGCTATCGCCTTTATATCTTCGAGCGTCTCATCACTTGATGACCTAGCTGAAGATGAAGCTGATTGATCGATGCCGTCTGAACTTGATGTTGATACCGGATTCTGGATGCAAGGTGATCCAATGAGACATAGTATTACACTTTAATCCCTAACTTTTTCCTGGACCGCCCTTTCGGGTTTTCAGTCCACCGGGATACCCATTTTTGCCCAAGCCGCCTTTTCAGGTTTTCGACTTGCCGGGTGTACAGATTTTTTTTTTATTTCATCCCTCATTTTGCCCGAACCCTTTTGGTTCGCCAGGAAGCCCTAATTTTTGCCTAGGTATGTCAACCTAGCGGGTCTTTTATCATGCGTAGTATCTTTTTACTATGTCTGCATTGGCGGGGTGAGGAAGGTCGTCACCATCCATGGTGGTTAGGATCATGGCTCCTCCGGAGAACACATGTTTAACCACAAATGGCCCTTCGTACGTAGGGGTTCATTTGCCCCTGGAATCACTCTGAGGAAGGATGATGCGCTTGATTACCAGGTCCCCAACTTGATACTCTTGTGGTCTGACTTTCTTGTTAAATGCCCTGATCATCCGTTTTTGGTACGTCTGACCATGACATATAGCAGTAAGTCTCTTTTCGTCAATTAGGTTTAATTGATCAAGTCGTGTCTGGATCCAATCATCTTCGCTCAGATCTGCATCCTTCATTATCCGGAGAGAGGGTATCTGCACTTTGATCGGTAAGACTGCCTCCATACCATAGACCAAGGAAAAAGGAGTTGCCCCGGTTGACGTCCTTGCTGAGGTACGGTACCCATGGAGAGCAAACGGTAACATCTCGTGCCAATCTTTGTAAGTCACTGTCATCTTCTGCACAATTTTCTTGATATTTTTATTCGCTGCTTCTACAACCCCATTCATCTTCGGTCGGTAAGGAGAAGAGTTGTGGTGCTGTATCTTGAATTGCTCGCAAAGCTCAGTGATCATCTTGTTATTGAGATTGGTACCGTTGTCTGTAATGATCCTTTCAGGGACGCCGTATCGACAGATCAGGTTATGCCGAATGAACCGTGCCACAACATTCTTGGTTACTGTAGCATAAGAAGCTGCTTCAACCCACTTTGTAAAGTAGTCAATCGCCACCAGGATGAAGCGATGCCCGTTGGATGCCGTAGGTTTAATCTCGCCGATCATATCTATGCCCCACATTGCAAACGGCCAAGGTGCAGTCAAAACATTCAGAGGGACTGGAGGAACGTGCACCTTATCTGCATATATCTGACACTTATGGCATGTCCGAGAATGTTGGTAACAGTCGGCTTCCATGGTGGACCAGAAATATCCTGCCCGAAGGATCTTCTTTGCCATGGTGTGTCCACTGGAATGTGTCCCAAAGGTACCTTCATGTAGCTCTGCCATGATCCTTTCTGCTTCAGCTTTATCCACACAACGCAGTAAGGTCGAATCATGGTTTCGCTTGTACAGAATGCCGTTGCTGAGGAAAAACTTCGCTGCGAACCTCCTCAGAAACTTCTTGTCATTGACAGATGCACCTTCAGGGTATTCTTGAGCTTCCAGATACCTCTTCACCTCATGATACCAGGGTTTTTCAGTTACTACCTCAGCCTCAAGATCACAACAGTATGCAGGTTCGTCCAGTTTCTAGATAATGATCCGGGGAGCCTCATTGTCCCATTTGACTTTGAACATAGAAGACATCGTAGCTAACGCGTCCGCCAACTGATTCTCCTCTCTTGGGAAGTGTTCAAAAGTTATCTCTGTGAAATGGGGGATCAATGTCGACACACATTCTTTGTAAGGAATAAGATTCGGATGTTTCGTATCCCACTCGCCTTTGATCTGATTGATCACGAGAGCGGAATCTCCGAAGACACTCAGAAACTTGATCCTTAGGTCAATCGCAGCTTGAAGACCCATGATGCATGCCTCATACTCCGCCATGTTGTTGGTGCAGTTGAAACATAGTCGGGCAGTGAGTGGAGTATGAGTGCCTTGAGGGGATATTATCACAGCGCCAATATCGTTACCCAAAGCGTTGGAGGCTCCGTCAAAGTGCATATACCATCGGGATCCTTCCTCAGGTCCTTCATCCGGTCTAGGTACTTCACAATCAGTCACTATCATGATGCTTTCGTCAGGAAATTCAAAGTTCATTGACTGATAATCGTCTACTTCCTGACGTGCCAAGTGGTCTGCCAATACACTTCCTTTGATGGCTTTCTGAGTCGTGTACTGGATGTCATATTCTGTCAAGATCATTTGCCATCTTGCTATTCTCCCAGACAAAGCAGGCTTTTCAAATATGTACTTTATTGGATCCATCTTTGAGATCAACAAGGTAGTGTGAGTCAGCATATACTGTCTCAGCCGACGAGCAGCCCATACCAAAGCGCAGCAAGTTTTCTCAAGCAGTGAGTATCGGGTCTCACAGTCGGTAAACTTTTTGCTAAGGTAATAAATGGCGTGCTCTTTTCGGCCAGACTCGTCATGCTGCCCCAGCACACACCCCATTGAGTTGTCAAGTACTGTCAGGTATAGTATTAGAGGTCTCCCTTCAACCAGTGGCATAAGAATGGGTGGTTCTTGGAGATACTTTTTGATTCTGTCAAAAGCGGCCTGACATTCATCATTCCAACGTACTACCTGATCTTTCTTCAGCAGCTTGAAGATTGGCTCACAGGTAGCAGTTAGGTGCGAGATGAACCGGGCAATGTAATTCAGACATCCTAGAAAGCCTCTGACTTCTTTCTCTGTCTTAGGAACTGGCATCTCTTGAATGGCTTTAACCTTGGCAGGGTCCACTTGAATGCCCTTGTCACTTACAACGAAGCCTAGCAACTTTCCAGATCTAACCCCGAAGGTGCATTTGTTCGGGTTCAACCTCAGCTTGTACAGTTTCAGACGGTCAAACAACTTCTGCAGATGATCAAGGTGTTCCTCCTCGATTTGGGACCTTGCAATCATGTCGTCGACATACACTTCAATTTCATGATGGATCATGTCGTGAAATAAAGCAACCATTGCACGTTGGTAGGTTGCCCCAGCATTTTTCAACCCGAATGGCATGACCTTGTAGCAGAAGGTGCCCCACTGAGTAACAAAGGTGGTCTTTTCCATGTCTTCAGGAGCCATCTTGATCTGATTATATCCTGAAAAACCATCCATGAAGGAGAACACTTTGTGCTGAGCAGTATTGTCAACCAGAACGTCAATGTGAGGTAGGGGGAAGTCATCCTTGGGGCTTGCCCTGTTCAGATCCCTGTAATCAACACACATTCTGACTTTACCATCCTTCTTCGGTACCGGCACCACATTGGCAACCCACTGAGGGTAAGAAGTCACTGCTAGAAACCCGGCATCAAATTGCTTCATAACCTCAGCTTTGATCTTCTCAGACATCTCTGGACGCATACGGCGGACCTTTTGCTTAACCGGAGGGCAGTCTTCCTTGGTAGGCAAATGATGGACCACAATGTCGGTATCCAACCCGGGCATGTCTTTGTAGGACCAGGCAAAGATTTCCATGTAGTCATGCAGCATCTGAGTCAACCGTTGCTTCACACTGAGCTCCAGATTGGCACCAATCTTAACCTCCTTTCTGTCCGTCTCGGTACCCAGATTTATCGTTTCCACTGGCTCTTCATGTGGTTGAATTGCCCTCTCTTCCTGGAGTAACAATCTTGCAAGCTCTCCAGGCACTTCGCAATCATCTTCACCTTCGTCTTCGGCTAAGTTGATCGGATTTTCGAAGTCATAACTGGAAGTAGCAGAGTCGTTACCAGTGAGATCCAGGGTGGATTGAAACCTGTATGAGTGAGTGTGTGTAAATACAACTGTTTTGCAATATATAAAGAAAGAAAGAGAGCGCAAGATTTGAAATGTGAAAAACGTCCAATGCTTTTATTCATGATATATGAAAGTGACAAACAAAAGCCCTCACAAATAAAACCACGGTGCCCCGGGTAAGACATCGGGCCATAAAGTTTCAAATTATTGTTTATTACAAATCCAAAACAAAGAAGTTCATTACTGGGTGGCAAAAGTAATGGGTGTAAAGTCTTTTGCGGTCCAGTTGCTAGGTCCACTGTTGGTCGTTGGATAGATCCAGCTGTCAAACTCGGATTCTTCCACTTCGTCTTCATCCCCAATAGCATTCACTCCTGGATGGGTGATGAGCACAGGAGGTCTTCCGATCCTTGCCTTGCGTACAGCCTTTTGAGCCTCTGCAGTGAAACCCAGCCCAAACTTGTTAGTCTTAGGAGTAAAATCCGGGAGCCTGCCCCAGTTTGCACATTCACCTCTTTCAACCACAGCCCGGGCATCCTTCAAGGAAGCCATCTTCAAAGGAGAACCCTCTTCAGTCACTGCTTCTGCTGCTGCCAATGTTTGTGGCACCTCTTCAAAATGCTGAAAGGGGGTCTCAATGAACTCCCCGTCCATTTCCACGTACCTGAAGGAGTTGAGGTGGCTGACCATGTATTCCTCTTCCCCTTGCACTGTTACAATCTTCCCCTTGACCGGGTATTTGAGCTTTTGATGTAAAGTTGAAGTCACAGCTCCAGCCTTGTGGATCCACGGGCGACCCAGCAAATAAGAATAGGATGGACGGATGTCCATCACATAGAATTTTAAATCAAATACCTGCGAACCAACCCTGATTGGGATGTCAACCTCACCATGTACCATCCTCTTGGACCCGTCAAAGGCCCGAACAACAATGTTACTTGGTTTGAGTTCTAAACCCTCACAGTCCAACCTGTCTAGAGCCTTCTTGGGTAGCACGTTTAGTGAAGAACCAGTGTCAACCAGCACATGAGCAAGAGTAGTGCCCCTGCATTCAATGGAGACATGCAGGGCATCATTATGGTTCTTCCCCTTAGCCGTCAGATCAGCATCAGAGAAACCCAGGCCATTATCAGCGGTTAAGTTGGCCACACAGTCGGTGAATTGATCAGCAGACGTCTCTTGAGGTACGTGGGCTGTCTTCAGGAAAGCAATCAGGGCCTTGGCATGGGCCTCTGAACATAGCAACAGTGATAGCATGGAGATTTTAGAGGGGGTGTGCCCCAGCTATTCTACAACGTTGAAATCACTCTTCTTTATTATTTTGAGGATCTCTTCCATCTCCTGCTTGGAAGCCTCAACAATGGTCTTTGGTGCCTCCGTCCGGGCAGGCACATCAGCAGCAATCCCCTTGCCCCGAGCGTCAGATGAATCGGCAGCAGGGGTGGAAACTTGGTCAGGGGGGGAAACAGGCACACTGGCAGGTGTGATGACAAGAGGCCTTTGAATTGCTGGAGGAGTGATGTCTGGTGAGAACAGTCTTCCACTACGAGTGACCTTAGCAGGCCCAGTGATGTTGGTGACACTGGTACCAGTGTTGAACTCTTGTTTCACTCCCAGAACATAAACATCTGCCCCATAGTGCCATGGGACAGCTTTATCAGACTTGTAGGGGATGGGCCCCGGAACAGTAATGGTGATGGGAGCAATCTTGTGAACAGGCAAAATTTGGACAGGCTTCTTTGAAGGAGCCTTGGAAGGGTTGTTGAAAATGGTAACAATTGAAACTTCTTCAACAGGGGCAGCAGGAACGGCAGTCTTCTTGAACAAAATCTCTTTACTATCCATCAGGTTTTGGACGCCTGATTTCAGCAAAGAACAACCAGCAGGGGAATCAGCACATAAAGGGCAACCTTTGCTACATCCCGGAAATAAATCGGCTAGCAACAGGTTCCTCTTGACAGTCAGCAGCGGAGTAGCAACATCATCCACAGAAGCTACATACAAATCCTCCTCAACAGCATTCACTCCATGCTGGGGCATGGGAGCAGTCACAACATTTGGCCTCTCGGGCGCCTCGAACTGTATCTCCTTGGCATCAATAAGGTCTTGAACCTTATTCCTCAGTGCCCAACAATCATCAGTGTTATGCCTCGGGCTATCAGATTGATACGCGCAACGGGCATTGGGGTTGTATTTCGGAGATGCTGTGTTTACCATCTTCGGAGCCTCTCTGACGGTTACCAGGCTAGTTGACAGCAGTTGCGGCAGGATCTGAGAGAGAGTCATGCTGAGCCGAGTATACTGCCTTTTAAGCCTCTCAGCTCTGGGCTGGTTGTATTGCTGAAGAGCAGCAGCAGGCTTAGAAATAACCAACGCGTTGACAGCTTGGCGGCGTTCAGGTTTGTTCTGCCTTCTTGGACCATACACAGCACTGGCCTCCTTCTTGAAGGGTTTCTTTTCAGCATTGGAGGAGGTACCCTTCTGTATCTTTCCCGATTTTATACCAGCCTCGATCCTCTCACCAGTCAGGATCAGATCAGTAAACCCAGCAGAGGAATTACCAATGAGATGATTGAAAAATGGACCAGATAGGGTCCCCAAGAACATATCCACCAGCTCCCGGTCCGTCAATGGTGGCTGCACCCTGCCAGCCAGGTCTCTCCATTTCTGTGCGTACTCCTTAAAACCTTCTCCCGATCCTAGCGACATGCCCTGGAGTTGGGTACGCGTATGAGCGAGGTCGGAATTATATTGATACTGCTTGTAAAAAGCAGTGGCCAGATCCTCCCAGTTACGAATGTTGGTCCCATCCAGCTGATAGAACCATTCGAGGTGAGTCCCTGAAAGACTCTCCTGGAAGAAGTGGATCCATAAGTTCCTGTCTGCTGTGTAAGGCTGGATCTTCCTTACATAAGAACGGAGGTGCATCTTGGGACAGGAAGCCCCATCATACTTCACAAAGGCAGGCGCCTTGAACTTGTGTGGAATTACCACCCCAGAAGATAACCCCAAGTCTCCGAAATCCAATCCAGGCACACGCTGGATCTCCATGGCATTCAACCTGTCCTCCAGCTGTTTGTACCGGTCCTCAGCATGAGGGTACTGTTCGTCATTGAAGTCTGTCTCAGTGTCAGAGACCACAGGACTAGGGACCTCCCTCTCTTGGTGACTACCTTCCCCCACGGATGGAGTAGTCCTCTCAGCTTCATTCTGCAATGTGTTCCCGAGTCTGCGCCTAGTGTTGAATAGCACAGTCCTCTTCTTCTTCTTATTCTTCTTCAAGAGCAAAGCCTTCAGCTCTTGTTGTCCCTAGGTCAAGTTCATGACCATCTCCTGAAATTGGGCATTCTGGGCCTGGAGGGCCTTGATAGCTTGCTCGGTAGTGAGTTCAGGATTCATGATGCTTGAGTGCTGAAATAAACAGCGAAGAAGATTAAGCAACCTAAAAAGAAGAGTACCTGCTATGCACATGATGAATGGTATGTGTTTATGCAATGCATTCAAGGGTTCGAAAATTCAAATTTGTTGTAGACAAAAAGGAACGCACGTTATCATTAAGAAAATAATTGTTTGGTACATCAAAGCCTCATGGGAAAACATTACAAAGCAAATCAATCCCAAAAGACACTACGCATCCTCTTCGGAGCAATGTAGGTGTTGAGATTCCTCTCCTTGTGCAGTAGGCGGGTGAGCTCCAAGACCTTCTTTTCACTAGCATGTAGACTGGTCTCGAGAGAATTTCGTTCTTCCTTAAGCTGGGTCCAGATCTTCTGCATCTCTTCCCAGGACGTGGGCATGTCAGGATGTTGAATGGTATAGGACACTTCTCCTTCCAAGACTGGCTCTTTGATCACCGGGAGAACATGAGGATATGGCATCACTAACTTCTGGGAGCGGGCTCGTACCCACTTGAGATAAGGCTCTAACAGGATGGAATTCCTGTGCCCCAGGGTCTTGCTGTCTATCCTACTGGGCATCCTCCAAGCTCTGATAAATCTCTGGCGAAGTCCTTGTGCATCATTGTCGAAGTCAAAAACTATGTCAGGAATTAACATGTCATGAGGGCCGTCTCTCCGAGCGTAACCAAACTGTCTCTAAGCCAGGCACGGGCTGTAAGTAATACCTCCTCTGATTCCAAGTAAAGGAACATTAGGGTACTCCCCGCAACGACCAATGATAGTGACATCCTCTCTGGACCGAGAGCACCAATGTATATCAGCATGTGTAAGAGTCATCAATCGTTATGACCATCTCAAACCCCGCTCGTTCTTCAAAACTGATTGTGGAAGGTGCGAAATAAACCATCTTCCCAGGAGAGGAGTGCAGCACATAAGAACACCTCTTTTTCTCATGGTTCGAGTGTAACATGAGTGAAGGATGTCCCCAAGCAACGTAGGTATAGGATTCCTGGACATGAAGATCTGGACAGCACTGATATCTATAAGCTGATCTGGATTAGGGAACAACACCAAACCATAGACAAGGAGGGCCACAACTTCTTCAAAAGCTTGTAGGTCAAGGGAGTTCCAACATTCTTGGGCCTTCTCAAACAGAAACCTGGCTAAGAACCCTTTGATACCACTTCTAACTTCCCAATGTCCCTTGAGGTCAGATGATTGTAAGTGTAAGGCTTTAGCAATCTCTTCAAGCTTGGGTTCCTTTTCCGTACCGTTGTAGGGTAGTTGATCGAGGACAGGGATCTTCAGAAGCCGGGAGAACTCTTCTAATGTAGGTACCAGTTGATAATCCAGGAAAGTAAAGAAGTGATGCAGAGGGTCAAAGAACTGGAACAGGACCTTTATCATATCTTCCTCAATGTTGGTGTTGACCAAGCTGATGAGTCTTCCATGTCTCTCACTGAATGAAGAGCTCTCGGGAATCCTGGATATAAGCTCCTTAAGCTGAGGAGGGATCCTTACAAGGCTGATTTGAATAGTCTTTCTACGAACAGTTTCCATGTCCTACAAAACAAGAACAAAGATGAAGATTCGAACCCCCTGAAATGGTTAGTCAATGCATATGATGCTGTATGATGTCATGATGCTATGTTTAAACACACCACAAATATTCACAAGGCAAACATGGTAAGGCACACAAGTCACACAAGACAGCCCTTAGAGTTTAGGCCAGCGGGGGGTCTGGGTGTTACCCTCTTGAAGTTGGTGGGCTCAACTTGTCCTATCAGAAGTAACCGGGTTCTAAGGGTCCCAATATCACTGGATTGCTTTCATTGTTCATCGTTTCGATTTAGCCACTGAACTGGCAACCGAAATATTCCAGGAAAGCAACCCTCAATTGAGTGTAGTATCGAGTATCAACCAACCTCGGACTGCACCAAAGTCAGTTATCTCACTACCCTAAAGAGGCCAAGATGGTTCAATTAAGGTTCCTAAGGTCAGTTGATGCTTCACGACACCACATGGAGGCCCCGTACTCTCCTTGACTGAACTCAAGGGTTACCGGTACACACCAAAGTGCCACATCAACGTAGCAGACTATTTCAACCATGTCGGTATACCCCGCACAGTTCCCTCACAGCCTTGTTGCTACTTTCTAAGAAGGTATCCCCAGATCCGGGTTAGGATCTATAGAACTCCCAAGACAGTCCCACAATAATAAAGCAAACAAGTCAAGGCAATTGAAAACATAAGTGATCTTACTCCTAAGGTACACCTCACTTCAAAGTACTCCCCAGCAGAGTCGCCAGTTCTGTGATCGGTGGATCTGGAACTGACTGTTTAACGTTGGTTCGCAAAATGTCGCGGAAGCAAGAGTCGCCACCGTCTTTTATCTTCTCCAATATGGAAAGGACAAAAGCACAGCAAAATTCCTTATGAGATTGCTCTCGGTTCGGGAGGTAGATTTATAGAAAGGGAAGGTGTTAGCACCCTTTCTATCCATGGTTATCCATGGGCTCTTAGATACTTGCTCATTGTGTTTTCAAAAGTGTTTGCTTTTCAATTGTGAGTGGGTTTGAAAAAAGTTTCTTTGAAAGTTTCAGATCGACTCTTGTATCAGTCCTCAAGAGTGTTTGAAAAATTGTTTTTGAAAGCTTTTTTTTTTTGAAAGTGTGAGGTGTGAAAAGAAGTTTTTGATTTTGTTTTGAATTAGAGAAAGTATCTACGAGTCATCTACCTACCCTAAGGAATTAGGCTGTGTAAATGTCCTTAAGGTAGTGCCATCCCACCATTGAGAGGTAGGTAGCACCACCGTTGGAGGTGTTCGGGTCAATTCGTTTGTTAGGGACAGTGTGGTCACCAAGCAACAGTAAGACACCTTAGAAGCTACCCTTATGCCATTGATCTTTTTATTCCGAGGCAACCGTTCCGAGGCAACTGTTTCGAGGCAACTTGTTTAAAGGCAACTTGATCAATGGACATAAGGACTCACTAAGACGTCCTATACTTGACGACCACATTTCGAGGGGCAAGGCAACAGTGTGGTCACCGGAGCAATAGTAGGACACCTTAGAAGCTACCCTTATGCCATGTTCATGGACATAAGGACTTACTAAAACGTCCTTTACTCGACGACCACGTTTCGAGGGGCAAGGCAACAGTGAGGCGTACCCTAGGAGTGGTGTGTGAATTGTGTGTCATTTTCAGTTATAGTTTATCTTGATCATGCATCGGGTGAGCTACGCTTTGATTTTATTTGGGCCATTCATTCTTTCATGTGATTAGCAGTTAAAAGGTGCGGAAATTAAAATGCGGAAAATAAAAGTCCTACGCTATTACAAGGCGCGGGTCTATACATCGCCAAATTAACAAAGACCCGATTTTGAATAAAAGTGCGGAAAGTAAATGTCCTAATTATTATTACAAAGCTTTGGGGCAAATACATTACATTAAAAATGAAAAATAGAAACAAACGCACGAAAAGAAATTAGAAACGAATATACGAGGGCGTTGGACCCTTTAAAGAAATTAAATTGAAATTACAAATTAATTAATGTTTAAATAAAGATAAGAAATTATTTTTTATGTTTTTTTTGTATTTAATGGAAATAAAGAGAATTAATTAAAAGAAGAAGTTAAATAAAAACCCTAATTCTAAATTGTTTTTAATTATTAAAGAAAAATATTTAAGTTTTAACCTAATTTACTCTAATTAATTAATGACATATTTATTTACAAAATAATTAATAGTTAATAATAATAATAAGAAGAAAAATATTTATTAAGCAAAAAGAATAAAATGCTAAAACCTAAGTTCTACATTTTTTAGTTTATTTAAGAAAAAAAACATTAAAGTTGAAGACCTAAAATTAAACTAATTTGATTATTAAAATTTGTTTACAAAACTATTAATGAATTAAAAATTAAATAAACATATTTTATTTTTTGATTTCTGATTTTTTTTTTTTTGGTTTTATTATGAAAATTATTTTTGGAATTTAAAGGGAAAAGCAATTAATAAAAAAAACAAATAAAAGAATAAAAAGAAAAAAAAATAAAGAAAGAAAAAGAATTAGAAGATGGATCAAACCCTGGGGGTGTCTGGACCCAAAGGGGAGTTTTTGAAGCACTTTGGCCCATTGCAATCCAGGCCTTGTTTGACTTTTTATGGTCACGTGTGCCTCAGTTGACTAACGTGCATGGTGGACTCCAGGTTCTGGTCTTTGGATTGGGGCTTCAGGGCGCGTGGCAAGCCAAGGCGTTGGGTGTATGGTGAGCCTTGGAACGTGCACTGCATGGAAACATGTGAAACAAAATAATAGAAATAATTTGAGGGGACCTGGGATTCGAACCCAGGTCCCAAGGCTTACCAGCGAATGCCTTGACCAAGTGAGCTATTGGTGCGCGTTTGTAGTGTAATAGATAATAAATATTATAAAACAAAACCAAAGTCAATGTTATGAAAATAAAAAAACGCGCTGGAATTTAAATCCTCCAGTCATGTCTCGCCACGCAATCTTCTTCTCCGTTCGTCCCTGTAACAAAAATAGATAGCGGGGGTTTTAAACCCCCCAAAACACAGACCTATGGATAATAGCGATTAGGCCATGCTTGACCATAAATTGAGCGCGAGGTTATGAAGCGATTCGTTTGGACATCACGAATTCAACCATGGCAGTTTGATATCTCAATTTTACAGTATATGCAAACGCCTAATTCCAAACCTCTAAAACCCTAATGTCCATCAATGGCAACTTTTGATATGGGATGCTATTGCTCAATCAAGTAATACCAAAAGCTTCAGGATGTTAGTATGAATGTAAATCAATTCAAAAAATGTCAAAAAAACGCATGAGTGATCACATAGAATTCAAGAAAAAAAGCAAACCGTTTGGGCCTGAGTGCTGAGATTCTGGGCACGTTTAGATTGGCTTTTGATTGTAAAAGTTTCCTTGAGATGCCAGCAATGTGTTTGGATGGGAATGGGGACTTAAAACGTGCTGTAAGGAGGTTTTCAGATTTCAAGTTTGTGTGACAATTTTGCAATTTTGTATGGCCGTTTTTGGAGCTCTTAGGTCGTGATCCTGCCTGTGTTAGCTTGCATACATCTTATGTAATGAGTCTTGATCAAAATTATGGCCAATAATGCAGTGCATTCATGCTTAAGATTTTGCTATGAACTCCATTAAAACACCTTCCACTTTTGAGCCAAAATTTGAATTCCTGCCTCATTTAGCCCTTGCACGAAATTGGAATGTCAATGCTGATGTATCAAAGCAATTCAATACAAGAAATATCCCCTTAATTAACTTCTTTGATTTTATTTGATTTTAAATGATTTAAAAGGAATTAAATCAAATAAAATTAAATAAAAATGAAAAAATTAATTTTAAATTTTGAAATAATTTGTGGGACACGTGGGAAGCATGGCCAAGCTGAATCAAGGGGAAAAAGTGGGCCCCTTTTGTCAAAAATGAAATTTCAAGGATAAATGATTTTGGCCATTTCACAAAAATTTCCCAACTTCTCCAATGCATATCTTGCTCAATTTTGAAGTTATGAACATGTTATTGGACATTTTGGAAAGGTCTTGAAGTCCTCTAACCAATGTCTTTGGTCCCATGTCCTTTTAATTTACCAATCTCAAGTTATGGTCTTTGACTTAAAGTCCCTTTTTGTTGACTTTTGAAAATGACCTATAATGTTGAAATTGATAACTTTTTGTGAGAGCACTTCTTGGACTTGGAATGTGAAGATGAGTTGTAGGAAATGTCCTCCCCTTCAAGATGAGCATTGGATGGAATTTTTCTGATGAACCATGAAGAAGTTATGCCCAGGTCAAGTTACAGTTGACTTTTCAGCTGTCCAAAAATAGAAACTTTTGCATCTTGAGTCTTTTTGAGCCATACTTTGAGAATCATGATCAAGAATTGATCAAGTGATGTTTGTGGCTTCAAAATAAGATGTTGACCAAAAATTTTGACTTTTGACTGCCAAATGACCATTTTGCCCCTGCAGTTGGCTGTTGAGCAATTAGGGTTTTTGACTGTGCAACTTGACCTTGTGAGCCTTGAAACTTGACATGTAGGTGCTTGACAATGTATATGAGCATATGGGACTTGATTAAGCCCTTGAAAACTTCAACTTCCTTGCAAGAACCAAAACCCTAGTTTGACTGGCTTAGGAGGATGGTTGACTGTGTACCCCTTGAGAGATTTTGAAGCATGCTCTTGGCAAACCTTGAAGAATATGGGAGGGCAAATTTTGGGGTACAACACACTCCATGCGTTACAAAATCGGGTAAATCCTCTTCAGAATCGTCTCCTATTATAGCATCAACTTCAGGAGGAGTTGGATGGATAAAACCTGCGCTTCGGAAAACCTCTTGTATCAGACGGATAACTGTTTCCTGCTTAACTCTTGTAGACACGAGATGAAAACCAAGACCTTCTCCAGACTTGTTCTCAGGAAAAGTCAACACCTGGCCCCAACCTTCAGCCGAACCACTTTCAACCACTCGTCGCGCATCCTCAAAAGAAGAAATAGATGTCCCTTGCTTCTTCACTTCATTATTAGCAACAGATAGAGCTTGGAATTGGGTTCCAAAATCCTCATCAGCATCAATAAAAGAGAAAGATGACAAATGGCTTACCACCATGGCCTGCTCTCCACCAATCATTACTAGCTTTCCATGCCTTACAAACTTCAATCTTTGATGGAGTGTGGAAGTGACTGCCCCTGCATCATGGATCCATGGACGACCCAATAGGCAACTGTAGGCGGCACGAATATCCATTACTTGAAAAGTGATCTGAAAAGTAAAAGGACCAATTACTATAGGAAGATCCACTTCACCAATGACAGTCTTCCTAGAACCATCAAACGCTTTGACAATTACTCCACTGGGTCTCATGGGAGCACCTTGGTATGAGAGCCGAGATAATGTAGTTTTGGGCATTACATTTAACGACGAACCTGTATCTACCAGCACACTTGATAAAGTATCATTTCCACAACTTATTGAGATATGCAAAGCCATATTATGGTTCCTTCCCTCCTCCGGAAGCTCTTCATCACTGAAACCAAGATTGTTACACGAAGTAATATTTCCCACAATTCCATCAAACTGGTCAACCGTCACATCATGATCCACGAATGCCTGGTCCAAGACCTTCATCAAAGCTTCTCTATGGGCACCAGAATCTCTCAGTAAAGCAAGCAAGAAAATCTTGGAAGGAGTTTTCAAAAGTTGGTCCACAGTCTTGTATTCACTTCTCTTGATAAGCTTCAGAGTCTCATCATCATCGGGGTGTGGGACAGGTTCATTGGATCGGCCTACCTCAACCCTGGGTTCAACATTTCTCGCTGGAATTTCTGCCGGTATGGGCCTCCTGACTTGAACTTCTGGTCTCTTCAAAGGTACTGCTGCAAAGACACGTCCGTTTCTCGTAACTCTGCTCACATCAGCGATGTTAACAAAAGATGGCCTTATTGGTATAGGGACTTCTACCCCATTCTCAATCATTGTGGCATTATACTTGTACGGTATAGCTTGGTTTGAGTTGTAAGGCACAGGACCAGGTGGATAAATAATCAAAGGAGCAACAGGTGTAGTCTGACTGTCGTAAACGATCTCTACCGGTTCAGGCAAATTGAATTGTGGTATTATAACATTCACTTCATCCACCGGATCTCTGTCATGCGTAATAGTGATAACCCTCTGGTCTAACAATTTTTGAATATCCTCCTTCACAAAAGAGCAATCAACTTCTCTTGAACAAAATTCACAAATATCGTAATCATGATGATGCCTAAAAAAGGCAAGTCTTCTTAAGCTTTGATGTAACCTGATCAACGAATCTCTTATGTGTTCAACTTGAAAAACTCGAAACTTTCCCGGACAACCTTCCACCATATTCACTGATGCTGCCCCATGTCGAGGCAAAGGATTATCTCTAACATTCGGGTTAACATCCTTGAAAGACAAAATACCGTTCTTAATCAACCTCTGCACGTCCGCCTTTAGAGCAAAGCAATTTTCAAGGTTGTTCCCCGGCGACCCTTGATGATACTCACAAAACTGGTCCGCCTTGTACCACGGAGAAGTACTATTTGGTGCGACAGGAGGAGGCTTCGTCATTATGAGTGTGATACGGTGGGAGAACTGACTAGTGTTTTGCGTTTGTATTCGCAAATGTGCGGTTGAGCAAGAGTCGCCACCGACTTTTTATTTTATCCTAAAGGAAAGGTTAAAAAAGCACAGCAAAAACCTTTTGAGATATTTCGTGGGTTCGGGGGGTAGATTATGAAAAGGGAAGGTATTAGCACCCTTTTCATCCATGGTTATCCATGGGCTCTTAGGTACTTGCTTAGATCAATCTTGCCTTGGTTTTCAATTGCTTTGAAAATGGTGTGTGTGTGGGTGCTTTTTGAAAATGTTTTTGGAAAAAGATGCCTTGTCTTAGGCTAACCTTGTAACAATTCTTTACTCGAATATTTTACAAAGGCGTGTATCTTTTCGAAAAGATGTTTCAAAATGTTTTGAGAGTTTGTTTTGAAAGTGTTGTGGATTGTGGTTTTTGAAAAGAAGGCAAGTGTTTTTGCAAGTTTGATCTCAAGTAACTAAGAGTTTTGTCTACCCTATTGTACTCAAAGGTTTTTGTCATGTTTTAACCCCTTTTAACAATTTTGTTCTACCATTGAAATTGGTAGACAATCTTGCGTTTAGGAAGTTTATTCGGGACGGGCGCGGGTCATCGTATGGACCATGAATGCAATGGTGCCAAGTGTCTTTGGCAATTTGCTTTGAAGGGACTATGATCATTCCGTTTAGGCAACATTCGAAAGCGTCATCAAGGGACTTATGATCATTTGAATTTGTTTTGCCAAAGATACTCGACGTGCAAACATGGCCCATTTTTGGAAGGCAACATGTGGGATTACCCTAGAGGGTGCAAGTGTGATTGTGTATTGATTACATGTATTTGTCTTGTATTAGGTTATATAGCGTTTGATTTTATGTACATGCAAACCCTAGGTCTAACCATGGTATAATTGGAAAACTGTAAATTGCGAAAATGTAAAATCTACGCTATTACAAAATAGTATCCGGGAGTGGGGGTACAAGTGTATGAATGGGGATGAGACTTATAGTATCCAATAAGTTACAACCAAATCGAATTTGCGATCAAAATATAAATAATGAATATACAAATATAAGATAAGCAAATGTATATAGGGCAATGTATTGTATTTGTGTAAGTGTGCAAGTATATGCGTTGTGTAATTATTTATAAGTTTGAGATATGAATTTAAATGCGTATTAGGGTTTGACCTAAAATTGCGCTTTAAGGAATCTTTGATTTGTGAATTTTTAATGTGTACAAAGGAAAAAGTGTTTTAAATTAAGAAGTGTATCTTTATTTATTTATATACAAAAAAGTATTTTAGTCAAATGTTTGTGAATTTTAATATTAGAGAAAAAATGTATTTCTATTATATGTACAAATATATATTTTAATTAAAAAAAGTTTTCAATTTTAGTTATATGATAAAAAAAGTATTTTATTATTTTATGTACAAATATATTTTTTAATAAAAATCATGGATTAAATTAGAAGAAAGAAAAAAAGTATTTGTTTGTAAAAAGTATTTTAATAATAAAGAAAGTTTAACATTCTAATTTTTTATATTAATATATTAATGTATTATTGTATTATTTAACTACATTAGTATACAAAAGGGTTTTTTATTAGTGTAAAGAAAGAAATGAAATGAAGTTAGTATTATATATAAAAAAGAGTGGTTAATTGTAAAATATGCTAATTTATGTTGTTAGGAAATAAATGGGCTTGGTGAGCAGAGTGGGGCGAGGCCCATGTTGGACTTGAGACAGATTTTTAGGGTTAGGAAATATTCGTTCAGTGAGACGCGTTAGGGTTTGAGCGCGCCGTTTGTACTTGTTTGTCTTCTCCGATCGTCAACTTCCTGAGCGCTTCTCTGTCCAGCCACCAGTGTCGTTCCCAAAACCTCTCTTCCCTCCAAGGCACAAGCTCCGTGTTCTCTTGATACAAGGTTAGATTTTAGTGTTTATGCTCTTATCTCTGTTTTTACGAATTGCATGCGCTTTTGATTTGAATTTGATCCTTTTATTTTTTTTACTATGAGATGAAGGAGAAAAGAAGAGGGAGAAAGCTTACTACCTGGCCTTGGAGAAGGAGGAGAGGCGGAGGACGTGACGCTCAGGAGGGCCGGTGGGGGGAGAAACGTGACGATTCTTCGCTTCTTGGTAACTCTGTGTTAACCCTCTTGCTTAGGTTTTATGATGTGTTCTGAAAACCTTGTCCTGAAATAGATTCATTTCTTTATCTTTTTTTTCTTCTACTACATGTCGCCTTTGAGCATTTGTGTGCCTTTGAATCGTTGCCTTGCCTATGATGAAGCTTGCTTCTGAGGCTCTTGAATTGCCTTCTGAGATTGATGCCCTTGGAATGTATTTTGCTGGCCCTCTGAGATTGATATGCTTTGTTGAAAATGCTTGCTTGCCCAATGATGTATGTTTGCTGAGGGCCTAGGTTGCCTTGAACAATTGCTTCTGAGTATGCCCTTGATGCTTTTGTTGAGTTGGATGCCCTGAATAGCTATTGCCTATGATGAAGGGATTCTGAGGCTTAGGAGTTGGTTTGAATGCTTGGATATGCTTGGATATGCTTGAGGGATTATGTTGGTTATGGTTGAGGGGTTATGAGGTTTTTGACAGTATGGTATGGTTTGACAGGGGTTTTGGTAGTTCAGTTTATGGTGTTTGTATGTGTTTTGGTTAAGCTGATGTGGTGAGGTTTTTGACAGCAGTTAAGCTTGCAGTAGGTTATCTGTGTTGTTTGTATGTTGGGGCCTGTGAGTTTGTAGGTTGAGGCAGGCTTGGGGTGTTTTTCAGCTTGCAGGTTAACTCAGGCCAAGGCTTATGCAGGTTATTGTGAGGTTTTGACAGCAGGTGGTGATGAACTGGTTTGTGCAGGCAGCAGATTATGCTGATGCAGGTTCTGGTATATGTTGATTTGTGCTAATGCAGGTCGATGGCTTGCTTAGCATTTTTGTATCTTTTCTGATTTTGGAGGCAGGGCTCCTGCAGGTTTTGGTTAGGCTAATGCTTTGTATATTTTCTTCCTCTTTGCTGAACTGAGTTCCTTTTCTTTGTGTTATATCTTTTTGTTGTATACCTCTACCGTCTAAGCCTCAGCCTAAAGCCTGCCTATGCTTACTTTATCTCTCTTTTTCTCTCCAAAGTACAGTTAAGAATTTTTAAATGTTTTATTACTGTGCTTTTCTGAAGGGGCCCTGATGGGAAATGATGATTAAGGATTTAGCTTGCATAACACATTACTCTGCATCTTTATCCAGCTTTGACAGTTTTGGCACTTTGTGATATCTTCCAAAATCTTTTATGACAGCCTTGGCACTTTTGACAGCAATTTGTACTTCCTTGATTTTTCTTTGATATCTTTTGAGTAGATTTTGGCATTTTGACAGTAAGTTGCTCTTTTTGCTTTTGATAGAAAGTGGAATTGGATTTTCAGTTTGACTTGGATTTGAACTATGCAGTTTGAACTTTGGATTTTATGCATTTGCATTCATGAATAAAAATGAAATTCTTCCCTCTTTGTGAACCGGGAGAAATCCCGCGATTTGCAGAGAGGGTCAACTGATCCCAGTCATTGGCCTCTAATGATGAGCAAATTTTATCAGTCTTTTTTAATTCAACTGCTTTCTGACTTTTCTCTTTTCTTTTTGCAGATAAAAAATGGAGCACCGGAGCGAAGTGAAGAATGAAGAATTAGAAATAGGATAGAATTTTTATTTTCAATTTAATTTTTGTACACTATTATTATTTTAAATACTTTGTAATAAATACTTGTATCCAAATAATAACAATTGTAACAATTATTAAATATGAAATAAAGATTCCATTGACATTTAATTCTTTTCAGTTCCTTTTCTTTATTTACTTGTTATTTATAATTCCTTAAATTAAATAACATGAAAGTTAAATTTCAAGTATTTAATTTTTAGAACCATAAATAATCAACTAAACCTTGCTGATCAAAATAAATGAACTGGACGTCTCCATTATTCAAAGCAACGCACAGTCGAACACAAAAACTGATCAGATGCAATCCTTTTTTCACTGATTCTTTGCCAAGCACTGTAATTCCAAACTGCACATCTTCTTTTGACTGGCCCAAACAACATGAATTCAAACCACTGTCTCTTTCACTGATTAAATCAAAACAGCGCTAATTCAATCCGAATCTCGGAATAACTTGCAAAGTGCTGTGGAATTTTAATTTTGCTGAGAATATGCCCGTAAAACCTTAATTCCTGATTAAATGCCAAATAACGTTCGCCTGACCAAAATTGAACCAAAAATCATCCAAAACCCTAAACCAACTGTGAAACAATCCAGAGTCCTGAAAATCAGTAAAAACCCTAATTTTGCTTGACTGTCAAGAAAAGTCCGTTTGTCCGATTCTTGAGCCAGTTTGAAAAGTCAGGAAATGCCTGAAGCTGAGATTTCTTGGGGAAAAATGCGAGGGCAAATTTTGGGGTACAACAGTTGCCCCTGTCCAATCTTCTTTGACATGAAGAGTTAGATTGGCAAGTTTGCCTTTCGCGACTTGAAGGTAAAAGGAGATTGGACACTAATGTGCCCAGAAAATTTGCGCTCGTCGATGTGACGGTGGAGGTGAATGGGCTTAAAGATGCCATTTGGTGATGGGCTTAAAGATGCCATTCGGCGACTGCTGGTAGGAGGATGGGCTTATAGATGCCATATGGTGATGTTGAACTGTGTGTCGGAAGTGAGTGGATAAGTGTCAGAAAGGCATCCCTGTTTTGGAACATCTCTGAATTGGGGTCTGAACAAATAACAGATTGACGTCCATGTCTGGAGAATCTGTAAACTATCTGAAATTGAATAAGCAATAGAGCAGCATCCGTTGTTGGGACGTGTCCGTAAACTATTTTCAAAAATTGTGAAGAGTCTGAATAAGTCGGTAGATTGACATCCGTTGTAGGGAAGAATCCGTAAACTTGTTTCAGAAGTTGAGAAGTTGAAGAGGAACCGGTGTAAGGTTTCTACTGATGCGTCTGAATGAATCTGGAATAAGTATCAGAATGTCGCCGTGTCCGGGTCACATCTGAACTATTTCTGGATGAATCTTGGGAGTTGATCTGTGTCTGTCGACTGATCTTTCCTGAAAAGGCAAAGGGTTAGTTGTATGCAATGTTATGATGCATGATGCAATGCATGTGACATTAATGTTTATGATATGAATGTAATGAATGCGCTGGTAGGCTGATGAGTTAATCCTGCCGAGGATACATGAATCCGAGATGGCTGAAGATAAAAGCATCTTGACTACTGCCGGGGAAAATAAATCCTTGGCTGTCGCTGGGGAAGAGAATTCCTGATGACCTCTACTGGGGAGTTCCAAACTAGTAGGCTCATGCAGGGGAGGCCAGATTGAGGATCTTCGGCTTGATGGGAAGTAACTCTGGTGACTTCACTGGGGAACTCAAGATTTGCCCTCTCCAAAACTCTGTGGGGAGAAGGTTCAATGGTCTGGCTCCGCTGGGGATAGGTTTGAAGTTTTAGATCTGCTGGAGATACTGAAACTTAAACTCTGAGGGGAATTGAATTCCGGAGGATTCTCCGGCTGGGGATTTGTAAAGATAAGTTACTGCTGGGGAATTGTGATGAACTCCGCTGGGGATAGGAAGAATTTTGGCGAGCGCGATCTTCCGTGGTTGTTAGCTTGAGAAGAATCTGAACAAGCGATAGGTTAACATCCGTTATTTGGAGAACCCGTGAACTATTTTCAGAAATCTTGAAGTTGAATCAACAATAGAGCCGCATCCGTTGTTGGGAAGCGTCCGTAAACTAAATTCAAAGGTTGCATCTGAACAGACTGATAGATTAACATCCGTTGTTGGGAAGAATCCATGAACTGTTTTTCAGAAGTCTGGAAGTTGAATCAGCAATAGAGTCGCATCCGTTGTTGGGAAGCGTCCGTAAACTAAATTCAAAGGTTGCATCTGAACAGACTGATAGATTAAACTCCGTTGTTGGGAAGAATCCATGAACTGTTTTTCAGAAGTCTGGAAGTTGAATCAGCAATAGAGTCGCATCCGTTGTTGGGAAGCGTCCGTAAACTAAATTCAAAGGTTGCATCTGAACAGGCTGATAGATTAACATCCGTTGTTGGGAAGAATCCATGAACTGTTTTTCAGAAGTCTGGAAGTTGAATCAGCAATAGAGTCGCATCCGTTGTTGGGAAGCGTCCGTAAACTAAATTCAAAGGTTGCATCTGAACAGGCTGATAGATTAACATCCGTTGTTGGGAAGAATCCATGAACTGTTTTTCAGAAGTCTGGAAGTTGAATCAGCAATAGAGTCGCATCCGTTGTTGGGAAGCGTCCGTAAACTAAATTCAAAGGTTGCATCTGAACAGACTGATAGATTAAACTCCGTTGTTGGGAAGAATCCATGAACTGTTTTTCAGAAGTCTGGAAGTTGAATCAGCAATAGAGTCGCATCCGTTGTTGGGAAGCGTCCGTAAACTAAATTCAAAGGTTGCATCTGAACAGACTGATAGATTAAACTCCGTTGTTGGGAAGAATCCATGAACTGTTTCAGAAATCTTGAAGGGGAACCGGTGTAGGGTTTCCTGATGATGAGCTTGTGTAAAACTGCATCGGGTTTTGAACACTTTTGACATTCGAATGCCCCAAGTGGTGATGTAGATAAATTCCTGGCTTATTACAGGTGTTGGTCTACAATCGGTCATTCACAGATGTTTCCTGGGTTGTTGCAGGTGTTGATCTGGAATTCTTCAGACATGCCCTGGCTGGACACAGGAGTCGAATCTGGAAAGGTGATAGTTGATAGATATGCCCTGGCAGGATACAGGAGTCGAATCTTCAAACTCTTCAGACATGCCCTGGCTAGATACAGGAGTCGAGTCTGGAAAGGTGGTCAACAGATATGCCCTGGCTGGATACAGGAGTCGAATCTTCAAACTCTTCAGACATGCCCTGGCTAGATACAGGAGTCGAGTCTGGAAAGGTGGTCAACAGATATGCCCTGGCTGGATACAGGAATCGAATCTTCGAACTCTTCAGACGTGCCCTGGCTAGATACAGGAGTCGAGTCTGGAAATGTTGTAGTTGATTTGCTGGACACTTTTGACATTCGAATGCCCCAAGTGGTGAAGAAGGAGTCTTGAATCGGATGACTCTGCACATTGAGAGATTTCTTGAAATTTTGACTGGACTGCCCCAGGTTAACTGAACTTGAAAGATCTGTTGGACCTTGACTGGACTGCCCCAGGTTAATTGAATTGTGACATGTCATGCCCCTTGTTGATAGGAGATTTGATGGAAGTGTTATCCTCTTGAAGTGATTTTGATTTACTGAGAGAGTTTTCGTTCCTCCGAACATTCGCTGTATGAATTTCTTCGCTGTCAAATAAAAGGGTCAAATGCAGACAATGATATTCGAATAATGCAAAGTTTATGTTTGTCTCGAAGTTTTGAAAAATGCGTTTTTAGCAGAAAACTTTCCATAAGACAAGTTAACACAAGATTTAGAGCAAAGCCCTACAGGAGTCAGGATACCTTTTGTAACAGTATGCTTTCGAACTAACCCATGCTTCAATTAGGACTTTTTAAGGGTTGTAACGTGGCCTGGTTCACGGTTTAAGAAACAAAGGATAAAGGCTCAAAGTATATTTGTACCCACCCGCTCTTCGTGATGTTCTTCAACCTAAGCTCAGTTAATTGTGCGTCACACTCTGTTTTGAGTTTGAAACGACTTTTGGGCGATGGTTCACCAGTTGAATTTTGGGAGACAGTCATTATCTCCTTTTTTCTTTTTCAACATTTTCATGTTGTTGAGGGTTTTGTAATGACCTCACTATTTTGATTTTGATTTGTTATCCCTAACTTTTGCCTGACTGTTACCGTTTTCGGGATTACTGTCAGCGGGATGCCCCAGCTTTCTTAAGCCTCCTTTATAGGTTCTGGCTCAGTGGGCTTTTCTCTTTTGAGAGATTGACTGTCTATGTGATAGGGAACCACCCTTGTTTTTTTTTTTTTTTTTTTTTTTTGATTCCAAAGGAATGCTTTCTTTTTCGACGTCGTTCGTTGTATTACGAACTGAGAGTTTGCGACTTCAATGCGCGTTTTCTTTCGAATTAACTGAGCTACTACCCTGCCCCGGGTTTATATCAAAGGTTTTGATTGTTTAGAACAGAAAACTCCTACTTCTTTGGCTCGAAGGGGTTGACTAGGGATTAACATCCTTATAACTCCAGTGTTTGGGAATTGAAAGAAATGCCTGTACATCATCAGCGAGGTCTGTTCAAAAGCATACCGTATAAGATCATGGCATTGTTTCGTCATCCTCCCTCTAAAGGCTTACAGCTTTTTATCAGGAGTCAAATATCATAAAGAAAGCATAAGAGTAGTGAAAACGAATGGATGAATTCAAGACAAACATATGCAATGCATTAATGAAAACAGAGTTTAACATCAACAGATAATTGTTTGATAGCAAAAGAAATTACAACTTTGAAAATTCCAAAAAGAAGCAAAAGTCTCTCAGCTCGGGCTTCGTCACTTCAGATGGAGAACCCTTTAACGGAAGATTTTCATCTCGCCGTCTGGCATGAATTTCAGCACCCCAATGTCAATTAGATCTTGAATCTTGTTCTTCAAGGCCCAACAGTCGTTGGTGCCGTGTCCCGGGCTGTAGGAGTGGTAAACACAGGATGCGTCGGGATTATAGTGAGGAGATGAGATATTGGGCTTCTGAGGAGGATCCTTCAGGGTGAGCAGGTTGACCTCCATCAGACGCTTCAGTATGAAGAATGATGGTATTTCAGTCTCCGTAAACTGTCTTCCCGACGTTTCTTGCTTACGTCGATTGCCCCGGTGACGCTGGCGAGGTTGTTGATGGGTTTGTGACCCTGAAGCAAGCAAAGGAGCCTTCCCTTTGTCTTCTTGAGTGGATGGAGGCAAAGCGGTTACTGGCTCTTCGACCTCAGATGTTTGCCCCAGCTGGTTGTTTGGAAGCAGTTGGCGGACAAGAACTCTGAGTTCCTCTTGTCTTTGGGATAGGTCTTGGATGAGAGCCATCTGTCCCACCAACTGTCCCATCATTTGAGTCCTCAGTGTTGTCAGATCAAACTGCAGCTCTGCAATCTGATCACTCCTGGCATTGTTGGAACTCCCCAAGCCCTTGGTGAGTAGAGCTTTCATCTCTTCTTGCCCCAGAGACAAGTTCAGGAACATCTCCTGCAGCTGAGCAGTTTGGTCCTGGATGTCTTTGACAGACCGTTCTAGAGCCATCTCTTGCTGAAATAAACAGCAGGAGAGTAAGGAAACCTGAAAAAGGAAAGATTGTCAAAATGCAATGCATGATATGTGGATGCATGCTTTCAAGGATCTCTTGGGGTAGACACAAGAAAATGTTAGAGGTTGAACTCTGCTCTTGGATTGGAGATCTCCGCACCGGTGGATGTCCTTCCACGAGAATCAAGCTCACCATGTCGAGTGGGTCATAGCCACTGATTCAAGTTGTTGTTCTTGAACTTTGTTTGGAGAACTTTGCATCGGTGGATGTCTTTTCACGAGAATCAAGCTCACCATGTCGAGTGGGTCATAGCCACTGATTCAAGTTGTTGCACTTGATCTTTGATTGGAGAGCTTTGTATCGGTGGATGTCTTTCCACGAGAATCAAGCTCACCATGTCGAGTGGGTCATAGCCACTGATTCAAGTTGTTGTACTTGAACTTTGACAGGATTGGTTAGAGGAGAAACCTCTTGCCCCTTGATAGGCGTCTGGTTCAACGTAACCCTGCATCAACAGAACCCTCGAGATCCTTGAAATGGTTATTGAAAATGCTAAAATGCTATGGTATGATGTTATGATGTTATGTACATGTATGCACAAACAAGTAAGTGTATATACAGGCAGACAATATTCACACAAAGCACACAAGGCCTTAGGTTTAGGCTTGCATGAGGTTCAGGCGCTACCCTCTTTCAGTTTGTTGGTTAAAACCTGTCCTACCAAAAGTAACCGGGTTCTAGAGGTCCCAATATCACTGGATTGCTTTCATTGTTCATCGTTTCGATTTAGCCACTGAACTGGCGACCGAAATATTCCAGGAAAGCAACCCTCAATTGAGTGTAGTATCGAGTATCAACCAACCTCGGACTGCACCAAAGTCAGTTATCTCACTACCCTAAAGAGGCCAAGATGGTCAATTAAGGTTCTAAGGTCAGTTGATGCTTCACGACACCACGCGGCGGCCCCGTACTCTCCTTGACTGAACTCAAGGGTTACCGGTACACACCAAAGTGCCACATCAACGTAGCAGACTGCTTCAACCATGTCGGTATACCCCGCACAGTTCCCTCACAGCCTTGTTGCTACCTAAAAGGGTTTCCCCAGATCCGGGTTAGGATCTATAAAACTCCGATACAAAGCCCACAAATGTAAAGCAAACAAAGCAATCAATTGAAAGTAAAAGTGATCTAAACCCTAAGGTAACCCCACTTTAAAAATCCCTCCCCAGCAGAGTCGCCAGTTCTGTGATACGGTGGGAGAACTGACTAGTGTTTTGCGTTTGTATTCGCAAATGTGCGGTTGAGCAAGAGTCGCCACCGACTTTTTATTTTATCCTAAAGGAAAGGTTAAAAAAGCACAGCAAAAACCTTTTGAGATATTTCGTGGGTTCGGGGGGTAGATTATGAAAAGGGAAGGTATTAGCACCCTTTTCATCCATGGTTATCCATGGGCTCTTAGGTACTTGCTTAGATCAATCTTGCCTTGGTTTTCAATTGCTTTGAAAATGGTGTGTGTGTGGGTGCTTTTTGAAAATGTTTTTGGAAAAAGATGCCTTGTCTTAGGCTAACCTTGTAACAATTCTTTACTCGAATATTTTACAAAGGCGTGTATCTTTTCGAAAAGATGTTTCAAAATGTTTTGAGAGTTTGTTTTGAAAGTGTTGTGGATTGTGGTTTTTGAAAAGAAGGCAAGTGTTTTTGCAAGTTTGATCTCAAGTAACTAAGAGTTTTGTCTACCCTATTGTACTCAAAGGTTTTTGTCATGTTTTAACCCCTTTTAACAATTTTGTTCTACCATTGAAATTGGTAGACAATCTTGCGTTTAGGAAGTTTATTCGGGACGGGCGCGGGTCATCGTATGGACCATGAATGCAATGGTGCCAAGTGTCTTTGGCAATTTGCTTTGAAGGGACTATGATCATTCCGTTTAGGCAACATTCGAAAGCGTCATCAAGGGACTTATGATCATTTGAATTTGTTTTGCCAAAGATACTCGACGTGCAAACATGGCCCATTTTTGGAAGGCAACATGTGGGATTAACCTAGAGGGTGCAAGTGTGATTGTGTATTGATTACATGTATTTGTCTTGTATTAGGTTATATAGCGTTTGATTTTATGTACATGCAAACCCTAGGTCTAACCATGGTATAATTGGAAAACTGTAAATTGCGAAAATGTAAAATCTACGCTATTACAAAATAGTATCCGGGAGTGGGGGTACAAGTGTATGAATGGGGATGAGACTTATAGTATCCAATAAGTTACAACCAAATCGAATTTGCGATCAAAATATAAATAATGAATATACAAATATAAGATAAGCAAATGTATATAGGGCAATGTATTGTATTTGTGTAAGTGTGCAAGTATATGCGTTGTGTAATTATTTATAAGTTTGAGATATGAATTTAAATGCGTATTAGGGTTTGACCTAAAATTGCGCTTTAAGGAATCTTTGATTTGTGAATTTTTAATGTGTACAAAGGAAAAAGTGTTTTAAATTAAGAAGTGTATCTTTATTTATTTATATACAAAAAAGTATTTTAGTCAAATGTTTGTGAATTTTAATATTAGAGAAAAAATGTATTTCTATTATATGTACAAATATATATTTTAATTAAAAAAAGTTTTCAATTTTAGTTATATGATAAAAAAAGTATTTTATTATTTTATGTACAAATATATTTTTTAATAAAAATCATGGATTAAATTAGAAGAAAGAAAAAAAGTATTTGTTTGTAAAAAGTATTTTAATAATAAAGAAAGTTTAACATTCTAATTTTTTATATTAATATATTAATGTATTATTGTATTATTTAACTACATTAGTATACAAAAGGGTTTTTTATTAGTGTAAAGAAAGAAATGAAATGAAGTTAGTATTATATATAAAAAAGAGTGGTTAATTGTAAAATATGCTAATTTATGTTGTTAGGAAATAAATGGGCTTGGTGAGCAGAGTGGGGCGAGGCCCATGTTGGACTTGAGACAGATTTTTAGGGTTAGGAAATATTCGTTCAGTGAGACGCGTTAGGGTTTGAGCGCGCCGTTTGTACTTGTTTGTCTTCTCCGATCGTCAACTTCCTGAGCGCTTCTCTGTCCAGCCACCAGTGTCGTTCCCAAAACCTCTCTTCCCTCCAAGGCACAAGCTCCGTGTTCTCTTGATACAAGGTTAGATTTTAGTGTTTATGCTCTTATCTCTGTTTTTACGAATTGCATGCGCTTTTGATTTGAATTTGATCCTTTTATTTTTTTTACTATGAGATGAAGGAGAAAAGAAGAGGGAGAAAGCTTACTACCTGGCCTTGGAGAAGGAGGAGAGGCGGAGGACGTGACGCTCAGGAGGGCCGGTGGGGGGAGAAACGTGACGATTCTTCGCTTCTTGGTAACTCTGTGTTAACCCTCTTGCTTAGGTTTTATGATGTGTTCTGAAAACCTTGTCCTGAAATAGATTCATTTCTTTATCTTTTTTTTCTTCTACTACATGTCGCCTTTGAGCATTTGTGTGCCTTTGAATCGTTGCCTTGCCTATGATGAAGCTTGCTTCTGAGGCTCTTGAATTGCCTTCTGAGATTGATGCCCTTGGAATGTATTTTGCTGGCCCTCTGAGATTGATATGCTTTGTTGAAAATGCTTGCTTGCCCAATGATGTATGTTTGCTGAGGGCCTAGGTTGCCTTGAACAATTGCTTCTGAGTATGCCCTTGATGCTTTTGTTGAGTTGGATGCCCTGAATAGCTATTGCCTATGATGAAGGGATTCTGAGGCTTAGGAGTTGGTTTGAATGCTTGGATATGCTTGGATATGCTTGAGGGATTATGTTGGTTATGGTTGAGGGGTTATGAGGTTTTTGACAGTATGGTATGGTTTGACAGGGGTTTTGGTAGTTCAGTTTATGGTGTTTGTATGTGTTTTGGTTAAGCTGATGTGGTGAGGTTTTTGACAGCAGTTAAGCTTGCAGTAGGTTATCTGTGTTGTTTGTATGTTGGGGCCTGTGAGTTTGTAGGTTGAGGCAGGCTTGGGGTGTTTTTCAGCTTGCAGGTTAACTCAGGCCAAGGCTTATGCAGGTTATTGTGAGGTTTTGACAGCAGGTGGTGATGAACTGGTTTGTGCAGGCAGCAGATTATGCTGATGCAGGTTCTGGTATATGTTGATTTGTGCTAATGCAGGTCGATGGCTTGCTTAGCATTTTTGTATCTTTTCTGATTTTGGAGGCAGGGCTCCTGCAGGTTTTGGTTAGGCTAATGCTTTGTATATTTTCTTCCTCTTTGCTGAACTGAGTTCCTTTTCTTTGTGTTATATCTTTTTGTTGTATACCTCTACCGTCTAAGCCTCAGCCTAAAGCCTGCCTATGCTTACTTTATCTCTCTTTTTCTCTCCAAAGTACAGTTAAGAATTTTTAAATGTTTTATTACTGTGCTTTTCTGAAGGGGCCCTGATGGGAAATGATGATTAAGGATTTAGCTTGCATAACACATTACTCTGCATCTTTATCCAGCTTTGACAGTTTTGGCACTTTGTGATATCTTCCAAAATCTTTTATGACAGCCTTGGCACTTTTGACAGCAATTTGTACTTCCTTGATTTTTCTTTGATATCTTTTGAGTAGATTTTGGCATTTTGACAGTAAGTTGCTCTTTTTGCTTTTGATAGAAAGTGGAATTGGATTTTCAGTTTGACTTGGATTTGAACTATGCAGTTTGAACTTTGGATTTTATGCATTTGCATTCATGAATAAAAATGAAATTCTTCCCTCTTTGTGAACCGGGAGAAATCCCGCGATTTGCAGAGAGGGTCAACTGATCCCAGTCATTGGCCTCTAATGATGAGCAAATTTTATCAGTCTTTTTTAATTCAACTGCTTTCTGACTTTTCTCTTTTCTTTTTGCAGATAAAAAATGGAGCACCGGAGCGAAGTGAAGAATGAAGAATTAGAAATAGGATAGAATTTTTATTTTCAATTTAATTTTTGTACACTATTATTATTTTAAATACTTTGTAATAAATACTTGTATCCAAATAATAACAATTGTAACAATTATTAAATATGAAATAAAGATTCCATTGACATTTAATTCTTTTCAGTTCCTTTTCTTTATTTACTTGTTATTTATAATTCCTTAAATTAAATAACATGAAAGTTAAATTTCAAGTATTTAATTTTTAGAACCATAAATAATCAACTAAACCTTGCTGATCAAAATAAATGAACTGGACGTCTCCATTATTCAAAGCAACGCACAGTCGAACACAAAAACTGATCAGATGCAATCCTTTTTTCACTGATTCTTTGCCAAGCACTGTAATTCCAAACTGCACATCTTCTTTTGACTGGCCCAAACAACATGAATTCAAACCACTGTCTCTTTCACTGATTAAATCAAAACAGCGCTAATTCAATCCGAATCTCGGAATAACTTGCAAAGTGCTGTGGAATTTTAATTTTGCTGAGAATATGCCCGTAAAACCTTAATTCCTGATTAAATGCCAAATAACGTTCGCCTGACCAAAATTGAACCAAAAATCATCCAAAACCCTAAACCAACTGTGAAACAATCCAGAGTCCTGAAAATCAGTAAAAACCCTAATTTTGCTTGACTGTCAAGAAAAGTCCGTTTGTCCGATTCTTGAGCCAGTTTGAAAAGTCAGGAAATGCCTGAAGCTGAGATTTCTTGGGGAAAAATGCGAGGGCAAATTTTGGGGTACAACAATGAGGTTCTTTCTGATCAGAGCAGGGAACAATTCAGTGTAAGTCATGGGAATGGCATAAAATAGCGGTCTCCTTGGTGAACGATTCTGGTTATTAAACTGATAAGCCTGTTGTCGAGGCTGCTGTTGAAATGGTCGTTGCTGAATTGGTGGGGGTTGATGAGTTGGGGTCACCATTGTTGGGCGGACAGCCGGAGTGACTGCTACAACATGTGAGTAACCTCTCCTTGGTCTCCTGGGGAAAATTACACTGACATCTTGTTCTTTTCTTTTAGGGAAAACACCTCCAAACTTCTTGATACTGCTAGACGGACTTCCTTCCTTAACCAAACGTCCTTCACGAATCCCTTCTTCCAACCGCATGCCCATACTTACCATCTCGGTGAAGTCACTGGGTGTGTTGGCAATCATTCTTTCATAATAAAAGGAACCTAAAGTCTCCAGGAATATCTTTGTCATTTCTTTCTCCTCAAGAGGGGGATAGATCTGAGCAGCAATTTCGCGCCACCTCTGGGCGTATTCCTTAAAGGACTCTCTGTCTCTCTGGGACATCGCCCGGAGTTGATCTCTGTCCGGCGCCATGTCGATGTTGTACTTATACTGGTGAACAAAAGCTTCACTAAGATCGTTGAAATTACGGATCTGAGTGTTGTCCAAACCCATATACCACTTTAGAGCGGCACCAGTCAAACTGTCTTGAAAGTAGTGAACTAACAAGTTATGATCATCAGAATATGTAGACATCTTTCTCATATACATAGTTAAATGACTCTGTGGACACGAATCACCTTTATACCTTTCAAAGTCCGGCACTTTGAATTTGGCTGGAATCTTTACATTTGGAACTAAACACAGGTCATGAGCATTCTTTCCAAACAAATATTCCCCTTTAACGCTCTGATCTCCCTCTGCATCTCTTGAAACTGGTCTTGAAATTCTCCCATTCTATCGAAAAGACCCAGACTTTCAGCAGGCTCGGCAAGATAAGTAGGTTCATTCATGTATGGCATAGAATGAATCACAGGAACGACAGTTGTCATCACTGGTTGAGGAAAAGGTGCCACAGACGGGATTACAGGTGGCATAGCAGTTGTCTCCGGTTGAGGAAGAGACACAGTAGGTTGAATCAAAGGTTGTACGACAGGCTGATACCCTTCTGGCACAAAGTTATAAGGCATTCCCCACGGAAAACCTTTTGGCATCTGATGTTGAAGCGGAGAGTTGATTTGAGTCACAGATGTTGGAACGGTGACAATCTCAGAAACCACAGTAGTTGAAGTCTGAATCTCAACAGCTGCAGTCGATGGCTGATTCTGAGCAGCCATCAAACTTTCCACCAGCGCAGTTAGTTTCTCCATACCGACACGAAGGGTAGCGACCTCCTCACGAAGCTCGTGGTTTTCCTGTTCTAGATCTTCCATCTTCCTCCGACGGTTGGCTCGGGTATCGTACCGACGAGACAGCTTGACAATCTACTGGAGTGGAAAAAGAAACAAGGATAAGACTCTAGAAAACATGTGAAGTGGAATATTGGATGATGCATGATATGCGATGCAAATGATCATTCATTTTGATAGTTTTTTCAAGGAACTTCGATAATTTTGCACACATCAATGGTAAAGGAATTTGGAACAACAAAAACTCATTCATTAATCAAAAGCGGTAAATTACAACTTACAACTTTGGAACAACAAAACAATAAATTACAGCTTTGGGACAACAACCCAATAAAAAGCAGTAAATTGCAACTTTGGAACATGAAGCCCATAATAAAAGCAGTAAATTACAACTTCGGAACATAAAGCCCTTTTACAGAGTTTTACAAAATGACATCAGTAAAAATAAAACTAAGAATCAAAGATCACTCAGAATCATCAGATGAAGGACCAAATGCCAACTGTAACTGGAGCTTCCTGATCTTCTCTTCATAAAAGTCTTCCATCTTTTTCTTCTCAGCTACCATTCGATCGATGGTTCCCTTTTGTGGATTAGGAACAAGAGCAACACTTACTGAATCTTCCTTCTTTCTCTTCCTTTCACTAGCATATTTCTTCAGTAAAGCATCCTTTTGACGAAGCTTCTCATCATGATCAATGAACCAACCGTCTTGAATAAATAGCAAATCCTCCTTTTCCTTTAGCTGTCGAGTCAGGACCCGATTCTCATATTCGGAAATATTATACTTTTCTTTCCAAGCATCTCTCTCGGACTTCATCCTAGCCAGATTTCCTTGGTATTCTCCCATATTCTCGATGGGAACAACTGCAGATGACGATGCAACAGTAGGGAATAAAGGTTTCTCAGGTTTATAGGGCATCTTGAGAGCACTAGCCCTAGCACGGACCCATTGTAGGTAAGGCTCCAAAGAAACAGCACCTCTCTGTCCTAACATGTCTCTCCCTTTCCTATGGATGTGGCGCCAAGCTCCTTCAATCTCCTTCTTAGCTGCCTGGTGATCTTGTCCTTCTTGTATAAAGAAACCACTCACATGAATGTTGTTCGGCTTGTCCCTCATCGGGTATCCAAACTGACGGCCCGCGAGAACAGGATTATAGTTAATTCCTCCTTTCGTACCAAGAAGAGGCACGTTAGGAAAAGCACCACAACTATCGACGATCTTCACGTCATAGTAAACTCGATTATACCAATCAATGTCGAAATGAGTGAGAGCCATAATTTTTGGCGCCCATCGTGGCTCCTTCTCGAGATCCCAGAAAACATCAGACCTAGGTAGATGAGAAACATACCACTGATATAGCAACGGTGCACAACAAACAATCATCCCTCCTTGATAAGAGTTTCGAAGATGTATGGAGTAGTAGGTATCTCCTAGCAGCGTAGGGACTGGATTTCCAATCAAGAAAATTCTGATGGCGTTGATATCTACAAACTTATCAACATTAGGAAACAAGAAAAGGCCATAAGCGAGCAAAGCAAAAACGTCTTTGAAGGCAATAGTATATGTTGTCTCAGCGAAATGACGAGCTTTCTTCAACAAAAACTGCGCAGGTAAGCCTCGGATTCCCCCTTTGGTAGTCATGTTCTCCTCTATCTCCGACTTCTTCAAGTGGGTGATGGTCGCTATCTCGTGAGATTTGGGTTCCTCTTCTAAGCCAGAAAAAGGAACACAGTCGGTGATCGGCAAACCAAGTATGTAGGAGTACTCTTCTAAGGTGGGCATTAACTGGTAATCCGGAAAGGTGAAGCATCGGTACAAAGGATCGTAGAATTGGACCAACGTATTAAGGATTCCTTCCTTCATCTTGCGCTTCATGAGAGGTATAAGGGACCCATATTTCTTCTGAAACTCCGTCGGGTTCTCGATCTTAGGAATCAAACTCTTCAGTTCTTCAATCTCGGGCTCCTTAAAACTAAAACTTCGAGTGTTTCTTCTTCCAAACTCCATAATACCCGAGATGTCTGTAAAAATCATTCTTAAGTTCCTTGAAAAACAAGTTTTTTACAAAAAATGTTGATGGATGCATGGATGAATGATAATGCAACAGTTACACACAAGTTCACAAACATGGGGTTCAAAGGTTCAACGTTTCGTGCATGGAGTCAAGGGTAAAGCCCACCCCAAGGAATGTACTAATGGTTTAATCACACCTGCAAGACAAGGTTCTAAGAGTTCCCAGAGTCTACATTCCTCCTTCGGATATAACCAACGTCTTGATTACTCAATAATTAGCAATATTCTCAAGAGAAACTCGTCCGAGCGTAGCATCGCGTAACAACTACTTCCGGATTACTCCGTTATAATCTTCGCGCTACACCTAAAAGGCCAAGATGGGTTAGGGTTCTACGGTTCTCAGCTTCTCTGGCTCCTAGGTCGAAAATAATAATGTCTTCCCGATTACTCGGTAAACAAATATTACGTTCAAAGGGGCCTTCCACTGAGTGGGGGATCTCATGCCTCCTTCTTTGGGATTAATCCCTCAAAGTTAACATGACTATACCGCCCGTCCTATTCTTAAGTGTAACTTAATCCGGGTATAGGATTCGTCCTTTGCAAAAAACCCAAACAACCCCAATATAAACACATGATCAAACAAATCAAATAATAATAAAACAGATAAAACAAACTAGGCTTAACCCACTTAGGGATGGACCAGCAAGAGGTTAATCTTTCCCCAGCAGAGTCGCCAATTCTGTAGCGATAAAAAATGTAGCGGGGTAAATCGGAGATCGAACTATTACTTAATTCGTCTCACAAAAGCAAGAGTCGCCACCGCGCTTTATTATTTCCAAGGGAAAAGGGAAAAGAGCGAAATAAAACCCTAAAATATGCAATGTAAAATAATACTTTAAAAGTAATGAAAATACAAGGCGTTTTTGAAAAGAGGTCTAAGGTTCGGGGGTTGGTTATACAATGGGAAGGTATTAGCACCCAATGTATCTATAGTATTCTATAGGAACCTTTTGAAATATATGTTTATTAAAATGTTTGTTTGATTAAAATGGTTCATTTGGCTAAAAATAGGTGTGGGTGAGAGTTTGAAGATAAGACGACCTAACGTCGAAGTTTTGACTTAAAAGGTGTGAGTTTTGAAAAATTGATATTTGGGAAAAATTATCTTAAGTTTTTAACGAGATAATAAACGGAGGATGAATGAGGGTATTCGCACGATTTTTTTTGATGACATGAAGTCGACAAAAATTAAACAATCCCCTTGGATTTTGCAAGCAACATGAAGATTAAAACTAAAAGTATAAACACTCCAAGATTTTAAAAGAAAACCAAAAGAGAAGCCATGGAATTAAATCAAAATTATCACAAACTCAACCAACATGTATCATGGGAGGAACATCATAAGGGGCAATAAATTCAAAGAGATAACTTACAAACTTATCCATAAAAGACTAGTTTAAAAAACTAACAAAATTAACTAAAATACTGACCAAACGAAATATCAAGATTTAAATAAATTATAAAACTAAACTAATTAATTTGGTTATAAAATGAAAACGAAATAAACTTCCAGCATGGGACTGAAATCGAAATCGAACAATGCTCCTTTCAAACTCTCTTTTTTTCTCTTAGAACTCCCTATTTCGAACTCTGCTTTTCTCTCTTCGAACTCTCTCTTTCGAACTCTGCTTTTCTCTCTTTCGAACTCTCTCTTTCGAACTCTGCTTAAAACGAAATCAAACAATACCAACAATGAATCCTGCTCCATCAATTCGAACTCTTCTCACTCTCTAAATCAAAAACGAACAACAACACTGCTTCTGGCTTCGAATTCCTTCCCAAATCAAAAACGGACAACAACACTGCTACTTGTTTCGAACTCTTCCTAAATCAAAACGAACAACACCACTGCTACTGGTTTCGAACTCTTCCTAAATCAAAACGAACAACACCACTTCTTCTGAGTTCGAACTCTCTCTCTCCTAAATCGAACAACAACACTGCTTCTGGGTTCGAACTCTCTCTCCCCTAAATCGAACAACACACTGTTTCTGGTTTTTTCATGCAGTTAAACATCAAATCAACAAGGTGACAAACATTCATGGCAAGAGAAACAGTAATAACAATCTCAGGGGTTCTGATTTATTGAAACATCAACAACAAAAAATGCAGCAACAACATCTAGTTCACAGCATACATCATTATGACAAGCATGGCAACAGATTTTTTGAAAAAAAGTAGGGAAACTTACAAGATCAGAGCAAGTCTGATGGTTTCGATTTTTGATGATGAAATAATAAAGAAATCCAGAGATGAAGTAATATACTCTTTTAATTCCTTCTGCTTCCAGAAACTGACTCGAAAATGTTGGTGTCGTTGAGAGTTTGCTGGTATGATTGGAGCTTGGTTCAAAATAATGCAGGTTAAAAGGTTTGGTTCTGTTTACAGTTTGTGGTTTTGGTAAGGAAGGCAGGCTTGAGTTATGCAGGCTATCCTGCTTGGTTCGAAACAGGCTTTGAGTTTGTTGTTTGGAGGTTTCGATGCAGGTTACAAGTTTGTTTGCGTTTTTGGTAACTTGCAGTTTTTGCTTGCAGGTTTGAAGTTTGCTTCTGCAAGTTTGCGTTTTTCTCTTTGTGAACTATATCTTTTTTTCGCTCCCCCCTCTTTTCAATTGTATCTGCCTGCTTTATAGTGAACAAGGATGAGGTTTTGGGAGGGAAGATTTGGTGAGTTTGAACAAATGTGATGATCTGATTTCGACACTTTTTGATGCAGTTTTGGTGTGTGTTATTTGAGGCAATTCTTGGACTGGTGTTCAACAGTTTTTTGGTTGTGGAGGCAGCATAGATGTGACTGTTAGTTGGGCAGCAGTAACACAGAATTTTGTACTGAGCGGCATATGGACCGATTTAATGGACATATTTATATTTTCATAATATTAATAATAAACAACAATGACAATAATAATAGAATAACCGTTAGTAAAACTAAACTGAAAATATAAAAGTGAAATAAAAAGATATTAAATTTTTTGGTTTTTTTCAAATAAAGTGATGCAAAATATATAAATTATATGTAACTAAGATTTTTTTGATAATTTTAAATTAACATAAAGAACTTGCAAAATAAAAATAAAAGAATGTGAAATTACTATTTTTTGAGATTTTTTACTAAATTAAATCTAAAAGGCTATAATTTTAACTTAAATGATACAAGAACAAAAAACTAAATGAAACTTAAGGAAACTAATTATTTGTATTTTGAATATTTTGAATAAAAACATAAATAAAATGAAAATAGCATGAACTAAATATTTTTTAGGATTTTCTTTTTTTATGGAAATAATAATAAAAGAAAGATGATAAAAAAATGAAAAAAACAAGATTTAATAAAGTCGGACAAAAATCAGTTAAATTTCACTAAATTCACAACAATTTCTAACGTTTCTATTTTTCCGTGGATTTTCAAAGCATAATCATCTCTTGACTCGTAAAGAAAAGTTGTAGTTGTTGCAGAGGAGAATCATATGTAAAAGAACCACTAAAAAAATGTCGAAATTTGAAGAAGTTATGAATTTTTGAAATCTGACCCGAGAATTGGCAAAAATAGATTGAAACGCTTGTGAACGCTTGCTATGTAATAATGCAGATGGGAGGTGGTATCTTAGGTCAAAATTTGGGGTATGACAGTGTGGAAAACATACCTACTACCCACAATCATGAGAAAGGAGAATTTGCACCATCTCAAAGTGGAGGATATGGCTTGGATTTTAAAATCAATAATGCCTCACTCAACACCCAAGTGGAAAATCTCTCTCTTCACTATATATTGTAGAAGTATAGTTATTTGTATCACTACAAGGATTGACAAGAGTTTAATCTTTTGAGAAAAGTTTAAAGTAAAAGCCAAAGTGGCAAAATGGTTTGAATGAGATTGATTGACTTTTAATCTTCTCACAAAAAATGTCAAGGTATCATTAAATTGATTGGAATTTATTTATGAAAATGTTTTGAAAATGCATGGACATAAGTCCAAGTTTATCATGAAAATGGTTCAAGTTTCAAAACAAGAAGAGTTTTCAAAAGGAGTAAGAATATTTTTGAAATTAAAGAATATGGGAGGAGAAGAAGAGGCTGTCCTAAAGCATAAGATAAAAGTTAGGGATAAGAACCATCTAACTAACAAGAAGCCAAAACTTGACATTATGAGCCAAGACAAAATTCCAATTCCTTAGATTGAAACCAATTAAGCAAAGAAATACTAGACCTCTTGAGAGAACTTTTAAGTGTATTAAGTCTTCACAAAAATTTGGCAGAGTAACAGCTGTATACGGGTGAATTCCATATCACAAATAGAGGATGTGATCGCAAAAACCTGCACATAAAATAAACAAGCAACCCAATGTCTTGAGGTAAACCTCAAGAACTCCAGACAAAATAATCAGATAAGATCTCCAAGATAGATCAAGGTTTCTAATCCTAAGTCCAAGAAAAGTCCCATGCTCCATAATGCCAAGGATAGTAACCAAGTAGTCCAAGTACCATTAAATTTTTTTTAGGGTTTATGTTGATTATTAAGTATCTTTAGAAAGGAAGGGAAAAAGCTCAAGTGAGTAAAATAAAAATGGCAAGAAAATAAATACTCAAATGAGCAAAGATGAAAATGGCATGAAATGTAAATGCTAAAAGTAAATAGTACATAAAGCATAAAAAGAATAAAATCATAAGGTAAAACAATTCAATAATTAGTGGTTAGTTGGATGACCATCTTGAAACTTGCATTTGGAACTCATTAGAGGATTGGTAGAACCAAAGCCTCCACACAACAAGTTGCATTTGCTTTTTGTCAAGTATATCATCCATTTGGAATTCTCATAAGCACCATTTAATGATCAACGATGTTTAAGTGATCCGCGTTGACCAAAGGTATTATAGATCCATTAGAGGATTGGTAGAACCAAAGCCTCCACACAATGAATCTCAAGGTTATTGGATCAAAGAGATCAAATTAACATACTTGGGCTTACAATCATAAGTTTGGGCCATGAATGATTATTTATTCGAATCGGGATAAAATTTAGCGCTATGTTAAGCAATCGTAAGTGGACTTATATAGAAGTCACACATATTTTGAGGCCGGTCAATAGCAATTTATGCACCATTTATTTTGAGACATGATATAGAGATCATGCTCCAATAATATTTAGTGCAATAAGAAGAGGATGAGATGAAGAGGGATAGGGGGAAAAATATACAAACCACATTTGAATTAAATTTTAATCAAACTATTATTAAAATCATTCATCCATTTTTTGTGGAGTTAAACTCAACACCATAGATCCAATGATGTTAATAAAGTTCATGATCCAAAACCTAACCCAAGATTAGCCAGAAAATAATCACAAAATAATATCACATTTAATATAAAACAGGATTTAAAAAAATGTTTTAAAAATATAAAATAATGAGAAAAATATCAATTATGTTCAAATTAATCAAGAAATGAGAATTAAGGCCATAGAAAAATCAGAAATGGATCCAAATATTTTTTATAAAATTTTTGGTAATTTTTTTAAAAGTCAGAAACTATTTTTAAACTATTTAAAATTGCTCAAACAAACATAAAATTGGTCAAAAATAGTAAACCTCAATATAAAATTCCATAAAATTTTCAGAAAGTCAAAAATATGCAAAATAATATTTATGAATTTTTTCAGAATTAAAAAATGTCAGAAGGTATTTTTTAGGTAATTAAAAGAAAGGAAATAATAAAAAATATACAAAAAATACTAAATTTCAAAATAAAAATATGAAAAAATAGTCATGAGATCAGAAATAATTCAAAGTATTTTTGTGAATTTTTTCATAATTTTTGGATAAAAAATAAAAGAGTTATGAATTTTTGAAAATTTAATCAATATAAATATAAAATCAGAAAATAAAATAAAACCAAAAAGATGTGGACCATCAGATCATAGTCAAAACGCGTTAGTAAGCTAATCCAGTGGACCAGACACGTTGTGCTTGATATGGACCTTAGTGAGATACACATAGGATCAGAAAAAGGGCAACCAATGAAATTAAAACGTTTGGCACACTATCATTGGCTGAGACGAGACATGTCATCATCTTCAACCTCCAGACACCCTGCAATGGGGATTTTGTGAGATCCTTCAAATGGAAAAATTAGGATCCCAGGCTAGCATCATTGAACTCGTCTCTTCAAGACGATTCTAACACAACTATCGCGTCGAATTTATATAAGATATGGAGAGAGATATGAATCAAAAACCCAGAAAATAGCGAGCACCTTTAATTTGAGATTTCTCTCTCAATTCTCAATGGATTTAAAAATTGTAAGCAGCATTAGAATCAGGAGAAGGAGTTGAATACATTAGTGCTTGATTTGGATCTAAATGGTGGAGAATTCTACCTTTTCGAAGTTCAAGGAAGAAGCTCTAAAACTGGACTTCTGTAGCTTGAATTATGGCTCATTTTGATTGGTTTAAGTGCTGGAGAGTTTATATGATGATCAAGGATGATGAATGCGCAAAGAATTTTGGAAAAGGGAGCTTAAATCTCAGAAACTGAATTCAAAAAAGATGGGTTTGTGTGAGGTTTTGGTGAAACTACGCGGTCGGAACCTGTCATCTGGATGTTAATGAAACATCAATGAAGTCGCCACCGAACGTCTTTTATTCCGCCAAGAGGGAAAGGTAAACATCGAGAAAACCTGAAAAGGGAGAAGTCATGGTCTTTCGACCGAGAGATCGGGTAAGGGAGTCTGTTACGTGAGGGGAAGGTATTAGCACCACACGCGCCCGTAGTACTCTACGGTATCCACTCTTGTTGTCTAATCTAATGGGTGTGGTCAAATCTTATGTCTATGGCTTACAACTGAAAAGGGAATGCATGCGAAAGGAAAAGAAAAATAATGTAGGGAAAATGAAAAGTTGGGCCCTACCCCAATGCCTACGTATCCCTTTTAAGGAATTAGAGTAACCGTAGTTCGGCTTATGTGTTTTGGTTGGTTTGTGTTTTTTAATCAAGACAAACAAAAACAATCAAGATGGAAAAACATCGAAAGAAATAACAAACAAATGAGGTGATCAAGCATCAACTAAATAATAACAAAGTAACATGTTAAAGATGGCGAAACATCAAATAAAAAAAACGGATGACAAAATATCACACCTAGCAATGATGTTGAGAATCAAAGCAGGATAACAAACAGATGCTATGGCGAAACATCGGCTTCAAAAAAATGTGCGATGGCGAAACATCAGCTAATACATAACAAGGTGTCATGGCAAAGATGGCGAAACATCGATAAAACAGATGATAAAACATCACACCTAACGATGATATTGAGAATCAAAGTAGGATAACAAACATGTGTGATGGTAAAACATCGGCTTCAAACAAATGTGCGATGGCAAAACATCGGCTAAGAGATAACATGGCAGAGATCGCAAAGATGGTGAAACATAGATAAAACAGATGAGGAAACATCACACCTAACAATGATATTGAGAATCAATGTAGGATAGCAAACATGTGCGATGGAGAAACATCGGCTTCAGGATAACACAGACCAATTAAGATTGGTTTGTATCTTTTACTTTGAAGAAGAGTTTGGGTTCATTAGAAATGTCTTATGATTTGCCAAGAAACAAATTTTTGTTTTAAGATGCAAATATGCAAAGAAAGAAAAACAACTAAGGGAAACTAGCCTAGCATTATCCCTAGTGTTATCATGCAATGGTTGACCCTAAGGTTGAGGATAAAAGGAAAATCATATCCTAATTTACATGTTAAAGGGAACTCAACAAAACTATCCTATAGGGGACATGCAATGAGAGCGAAGTGGTGATCTCAATATCTAAATTGAGTGACTCATCGATCAACAATTAAAGAAGAAAAGCAATAAACATCCTATAGGGAACATGCAATGAGAGCGAAGTCGTGATCTCAATTTCTAAATTGAGTGACTCATCGATCCACAATTAAAGAAGAAAAGCAATAAACATCCTATAGGGAACATGCAATGAGAGTGAAGTCGTGATCTCAATTTCTAAATTGAGTGGCTCATCAATCAACAACACAATACATGCATCAGATAAAAAAAGAGGGTCTTCTGACATATATCAACAACAGAGATCCCATCATGCAATCAGAGAATTATGCAAAATGAAAATGGGAGAAAGGAAGTAGTACAATACCAAACAGATAACTATCTGTAGCAATCAAGCAAGAATAAAAGAAACCTAGAGAAACTTCAAGCAAGCTGGCATCAGTAAACAAATTGAATCAGGAATCTATCAGATATGAACAAGTCCCAGGGGAAATGTATGGCATTCACAATCATATGTATATATATCCTGCATAAACCATCAAACATGCCAAGCACAAAAACAATGCTGGTATAATAGATTGTGTTTCACAAATAAAGTGAAACACAGAAAAGCCTCAAGCCAAAAGTGGAAACTTGCTCAGAGTACCTCGCACATTCAACAATCAAGTTAGTATTCCATAAGGTGAAAAAGTGAGAACAAACATGATGGCTTTATACATGATAAACAAAGAAGAAACAAGCATATGCACAGATTAGGTCAAGAAAAGCAGGGGAATGTTGCTCCTTCCTATCACCATGTTGAGTTGGATATTGAATGTCAATCAAGGATCATAAGAGCTTGAGAATCATATGATCAAAGACCATGAAAGTCAGTAGCAAGCACATTTCAATCATACACAATTGATTTGAACACAACTTCATGAATACAAAAGAAGATGAAACCTACATAATGCATTAGATGGTTCAAAATATTCAAGTATGGGACATTGAGTCAAAATGGTTTGATTCTAACATGGACAATCAGAACCAACATGATCATTAGGTTCCCAATTATAGGCCTCACTCAAGTTCATTGGCCATCAAACAAATTGCAACAAGTCATGCAAACATAATTGGGTACCTTCACTTCAAAATTACACCAAAAATAGAAACAAGGATCCATAATTCAAACCAAAAAAATCTTAACATCTTGGAAGTGTTTATAAGTCAGAATGAAAGCCCTAAGTTCATGAATGATTAGGGAGGAGGCCAAATGAAGTGCAAAGTTTAAGACTAGTTGGCAAAACCACCAAACTAGACAAGTTTTCAAATTTATTTGTGGAAAAATGTCAAACCAAGTCAAATAATTCAGGAAAATGGTTTTTAAATTCTCAACACATTCATGAACCATGATCAAGACCTGAAATCCAATAAAAGCCCAAGGCATAAGGGTTTTGAACATGAAACTTGCATCATAAGCAACAAAACCCTAGATTTTGACTTTTAATCCTAAATATTAATTAAATAGGATAAAAACCAAAAAAAATCAAACCAAAGTCATGCAAAACATCAAGAAACCCTAAAAGTCATAATATACATTTTTCATATTTTTTTTGAATTAGGAAAAGTCAAGAAAGAAATTAATATTCAAACAATTATGCAATTTACAAATATTCACATATCAAAATAATATTTAAATCAAAAAGTCAGAAAAATGGCCAACCAAAATTATATTCAAATATTAGGGCTAAAAACACACATCCCTAAATTTTTGGGAAATTTTTTAATTAAAGGAAAATATTAAGAACAAAAAAACAAACAATTAATAATGGAATTACTATTTAAGGGCAAGAAAATTCAAATCATATCCAAAAGTCATGAAATGGTCAAAGTAAAAATATATCCAGATTTTATGATTAAAAACAAGATTACATGATTTTTTTTTGGAATTTTTGAATAAATAGAATTATTAAAAATAAAAAAAATAAACAAATATTACAAATAACCTTTTGAAATTAAAAATTTAATCAAAAATAATAAAAATGATGAACCAAAGTCAGAGTCAATTTTCACATTATTTTGGGAGTCTAGGATATATTTTGTGGATTTTTTAGATCAATAGAACTATTAAAATAAAAATAGATCTTGAACAATTAATTAATTAAACCTATGGATTTTTTTAACCAATCAAAATAATTTCAAAAAATTATCAAAAAAATACACAAAGTCAGAAATATTATTTTGAATTTATGATAATTTTTTCAGAATTTTCCAATCATTTTTGAGCAAGAAATAAAATTATGGAAATCAATTTATAAAACAAAAATTCAAATAAACCAAAAAATTTGAACAGGCCAATCATGATGTGCCACCACATCATCTTCAACCTCCGGATGGTTCAAAAACACGTGCATCTTCTCAGGCTTAGGGCTCACTTTCAGATCAATGTAACTCACTCAATTTTGCATCATTTTTGATAAAATCAAAGGCAAATCAAAGCTAACATGGCAAGGAATCCATAACAGTTCAAATTAAATCAAATCATCAACCACATTGTCCATAATCAAGTCATGAACATGAACAAAAACATTCTGAATCACGAGTTTCAGAACATTCAAACATTCACAATTCATCAATTTAAATGCCATAAAGCTTCAGAATCATTCCATAGACTTCAATCAACATGATTATGGACTTAAATCACACGAGGCATGGTTAGAAATCAGAATTCAAAGTTGAGAATTCAAACCTTTGGAAAAAAATGGATCTACTGTCTCCTTCACTCCAGTTGGAATCCAAGGGTGCTAGCTTGATCTACTTGCTTTGTTGAAGCAGAATCCACAAGAATTTTGAAGAAAACACCAAGGAATTGAGAGAATCGAATTAAATTACAGAAGATGAAGGAAAATTACAGATCTGGAATTCTTGCAAATGGTGCATTCTCTCTCTCTCTCTCTCTCTCTCTCTCTCTCTCTCTCTCTCTCTCTCTCTCTCTCTTGCTTGCTTTCACTTATATAGAGTTTGTAGAGAAGGATAGAAGTGGAAGTTTGTCCTTAAATCCGTTGGAAGGCAAGATTGGAAATTTTGGCCAAAAATGAAGTGCATATTGAATCATGTGTTTTTCTCGTGCATTCTTCTGCCTTTTATGCATTTTATGAGCCAAATGAAGTCAGAAACGCATGCTCAAAATGCCAGCCCATGATTACTTGAAATGAGAGAGTGTTGGTGAATTGGCAATTTTGAGCAAGTTTTGTATTTTTTTTATTCAAGCAAGTTCATGAAGCACATGGGCACGAAATGGTAAGTGTAAATGGGCATCAGCATGTCACAAATCACCAACGAGCTTGATTAGAAACAAGAGGAATGGCTAAAACTTGAGTTTGCAAGAAATGGCCATTTTGCACATTTGCCAAATTTCACTAAAATGCCACAAAATTCCAAAACTCGTAACTTGCTCATACTTTTGAATTTTGGCACAAATGAGCACAATTTGGAAAGTAATTGAAAATATCTACAATACCCTAGTTTTGATCTTTTGCAATTGAATCCATTAAGGTTCTCAAAATTTGGCTTGAAATTCAATGATTTTAGAAAATGACCTATAATTTTGTGACTTCAAAAGGCCATAACTCTTGATTCCTTGCTAATTTGGACATGAGACCAAAAGGAGGTGAAAGATCATTCTCTTAGCTTTCCAAGCATATTTCATTTGCATCTTCTTGATCAAGAGTGAATAAGATATGAGTTTTTGAACTTGAGCCCTTATTTTCCAAAATTAGAAACTTTTAGGGTTTCTTCAAGAACAAGTTTCAACCCAAACTTCAATCTCTTTGATTCAATGACCAAAATGGTCTTAAAATATGAAAAGTACATCCTTGAATTGATGGTTGGCCAAAAATTCACTTGGTCAACCTTGACTTTGACTGATTTTGACCAAAATGACCATTTTGCCCCTCTGACTCAATTGATCCACTTCTCTTCAAAATTGATGATTAAAACTTCAAACGTATGATCTTCCAAACATATAGAGACCATGTGCAAAGTTTCACTTCAAAATTCTCAAGAAATCTTGATGAAAACCAAAACCCTAATTTTGGTCAACACATTAGGAGACTGATGAATCATCTTCAAAACTTCAAATCCTCTGGGCATCTTAACCAATTCCTTATGCAAAGACCTTTGAAATATCAAAGAAATGTTGTAGCTCCCCAAATCAAGTTTTGTACATTGGCCAACAACCTTTCTCAAGCAAACCCTAATTTGACTGATGAATACAAAGAGTGATTCTACTTGTGATCAAACACAAACTCCAATCTTATGGGGGTCCAAAGAGATGAATAAAACATCTTGAGTTATGCAAAAGCTTTTAAGCTTGAAAGATTCAGAGGTTTAGATGATAGGATTCTTCTTGAGCAATTTGTCCATGTAATCAACCTCCAAAGCTTGAGGAAGACTTGATAACCAAAGTACTTTGATCCTACCACAATGTATGAATGCAATGCACTGTGATGTTCATGATGAAACATAAGCCTAAATCAAGAGGGTAAATTTTGGGGTACAACAGCTGCCCCTATTCAAATATCTTCAACAAGATAAGTGAGAAAAGTGATAACTTTCGAGCGTTCAGGGTTGAAGATGTTTGAATACGAAAGAACCCGAAAATTTACACTCTTGAAAGAAACGGAAACAGAAACTCCCATGACATGCGTCATGATGAAGCTGCAACGTAGGTTGAGACAGAATGAAAACAAAGAAGAGTAGACGTAACTAAGCTCTGTAACGGAAAACATACACGGGTGAGGAGACGAAACTCTGGGCTCAACCCAAAGCAAAGTGGCTAGAGTGCGTGATTCTAGGAACACTTGCTAATCCAAACTAAGATAGACAATATGAAGAAACTGAAAGAATCTCAGAAATGAGGAACAAAAGCGAGACAAAACTTGACTCAAAAACCAGTTAGACGAAACTAAACCATATGAATACCAGGGCGAAACTGGATTTCACGCATGGGTAACAAGGCGAAACTTGACCCAAAGCAAGGTGATGAGAGTGCATGTTTCTCAAAACACTTGCTGGTCTCAGATCAATGGATAAATAGTGACGAGAACTGATAGAAGAATCCAAGGAACAAAGAGATTGTCTTCAAACCAGGGACGCAGTACGAACACTGCACTCGGCAAACGAACACAGTCAAAGGGTCCAAGGTATGAAAACAAAGACGAGACGAAACTCGACTCAATAACTAGTTAGGTGAAACTAAGCTAGATGAGTACCAGGACGGAACTAGATTTCATGCACAAGGCGAAGAGATGGAGTTCTGAGCTCAACCCAAGGCAAAGAGATTAGGGCGTACACCTAAAAACCTGTTGAAAGCGAATATCAGGACAAAACTGGTATTCGAAAGGTGCATCAATAGACATTAGAATGAATTGGAGAGGGTAGCGAAGACTAAACCCGAGAAAGATCGTGCCAGGGAAAAACTGAACTACAGTCAAGAGTAGACACATGACATCAAAAGGATATTGGTATAGGGAGGAAACTGAGATTATGAGGACAAAGACTCCACTGGGGATTAAATATGACGTATTAGCAAATCACTGGGGATGACGGAAATAATAATGGCTTATGTTCCGATGCATATTTGAATTCTTTTTTTTATATAGCGCAACGCTCCATATAATGGAAATGCTGCGCATTTTGGTAGATGTAATGTAATGATGCATGTTTTAAAAGTTCCACTAGGGAACAACCAATTGAGGAGCAAATAACCAAGAAGTCAGAATCTGATACGGCTTGCAAAAATAAATTGCAAAATCCAGAGGAGAGGAGAAAATATAGGGAACCGCTAGAGAGGGAACCTCGAAGAGATGGAGCTTCACGAGAAATAACAAGCGAGCAACTAGCAGAAACGGGCCACAAACAAGGAGAGGTGCTGCAAAAATAAATTGCAAATTCCCAGGGAAGATCAGGTCGACACTGCAGCTTCCGGAAAGGGACGCTTATCTGAAGATCAGACAACTTAGAGAGAGGATCAAGGTAAGACCGTAATCTCTGGGAAGAATAGTACCTGGCCGTGCTGAGGACGACACCAAGACAACAAACCCGACGTGAAGGGTGAACCAAGCCCTGCTGAAGAGATTGAACTTCACCGGGGAGATAGAACTCTGTTGAAGATTTTTGTTGGAGAGATATTCTCTCGGAATGCAACCAAAGGAATAATCCTGCAGATAGTCACACGGTATCAAAACCTTACTAGGGAATAAGAGAAGATCCTAAACAAAGGATGCCCCGGTCAATAGATCGACTGAGAAATGAGAGGTCAAAGCAAGGGATCCTTGTTGGCAAATCTGTTGGGGAGTTAAAACTCCTTCAGAATGTGGATTCCTGCTTAACGACTCCATTGGGGATAGGCGACATATCCAAACTTGAAGTCTTGGAACGAGGCTTTTTTTGAAAGAAAATCCCTGGAGCAACAAAACTTTGTTGCGGAAACGAAACTTCATCGGGGAAAAGAAACTTCATTGGGGAAATGAAACTTCACAGGGGATAAGCAGAGTCCTAAACAAGCATGGGCTCTGTCAAAATAGAAGAAATCTAAACATTCCTTTATTGACCATCATTAAGCTCTTTACAAGTGTTCAACGTGTAAACTCTTTTGATGTCAAACAACTGTTTTTGCATACAGAAAAATGTTTATCGAGAATGATAGACCTGATGCGATAATTATTTAAGCCTTGAAGAACTTAACAAAGTGTCGCATCTCTGTTGTGAATGAATCATTGGCTAGAGTGAAAAATGTTTTAAAACTTCTCTTTCTCTTTTTGAAAAACAAGTCAACACACGGGTGATAAGATACCAACATGGACATGCAACACATATTTGGGGAGTTTAGGAAATGTTATCCTGTTGTAGTATGCTTTCGAGTTAAACCCTTGTTTTAGTTAGGACTTTTAGAGGTTGTAACGTGGCCTGGTTCAAGGTTCTTTTGAAAAAAAAGGTTTTTCAAGGCTCAAGTTATTTGGTGCCCACCCCCTTCGTGATATTCTCCTGTCCTAAGTTCAGTTGATTTATCACAAGCATTCATCTTTCAAAAGATTTATAATGGTTGAGTGATCACGACAAATCCTTCCAACACGATCGTCACTTAACTTTTGCTGCTTTGGTTTTTTTTTGACATTATTGTTCCTCCTTTGATGAAAATTTTATTGAATAATCTTTCTCTCTTCCTCTTTTTTTGGCCTTTTAGGCTCTCTTTTCCCTAACTTTTGCCTGGAAAAAATCTCTTAAATTTCCATTTTTTGGGAGTCCAGCGGGATGCCCTAACTTTTTCCTAAGCGACTTGTTTTCAAGTTTCGACTTAGCGGAGCTTTTTGTTTCTTTCTTATTCATGTTTCCCACTTTGAAACAGTCAATGCGACTTTAGGTCTTTGAACTTTTTCTTTCTTTCTCTTCTTTTTTTTTTGAAGAAAACAAATGCCTCATTCCTTGGTCGGCGAGGGATAACCATTATTGTATCGATTCGATCTCGACCTTAGGATTTTGTGAAGAAATGAAAATCATGGTTCAGAAATTTTGATCTTATGATGTGAAAGATAAAGTGTGGCGATCCTCAGATGGGACATTCCTTCTGAAATTTGAATGCTTGGGCAAATCAACTAAACATCTACCCTTCCCCTGGTTAAAAAAAAGGTTTATTTTTCTTTTTTCGAACAGCAAGAAAATTCCTACTTCGAAGGCTCAGAGGGGTTAACGAGGGTCTAACTCCCTTATATCTCCAGTGTTTGGGGATTGAAATAATGCATGTACATCATCAACGGGGTTCTACACAAAAGCATACCACTACAGTCATCATTTTTTTAGCCACCCTGATCCAAATTCTTGGCCGTGCAAAAGGATTGGCACAGTTGGTACCAAAATGCTCGAAAAATCAATTAAAGAGTGACATTGTATGAAAATTTTTCAAGGAAAAACATTCAACGCATCAAGGCTGACATTCAGCTATAAACAAAATCCTATATGCAGACAATGCTAAAACAATCAATAAAGATAACACATGGAAGTGCAGCAAAGAAACGTAATAAAAGCCATTATAGGGAAGCAGTGTCTCCAGCCAGGTTCACCGGTCCCACTGACCTGTCGTAACCTTGATATTACCATGACCCATGATCTTTACCAACAACCCGGAGTTGTGAAACAAAACTTCCTGGCAAAAACCAACAGAGTGAAAGAGTAGATTCATTAAACATGGAACCAAACATGCCCATTGCACAGTAGTAATTGTATTTGTTATCCGCATTTCAAGCGATCAGCCACCCATGACTTAGATTATCATATCTATGTAAGGGCCACGAAGATTATATGCTCATGCTCATCAAAAATATTGGACGTTTTTGCAAACAAAATAAAAAAGGGAGAAAAGAAAAGTATGCGTATACTTGAAAGAAGACATTCTATTGATTTCGGAAATCTGCCTGTGAAAAAGGCATTTACATTGGGAAACAAGAAATTGCAAAATTAAACAAACAAGTGTTTACAGATGGCAATGTGAATGTGAATATTCATCAAGTCCCGACTCTGCTATGACTCTGAGGACTCTCATCTTCCTGCCTTCAGACAAATCATTCTTGGATTAACTTCGAGCTTATGCTAGGTGACGGAACGAAGGAAAGAAACAAAGGATCCCATGCTAAGCGTAGTCATTTGCTTTAAGTCCCTAACTTTTGCCTGAATCGCCCTTTCGGGTTTTCGATTCACCAGGACACCATCTTTTTGCCTAAACCTCCCTTTCGGGTTTTCAGTTTAGCAGGTTTTTTTATATTTTTTATGCAAAGTATTTTTTAACTATGTCAGCATTCACAGGGAGAGGGAAGTACTCTATGTCCATAGTTGTGAGCATCATCGCTCCTCCATAGAAAACTTTTCTGACCACGAAAAGACCTTCATAAGTCGGAACCCACTTGCCCCTGGGATCTCCCTAAGGAAGAATTATCCTCTTGAGCACAAGGTCACCTGGTTTGTAACACTGAGGTCGCACCCTCTTATCAAAAGCTTTTCTCATCCTTTGCTGATATACCTGACCGTGGCAAACGGCCGTCAATCTCTTTTCATCAATAAGTTCCAACTGATCCAATCGATTCTGAACCCATTCACTTTCATCCAGCTCAACATCTCTCATGACCCTAAGAGAAGGAATCTCGACTTCTACCGGCAGTACTGCTTCCATGCCGTAAACCAATGAAAATGGGGTGGCCCCAGTCGAAGTACGCACAATGGTGCGATAACTATGCAAAGCGAAAGGCGGCATCTCATGCCAATCTTTATAGGTTACCACCATCTTCTGCATAATTTTATTGATATTTTTATTGGCTGCTTCGACGGCGCCATTCATCTTTGGTCTATATGGGGAGGAATTATGATGCTTGATTTTGAATGACTCACAAAGCTCCTTCATCATTTTGTTGTTCAAATTAGACCCATTATCGGTAATGATCTTCTTAGGCACTCCGTAGCGACAAATAATATTGTGCTTAATGAACCGAGTTACCACCTGCTTGGTGACATTGGCATAGGATGCAGCTTCGACCCATTTCGTAAAGTAATCGATGGCAACTAGAATGAAATGGTGCCCATTGGATGCAGTCGGTTCAATTTTGCCGATCATATCAATTCCCCACATCGCAAACGGCCAAGGGGAGGTTAAGACATTCAAAGGTACTGGCGGTACATGCACCTTATCAGCATAGACTTGACATTTGTGGCAAACCCGTGCATGATTGTAACAGTCAGTCTCCATGGTGGACCAATAATAACCTGCTCGCAAGATCTTTTAGCCATGGTATGCCCGTTGGAATTAGTCCCGAAATCACCTTCATGTATCTCCTCAATGATTCTAGCTGCTTCTTTCTTGTCAACACATCTGAGCAGTAAACAATCATGATGCCTTTTGTACAACACACCACCGCTGAGAAAGAACTTGGCTGAAAATCTTCTCAAGAACTTCTTATCTGTGACGGATGCCTCTGCAGGATACTCTTATGTTTCCAGATATCGCTTAACGTCATAAAACCAAGGATTACCATCTGGTTCCAAACTGGCCTCAAAACAGAAAGCTGGCTCACTCAAACTTCTGATGGTAATGGAAGGTGCCTCATTAGCCCACTTAACCCTGAACATGGAGGATAAAGTTGCAAGTGCATCAGCTAGATTGTTTTCTTCTCTGGGAATGTGCTCAAACGTGATCTCTTCGAAGTACGGAATCAGATTCATAACATGCTCATGATAGGGAATTAGGTTCTGATAGCGAGTCTCCCAATCTCCATTAATCTGGCTGATAACAAGATTGGAATCCCCGTAAACTTTCAAAAATTTGATGCGCAGGTCGATCGTTGCTTCAATGCCATAAATGCAAGCCTCATACTCGGCCATGTTGTTAGTGCAATTGAAACAAATACGATCTGTGAAAGGAATATGGTATCCCTCAGGGGAAGTGATAATAGCTCCGACGCTGTTACCCATGGCATTAGAGGCACCATCGAAAACAAGCATCCAACGTGATCCCAGCTTGGGTCTTTCGTCTGGGCTTGGTATGTTACAATCCCGAATATACACAATTTCCTCATCTGGAAAATCAAACTTTATCGGTTCATAATCATTCATTGGCTGATGAGCAAGATGGTCGGCCAGTACACTACCCTTAATTGCTTTTTGAGTAGTGTATTGGATATCATATTCAGTGAGTATCATCTGCCAACGGGCTACCCTACCTGTAAGAGCTGGCTTCTCAAAAATGTACTTGGTTGGATCCATTTTGGATATCAAGTAGGTGGTGTGAGTTAACATGTATTGCCTCAGACGTTTGGCGGCCCAGGCAAGCGCACAACAAGTCTTTTCCAACAAAGAGTACCTTGACTCGCATTCTGTAAACTTCTTACTCAAGTAGTAAATAGCATGTTCCTTCTTCCCTGTCTCATCGTGCTGACCAAGGACACAACCCATTAAGGTCTCCAACACAGTTAGGTACATGATTAGTGGCCTTCCTTCCACTGGCGGCATGAGGATCGGAGGTTCCTGCAAATACTCCTTTATTTTGTCAAAGGCCTTCTGACAATCCTCGTTCCATTTTACTGTCTGACTTTTCTTTAACAATTTGAACAAAGTTCACAGGTGGCTGTGAGATGAGAAATAAATCTGGAAATATAGTTTAATCTCCCCAAGAAACCACGTACTTCCTTCTATGTCCTTGGCTCAGGCATTTCCTGTATCGCTTTGACTTTAGCCGGGTCCACCTCAATACCTTTCTCACTTACAATAAATCCCAAAAGCTTATCGGATCTCGCCCCGAAGGTGCACTTATTTGGATTCAACCTTAGCAAGAACTGCCTCAGTCTCTCGAATAATTTTTCCAGATGAACAAGGTGTTCCTCTTCTGTGTCAGACTTAGCAATCATATCATCTACATATACCTCAATCTCTTTGTGGATCAAATCATGAAAGAGAGTGACCATGGCGCGCTGATATGTTTCCCCGGCATTTTTCAAACCAAACGGAATCACTTTATAACAGAAGGTTCCCCAAGGCGTGATGAATGTTGTTTTCTCCATATGCTCCGAAGCCATCGTAATTTGATTGTAACCCGAAAAGCCATCCATGAACGAGAACACCTTGGAATGAGAAGTATTATCGACCAACACATCAATATGCTGAAGAGGGAAATCGTCTTTAGGGATAGCCCTGTTTAAATCCCTATAATCCATGCACATCCTGACTTTACCATATTTCTTGGGTACAGGCACAATATTTTCAATCCATGGCGAATAATTGACAACCTAATAAATTTGTGTCCAACTGCTTCTGGACCTCCTCCTTGATTTTCTTGGACATCTCAGGATGAGTTCTTCGGAGCTTTTGCTTGACGGGAGAACAACCTTCTTTGAGCGGCAGTCGATGCACCACTATGTCTGTATCCAACCCAAGCATATCCTCATAAGACCAGGAGAAGATATCAGAATACTTTCGGAGTAGCTCAATCAATCTAGCTTTTATACTTTCTTCGAGATCGGCCCCTATCTTGACTTCTCTTCTTACCTCTTCCGTGCCAATATTCACCACCCCAATTGAATTCTGATTCGGCTGGATAACCTTCTCCTCTTGTTTCAACAGTCTTGCTAATTCCTCAGGGAGATCACAATCCTCATATGCTTCTTCTTCAGCTTGGTAAATAGGAGTATTAAAGTCATAATGAGCCATAGCAAAGTCGTTATCGATAGAATCGGTGGTGGAAGTGCATCTGCATGGATGACATTTTTGCGTTTTTTAGTGACGGTGTGTGAAAAGAGAAACATTGCCATTTAAAAATTTAAAAAAAAAAGAAAAAGAAGCAAAATTTTGAATGCAAAAACGTCCTTTATTTCATGATACACTTGCAAAATAAACATGGTGGCCCTACACAAATGATCCACTACACCTTGGGCAGAGCATAGGAATTATGATATGATAATAAAAGAAACAAGAAAATTACTCCTCAGCGCTTGAAACTTGGATAACATCCACAGAAGTCCAATTGTTGAGTGTCTGGCCTGGAATACTTGGACGAATCCAATCTTCAACATTGTAGCCATCAACCCTATCCTCGCCAATTGCATTGACGTGTCCTTCTTGAGTAGCACAAGGACGGGAAAATTTCACAAGAGTAGATAAACTGGATACTCTGGGAGCTGCACTCTGCTGACCTGGGCTAAAACCAAGACCAAATTTATCAAACTTCGAAGTAACGTCCAGCACCTGACCCCAACCTTCAAGGTTACCACCTTCCACTACAGCTTTTGCATCTTTGAGATAAGACATAACAGTTTCCGATTTCCTTTTCTGCTCTGGAGGAGGAAAGTTGACAGCATGAACTATCTCAAATGCCTGAAACGGCGTTTCGTGTATCTCACCTTCAACTTCGATATAACGAAATGACGTCAAATGACTCACAATGTACTCTTCCTCTCCGCACACAGTTATTACTTTTCCCTCTGCAGGATACTTGAGTTTCTGATGAAGAGTAGAAGTGACTGCTCTTGCTCGATGAATCCACGGCCTCCCCAACAAGCAACAGTATACTGGCTGTATATCCATCACGAAAAAGGTAGCCATGAAGGTGCAAGGACCGACCTTGATTGTTAACTCCACCTCCCCGAATACTGACCTTCGAGACCCATCAAACGCCTTCACCATCAAATCACTAGGGCGCAACTCTAGTCCAGAATAATCAATCTTCATCAATGCTGACTTGGGCAATACATTTAAAGATGATCCTGTGTCCACCAAAACCTGGGATAAAGTAGTGCCCTTGCACTCCATTGAAATATGTAATGCTTTGTTATGGTCTGATCCCTCTGGCGGAAGATTAAAATCTGTGAAGCCCAAACCATTCCCGGCAGATATGTTAGCGCAAACATTCTTAAACTGATTGACTGTTATCTCATGTGGCACGAACGCATTCTTCAACAACTTCATTAAAGCATTTCTGTGAGGTTCTGAATAAATCAACAGAGACAAGATAGACATCTTAGAAGGAGTATGGCTCAAATGATTAATTATGCTATAATCACTCTTTCTGATGATTCACATTAACTCTTCAACCTCATCGGGAACTGAAGAAGCTTCTGGTATCGGAATTGGTTGAGTCACGTTGGCTGGTGTAACCCTTGGATTACCAATCATTACCTGTTGTTTTCCTTTTTCTCTTGCAAAAGCATCTGCCGTATCTTGCGCATTGGAAGGACCAAATACTCTCCCACTTCTAGTCATACGACCCACACCAGAAAAGTTATGGACTTCCTCTTCATCACCTTCGGCACGTTCTTTCTCAGTCAAACAGGCATTAACCTCCTGCTTTACCCCATGGTAATAAACATCGGCACCGTAATTCCATGGGATGGCCTTCTCACTAGTGTACGGCATAGGACCCGGCACTGTAATCATCAGAGGGGGTGCCCTTGATGGGGCAGGAATGCGTGCAGGGGTGTAAGGAATAGATATCACAGCAACATCTTCTTCGGCGACCTTGCGGTAGTGCGGTTTTCTATCAAACTGCAGGGAACCCTCATTTATTAACAACTGGATACCAACTTTTAAATCATCACAGCCCTTCGGTTGCTCTCTACACTTGGCACACTCTGAAGTACAACCCGGGAAAATAGAATTGTCGAGCAAATACTTCTTAACAAAGCTCAACGGAGTAGTTACTTGTTCCACATCCATGATCAAATTCAACATTTCACCATTATCATCAATCATATTAACGACACCCCCTTCATGCCTTGGCATTGGGTTCTGAGTAACATTCAAATCGGTTACTGGGGTAAACTCAATTGCCTTAGCATCCAACAATTCTTGTACCTTGCACTTCAATGCAAAACAATTGTCAGTAGAATGGCCAACTCCGCCCGAATGGAATTCGCATCTTGCATTAGCATCATAGTTAACAGGGAGTCTTGCAGGTGGTGGTGGCATATTCCTCAAACTGATCAACTTCAAGTCAAGCAAGTGATGGAGCGCTTCCGTAAGAGTTACTGGCAGGGGATCGAATTTCCTGGGTTGTCTCTGTTATTGTTTATTATACTGACGGGGAGCATCTCGTTGCCTTTGTTGTTGAGGCACTGAATTTGGTCTCTGCTGTGGAGGAGCATTAACAGGAATAAAACAGCGTTGATTTGTTGGTGTTGATGATCTTCTCTTCTTCCTCTATGAGAGTAAACCGCGCTTGTGTCGCCTTCCCTTTTCTTAGGGTAAATGTTGAATGGTTTCTTATTGCCCCCGGATGAGCCACTAGAACCTCCAATCTGAATTCTCCCCAATTTCAAACCTACTTCAATTCTTTCACCAGCCATAACCAAGTCTGCAAATCCTGCCGAAGTACTTCCTATCATGTGCTCATAGAATGGCCCTTGCAGGGTACTCATAAACATATCAATGAGCTCTCTCTCCATGAGTGGAGGTTGAACCCTTGCAGCCAACTCACGCCACTTCTGAGCGTATTCCTTGAAAGATTCTTTTGGTCCTTGTGACATATTTTGTAACTGAGTGCGATTAGGCGCCATATCCATATTGTACTGATAATGTTTGACAAAAGCCCGAGCAAGATCATTCCAGCAACGAATATGAGTTTTCTCCAACTTCATGTACCACTCCAGGGATGCCCCGGATAGGCTATCCTGGAAAAAGTGAATCAAAAGCCCTTGATCCTCAGTATGTACTAACATCTTCCAGAAATAAGCAGTTGCATGAGTAATAGGACACGACGTTCCGTTGTACTTCTCAAATGTAAGAGGCTTGAACTTTGGAGGAACTTTCACCCTAGACACCAACCCGAGATCATTAGCATCCATACCAAGGACTCTCTGCCCTTCCACAACCTTCAGACGCTCTTCCAATAAACGATACTTCATATCCTCAATCTGAATCCCCGGCTCTGAACGCCGAACAGAAAACTGATCTTCATCTTGGTCAAAGTCAAAATCCTGCTCCTGATAATTCCTTACACCGCCCTGATTAAATCTTCTGTTCCCCATAAGACGAGGTCCAGGAGACGGAGGAAACTGCCCTACGTTGCACACAAAAGGGTTTCCCGGCATCCCATGAAAATTTCCAGCAGGCTGATCTTGCACATCCCCCATTCCTACAGAAATGTCCTAATAGAGCCCTTGATTTCCACCATCCCCTGGATGGTGGCGCTGATTGTTGACAATGGCAGCTAGTTCCTCCTATTGGCGATTCACATTGGTGATGACCTCCATGAACTGAGTCATCTGAGTAGCCATCTGGGCCCTTATTTCAGCGAGTTCAGCCTGAACCTGTTCCATCTGTCTTGGCAAGTTGTTTCTGGTGGAATACCGATGAGTAGTCGTCTTGAATTCTGAATAAGAAAAGTAGCAGAATAAGAAAATCGTCTTGAGATAACCCGCAATGTTATGAAATGCATGATGTACATGATATGTTTGTCATTTAACAACTATCCAAGAGTCCTTTTATCCATCAGCCACGGCGTGCGACTGTACAATCAAAAGAGAAAGGATAATAAAATGAACACTTCAATTATTTACAAACAAGAGAAACATTGTCTAAGTGACTTCGGACAACCAAGAGAAAAATGATAAACAACTAAATACACGTCTTAATAAAAAGTAAGAAGAACTGAATAATAACAACAATCAATTGGCCCCTTCCAACAATTCTGGGGGTTACCAAACATACTAAAAGCAAATAAACAGAACTAAATCTCCGGAACCAAACATGCTTCAAGATGTTGACAGTACTCTTCAAGTTTAGTTTTCTCCTTCAAGAGTTGAGATGCGACCATTTTACTCTCTTGGAACTGATCTTCTGCGACACACTTCTGGGTCACTTCCTTCTCAAGCCGGGCGTCTTTGTCTTTGAGTTGTCTTTCTAGGTTCTGAACCTTCTTCTTGTAACTATTTTCTAAGGCCTGAAGCTTCTGACACTCTTGCTGAATATTACTCAATTCTTCTTCCATTTCAGCATGAGACCTCTTCCTAGAACTGGTTGCATCAGAAGTTTCCCCTTGAGCTACCTTGAGTTTACGAGCTAAGTCAGCCCTTTCTTGATCTGCCCAATAAAGTTTGATCCCCGCCTTACGGTCTTTTGCACGAAGCTGAATATTCTCAACATGAACCTGGGTGAACATCTTGGTAGGCACCATGTTACTTAGAACAACAGGAGGTTGCTCGTATAAAGGAGCCGACCTTGCAAATGGTAACTGTAAGTTCTTAACCCTGGCCTTAACCCACTCCATGTAAGGAACCCTAGCAATAAGAACCTTCTTGCCCAAAGTAGTTATATCCTTCTTGTGAATTCCCTTCCAAGCACTTGTCACTCTTTTCAACATCTCAAGATCACTTCCTCTGGCGAAATACACTAATTCAGACACCTCCTCAACCTTTGGCGGTCCATCCATTGCATATCCCAATTGACGATAAGCAGGCACAGGATTGTAGTTGATACACCCCTTAGTTACTATGAGGGGAACATTAGGGAAACCTTCGCAGCTAGTGACAATACTTCGCACTTCCCCCATGTTATAATTCCACTGGATATCAAATGAAGTAAGGTTAACAAGCCTTGGTGAACATCTGAGAGAAATCCTGGTATCCACGAAAGGGCCACTTACTGGTAGATGCAACTTAAGCCATTGATACAGCATCGAATGGCATAAACTTACATTACCACCTTTTTCATGCCTGGAATGAATGGTGTAAAGAGTATCGGCCAAGAGTGTCGGTATCGGGTTCTTGTTTCTAAAAACACAGATAGCCGTCAAATCCACAAAATTTCTCTTGCAAGGAAAAAGGATGATCCCGTATATCATGAGAGAGAACAGAGAATATAAGTCACCCCAATTGCCTTTCTTTTCCCAGTCTTCAGCTTTCTTCACTAAGAAATCCAAATAAACCTTGTTGTACCCTCATCGGACTTCCAATTGTCTTTCACCTCTTTCCAACCCAAACAAAGAATCTCAGCAACAACCTCGAACTTCGGCTTTTCCGGCACTTGGACAAAAGGAACTTCATCGGTCAATCTGATATTAAGCAGGTACGCGTACTCTTCTAGGGTAGGAACCAGTTCATAATATTGAAAAGTAAAGCACCGTAACTCTTTGTCATAGAACTGGAAGAGAGTGATCAAAGCCATCGAGTCAACTGGAGTGTTAAGGACTAGTAACAAGTTGCCATAATTTTTGTTGAAGTTGTTCAGAACATCACCCTTCAGATAGGAACTCAACCTCTTCAACTCGGACACATCAATGGTGGGAATCTGATAAGAGAAAGTATGCCTGGTAAGCTCTTTAACATGAACTGAATCACACTCAACTGGAGGGAGACCGACCATTTTTGATGGGAAGAAGACTCTTGAATGTCCCTGGAAAATGACATGCGCATGCAAGTTTTTTTTTTTACATCATTTTTTTAGAAATAAATATGCTATGATGCAATATGATAGGATCACAGTTTCACACTGGATCGTGGCTAGACCATTACAGAATAACACCGCTCAAGATCAAAAGAGACTCTCGAAGCTTCAAAACTATCCTGAGTCACCTTCACAACACAAAGTCACCAACAGTACCTGTACCTGTAAGAAAAGTTTTCCCGCCCTCTCACGGGTGTAGTCTAGGTCAAGGTAAGGTTAAAAGCCAAATCAGAGTACGAGAGCTCGAATGTCGGTATTATCATACGATAACACCTATTCGAACTACCTCTGAAGTCATGGGTCTCATAATCAGGTCTACAAAGCATCCGCTTCGTAGCTGCCATGGCCACTCTATTCCTAGTTCCTATGGAATTCACTCATAGCCTGGGTATGAGGCATTTTACCTCATGGAACAACCCACCCATCAAGAAAATCCAGAAACCAAACAGTCCAGCCAAATCCAGTATGCAGAAATTAAAGCGCACATAGGATGCAATGCAAACAGATAAATATGCAAAGTGGTAAAATAAACACCCAAAAAGGAAGCAAACAAGAGCTAGGATCGACTCCGGGATGGACCAGCAAAAGGTCAATCTGTCCCCAGTGAAGTCGCCAACGAACGTCTTCTATCCCGCCAAGAGGGAAAGGTAAACATCGAGAAAACCTGAAAAGGGAGAAGTCATGGTCTTTCGACTGATAGATCAGGTAAGGGAGTCTGTTATGCGAGGGGAAGGTATTAGCACCTCACGCGCCCGTAGTACTCTACGGTATCCACTCTTGTTGTCTAATCTAATGGGTGTGGTCAAATCCTATGTCTATGGCTTACAACTGAAAAGGGAATGCATGCGAAAGGAAAAGAAAAATAATGTAGGGAAAATGAAAAGTTGTGCTCGGTTGGCCCCTACCCCAATGCCTATGTATCCCTTTTAAGGAATCAAAGCAGCCGTAGTTCGGCTTATGTGTTTTGGTTGGTTTGTGTTTTTTAATTAAGACAAACAAAAACAATCAAGATGGCAAAACATCGAAAGAAACAACAAACAAATGAGGTGATCAAGCATCGACTAAATAATAACAAAGTAACATGTTAAAGATGGAGAAACATCAAATAAAAAAAACGGATGACAAAACATCACACCTAGCAATGATGTTGAGAATCAAAGCAGGATAACAAACAGATGCGATGGCGAAACATCGGCTTCAAACAAATGTGCGATGGTGAAACATCGGCTAAGAGATAACAAGGTGTCTTGGCAAAGATGGAGAAACATCGATAAAACAGATGAGAAAACATCACACTTAACGATGATATTGAGAATCAAAGTAGGATAACAAACATGTACTATGGCAAAACATCGGCTTCAAACAAATGTGCAATGGCGAAACATCGGTTAAGAGATAATATGGCAAAGATGGCGAAACATCGATAAAACAGATGAGGAAACATCACACCTAACAATGATATTGAGAATCAATGTAGGATAGCAAACATGTGCGATGGCGAAACATCGGCTTCAGGATAACACAGATAAATTAAGATTGGTTTGTATCTTTTACTTTGAAGAAGAGTTTGGGTTCATTAAAAATGTCTTATGATTTTCCAAGAAACAAATTTTTGTTTTAAGATGCAAATATGCAAAGAAAGAAAAACAACTAAGGGAAACTAGCCTAGAACTATCCCTAGTGTTATCATGCAATGGTTGACCCTAAGGTTGAGGATAAAAGGAAAATCCTATCCTAATTTACATGTTAAAGGGAACTCAACAAAACCATCCTATAGGGGACATGCAATGAGAGCGAAGTCGTGATCTCAATATCTAAATTAAGTGACTCATCGATCAACAATTAAAGAAGAAAAGCAATAAACATCATATAGGGAACATGCAATGAGAGCGAAGTTGTGATCTCAATTTCTAAATTGAGTGACTCATCGATCAACAATTAAAGAAGAAAAGCAATAAACATCCTATAGGGAACATGCAATGAGAGTGAAGTCATGATCTTAATTTCTAAATTGAGTGACTCATCGATCAACAACACAATACATGCATCAGATAAAAAAACAGAGGGTCTCCTGACATATATCAGCAACAGAGATCCCATCATGCAATCAGAGAATTATGCAAAATGAAAATGGGAGAAAGGAAGTAGTACAATACCAAACAGATAACTATCTGTAGCAATCAAGCAAGAATAAAAGAAACCCAGAGAAACTTCAAGCAAGCTGGCATCAGTAAACAAATTGAATCAGGAATCTATCAGATATGAACAAGTCCCAGGGGCAATGTATGGCATTCACAATCATATGTATATATATCCTGCATAAACCATCAAACATGCCAAGCACAAAAACAATGCCGGTATAATAGATTGTATTTCACAAATAAAGTGAAACACAGAAAAGCCTCAAGCCAAAAGTGGCAACTTGCTCAGAGTACCTCGCACATTCAACAATCAAGTTAGTATTCCATAAGGTGAAAAGGTGAGAACAAACATGATGGCTTTATACATGATAAACAAAGAAGAAACAAGCATATGCACGGATTAGGTCAAGAAAAGCAGGGGAATGTTGCTCCTTCCTATTACCATGTTGAATTGGCAATTGAATGTCAATCAAGGATCATAAGAGCTTGAGAATCATATGATCAAAGACCATGAAAGTCAGTATCAAGCACATTTCAATCATACACAATTGATTTGAACACAACTTCATGAATATAAAAGAAGATGAAACATACATAATGCATTAAATTGTTCAAAATATTCAAGTATGGGACATTGAGTCAAAATGGTTTGATGCTAACATGGACAATCAGAACCAACATGGTCATTAGGTTCCCAATTATAGGCCTCACTAAAGTTCATTGGCCATCAAACAAATTGCAACAAGTCATGCAAACATAATTGGGTACCTTCACTTTAAAATTACACCAAAAATAGAAACAAGGATCCATAATTGAAACCAAAAAAATCTGAACATCTTGGAAGTGTTTAGAAGTCAGAATGCAAGCCCTAAGTTCATGAATTATTAGGGAGGAGGCCAAATGAAGTGCAAAGTTTAAGACTAGTTGGTAAAACCACCAAACTAGACAAGTTTTCAAAATTATTTGTGGAAAAATGTCAAACCAAGTCAAATAATTCAGGAAAAATGGTTTTTAAATTCTCAACACATTCATGAACCATGATCAAGACCTGAAATCCAATAAAATCCCAAGGCATAAGGGTTTTGAACATGAAATTTGCATCATAAGCAACAAAACCCTAGATTTTGACTTTTAATCCTAAATATTAATTAAATAGGATCAAAACCCAAACAAATCAAACCAAAGTCATGAAAAACATCAAGAAACCCTAAAAGTCAGAATATACATTTTTCATATTTTTTTTTAATTAGGAAAAGTCAAGAAAGAAATTAATATTCAAACAATTATGCAATTAACAAATATTCACATATCAAAATAATATTTAAATCAAAAGTCAGAAAAATGGCCAACCAAAATTATATTCAAATATTAAGGCTAAAAACAGACATCCCTAAATTTTTGTGAAATTTTTTAATTAAAGGAAAATATTAAGAACAAAAAAACAACAATTAATAATGGAATTACTATTTAAGGGCAAGAAAATGCAAATCATATCCAAAAATCATGAAATGGTCAAAGTAAAAATATATCCAGATTCTATGATTAAAAACAAGATTACATGATTTTTTTTTTGAATTTTTGAATAAATAGAAGTATTAAAAATAAAAAAACAAACAAATATTACAAATAACCTTTTGAAATTAAAAATTTAATCAAAAATAAGAAAAATGATGAACCAAAGTGAGAATCAATTTTCACATTATTTTGGGAGTCTGGGGTATTTTTTGTGGATTTTTTAGATCAATAGAACTATTAAAATAAAAATAGATCTTGAACAATTAATTAATTAAACCTATGGATTTTTTTAACCAATCAAAATAATTTCAAAAAATTATCAAAAAAATACACAAAGTCAGAAATATTATTTTGAATTTATGATGATTTTTTCAGAATTTTCCAATCATTTTTGAGCAAGAAATAAAATTATGGAAATCAATTTATAAAACAAAAATTCAAATAAACCAAAAAATTTGAACAGGCCAATCATAATGTGCCACCACATAATCTTCAACCTTCGGATGGTTCAAAAACGCGCGCATCTTCTCAGGCTTAGGGCTCACTTTCAGATCAATGTAACTCACTCAATTTTTCATCATTTTTGATGAAATCAAAGGGAAATCAAAGCTAGCATGGCAAGGAATCCATAACAATTCAAATTAAATCAAATCATCAACCACATTGTCCACAATCAAGTCATGAACATGAACAAAAACATTCTGAATTGCGAGTTTCAAAACATTCAAACATGCATAATTCATCAATTTAAACGCCATAAAGCTTCAGAATCATTCCATAAACTTCAATCAAGATGATTATGGACTTAAATCACACGAGGCATGGTTAGAAATCAGAATTCAAAGTTGAGAATTCAAACCTTTGGAAAAAAATGGATCTACTGTCTCCTTCACTCCAATTGCAATCCAAGGGTGCTAGCTTGATCTACTTGCTTTGCTGAAGCAGAATCCACAAGAATTTTGAAGAAAACACCAAGGAATTGAGAGAATCGAATCAAATTGCAGAAGATGAAGGAAAATTTCAGATATGGAATTCTTGCAAATGGCGCTTTCTCTCTCTCTCTCTCTCCCTCTTTGCTTGCTTTCACTTATATAGAGTTTGTAGAGAAGGAAAGAAGTGGAAGTTTGTCCTTAAATCCGTTGGAAGGCAGGATTGGAAATTTTGGCCAAAAATGAAGTGCATATTGAATCATGTGTTTTGCTCGTGCATTCTTCTGCCTTTTATGCATTTTGTGAGCCAGATGAAGTCAGAAACGCATGCTCAAAATGCCAGCCCACGATTACTTGAAATGAGAGTGTTGGTGAATTGGCAATTTTGAGCAAGTTTTGTATTTTTTTTTATTCAAGCAAGTTCATGAAGCACATGGGCATGAAATGGTGAGTGTAAATGGGTCTTAGCATGTCAAAAATCACCAATGGGCTTGATTAGAAACAAGAGGAATGGCTAAAACTTGAGTTTGCAAGAAATGGCCATTTTGCACATTTGCCAAATTTCACTAAAATGCCACAAAATTCCAAAACTCATAACTTGCTCATACTTTTGAATTTTGGCACAAATGAGCAAAATTTCGAAATGACTTGAAAATATCTACAATCCCCTAGTTTTGAGCTTTTGCAATTGAATCCATTAAGGTTCTCAAAATTTGACTTGAAATTCAATGATTTTAGAAAATGACCTATAATTTTGTGACTTCAAAAGGCCATAACTCTTGATTCCTTGCTAATTTGTACATGATACAAAAAGGAGGTGAAAGATTATTCTCTTATCTTTCCAAGCATATTTCATTTGCATCTTCTTGATCAAGAGTGAATAAGATATGAGTTTTTGAACTTGAGCCCTTATTTTCCAAAATTAGAAACTTTTAGGGTTTCTTCAAGAACAAGTTTCAACCCAAACTTCAACCTCTTTGATTCAATGACCAAAATGGTCTTAAAATATGAAAATTAAATCCTTGAATTGATGGTTGGCCAAAAATTCAGTTGGTCAACCTTGACTTTGACTGATTTTGACCAAAATGACCATTTTGCCCCTCTGACTCAATTGATCCACTTCTCTTCAAAATTGATGATTAAAACTTCAAACATATGATCTTACAAACATATAGAGACCATGTGTAAAGTTTCACTTCAAAATTCTCAAGAAATCTTGATGAAAACCAAAACCCTAATTTTGGTCAACACATTAGGAGACTGATGAATCATCTTCAAAACTTCAAATCCTCTGGGCATCTTGACCAATTCCTTGTGCAAAGACCTTTAAAATATCAAAGAAATGTTGTAGCTCCAAAAATCAAGTTTTGTACATTGGCCAACAACCTTGCTCAAGCAAACCTTAATTTGACTGATGAATACAAAGAGTGATTCTACTTGTGATCAAACACAAACTCCAATCTTATGGGGGGCCAAAGAGATGAATAAAACATCTTGAGATATGCAAAAGCTTCTGAGCTTGAAATATTCAGAGGTTTAGATGATAGGATTCTTCTTGAGCAATTTTTCCATGTAATCAACCTCCAAAGCTTGAGGATGACTTAATAACCAAAGTACTTTGATCCTACCACAATGTATGAATGCAATGCACTATGATGTTCATGATGAAACATAAGCCTAAATCAAGAGGGTAAATTTTGGGGTACAACATTTGGCAGGGTGTTTTTGGCTCTCAAAGCTTGAAAAAATGAATGGGGAAGGACCCTTTATTTATAGGGAAGTGAATGGGAATGAAAATTTGAAGAAACAAGGAAGTTTGGAGGGAAATTGAGTGAAGGTCGAGCATGAGTGAAGTGTGACTTCATTTCCATCAAAACTCAACCAAATCTTGCTTTTTGGGGTGCTAATCACTTCTGGCGAGTTTGTTAATCAAGTTTAAATAAAAAATGCGCATAAATCTTTTGTTTAGAAGTCACATTATGGATTTCAAAATTCTGACTTTGTGAAAAAATCAATTTCAAGTTACCAAATTCAAATCCATGGAATTTCCAACTCAATGGGTCTTAGGGCATGATTCTTGATGCTTTAGAAAGATGAGGTTACAAGCTTTGCAATGGAAAAATAATAGAATCAAATGGATGCTTGAGCTGAAAGTTACATTGAGTCAAAGTTGAAGAAAAAGGGTTGACTTTCCATACTTAGAAATATTTCAAATTCTTCTTCAAAAATGACCTATAATCTTTTGCATCTAAACAAGGCCTTCCACTTGAAATTTGCTCTTGACCAAAAAAGATGGAATGAAGTAGATCTCTTGAATAGCATTTTGGGACTTGAACCATTCAAAATATCCAAAAATTGAAAGAGTTATGACTTGTTGAAGTTGGCCAAAAATCATGAAATGACCTATAATCTTTTGCATATTTAAGGCAACTTCCCTCCATTTTCTCACTTTGCACATAAAAGAAGGCATAAAGTAAACATCTTTAAGATCATTATGGAAAAAGAATGGTTTCAAGGTGATACAAATTGACCAAGTTATGACCATTTGAAGTCACATGTGGAAAATTGTGGGTTCATCTGGATGACTTGTAATCTTTCTTCTTCACCAAGTTTCTTCCACATGAAAACTCTTTGGAATTTTTGAAGTGGTTTGTTGATAACCCTTTGAAGAGGAAGATGTATTTAGAATTACTCAAAAATACCAAAAGGTGAGCAAGATAATCTCCTTTGAAGTTCAAAACCCTAGCTTATAGATCAAGAGAATGCCTTGGAGAACTTTGACAAGTTTGAACAAACTTCTTGTACCAATATTCTTGCTTTGTGAATAGAAGTTATTGAGGATGATAATGAAGACTCATAGCCACCAAAACCACTTCCATCTCTTGAATTTTGAGAGAAATATGCTTTTGTGACCAATAGGAACAAGGCCTTGTCCAAACATGACAACTTCTCCAATCAACCCCTTGTACTTTTGGGTCAAATTTAATAACCTTGAAATATGGTGAACCAAAACAATCTTGCCATTTCAATTCTTCCAAAACCAATCCAATGATGAGGTTTGAACTTCTCAAGCTTGTATTGACTAGGGCATGGAAATAAACTCATTAACCCATGGGGTAACTTGTTAAATCTCATTGCCCTTACCTACATGGATAATAAACAAGACAAGCCAACATTGTATTTTATAAGTGAAGAAATCAAAACAATACTCATGATCACAAAAGGAACATAAGTCAGGGTGCTTGGCAATCCCTCAAAAGGATCACAACTCAAAGTAGGGAGGGGAACCAAGGATCCTAGTGTGATCTTGTTGTGAATAAATCAACATGGTATGATGAAGGGATCTTAGGGGGGGAAATTGGGGTACAACAATGATCACCATTCAATAATTATCACTCTACACATATCAAATATTATCACATAACATATATGCAATGAAATGAGACTCAACTCCATGACTCAATGCATATGGTACCAATTATGAACTCTCACGTTCATTCCCCCTTGATCCCCACTATTGGACCAGAGTACACCAAAAATAATCATAATCACCATAGGTAACGCTTCACCGACTCTCACCTAGAACTAGCTACTCGCACCCAATCCCCACCATAGAATTGGGGCTCACAAAAAATGAACCACCATCTAAACACCATAGCCAATATACTACAACAACAAGTACAATTATATTCACCTTAACCAATATACTACACATGCACCAGCCACCAAACAACATACATATGCTACAAACAATTAATATTAGCATTATAGTAACACCGTAAGAAATGACACATTTGATCATATATATTTATCACACTACAACATACAAAGCACATACCAAACAACACATTCACACAACATTTAATAAATTCCAGGTTCCAAGAGTATTTTTAAATTAAATTACATTGCGAAAGCTTCCCACAGCTTCGAGCAACACCCCAATCGGATACCCAAAACTTAAGTTATAAATTTATTTATTTTTCAACATACAACAGTGGTAACCTGTTACGCTAATATGGTAACCGATTACGCCCAGTCCAGAACAGTGGGTACACAATCCTCTCTGTGGGAATCAGTTACACCAAAACTGGTAACCGGTTACATCCCTCCCCCTAAATTGCCAATTCACGTTTTTCTTTGATTGTATAACCAGTTACACCAAAATACATAATCGACTACACACACGAAATTTCAATCTTTTGATTCATGAAACCCTACTGTTCATGAAACAATTGTATATCCGAGTCCCATATTTTGATTCCTATCAGCATACAACAATCACATCATTCAATTAACACCCAATTCATACACCATACAACAGAATCACATCACTATAACATCAATTTGCTCGCAACATAGAAAAGAGAATAACAATCCTAAATATTAGAACACCCACCCACATGATATTATGCAATCCCTTATATAAGAGAAAGTCCAACCCTTACCTTATATGATGAGCTTAAACTTCTTTAATGGAGGTTCTTGTTCATATGCCCTAGCTCTCTTCCTCTTCTCTTCTATGTTTTCACGCTCTGTCAGTTTTGTCCCTTTATTCCCTTTTTTATTTTATTATATTATTATTATTATTATTATTATTATTATTATTATTATTATTATTATTATTATTATTATTATTATTATTATTATTATTATTACTACTACTACTACTACTACTTATCTTAACTAATTAAAATATATATGAACCCAAATAAATATTTATTTAAATAATATTCCTCTAATACTATTTAAATAATGAAAATAATATACTCCTACCACCCCCAATCTCTACATTATTACTCAAAACACCCCAAACACCTTAATTTCAATATTTTTAGGGCTACCACCTTACACCTAAGGTTCCCCCAACACATCAACATATCAACTAACGCATATCATCATACAATTTATTTACGAAAATTAATTAAATAAATCGAGGTGTTACAACTCACGGTGACCTTTATATGGAATGAAGAAAATGCCATATGTTACAAGATAATCAAGATGCACTTTGAATGGCTCAACTGTATTATTCCTCCTATACGAAAAAATGCAGCAGCACGTGATCAATCCACATTGTAGGAAGACACAACTTCAAACCCGATGATGCGAGGGAAGTGAGAGATGATCGATCCCTTAAATTGATTTAGATACAATATTAAAAACAAGTGCAACAAATAAATTATGAAAATATTAGTAACAGTAAATTATCGTAAACATCATGAAACTTTATATTATATGACGTGTCTTCAAAAGACAACTCATGCCTAACTTTGAGTACAGGTAGACTAAACAGTCAGGTCGCTGAAGTACTTAAGTTAGACCATACCGACATATGTTACACTTTTATCTACAAAATTGGACTACAAAAGTGGACGTGCCAACCAAGAACAAGAGGTAACACATCATTGCGCAAGTCCGATGGTACTCAACCTACATGTCATTACCTTTGGCATCCATATCCCACTGCAAATGGTCTTTATAAATATTTTCCAAAAAACTAAACCTAGCATGAACACCTCTAATGTCACGTGCCTCCTGTGAGGCCTCAGTTGGATCAACCTCCAAATGGGTCACCATCAAGTCGACGCCTTCTTGTCGACTGATTCTTCCGTGGCCAAGAAATTTTCCCCTTATGGGAAGATGCGGGAGGCATGAGAAATCATCCAAGGTGATGGGCATATAACCTATAAGGAGGTGGAAAAATGAAGTCTCTAAATTCCACCTTTCTACAAAAGTAGCTAGCATGTTGTGGCTTATAGTCATGTATACAAAAGAACATAAACCGACAAGACCGAAATAACAAAGAACATCCTGAAACCAATCAGTAGCGGGCGGCTCCAACTTCAATATATTTCGCTCGCGGTTAATTGATTTCAAACAATCACACTCTTGTAAAAATAAATTATAACCATCAATATTGATTTAATTAGATGACAACATATATATTGCAAAAGAAAAAAGATATACCTTTTGTGATACGGTGGGAGAACTGACTTGAAGGTTTTGCGTTTTATCGCAAATGTCGCGGTTAGCAAGAGTCACCACCGACTTTTCTTTTATCCAAAAGGAAAGGTGAAAAAGCACAGGAAAGACCTTTGAGATGTTTTCTTGAGTTCGGGGGGTAGATTATGAAAAGGGAAGGTGCTAGCACCCTTTTCATCCATGGTTTTCCATGGGCTCTTAGTTACTTGCTTAGATCACTTGCTTTGGTTTGTTTGAAATGGTGTTTGATGTGGTTTTGAAAGTATTTTGTAAAAGAGGCCATTCGTTTAGGCAATCTTTGTAATGATTCTCGTTCGTAAGAATGTATACAAAGATGTTTGTCTTTTTGAAAATGTTTTCAATGTTTGTAAGATGTTTTTGAAATGTGTATGTGTTTGTTTTGAAAATAGAAAGGATTGTTGTTTGAAATGGAGCAAGTAACTTAGAAGCTATCTACCTACTCAAATGTCTTTCTTATGCATCTTCTATTCCTTTGACATTGTTGACTTACCATTGATTTGGTAAATAACCCTATCTTTGGATGTAAACGGGACGGGCGTGGGTCATCGTATAGCCATGATAGCAATGTTGCAAAGTATCTTAGCATTTTAGGGACCAAGATCATTTTGTTTAGGCAACTTTTGAATAGCATCATCGAGGGGCTATGATCTTATATTTGTTTTGTTTTGCTTTTGCCAAGATACTTCGCATGCGAAACATGGCCATTTTATTTTAGGCAACCAAGTGGGAGAAACTCTAAGGGTGATTTTGTGCAAAGTGTATCATTTTTCATGCTTTTGATTTTGTCTTGTATTTAGGGTTTTCTATTTTGTTGTTTTTATCTTGTCATACACACTTATTTACTAGCAATATATGAGAAGCAAGTAAAAAGCGAAAAGTAAAATATAAGTTATTACATCACTTTAGGGGGATGGGGGTACAATTTAAAAATGAGGGTGAAGTAGGAATTAAAATATTACAACCATATCGAATGATAATAAAAAGAATGTGAAAACAGTGCAAAATAAAGGAAAAATGCACTTTTGAACTGCTATGTGTCGACCCATGCTGCTATGCATCGACACATAGCTTCTCCTTGCCCCTGTAAAGTGAAATCTGTTAAGTATGGGTCGATACATAATGGGATGTATCGACTCATACACCTTTTTGCATCAACGTGAAATGTGTATGTGTCGACTCATAGTCCTTTTATGCTTCTGTTTTGTGACCTGAACTCAGTATGGGTCGATGCATGAGGGTCATGTGTCGACTCATACCCTGTATTTTCATTAAGATGGGTCGAGACATGTGGATATGTGTCGATACATCCTACATTTTTCTGCCTTAAACACCATTCTTTTCATACATCATTTAGTTTTTAACACATGAATGAATAACATGAATAACAAATAAAGATTAACTTCAAAAATAGTGATTGCTACATCCTATAAACAGAAAAATTGATGTATGGAAAAGGCAAGGTAAAGATGACTTACCTTAAAACTTCACTTTAGGTTTTGAAAACAAATACCCTTCAAGATGTTGTATGAACCTTAAGGAAGCTCCAACAGGCTGCTAGACTTTCCTTTTTGTTGAAGGTTACTAAACAACCTCTGTGTGGTATGAAATGTTTGGATGGCTGGGCAGAACTTGCAAGGTATGAGAGGTTCAAAGGTTTGGTCTTTAAAACCCAAGAGCGGAAGTTTTGTGGACTGTTATGGCTTTTGTGAATATGAGATTTTAAGGGCTTAAAACTTCTGGTTGTTCTCCTTGTTCTTTATCTCTATTTTTTCTAACCTTTCCAACCTCTTTCTCTTGCAAATGCTTCTTCTATTTATAGGAAAGAGGTTTGTGCAAAGGCTGAATATGTTTACAACACCACATGCTATGGTTTTGTTGGGATGTAAGTATCAAACTATGTCAAGTATTCCATGGTTCCAAGATCAAGTACCACAGTTGCTGGTTTAGGGCGGTTGGTTTCCCTGTTTTATGGTGGAGTGAAATCAGAAAATAAACAAAGTATGGGCTCAAGACAAACTTTGTACAAAAAGTTTGCTTTTCAAGAATAGCAATGATGCCTTTATGCCATACATGGAAACATCCTTTGGACAATGGCTCAAACACTTGGGTAATAGCTCAAGCTCTTGTGTAAACATTAAATTATGTTGAGATTTGAAAGTCACAAGACCTGCAAAGTGAGATTATGCAGCACATCATGCCAATTGGATTATGTGTTCTTCAATAAAAATGGCTTGTAAATCAAGAATGGATGCTCAACTTCAGATCCTTGTATCTTCTAGCTCAAATATGATAAATTCATGCTCTTGGATGTTTTGGAAAGCTTGAACCACCCTCTATAACTTTCATGTTGCCCATTCTGACAAAATCATCTTGGAACTATGTGAAAAAATGCCAAGAAGTTGGGATAAAATCCTGAACAAAATCTGTTGAAAAATTCTCTAAGTGTTAAATGAAAATGTCATGACTTCATGAATTTATAACTTGAGATCCAAGCATATTTAGGAGAAGTTGTGTAAAAAAATGTTATAGATATCATGGAGATCTACAACTTTCATGTTGAAAGTTTCCTTTGAACTATCTTGCATCTTAGTGAAAGAATGACATGAAGTGATGAAATTATCATGTATAAAGACACTTAGAAAATTTCTAAGTCTTGGAAATCTTGACTTTTCAAGTTGACTTTTGACTTTCTTGACTTCTTGTAGATCAAGCTTGATATTCTTGAATGTCTTGATGAAATTTGATCTTTGGGTTGTAATGTTGACCAAAAAGTCAAAGTTTGACTTTCCAGTATGCAATTGACCATTTTGCCCTTGTGCCAATTCCAAGTCTAAATTGATGTATCAGTGCTGTAAACTTGATGTCATAGAAGATCTTGTGAGAAAATCCTTGAGAAATGAGAGGGAAAATTTTGGGGTACAAAAACTTCCCCTGTTCAATCTTCTTAAACCTGAAGAGTTAGATCGGCGAGTCTGCCATTCGTGACTTGAAGGTGGAAGATGATTGAACACTAGAGTGCCCAGAAATTTGCACTCGAAGATGTGTTAGTTGATTATGTAGGGAATGGGCTTAAAGATGCCATTTGGAGAGGTAATGGATAGTTGTTGGATATGGGCTTAAAGATGCCATATGAAGATGATTGTATCCGGACTCGGCAGGATGATAAAGGAATCTTGGACGATTGCTACCTCAGCAGGATGATGAAGGAATCTTGTATGACTACAACCTCAGCAGTATGATGAAGGAATCTTGGATGACTACAACCTCAGTAGGGTGATGAAGGAATCTTGGATGACTATAACCTCAGCAGGATGATGAAGGAATCTTGGATGACTACAACCTCAACAGGATGATGAAGGAATCTTGGATGACTACAACCTCAGCAGGGTGATGAAGGAATCTTGGATGACTACAACCTCAGCGGGATGATGAAGGAATCTTGGATGACTAGAACCTCAGCAGGATGATGAAGGAATCTTGGATGACTACAACCTCAGCAGGATGATGAAGGAATCTTGGATGACTACAACCTCAGCAGGATGATGAAGGAATCTTGGATGACTACAACCTCAGTAGGATGATGAAGGAATCTTGGATGACTACAACCTCAGCAGGATGATGAAGGAATCTTGGATGACTACAACCTCAGCAGGATGATAAAGGAATCTTGGATGACTACAACCTCAGCAGGATGATGAAGGAATCTTGGATGACTATAACCTCAGCAGGATGATGAAGGAATCTTAGATGACTACAACCTCAGCAGGATGATGAAGGAATCTTGGATGACTATAACCTCAGCGGGATGATGAAGGAATCTTGGATGACTACAACCTCAGCAGGATGATGAAGGAATCTTGGATGACTACAACCTCAACAGGATGATGAAGGAATCTTGGATGACTATAACCTCAGCAGGGTGATGAAGGAATCTTGGATGACTACAACCTCAGCAGGATGATGAAGGAATCTTGGATGACTACAACCTCAACAGGATGATAAAGGAATCTTGGATGACTACAACCTCAGCAGGATGATGAAGGAATCTTGGATGACTATAACCTCAGCAGGATGATGAAGGAATCTTGGATGACTAAAACCTCAGTAGGATGATGAAGGAATCTTGGATGACTACAACCTCAGTAGGATGATGAAGGAATCTTGGATGACTATAACCTCAGCAGGATAATGAAGGAATCTTGGATGACTACAACCTCAGCAGGATGATGAAGGAATCTTGGATGACTATAACCTCAGCAGGGTGATGAAGGAATCTTGGATGACTACAACCTCAGCAGGGTGATAAAGGAATCTTGGATGACTACAACCTCAGCAAGATGATGAAGGAATCTTGGATGACTACAACCTCAGCAGGATGATGAAGGAATCTTGGATGACTACAACCTCAGCAGGATGATGAAGGAATCTTGGATGCCTACAACCTCATTAGGATGATGAAGGAATCTTGGATGACTACAACCTCAGCGGGGTGATGAAGGAATCTTGGATGACTACAACTCCAAAAGGTAATGATAACCTTTTGTCGATCGATCTTTCCTAAAAAGGTAAAGAGTTAGTTGTATGCAATGTCATGATGTATGCATTGTGTAATGATGTTCTCAAAATAAATGAGATTTATGTTATATGTATTTTGTATGCATATGCTATGAATGTTGTTGAAATGTAATTTTGTCTTGGAGAATAAATCCTTAACAAGTGTTGAGAAGTTAATAAATCCCGGATTGCTGTTGAAGAGTAGGTGTGTCTTCAAACTTTGCTTAGAATGTTTCCACTGAGGATCCCTATTTTGTTGAGGAGAACTCCGCTGGAGAAAGTTGAAAACTCTGTGGGGAGCATGTTTATTCCTGCTTGGGAAAAGAGTTTAGGAGTCTTAGTCATTCGTTGCTCTACTAGGGAGTCGAAGTTGAACTGGTATCTGGTCGGGTCCAGGTTTCGCAGTAACTTGTTGGGGATTGTAGAATAGTCAACTGGGGAAGAGGAGTTGTGGTCCTTTGATTTGTAGTAGTCGGAAAGGCTACCTCAAGCTGGGGAATCCTGTCGTTTGTTGGGGAAATAAATCTTGTTGTCGGTCTGCTTGAGAGGTGACGACTTCGTTGGGGGAAAGTCTTTAAGGATTCTTGAGGTTGTCTTAGCTGGGAAGAGATTATCAGAGATTGAAACTCTGACTGGGAGTCATCCTATGAGAAGGATTTTGAGGAGATTTGTCAATGCCCCTAGTAGCGAGTGTTTGTGGCTTTGCTAGGAAATGTTTGACTATACATAACACTTTGTCGAGATTGGCGTTCAATGCCCCAAGTAATGGAGATGGAGACTTGCCCCTGGTTATTCTGTACTTCTTGAGAGATTTCTTGGAATCTTGACTGGACTTCCCTAGGTGTTCTCGGATATTGACATGTCATGCCCCCTTGTTTATAGGAGATTTGTCGTTGGAAGTGTCGTCCTTTTTGAAGTGATTTTGTTCACTGAGAGGGATTTCGTTCATCGGATATTTGTTGTGTGAATTTCTCTGTTGTCAAACAAATAACCATATGCAAACAACGATATTCAAATAATGCAAAGTTTATGCTTGTCTTGAAATTTTGAAAATGCATTTTTTTTTAGCAAGAGATTTTTGTAAGAAAAATTCAACTCGGGATTTTGAGTAAAGCCTTACAGGAGTCAGGATGCCTTTTGTAACAATATGCTTTCGAACTAACCCATGCTTCAATTAGGACTTTTGAAGGGTTGTAACGTGGCTTGGTTCACGGTTTAAGAAACAAAGGATAAAGGCTCAAAGTGTATTTGTACCCACCCGCTCTTCGTGATGTTCTTCAGTCCTAAACTTAATTAATTGTGCGTTTGAACTCCAATTGAGTCTGGAATGACGTTTTAGTGATGGTTCAGACAAGTTAGGTTTGTCGGAAGGCAGTCATTTTTTTCATGTTGTCGAGGATTTGAAGTGAACTCTTTTTACTTGATTTGTTATCCCTAATTTTTGCCTGACTGTTCCTGTTTTGAGATTATAGTCAGCGGGATGCCCCAGTTTTCTTAAGTCTCCTTCGTAGGTTTTGACTTAGCGGGCTTTTCTTTTTGAGAGATAATGACTGTCGATGTGATTGGGAACCATCATTGTCTTTTGATCCCAGAGGAATGTTTTGATGTCATTTGTGGTATTACGAAATGAGAGTTTGCGGCTTAACGTGTGTTTGAATTAACTGAGAGACTACCCTGCCCCAGGTTTTGATTAAAGGTTTGAATTTGTGTTAAAACAGAAAACTTCTACTTCTTTGGCTCTAAGGGGTTGACTAGGGATTATCTTCCTTATAACTCCAGTGTTTAGGATTTGAAAGAAACGCATGTACATCGTCAGCAAGGTCTGTCCAAAAGCATATTGTATGAGATTATGGCATTGTTTTCGTCATCCTCCCTCTAAAGGCTTGTAACTTTTAGCAAGAGTTAAATGTCATAAGAAGAATAAAAAAGCATAGTTTAAATATAGTGAAAACGAAAGGATGAATTCAAGACAAGCATATGCAATGTAACAGAGTTTGACGTTAATAAATAATTGTTTGAATAACAAAAGAAATTACAATTGAAAATTCAAATGAAACAAAAGCCTTCAATGATTTGGCATAGGAGCGGTGATCACGTTTGGAGTCTCTGGAGGGTCAAACTCGATCTCCTTGGCATCAATCAAGTCTTGAATCTTGTTCTTAAAAGTCCAATAGCCGTCGGTGTCATGTCCAGGACTGTCAGAATGATAGGCACATCTTACACTCGGATTGTACTTAGAAGAGGAGGTATCAGGATTTTGAGGAGGATCCTTTAGTGTGATCAGTTTCAACTTCAGCAATTGTTGTAACGCTTGAGACAAAGGCATGTTGATGTTAGTGTATTGCATTTCTTGATATCTTACCCTACGCCTATTGCTCTGTCTTTGTTGAATAGGTGTGGGATTAGAGATCAGGATTGCCCCTACGTGTTGGTCATGACGATTCTTTTGACCAGTCACTGCATTGGACTCTTTCTTCCCACTGTATGGATTTTTCTGAGCATCAGAAGGTGTAGCTCCTTGGATCTTTCCACTTTTGATGCCAGCTTCGACCCTTTCGCCAGTCAGTATTATCTCGGTGAACCCGGCTGAGGAGCTTCCGATCAAGTGATTAAAGAAAGGTCCTGTCAGAGTTCCCATGAAGATATCAATCAGCTCCCTGTCAGTTAGAGGGGGTTGTACCCTACCATCCAGATCTCTCCACTTTTTGGCGTATCATTTGAAGCTCTCGTTGGAACCCATGGTCATGTTCTGTAATTGCACACGAGTTGGTGCAAGATCAGCATTGTACTGATACTGCTTATAGAAAGCAACAGCTAAATCCTCCCAGGTGTGGATGCGAGAACTCTCCAATTTATAGAACCATTCGAGTTGAGTCCCTACTAGGCTTTCTTGGAAGAAATGGATCCAAAGATTCGGATCAGTTGCATATGGTTGAATCTTGCGGACATAAGACTTTAAGTGCATCTTAGGGCAAGAGACTCCATCGTACAGGGCAAAGGTAGGGATTTTGAACTTTGGCGGGATGACCACTCCAGAAACCAAACCCATGTCTCCTAAATCCACGCCAGGTGTCTGTTGAATCTCCATATCATTGAGGCGATCCTCCAACTGTTTGTACTTGTCATCAGTGGGAGGATATTGTTCTTCAGAGTAGTTAGCTTCGGCTTCATCAATATCCAGACTGTGGTCTTCTTCAAGAATATTCCCCGTGTTGGATGGAGTTGAAATATCTAGAGCTTTAGGTCTTCTTCTCAAGTTCAAGACGCCTACTGACTTCTTGGACTTCTTCTTCTTTTCTTTGAGAAGGAGAGCTTTCAGGTCCACTTGCCCCTTAGCCATAGCCAGAAGCATTTGTTGGAATTGAGCGTTTTGATCTTGGAGATCTTTCACCGTTTGTTCCATATCCATCTTGCTGAAATAAACAGTAGGAAGATAAGGAGGCCTGTATGGGAGAAACCTGTCACGATATGATGCATGATATGTGGATGCATGTTTTCCAGGATCTAGCGGGGTAAACATAAGAAAAAGTTAGAGATTGAAATTTGATCAACATCGTTGTTTGGAAAACTTTGTATCGGCGGATGTCCTTCCACGAGAATCAAGCTCACCATGTCAAGTGGGTCATAGCCCTTGACTCAAGTTTATTGTACTTGATCTTTGACGACGTTTGATCATAGGAAAATAAATCCCCTGCCCCTTGCCAGAAGTTTGGTTTATCATAACATGCATCAAAGACCCTCGAGATTCTTGAAATGGTTATTGAAAATGCTATGGTATGATGTTATGATGTTATGCACAAGTATGCGAAGTAAGCAAGTTTATATACAAATAATCATATTCATACAAAGCAAACAAGTCCTTAGTTTTAGGCTTGCGTGGAGTTTATAGGTAAGTACCCTCTTGAAGCTTAGTTGGCTTAACCTCTCCTAGTTAATAGTAACCGGGTTCTAAGGGGTATAAATATCACTGACCTTTCTTTTAGGCATTATCTCAGCTCAATCAATCTTTTCTTGCGGTCGAGATATCCCAAAAGTCCGGTCTCAATGAGTGTAGTATCGAGTATCAACCAATTTTCAGCTCTACACCGAAACCGGTCATCTCACTATGTCCTAATGGCCAAGTTGGTCAAGTAAGGTTCTAAGGTCAGTTGATGCTTCACGACACCATGCGGCAGCCCCGTACTCTCCTTGATTCAACTCAAGGGTTACCGGTACCAACCAAAGTGCCACATCAATGTAGCTACTGCTTCAACCATGTTGGTATACCCCGCACAGTTCCCTCACAGTCTATTGCTACTTACCTAAAAGGTGTCCCCAAATCCGGGTGTAGGATTAAAGCAAGCCCAAACAGAGAACCATAATGTAAAGCATAAAAATCAAGCAATGTAAGCAAGTAAAGGTGATTTAGCCCTAAGGTAACCCCACTTTTAATTTTATCCCCAACAGAGTCGCCAGTTCTGTGATACGGTGGGAGAACTGACTTGAAGGTTTTGAGTTTTATCGCAAATATCGTGGTTAGCAAGAGTCTCCACCGACTTTTCTTTTATCCAAAAGGAAAGGTGAAAAAGCACAGGAAAGACCTTTGAGATTTTTTCTTGAGTTCGGGGGTAAATTATGAAAAGGGAAGGTGCTAGCACCCTTTTCATCCATGGTTTTCCATGGGCTCTTAGTTACTTGCTTAGATCACTTGCTTTGGTTTGTTTGAAATGGCGTTTGATGTGGTTTTGAAAGTATTTTGTAAAAGAGGTCATTCGTTTAGGCAATCTTTGTAATGATTCTCGTTCGTAAGAATGTATACAAAGATGTTTGTCTTTTTGAAAATGTTTTCAATGTTTGTAAGATGTTTTTGAAATGTGTATGTGTTTGTTTTGAAAATAGCAAGGATTGTTGTTTGAAATGGAGCAAGTAACTTAGAAGTTATCTACCTACTCAAATGTCTTTCTTATGCATCTTTTATTCCTTTGACATTGTTGACTTACCATTGATTTGGTAAACAACCCTATCTTTGGATGTAAACGGGACGGGCGTGGGTCATTGTATATCCATGATAGCAATGTTGCAAAGTATCTTAGCATTTTAGGGACCAAGATCATTTTGTTTAGGCAACTTTTGAATAGCGTCATCGAGGGGCTATGATCTTATATTTGTTTTGTTTTGCTTTTGCCAAGATACTTCGCATGCGAAACATGGCCATTTTATTTTAGGCAACCAAGTGGGAAAAACCCTAAGGGTGCTTGTGTGCAAAGTGTATCATTTTTCATGCTTTTGATTTTGTCTTGTATTTAGGGTTTTCTATTTTGTTGTTTTTATCTTGCCATACACACTTATTTACTAGCAATATATGAGAAGCAAGTAAAAAGCGAAAAGTAAAATCTAAGCTATTACATCACTTTAGGGGGATGGGGGTACAATTTAACAATAGGGGTGAAGTAGGAATTAAAATATTACAACCATATCGAATGATAATAAAAATAATGTGAAAACAATTCAAAATAAAGGAAAAATGCACTTTTGAACTGCTATGTGTCGACCCATGCTGCTATGCATCGACACGTAGCTTCTCCTTGCCCCTGTAAAGTGAAATCTGTTCAGTATGGGTCGACACATAATGGGATGTATCGACTCACACACCTTTTTGCATCAACGCGAAATGCATATGTGTCGACTCATAGTCCTTTTATGCTTCTGTTTTGTGACCTGAACTCGGTATGGGTCGATGCATGAGGGTCATGTGTCGACTCATACCGTGTATTTTCACTAAGATGGATCGACACATGTGGATATGTGTCGATACATCCTGCATTTTTTTGCCTTAAACACCATTCTTTGTATACATCAGTTAGTTTTTAACACATGAATGAATAACATGAATAACAAATAAAGATTAACTTCAAAAATAGTGATTGCTACATCCTATAAACAGAAAAATTGATGTATGGAAAAGGCAAGGTAAAGATGACTTACCTTAAAACTGCACTTTAGGTTTTGAAAACAAATACCCTTCAAGGTGTTGTATGAACCTTAAGGAAGCTCCAACAGGCTGCTAGACTTTCCTTTTTGTTGAAGGTTACTAAACAACCTCTGTGTGGTATGAAATGTTTGGATGGTTGGGCAGAACTTGCAAGGTATGAGAGGTTCAAAGGTTTGGTCTTTAAAACCCAAGAGCGGAAGTTTTGTGGACTGTTATGGCTTTTGTGAATATGAGATTTTAAGGGTTTAAAACTTCTGGTTGTTCTCCTTGTTCTTTCTCTCTATTTTTTCTAACCTTTCCAACCTCTTTCTCTTGCAAATGCTTCTTCTATTTATAGGAAAGAGGTTTGTGCAAAGGCTGAATATGTTTACAACACCATATGCTATGGTTTTGTTGGGATGTAAGTATCAAACTATGTCCAGTATTCCATGGTTCCAAGATCAAGTACCACAGTTGCTGGTTTAGGGGGGTTGGTTTCCTTGTTTTATGGTGGAGTGAAATCAGAAAATAAACAAAGTATGGGCTCAAGACAAACTTTGTTCAAAAAGTTTGCTTTTTAAGAATAACAATGATGCCTTTATGCCATACATGGAAAGATCCTTTGGAAAATGGCTCAAACACTTGGGTAATAGCTCAAGCTCTTGTGTAAACATTAAATTATGTTGAGATTTGCAAGTCACAAGACCTGCAAAGTGAGATTATGCAGCACATCATGCCAATTGGATTATGTGTTCTTCAACAAAAATGGCTTGTAAATCAAGAATGAATGCTCAACTTCCGATCCTTGTATCTTCTAGCTCAAATATGATAAATTCATGCTCTTGGATGTTTTGGAAAGCTTGAAACACCCTCTATAACTTTCATGTTGGCCATTTTTACAAAATCATCTTGGAACTATGTGAAAAAATGCCAAGAAGTTGAGATAAAATCCTGAACAAAATCTATTGAAAAATTCTGTGTTAAATGAAAATGTCATGACTTCATGAATTTATAACTTGAGATCCAAGCATATTTAGGAGAAGTTGTGTAAAGAAATGTTGTAGATATCATAGAGATCTACAACTTTCATGTTGAAAGTTTCCTTTGAACTGTCTTGCATCTTAGTGAAAGAATGGCATGAAGTGATGAAATTATCATGTATAAAGACACTTAGAAAATTTCTAAGTCTTGGAAATCTTGACTTTTCAAGTTGACTTTTGACTTTCTTGACTTCTTGATGATCAAGCTTGATATTCTTGAATGTCTTGATGAAATTTGATCTTTGGGTTGTAATGTTGACCAAAAAGTCAAAGTTTGACTTTCCAGTATGCAATTGACCATTTTGCCCTTGTGCCAATTCCAAGCCTAAATTGATGTATCAGTGCTGCAAACTTGATGTCATAGAAGATCTTGTGAGAAAATCCTTGAGAAATGAGAGGGAAAATTTTGGGGTACAACACCTTTCCTTCTCAAATATGCCTAACAATATGATTTGCATAAAGATGAAGTAAAAAGGTGTCAAATGAGGCATCGACTTCCCCCTAGGCTTCAGGGAATACAAGGTATGTTGCATTATTTAGGGACTCGTGACCCTGCGAAGTGGATGCTTGAGAGAGACAACTACAAGATTAGAACCTCGATGCTGCGAACTTGATGGTTGTGAGCCATCAAACAAGTTATCATTAACCTGTGGCCTCATGGTCCTAGTTGTGTCCCTCTCACATCATACCGACGCGGTTTAGAACACACATCTGAGCCTAACTCTTCCATGGTTGTTATCATCTATTGCACATGTGTTACAAACCGACATAGAGGAAAATAACATGTTAGTACAAATCCGCAAAATCCACAAAATCACCCAAATCCGGAGATGCATCTACGAAAATAGTACTGAGAAAGTCCGTAGATACATCTCCAGACTAACCTGTGATTCTTAATCATGGCATAAATGTCATAGCTTCTATAAAATTCCAAAAAATATGTCAATGCATATTCTTGTAACTACTAATTTTGCTTACAATACTACCTAAAGTACCTAAAACGACTAATATAACTTAAAAAACTAACTAAAAACCAAAACATAAAAAAGAAAACAAAATTTAAAAAACATACCAAATAAAGTTATGACAAGGAGAAGCTTCAATGTTATCAGATGTGTGAGAGGAAGAGAAAGAACTCCAATGAAATGCTTTAATGTTATAAAAAGGGATGAGATGCTTCAATGGTCAACTTTTTTGTTATGAGAACTTTTGAGTAAATGAAGAAGAATGAAAAGGGAAGGATCTGGCGCGAGGATATGAAACAAATGCGTCTGAAGATACATCTTCGGATCACCCACTAACTTATGAATAAATGGTGTTTACAAAGATACATCTTCGGACACACTTTTGGTGTATACAAAGATGCATCTCCGGACAAAATTTTGGCATAATAGGAACTCCCCATCAATTTCATCTGAAAATGACTTAAAAATAGATACGTACAAACATCTCTGAATGCTCAAGACACTTCAGTCTTTTCACGGCGGTATAGAAGAAAACGTAAGAGTGGAAATATGAACCCTTTCTTTCACTTTAGAGATCTTAAAGCCCAATTATAGAAAAATACAATGAAGCGAGAAATTAACTTGTCACCCCTATTTTTATACATGCCACCCCCTAAATTCATTATTCCCAAAATACCCCTTTTACTATTTACTCTAAAATTTTTATTTTTGTTAAAAAAAATTCACCATTGATCAAAGGAGTAAATAAACGAAATTTCCGGTACGCTAAGCAAATTTTCGGTGCGGATTTTGGTCGCTTACCGGAAATTCTTTATATTCTATAAATTTCTAGTAGCAATTAACCGGAAATTTCAAAATTTTCGTGTCAATTTTCAAAAGCTAGCACACGTATCGGAAATTATGCAAATTTTCAGTAGAAAATGTTAACCAAAAATTTGAAATTTCCAGGATACTGGAAATTTCTGATATGTCATTGGGTTCTATTAAAGTTGAAACTCGATTATCTACTACCTCCCGTCACTGTTCGTTGGAGGGAGAGTTGTTCTAATGATGCAAAAGCATGAGAATTAACATATGCGGGTCATTTCAGGCATTGAGAAGAATTGTCTAGGAAGTGATTGTAATTTTTTTAATACATATATCTATGACATTTATTTTATTTATATATTAAGTCAGTTCACTATTTCACTGTGTATTTTATTCAAGTAAAAGTAAAAAAAATAAAAAAATATTTTAGTATTATCAGAAATTTTAAATTTTAAATTTTTTCTACACACCAAAAAATTTTAAATTTCTAATTAAGTACATATGATACGGTAAAAAAGTGAAAAACCAACGAAATTTTTGATATTTTCGTAAAATTTCTGATCCAATACCAGAAATTTAAAAAAAATCATATATATTACGTCAATAGTTTCATAAAAGTGCCAAAATTAAAGGGATAACATATATAAAATGTGAAAGTGACATATTAATTCCTGGAAGTAAGCCCATAAGAATATCAAATCCAAGCCTAATAGTATCTAATTGCTAAACCCTTTTCGTCTATGGTGTTGCTTCTCACTCTCTCCCCTAAACCCCTCCGTAGACAGACAGAGAGACACTCAGCCACCATCGTCGATACCTTCGCTTCGTGAAGTGTTTCATCCCAATAATCACCAAGGTATTCATTTTCCACACTTTCAATTTCATTTTCCCTTTAACCATGTTTATCAATTTCAATATGCTGAATCCAACACATATTTTTCCATTAGAATAATTAACTAACACAGTCGATTTAGGGGCTTGTTATTCTTGTATTGTATTTCAGGTTCCAACTTTTACATTGGATTAGATGAGAGGTTTCATATGAGTTGTGTGTGTTTATTTATTTTTCAGGTTTGTTTGAAAATGAGTTTAATATCTCAAAATGCTCTATCTAATAATGAGACCAAAAAGAAAGAAGATATTGATGGGAAAGAGGATGAGGTTGATGCCTTGGAATTGAAAAAGCGGAAGCGAGATGAGAAGGAAGAACAGTTGGCGATAGAACAAGTTAAAGAAATGAAAAAACTGGAGAATTTTTTGTTCGGGTCTCTCTATTCCCCTCTTGAATTTCGGAAGGGGGAGGTTGATGAAGTGGATGTCGGGATTGCGGATAAGGCGTCTGATTTGTTCTTCACGGATCGTTCTGCAGATAGCGTCCTCACTGTTTACCAAGAAGATGCTGAGTTCTCAGATGGAAGTTGTGATAATGATGATAGAAAGCCGGTGTGGGTGGATGAGGAAGAAGAGAAAGTCACTGTGAACATAGCTAAAGTCAACCGATTAAGGAAGCTAAGGAAGGAGGAGGACGAGAATTTGATATCTGGTTCGGAGTATGTGGCAAGATTGAGGGCTCAACATGTGAAGCTCAACCGAGGAACTGACTGGGCGCAGCTTGATTCAGCGTCAAAAATGGATGAATCTTCTGATGATGATTTGACAGATGATGAAAATAAAGCTGTTGTGAGCCGAGGTTATGTGGACGTGGATGTGGATGATATTCTCAGGACAAATGAAGACCTGGTTGTGAAGAGCAGCTCAAAATTGTTGCCGGGACACATTGGATACTCGAGACTTATTGATGCAAATATACAAGATCCTTCTAATGGCCCCATAAATTCGGTTCAGTTCCATCGAAATGGCCAGCTGCTTCTCGCCGCTGGATTAGACCGGAAGCTTAGGTTTTTTCAAATTGATGGAAAACGGAACACCAAAATTCAAAGCATCTTTCTCGAAGACTGCCCGATTCGAAAAGCGTCTTTCTTGCCTGATGGGTCTCAGGTGATAATATCAGGAAGAAGGAACTTCTTTTACGGTCTTGATTTAGTTAAGGCTAGAGTTGATAAAATCGGTCCACTGTTGGATAGGGACGAGAAGAGTTTGGAAGTTTTCGAGGTCTCTCCTGATTCTAAAATGATAGCGTTTGTTGGTAATGAAGGTTATATTTTACTGGTTTCAGCTAAATCAAAGCAATTACTTGGTACTCTGAAGATGAACGGAACTGTTCGAGCATTAGCATTTTCCGAAGACGGGCAAAAATTGTTGAGCACTGGTGGCGATGGCCACATTTACCATTGGGATCTGCGAACAAGGACTTGTATACACAAAGGTGTGGATGAAGGCTGCATAACCGGCACAGCCCTTTGTACTTCTCCGGTTGGGACACATTTTGCTGCTGGTTCAGACAGCGGAGTTGTGAATATTTACAATAGTGAGGAGTTTCTCGGTGGAAAGAGAAAGCCTATCAAGACCATTGATAACCTGAATTCTACGGTGGATTTCATGAAATATAATCACGACTCTCAAATATTAGCAATCTGTTCAACATTGAGAAAGAGCAGTTTGAAATTAATACATATACCATCCTATACTGTTTTCTCTAACTGGCCGAAATCAAATACGAGCCTGCATTATCCTCGATGTATTGATTTTAGTCCAGGTGGTGGTTTTATGGCTGTAGGAAACGCTTCAGGCAAAGTGTTGTTGTATAAGTTGCACCATTATCACCATGCCTAAAGTAGGTTAGAAATACTGGCAAGGTTTTTGTAGTCTTTTACTTCTTTGGGGTGTTGTGGAAATTTTGAGACTCGAGTTGTATTTTATCATTAATTAATGAAATTTCATTTTTCTGGTCAAATGACCAAAACTTCTATGTTGTCATGTATTTTATTAAGCCTACTATATCACTTTATATGAAATGGACACTCTTTTGTTTAGAGCTGTGTTATTTGAATATCCTAATACAGACAGTGTATGTCACACTATGATGGAAACCAGAAAGACAGTGCATATAACAATAAACGCGAACAACAGAAGAACCAGGGAATGAATTATGAATGGTTATTTGTATTAATGGAATTGATAGAAGAAGAACCGAGGAATGAATTATGAACGGTTATTTGTATTAATGGAATTGATAGAAGAGTACAAACAATTAAAGGATAACTCATAGCCTATACTCCTCACCAGAGAGTATTTTCTCCTCCTAACCGTTTTTATAGCAATTTTTCTCATAATCTGAATCACATGGGATCTCATGCAACCTCACTAATGACCTTGTCACTACTTTCATAAACACTTCCACCATTTTTCTTGTCGTATAAGTGTGCGAAATGACTGTACTTCGATAACCTATTCACCATAACGAAAAATGCCTCAAAATGTTGCGATTTGGGAAGTCTCGTAATAAAATCAAATGATGCATCTTCTTAGATTTGTTCTGGAATAGGTAGAGGCTGAAGCAGGCCCGCAGGCGACACTGCAAAATACTTTCATCTTTGACACACATCACTAACTCTTCACATATTCTTCCACAGTTTTCTTCACTCCTGTGGTTAATGAATGGAATTCCTGCAAATTTTGGAGAATGCAAGAAGACAACACCAGCCTATTTTGACACAACATCACTTGTTGAGTTTGAATCCATTTGGAGAACTTGGGTATCTCAACAACTCTTTTATCACCTGTTTCATCTGCTCATCTTCTTGTACTTCTTGCTACACCTATTGGTTTTGCAATCGTACAGGGAAGGACATAAGAGAATCCAACTCTCCTTCAAACTCTCTTGACAAGGAGCCAACAACTTTGTTTCAGACCCGATTTATAGATGATCTCAAAATGGTAACCTAATAACTTGCCAATTCAATTTTGTTGATCATCAATAGTGATTCTTCACCGTAACAAATGTTTAAGGCTCTTTTACAACTGCTTAAGCCTCTTTTTTCCCTTGCATCGACGCTGCCCCAACACCTCTTCCCGACGCATCACATTTAATTTTAAATGGTTAAGAAAATTCTAGCACACTAAAACTAGAGAGGTGGTCATCACCTTGTTGAAACTCCTCAAACGCTTGTGCCGCTTCGGGTCGCCACTTAAATCCTTCTTTTTTAGTTAGCTCTGTTAACGGTTAATTTTCCATAATCTTTAACAAAATTTTGATAGTATCTTGTCAACATACTTTAAATTTGTCTTGCCATTTCATCCTTGTGATGATACAGATATCTATACGATCTTACAGTAACCGGAAGAACTCGTTGAACACCTTAGGAAAATGAGCTAAAAAATGCTTAAGGTCACCATGTTGTTGGCATGTTAAATCATCGAACTGGAGCTTCTTCAAATTCCCTACCACCGATTTTTCACCCTTCAATAGACTACAAAATGAGGTCCCAATTTGGATCAATACAGGTAGTGAACTTACTGATTTTTTCTCCCAGTTCTAACACATGCCTCAACAAAGGTAATGAACTTACCAATTAGGATCTCTAAATTTGTGTATCTACCTGCATTGATTAATTTCACGCAACAGTCTCAATATCATGAGCCATTTTGATGGCTTGGATTCGTGAACCAAGGGTTTAGAGTTCTGAGTTCTAATCCTCAGCTGTATTACAGGTAGGAGACCTCCAACAAAATAACCCAGATTAAGATTGTAAGCCTATGACTTTCATGTTCCGGTATTATTGTTGAATCAACATTTTGAGAATTGAATTTGGGATTGAATATCCCAGTTTTGTAAAAAGCATTTCCTGGTCAAATGCAAATACACCCAAAGGGAAGTGGGGATAACTTTGTCTCAATTGGTGGGACTTAAATTTTGAGGAGCGCTATTTATGCACTTAGACCAACATCACAACACATCATTGAGGCTCTGCAGCAGGCACGACGTGCAGCAAATCGTTGTAGCTGCTGCAGAACTTTAATGCTTGATGTTTACCACTGTATGCAACAAAGCTTATTAAAGAGAGAAACAGCACTTTAGTAGAAAGCAAAAGAAACCCTATTATTTGATCCACATGCAGTCATTTACAAACATTTATGTATTTCATTGAGTTCACAATGACTACTATAGACTAAATATCTCTATAA